>CM019700.1:27324365-27924365 GCA_009760885.1 Achatina immaculata
TAGTCCTTCATAGCCTTGGATCTATGGCATGGTGCGCCACGTCAGGTCTTCATAGCCGTGTAAGATGGCATGGGGCGCCACCATGCAATAAAAATGAGAAGCTGTGCACTGTTATATGAGTTACCAGATTGTCTTTTAACATTTCCACATAACGAGGACCAGCCATTATAGTTCCTTTCGGCAAAAACGAGTGTGACATTGCATTCTGTATCATCAGAGTATGAGGACCTCTCACAGTGCTAACGATGTATTTGTCATTAAATCTTTTACCTTTTGGTCGTCGAACATGTGATACCAACGTGAGACAAAATACCGTAAGTTTATTCATTAAAAAAAAAAAAAAACTTGACTCCGATTCTCAGCAGTCCGTGATTGATAACGCTTAGCAAACTCAAGTCTTTTGTTTTTCATTAATGGGGTTGGTCAAAGTTTTTTTTTATGGGTTTATACGATTAAATCCAAATTCTTTGGTGATTGTAGAGGGGCCCTGATTCTCCTGCACAAACTCATCGGAGAAAATAACAATTTGCCGTGTGGTATTGTCATCATATGGGAATGTTTTCATGGGACGTCCACTTCTCCTTCGGTCATTGAAATCTCCTGTATTTCGATATTTCGTGATCGCATTATGAATGGTAGTTTTGCTAACATTCGCCGTGCTGCATATTTCGCGTTCAGAGAGTATCCTTCAAGGCATAAAATCACTATTGCTATCCTCTGATTTACATTAAATAATGTCTTTTTGTTCCAATTTTAACTACGCATTAAATATGTACACAACCTCTCTCAGAAGCGGACTAACTCCCGAACGCTTACCTCCTACTCTATAAATAGCCGATAAAGTAATATGACGCAACATCGACACTAGTTGCGTAGTAAGGGGAAGATATGACGCATTCTACTGAAATCTCTCTCCCTAAGTGTAGTTTTGTTCGTTATATGCAAAACACATCTTTACTGACCTAAAATGTCTGGAATAGAGTGAAAGTTCTATGATAAAGGGCAACATGCCAGACAGGCCTGTGTGCCCAATTATTCACCCTTTTAAAACAAAGTTCGTTCTCTCTGGCTCGCACACATTCAAATATAAACTATCTTCCGCTGACATCAAGTTTCGTCTGTCAATAATTCGTCTAATCTCAGCCCCAATTTGCCTGCCGTGTCCCGGCTTCAAACTAAATTGCCAATTTACACGCATTTTCTCTTTCTTTCTGTCTCTGTCTGTCTCTCCCACCATCATTTTAGCTTAGTTTTGAGCGACCAGATATATTTCCCACACTCGGTAATACAGAGATGGGTTATTTCCCATCCGCCATGTTTGCCTACTTTACCTACATCCAGTTCACACGTCCTGTAAATGTAAGCCCCCTGTCCAAGATGACCCGTCCTGACCTTTACTACGATAAAGGTAATTATATCAGATTTATGTCAAACCTCTCGTCGACCCAGTTTCCACGAGTGACCCTTGAGGTAGGCTCTGTAGGGCACTGGCTAAGTTTGTCATAGCAGTAAGTATATACCATGGTCAATGTGAGGGCGTACATGTCACTGTAACCAGTTAGGGGCACCTGTATTGACCAAGGAGACGGTAAGTTTAAAGAACATTGTTCTTGTGTACTTTGGCCATTTTAGCCGAGAAGAGTGATAATTTAAGAAAGCTCAGACCAGTAGTGGTCAAGTATATTTGTGCCACAATGCGGAAGGTCTAGAAGACAAAATAAGGTAATTGCGGAAACAGCAAAAATAATAACAAAATTGTGTTGTGTCCTTGCGGTATCTCTAACAGCAGCTTAGTAGCACTTGTAGTGGTGCACTTAGAAGCACCATATAACGTTATCCGTTAATGATAACTTTAACATAAACTGCCATGAATAGCTTACTGTTGGACTCTCATAAGCTCTCGTTCTTCCGCTCAGTCTTTATCTCTTCTAGAAGACTCAATCTAAGCAGAGCAGTCAGAATAGTACAACCCATTTGCCAGGCGTGACACGTGTCCGCCTTATTTGAAAGCCAAGCTCTGGACCAAATGTCATTATGTGAAAGTCGCCCGGTATGACAGGCTGCAGGCGCAGATCTTCACCGAGCAAATTTAAGAGCGAAATTGTGCAGGCTTTTGCACCAATCTATGACCACTGTCACGTGAGATGTCAGAATGACCTACGGTTCCAAAGCTGCTCAGATATCGGAAGCGCAGAGCCAGCGGCTGCCGCAAACGCGGCCATTAATCAGATGACGCGTCAATCACAGAGCTCGCTACTGGAGATAAAACAAGGAGCCACTGCCATTTCATTGATTACACGGTATGGTCCACATTTAGAAAGGCCCAGTTTCGAGATACGTTCTGAAATGTAAACAGTCCTTCTTCTTCCTCCTCCTCCTCCCCATCATCCTCCTCCTCATCAAAAGAGCATTGGTAGCATTGTGTCACAGTTTGCATCCAGGGTGTTATATTTGCTCCCTTCGATCCGACACATCCGTCGTCGACTTGGCTTAATTTTAGGACCAGATTTGCATTTTAATTTCGATCGCCATTCACTTTGCCAGACTACTTCCAGCTATGATTTACTAATCCTGACACAGTCAGCTGTGGGTTTTTGGACCAATGTCTCCTTCAGCTTGAGAATAGCGTCAGAGGCCCGCGCCAGATTGCACAGGACATACGTCTATCAGGAAATGAAGAGAAATATACGAAGTGTAGTCTCAGGAAGTCAGAGTGCTGCAGATTTAGGCTTCTCATTTAGCTCCACCAGGGTGAGGAAAGAAAAGGGTGGGGTGGGGGGTATAAAATAATTTTGTCGTCTCCTTCTTCAGATAGCTTTCAGTGTTGAGGGGGCACATAGACGTCTTGAAAGGGCCCGGGGATTTGCTTCACATAATGGGATATTTCTAAGGTTTCCGTAATTTTCTCCCTCTTGCATTAACGGAATCTTCATTTGTTTCCTACAGTTCCTAGCAGATTCGCACAAATAATCTCTCTTTCTCTCTGTAGATTTAGACACGAGAGTGCACTCTATACAGTTGTAGGTAAATTAAGACAAAAGTTAATTTTCACATACAAGTGGGATCCAGGTGTAACACTGCAGGGAACGGGGAAGTAAAGCTGATCGACAGTTTTATAATTAGAGTAGTAAACAAAGGCATTTTAATGCCTAGTGCTCTCAGATTAAACCTGCTTGTTGAAGCTACTTGATATTACTTGTGAGGTCACCAACGAGTCTAATGAATACATCGTAGTCGGTCTTTTGGCCAGGAAAGCTTGGTCACGATTAATGAGATTCTTAGAACTCTGGGTCAGTGAGGGCTGACGGTTGACGAGGAAGAGCTGAGGTTAGAGATGGATGTCTGGAAGATGATGTAATTTATATTTTGGCGGACAACGAAGTGAGAATTGTAGCATGAACGTTATCAGCCGAAATCAGTGATAATTTATGCGCTCTCTCTCTCTCTCTCTCTGGCAGATCATGGGCTCTGCAGTACTTCTTTAATAGCCCCCCCCCCCCCCCACGGGGACTATAACGATCACTATTCCGTTAGCCAGGCTAAGCCTTTTACTGGAGGTACTAACGAAAAGTTGGGACGGGGAATTGGATGACTGCGATTCACCAACTTTGACGTTAGCATGTCAGCTATAAAATGAGAACATTAATAGAAATAGAGAGAGTATTTAAACCAACAGCAGACAAGAACTGTAAACATTAAACAAGTAAAACCTATCATTCTGTGACTTGCACAAGATAGAATCTAAAATCATCTCACTTCATTGCGATCTAGAAGCTAAAATAATCTCACTTCATTGCGATCTAGAAGCTAAGATCACCTCACTTCATTGTAATCTAGAAGCTGAAATCGTATCACTTCACTGTGATCTAGAAGCTAAAGTCGTCTCACTTCATTGTGATCTTCATTCTCTGGAGTATGTCTGGATGATCCATGGAGCAAGAATTACAATTTTCATTAACTGGCAGGCTTTGATTAAAATGGCCGCCATATTTACAGAATCCTCAACAGCCCGTGTTGTTCATATTGCTGAATAAACGCGAGCTGATTTACCCTGATTTGTTTTGACGTTCATGTCTGTGCTATCGCTAATTAATGGCGGCTTTCAACTTGAGGTGGCTGTTTTGAAGATGTATGTGGGAGTTGCCGAGCCAGTGTTATCAGTTATCGGGATATAGTAGATGATTGATTTAGTCCAGCGAGTTTAAGATTTGTCTGCTTTATCACTTTCATTTTTATATTCAAATTCAGCACATTGTAAAAAAACAAACAAACAAACAAACAAACAAACAAAAAACAACCCAAACCGTCTTCTTTTCGATCATGTTATTCCGTCATTATCATGTGGCAAATTATCTCGGAGATTGCCTGCAGTGGTCTTTGTCATTTTGTGTGCAGAATGCACTCGACAGTATGGCTACTTTCCGTCCCTTGATGTTCATCCAACCATGCCCCCCCCCTCCAGAAGAGGTATAAAAATCCAGGTGACTATGAAAAAGAAGAGAAAAGAAGAAGAAAGATCTAGATGGAGTTTGTTTTGCGGAGCTGACTGAAAACCGCAGACGTCCTCGAGGTAGGGGAGCCATTTTTCAACACTTTGTCTGCTATAAATTAAGCTCCTGACCAGTTTGAAGGAAAATCTGTTTACATTTTATCACATCATCATTTTTTTAAATTTAAGACCTGGGCTAAAATAAATAAAGATTATTTAAAAAAATAAAATAAAAACTGGCCACGAGCTTTTTGTGAGTTGCATTCAATATTGCGAGAAGACAGGCTGGATCACGCCAACTGTGATAGTTCTTGCTGGACTTATGGATAGATTCCGTTTCTGACCGGGTATTTCACATCCTTTAACCATCGTTACACAACCTGGAATCATCACAACAAATGTAGGTTATGTAGAGTAATATAGGTATCGTAGAAGTTTTTCACTTTAATACAAGGTAGCTTTGCAGGATTATCTTCGACTTCTGGAATCCGCGATCTAAAATATATTGTAAACTGCTTGCCCTATACTGTAGTATATAACACAGCATCATAAAAGTTGATGACAGAGACAAAGTAGGTCCAGCAACAATGTAGCTTTGTGTATGATTCACTCAGGTCAGAAACTAGGCAAATGTCCGCATAACTAACTTGTCCCAATGTGACGAGGTCAAACTTTGGCCAGGGTCTGGCGCTAGTCCAGGGTTAGATCTGTCCAAACGAACTTCCATTTTCCAGGGAATGCTAGTCTCGAGGCGACGTCGACCGAGTGAGAAAACTGGCTGGACCTGGGACTAATTCGCCTGCTAGCCGAGAGCTGAATTAGACTATCAGTGGAATAATTCAAGATTGATGACATTCCCATACTCGCAGATCTTTATTTGGAGAGAAAGGGGGAAAACACACGCACATACACAAAAGGGAAAAACAGAGAGAGAGAGAGAGAGAGAATAGAGAGAACAAGAGAAAGAGAGAGAGAGAGAGAGAACGAGAGAAATAGAGAGAAAAGGAGAATGAGCACACGAAAGAGAGAGAGAGAGAGAAATGAATGAATGAATGATCTTTATTTTAAAAGGGTGAAGAATTTGGCGGGCAGGCTCGTCTTACATTTTGCCCTTTATCACTCCATCTTTCATAATTCCTACACACTCGAATTCATTCTTCATACACACTCGAAAGAAAGAAAGAAAGAAAGAGCGAGAGAGAGACTGGTAGTAGCGTCTGCTCGACATTGCACATTGAAACAGCCAAAAAGTAAACAAGAAGCACCATAAATTGGTCACATTGTTTGGCAAAACACCAGCCTTTTTTTTTTTTTTTGATAACGTAGTAAGGGAACTTACTTTGCAACACTAAACAATAAGAAAAGTTTCAAGCGCGGACTTAACGACTACAAAAAACTTATTTCTCTGTACAGATTTACATACTTCGGCACGGAGCCAAGTAACTGATGAACTGTATTCATGCACTTGGGTCCTCAGTAAAATATATTACCATGTTGTGAATTTGCGTTTGGCTGTCATTTAAAGGGGAGTTGATATTTCAATCGTTGTGGTTATGTTCTGTTTTATTGTTGTTGATGCACAGTGTGTGGTCGTTCACATGAGATGCTGTGTGGTTTCGCTGGAGATGCTGTGTGGTCTCAGAGCGATGCTGTACAAACGTGATTATTGCAGTCGATACCTAAATGTGAATATTTTGAAACGGACAGAAAAAAAAAAACCTCGGGTAAGATCAGGGAAAGAATCAAGCACCAGTCTGGATGATGAAACATTATGAACCGGAAGAGGGAAAGAAACGTACGCTTTGTCGGACGACGAAAGAAACAGTGAAATGAAGAAAAGAAACAAATATATAAAGTCGAACAAGGGAAGGAGGCAAGACACCCAATTAGATGAGGGAAAGAAGCAGACGCCAAATTGGATGAAGGACAAAAATAGGCGCCGAATGGGATGAGGGGTAAAATCAGGGGTAAAATCATGTGCCAAGTCATATGAGAGAATGTGACGTGACTAAAAACTTGGAGAGAAAAAAAAATCGATTACAGTAAAGTCGAATCATTTTGACGACTATATATCATCAGAGAAAGTCGTGTAGGTCTAGATAAACTGGGATTGAAATTTTACATTAGCGGGATCTCTCTCATCAGATCCATGCTTGCTTCTTGACGTCAGTATTGCAGAAACTGTAGCAAGTTTTATTCTAGCTCAAGTCTGCTAGTCGACTACTAGATTCGACTTCAGTACTACTGGGAGCTGTTGATGGGAGCTCGGGTGTCGGGCTCATCTACTGTTATAACACCAGTTCTGGTGATCGTTGTCCACGGGAGATTATTCGATAATATAGCGAACTCTGAGCAAACGATGAGCTCTCAGCTCCCAGATCTCATCATGTCAGCGCTGCTGGTTAATTAAACACGAGAAGATGAACGTAAAACGCGGGGAAGTGAATACTTTTCATAAATCATTACTTCTTCTTTTCTCTCTATCTCTTCCCCCCAGGCAGTGACGATCTCTCTATTCTTTTCGCTTCGATATCCAGGTTCACATTCGACTTTTTAAACGTAATTCCCACAAGCCATGACACCGACTGACCCAGTGTTTTCCTGCACTATTCATTCTTATTTCTCCATTTCTTTTCTCATTTCTTATCTGTATTGATTCCAGTTAATCCTTGACTGCCTGCTATGCATTCCTTTCTGAAATTAGATACTGTATATTTGTCATTGTAGAATATTTACAAGAGTAAAGTGACAGAGCACAGTGTTGCATGGTTAAACTTGGAAAAATCGTAGACACTTTAAGCGTGAGGAAAAAAAAAAGACAAGAGAATTACCTGAGATTTGAACCACGGACTTCTGTAGCCACGAGAGTACAGCGAACTAATCAACTCCGCTGTCCTGCCCTCCAAAAAATACCGAGGCCATCAGTACCTGTCTGGTGGAAAATCATGACAGCTGGAAAGGGAACGGGGTCATTACCCAGACATTTTGTCGCTTAGATTCAGTCTCTCGCTGGTGCCAAATTATCCAAACACAAACATACACACATGGTCTCCGAACAATACCACATTGTGCCCGTCTCTTCATTGTGCGACAAATCTCGTGGGAGAACGTGTATCTAGAATATTTCCAGAGCCTGTGTAAATTAGATTTTGTGTGTGTGTGTGTGTGTATATATATATATATATATATATATATATATATATATATATATATGGGTGTCTGAGTGGCGAAGTGGTTAGTGCGCTGGTCTCTCATGGCGAAGGTGGGGGGTTCGAATCCGGCCGGAGGCACCCCAGTCACCCAGCTGTAGAAATGGGTACCCGACTTCTTCCGGAGTTGGGGAAGGAAAGGCAGCCAGGCGTGATACTGACATATCACCCTCTAGTGTGCTGACAGGTCAAGGAAAATATGGGCACTAACACCATATCCCTATGTGCCTCTAAGGCATGACAGGGTTACCTTTACTTTTTTTACTTTATATATATATATATATATATATATATATATATATACATAAGACTGTTGTTATATTATTTTTTATGAATGTTATTTTCTTTCAAATAAATGATATAAATTGGCACGTGAGTGCAAAACTATCTGTTATGAGAGGGATAACTTTAAAAGTAAAAGTGCAGGTGTAGCCCACATGTTGTTTTCCGTGCTCGTTTCTCTGTCACTTATAGTTGGAAACAGAGTGTCCACAACTCACTGACAGGTCTCCGTTCTGGTTAAGCAGCTGCCTGGGGAGCAGGTCTCGTGGGGTGGGGGCGAATTTACTGACCTTTGAAGGTCACTGTTTTATACAGATTACTTCGCTTTGTAGTAAATCCTACTTGAGCGGATGTTAGTATGGCAGTGACGCTACTGTCATCATCATCATCACCAGCAGTATCAGCAGCACTGCTAACACCACCATTATCATCATCGTCACCACTACTGTAATCAGCAGCACCATGGCCGTCGTCATCGTCATTATCATCATCAGCCGGATTCAAACCACATAGCTTCATATTCACATTTTATTCATATTTTTAAAAAATGCACACGAAAGTTAATTTTTTAAAATGAAATTAAAAAAAATTATATTTTGTTTGTTTTTATTAGATGATGCCAACCATAGTACCATGAAGTCCAGATTTTCGTAGCTTCCAAGTTCTCCTAACATTTTTTTTACTCAAATCCAGGCGCTAGCACGAAACAATAGTACAGGATGATTGTGCCAAATAACGGTATACTAAAACTCTGTCTGTCTGTCTGGTTGTCTATCTTTCTTTGTATGTCTCTGTCTATCTGTCTCTGTCTGGCTGCCTCTCTTTGGCTGTCTTTTTCTGTCTGTCTCTGTCCCGAATAACACTTTGAAAATCTAGTCCTTTCGTTCGTTCATTTTTTCTCCCTCACATCGCACGCTCTCTTCTTCCTTCTCAGTCAGAATTAGCACTCCACATTTTATAGTAGTGGAGCTCCGTTGTAGAAGAAGCTGTTTTTGTAACTATCAACCGTTTTAAGATGGATTTCACACCGA
Organism: Achatina immaculata; assembly: GCA_009760885.1. Classification (NCBI taxonomy): domain Eukaryota; kingdom Metazoa; phylum Mollusca; class Gastropoda; order Stylommatophora; family Achatinidae; genus Lissachatina; species Lissachatina immaculata. Next base: position 27,333,377 of record CM019700.1, read on the forward strand.
CTGCTCTCTCTCTCTCTCTCTCTCTCTCTCTCAGTGGATAAGATGTAATACGTAAAAGTTGTTCATTTTATAACTAGTGTTATTTATACTTACGAGTTATTTATACTTAGTTTACTAATGTTATTTATACTTATTATATACTCGTATATAACACCAGTACTGTTTAGATGGATCAAGTTCTTCACTCCTTGAAAATGAAAAGTTCGTTCATTCTGTCTCCCTTGTTCTCTCTCTCTCTCTCTCTCTCTCTCTCTCTCTCTTTTGGGCCTGCGTGCCCAATTCTTTACCCTTTAACAATAAAGATTATTCATTCATTCATTCTCTCTCTCTCTCTCTCTGTTCTCTCTCGAGAATGCCCACGGACATTCAGTGCAGAAAAAAATGAATATGGGCTGAGATTTTACTATGTAGAAACATTTACGTGGAGCAAGAAGGAAGAGAGAGAGAGAGAGAGAGAGAGAGAGAGAGAGGCCAGTATGAAAGTACAAGAAGAATGGAGAAAATATAATCAGCTATCGCGGCTGATATTTATTAATGCTTTCTCTCTCTCTCTCTCTCTCTCTCATGACCAAGCTGCGAGATAATGAAATGTGTTGGGATGTTTTAATTGGGGAGGGAGGGAGGGATGAGAAAGTGAAAGAGAGAGGTTGGGATGGGGAGTGGAGAAAGTTACGAGAAAAAAAATTATAATACATTTGAGAAATAAAATGTTGGTTCAGATGGGAGGTAAGAAAAATATGACGCAAACGTGTGGGTGGAGGAGGAGGTTAAGACTGTCCTTGGAAGTGGAGCGTGAAAACAAGAGGAGAATAGAAGTGTCTGGTAGAGAAGTTAATAGAGAACAGCATGTATCAGTTTACAGAATAATGTGACATTTTAAGGAGCTATGAACCGAGCTTAGAGTAGGCAGTGAGAGAGGGAGAGAGAGAGAGAGAGAGAGAGAGGGAGCGAGAGGATGGTAAAAATACAGGAATCAAATAGGTACATTGTGACCGACGTTTTTGAATTGATGATGAAAGAGGAGATATTACAGCTAGGGAAGATAGACAGAAAGGGACGGAGAGAATAAAAAGTCAGGAGAGATAGGCAGAGGAGGAAGAGAGTAGAAAGAGAGGAGATGAAAAAGGGGAGAATAGAAAGACATGAGAGGAAAAAGGGGAGAATAGAAAGACAGGAAAGATAGGCAGAGGAGGAAGAGAGTAGAAAGAGAGGAGATGAAAAAGGGGAGAATAGAAAGACATGAGAGGAAAAAGGGGAGAATAGAAAGACAGGAAAGATAGGCAGAGAAATACAGAGATAGGCACAGAAATAAGGAGAGAATAGAAAGACAGGAAGGATAGAAAGGGTAAGAGAATAGAAAGACGGGAGAGATAGGCAGAGAAATAAGGAGAGAATAGAAAGACAGGAGAGATAGGCAGAGAAATAAGGAGAGAATAGAAAGACAGGAAGGATAGAAAGGGTAAGAGAATAGAAAGACAGGAGAGATAGGCAGAAAAATAAAGAGAGAATAGAAAGACAGGAAGGATATAAAGAGTAAGAGAATAGAAAGACGGGAAAGATAGGCAGAGATGGAAGGGACAGTCATTAAAGATAGGTAGAAGAAAAAGAAGATAATAGAAAGAGAGGAAAGGTAGACATAGGATGAAGGAGAGAATATGAAATCAGATAAGATAGGTGAAACAAGGACAGATGAATCGAAAGTCAAGAAAAATAGGTGTATGGATGAGAAAGAGATTCGAAAGTTAGGAAAGATAGATAAAGGAAGTAGAAGAGGATAGAAAATGTTCTATACGGGCAAGAAAGAACAAGAGACAGGATGAAAGAGAATAATATATTTGACAAAATCTAGGCGAGGGATAGGGAGAGAAGAGGATGGACTAGAGAGAGAGAGAGAGAGAGTGAAAGAAGTCGATATGAAGATTTTATATTTATAAGACGGAGGAAACCCGCGGACATCATTGACAAACTGTTGCTTTGGAGGCAAGAGGCAGGAAAAACATCGGAAAAATAATTGGCCGGGATAGTCGTGAAACATCCCTTGCAGAAATTGCACAGATCTATCGATCTTTTCAGCCGAAACCTGGCAGTTTTCACATGTTGATTGCATCTTCCCGTACAAGCTGCGAGTTCCATTCTCTCTCGATGTGATTAGATTGAATGAAAAATCTTCACGTTTTGACAGTCATCAAACGAACTTCTTCGCAGAGCTGATGCTTAGAATAACTTCGTAAATGAAGAAATTAAAAATTTTGCGACCTATCAGAGCTGAAGTAAAGGAAACAAATCTTGAAAGATATGTTGAAATACACCGGCTGAGTAATAATTATAAGAGGGAAGAGACATTACAAGTAGTAGGAATAGAATAGAATTGATCACAAGCATCAACTGATAGAGACCTAGCTGCGGCATAATCCTTCAGTGCAGCAACAGTAATAATTGGATGCGAACAACCTCAGGCAATGAAAGGGAGGTCCAGCCGGGGTCAGGAGGAATTTCCTAGTTTTAAAAGTTTTTTTTTCGGGGGGGGGGGGGGGGTGGGGGAGAAAGAGAAGGGTGAGAAAGAAGCGCCACATGTGATGAATGAAAAATAGAATGGTTAATCAATTGCCGGTTGGGGTTGGGTGGGGATAGTTTTACACCGGTGTACAAAGAGAAGGCCTGGCAGACATGTGTGGCTAAACGTTGTTGAAAGTGTGGTACTGATGGTTTAGCTCTATATGTTGTAGGGAGGGCTGGCAAATTTTCACAAACTACCAGCGGTATGATGTGTGGTCCGGTGTTAACCTCAGAAGCTTCTGTGTTCTGTACGCTTACGAGAACTACAGAAAGCAGTGAGAGTCGGCATTAGGGTAACTCTACAGAGTTTGCGCCACAGAAATCCTGAAGCTAATAATCTTAACTGTATTTATCACTTTTTTCTTTATGCCTCATCTTGCCATTATACAGGATGTAGTATAAAAAATGTTAAAGGGCAATAATCACTGCACATTGGACAAGCCCATAAGAAGGATCTTAGTAGGGTGCACGCACTCACTAGCACCAGCGAGAATTCCGACGTATTGGAGGTGGCGGACGGGACTGTTTCACGCTTTGGGACTGTTTCACGCTCTAAGTCCGAGACTGAGCTAGGTACTGCGTCCGTGTTGATTCAGAAAAAAACCCACAATCCGTCTGGTGGACTTTTTCTTGTCCTTCACACTTGTTTCCTTTCCGTATGTTTTTGTATGAATAAAAGAAAAGGTGGAACGTTACAGTTGTATGCTTTGTTACTGAATAAAGCTGCTCCTGTATTAAAAAAAATGTAACTATAAGTTATATCACAGCTTTATTGCAGCACCCTTGTATGTATTTATGTCTGTACAGTGGCATGGATAAAATGTTCTGTAGATTTTTTAGCATTCAGACGAAGAGGAATGAATGAATAATCTTTATTTTTCAAGGGTAAAGAATTGGGCACGCAGGCCCGTCTTACATTCTGCCCTTCATCACTCCATCTTTCATTCTTCCCACACACTTGATTTAGTACAAAAATACAAATTAAGGAGGAGAAGGAAGAAGAAGAAAAAGAAGAGGGGAGGAGGGAGAAGAAGAAGAAGATGTTGATGCGGAGGAGGAAGAACAAAAAGATGATGAGGAGGAAGAACAAAGAGGAGGAGAAGGAAAAAGAAGGAGCATTTAGAGCTGCCAGGAGGCTGCTGTTTGAACAGATAGGGCTTTCAATAGCCGACTCACAGGCCATGTGTTCGACACTCAGAGATTAATAACCAGGAGGCTGCTGTTTGAACAGATAGGGCTTTCAGTAGCCGACTCACAGGCCATGTGTTCGACACTCACATATTAATGATCAGGAGGTTTAGGAATACCGTTATAAGAAGAAAATACCTAAAATATAAGTTTATTTTGCTCATGAGTTAAAACTATTCCAAGAAAATTAGAACGGGAGGTAACGAAAAAAAATTATCATGAATACCACGTAGATTTAAAGAAAGACGTCTGTGATGGCGGTGTCTGGAAGGAAGAAAACACTCTTAAAAATAGCTTACTGTTTACACACGGGAACAACGCTGGCGCTGTGATTTACATGAGAGACCACGTGCTGGCTTTACGTGTATAAACCTGCAGGGAGAGCATACCGCGCGCTCACATGCATCCTGTTACACCGATCACGAGCCAGATAACCCTAGCAGTTCGCCCTGTGTTTCGGAGAAAAACAGACCCCCTCTGTGCTTCCTCTGTGTGGGATGTTTGGCAGAAGACGATATTTTGACGCCATCCATCCATCCATCCATCCATCCATCAGCACGCACACACACACACACTTGTTTGTCTGCTTGCCTGTCCACCCATGTCTGCCATCCTGCCTATCTGTATGTCTTATATATCTGTCTGTCTATCTACATGCATATCTGTCTGTCTGTCTGTCTCTGTCTGAAAACGGCTTAGAGCGAGAGACAGAGAGATAGAGATATAGAGAGATAAAGAGAGCGATGGAGATAAAAAGGAACGAACGAAATAAAGAGTTGACAGTTTTCAGAGAAATCCGAACGCCAGACCCGTCTGACATTATGTCCATCAGAATAGAGGGAGGCACTGTGCGAAGGAGTGTTAAGAGTGTGCGGAGGATAAAGAATGATTTGGGGAAATGTTGTAGACAAAGAGATAAAAAGTTAGGCAGCGAGAGACAGCTGAGATTGTGAAGACACAAGCCAGGCGTTGAGGCGGAAACAATAAATGAGATCGCGTACAGACATAGGCTTAATCTGACAATCCAGAAACGTGCCTCCTTGACGCCAGATGTCTGCTCACACCTGACAGTGGAAGGAAGTTAACTGGCACCCCCCCCCCCTCCCCAGTCATTACCACTGTTAGGTGCCGTTGTCGGTGGTTGCATTCGAGTGTAGTGACGCAGTAATATGAAACTGACGCAGTATAAAACTGACGCAATTTGAAACTGAAGTCAGCTTTTCTATTCAGACGTAACCAGAGGGCAGATCGACACACACAGTACCCAGGCAGAGCGAGAAAGTGTTCAACGGCCCATATCAGACTGCTTGCCTCAGAGTTGGACAGACTGCTTGCCTCAGAGTTGGCGAACCATGGCTGCTGGTTAGTCGCATCCCCGCATTGACAGGCTGCTCGAGAGAACAGGGACTCAGTATAAGCTGTACCGAAGATGGACATACAGAAATGCGTAGATATAGCAGCCTACCTGTAAATTGTAACACAGCACAGCTCAGAGGTTTGTGGAGTCCTAGATGAGCATTGTCACATATAAATTTGTGATAATGACACTTTAGAAGGTTTGAAGTCGGTAGATGTTAAATTATGTGGAAATTTCCAATAATCATCTTACAGGGCAGCAACTCTCATGGTTGCTTCTTCTTTTATATTTCCAGATATTCAGCATTAAACACTTTTTATGGTTTTCGGCCGCAGCTTTGACGTGGGCATGCACTGTCTGTCAAATACTCAGTGCGTGGAGAGAATTATGCTGTAAGTCACATCTGTAATGGATAGAATAAAATAGGAAGAAATAAACAAATAAATTAGTAAATCTAAATATATTTCAGGAGACAAAAAATATTTTGGACAGTCCCACGCGATGGCAACCCCCCCCCCCTTTCCACACACACAGCAACTGTTATGGAAAATAACAAGGACTGTGCTTTCTTTGTGAAGACACATTATCGCCTATGGTGCGGTACCCGATGGTACTGCATATATATATACACACACATATATATATAATGAAACTTACTATTTATCAGTCAGTTATTTTCATGTCCGTGGCGGAACTTTGTCTCCCTAACAGCTCTTCTGTAGGCCTCTCTGTTGTAAGCAAAAATGGAAAAATATTAATCAAAATTAATCCTATTAATCAAAACGGAGAAATATACGTAGAAGGGACAGCTGTTGAAGAAGTCAGCCAATTTGCATACGTTGGCAGCTACATACATATTTCTAGACCAGGATGGCGACACGAATTGCAAAAGCAGTATTGGCCTTCAAGAATCTTGATAACATATGGCACTAAAAAGTTATAAGCACAAAAACAGTTAAGACTGATCAATTCAAATGTAATATCCACCCTCATTTATGCACGCGAAAGCTGGAAAGTAACTATAGAAACAGACAAGAAATTCGACTCTTGTGAAAACAAATGCCTAAGGAAAATACTCGGCATCAAGTGGAACGACTTCAGTAACAAGGCAGAGATAAGACAGATGAGTGGATCAGTCTCATGGGTGATCAGAACAAGGAGATGGACATATATCGGTCACGTGATGAAAAGAAACGGTCAGAGAATCCCAAAACAAGCTATCAAATGGAATACAACGGGCCGAAGAAAAAGAGGTCGACAACGTGAAACTCTAAAGAGGACATTGTTAAGAGAGGGCAAATTAGTAGGCATAAAATCCCTTGATGAGGTTGAAAAGCTACGGCACGGGAAGGATATAAGATATAAGATATATATATGGTTGTCACACAGCGTAAGGGATGTGATCTCTGTTTGAAAGGTGATAAAGAACAGTTAGATCACCTGAAAAATTAGAGAAGTAATGAAAACAAATACGAAAACCGCAGCCAAAATATTTTCATATCAAGAAGAAAGCTATTACGATGAAAACCTTAATCGATGGAAGTGTTGAAGAGAGAGACAACGATATAGATAATAGGACAACATCAAGAGACTGGTAGAATTCAAGGAAAGTGAGAGGGAGGGACAGGACAGGCTGGGAGAGCCCTTACTTTAGACTTCTCATGTAAAAGTGGCACATACTGAGACGATGTTGATGAAAGCAAAAATAGGCAAAGAAAACGCATAGCATTCTTCTGTTATTCATCCCGTATATTGAAGCATAAAACGTGCTCAGTTCTTTCCATTCTGATCATTTATGTTAAATAATCTTTTACACGATATGTTTACGGAATGAATATTATAACGAAAAATATTACGAGTGGAGACGGCATGTCTACCTGTTCTGTTACGGAGGAGCGAGATGGTGATCTACTGTAGCTAGATAAGTGGTAGCTTTGACATGTGGTTTTCTGGATTTTTCTGTGTGATCGTAATGCTGTTTAGATGAGCCAGGATTATTTGAAATGGTTCTGTTACCCATGGCTGATGGAACAGATGTACGGAGTTTAGATCGTAAATGACAAGGAAGCAATGCACTGTAATGATATATTCCACACATTTCCGGAAGATCTGGAAAGCAGAGGTACCCTTCCTGATTCCAGAACAAAGAATCTTAAATCCTATCCTTCCTCCTCGTAGTGATCTCTGGAAACTATGTGGCAAACGAGGCGGGGGATCGATATGTTTACTTTGTGGTACATATCGGAGAGAAGAGTGACGTTAACTCCAGAAGTTGGAATCATCTTATCTTCTTGCGTGGAGCACCCAGTAAAATAGGGGAAGACATCCGTCTCCGTCATCACTGGACAGAAAAGCTTAGATCTTGTTCCCACAGATGTGTTTCAGGACGATTGTCCTGCTTTTAATGTAACAGTCTAGTAATGATGCGATATCTTATACATTGTGGTTTGAGAATTGTTTCACTTTATCTGACAGCTTGTGTTCTGTTTGGTAAGGCATGCTCTGTATTCTCTACAATACACCTCGCGGTATTTCTAGCGCAGCTGCACAAATTTACAATTTGAAGCGTGTTACTACGTCATTTTAACCTCTTTAAACTCTTTTCTTAATATGGTAGGATGTGGTTCCTTTGCAATTTCTTTCTTTCTTTCTTTCTGTCTGAAACTTCTCCCCTCTGACACTGTCAGGGTTTCATGGTTTGTTTCTTTACATGACTCAAGACTACTGAATTCTCGCTTTACAATCAGATGTGGATTACATTCGATTGAAAAGGACACCACAGCTATATACATTATTGATTTTCATTGGTAACATTTTCTCTTATTTTCATTTAATCTGATGATTCATCCCTTTCAACACTCGTCAGTGCCTCGGTTTTTCCCCAGTATCTGAGATTTTTCCATTCCACTGTTTAAAGTTTTCTATTGAGCGAGGCATTTCATCGCATGTCTAATGTGTTGTTTTTGAGAATCTATTCAGTCCTGAATGTTTTTCCATTTTCTGGCATAGAGTGGTCAGATTTTTCATGTATGTTCGTTATTTGATGCCAGAGCTGCTATTGTTATCTCAGAAAGCTGTAGAGAAATCACTGCCAGTCCTTTTACTTGTGCATGATAAGGATTGGAAATAATGTGATAAATCATACGAGTTCTTTCCATGGCGTGCGTTTCAAAAGCATAATATTAAATAAAAGGTCTTATGTTCAGTTCCATGAAATGTATCTGATAGACCTTTTTATTTGTGTTTTCCAAATAATGCTTTCTGTATTGTTGTGAATAATTAATTAATGATCATCGCAGAGTCCAACATTTCTGTCTGGAGCAGTGGTTAAATAACTTTTTCGAGCTCTCGCCCTTCGCCTGCCTGGACACAACTCTTTGGTCCCACAGCTGGTTATAATGCCGCTCTCACTCGATTTCCTTCCCTGCCATACGGAATGGCTGTATCATCTTTGAGAACTTCTGATATAGAACCACGTTCATGTTTACGCAATGGCCAAGCTTCACAAACACAAGTCATGTATAAAACATACAGTAAGGCATTTTTCAAGCAGTTATTATCTCCACTCAGCAAACAGTGAGTCGAGATAAGCAAGAAATGGAGATATTCTAGTAAGCAATGAGTGGAGATGAGCAGCAAGTTGAGATATTCTAGTAAGCAATGAGTGGAGATAAGCAGCAAATTGAGATATTCTAGTAAGCAATGAGTGGAGATAAGCAGCAAATTGAGATATTCTAGTAAGCAGTAAGTGGAGATAAGCAGCAAATTGAGATATTCTAGTAAACAATGAGTGGAGATAAGCAGCAAATTGAGATATTCTAGTAAGCAATGAGTGGAGATAAGCAAGAAATGGAGATATTCTAGTAAGCAATGAGTGGAGATAAGCAGCAAATTGAGATATTCTAGTAAGCAATGAGTGGAGATAAGCAGCAAATTGAGATATTCTAGTAAGCAGTGAGTGGAGATAAGCAGAAAGTTGAGACAACCTAGCGGACAATGAGTGGAGATAAGCAGCAATTTGAGATAATCCAGCAGACAGTGAGTGGAGATAAGCAGCAAGTTGAGATAATCCAGCAGACAGTGAGTGGAGATAACCCAGTAAGTAATCACTGGAAATAGCCTTACAAGTTGTAAGTGTAGATACCTCAAAAAGCAGCATGTGAAGATAACCCAGCAAACAGTAAATGGAGACAACCTAGCAAACAGTAAATGGAGACAACCTAGCAAACAGTAAATGGAGACAACCTAGCAAACAGTAAGTGGAGACAACCTAGCAACTGTAAGTGGAGACAACCCAGTAAGCAGTCAGTGGAGATAATCCAACAAACAGTAAGTGGAGACAACCCAGGAAACAAGCGGAGGTAACTCAGCAAGCAATCAGTGGAAATAACCCAGGACTTATCTTCCACGATCCTGGTCATATTTACATCTAAGAAACTGGAGAAAGACATCAGATATGGATTTAATGGCCTCCAGAATGTTTCTTTGTGTATGTATGAGAGTAACAGAATCAGTGTTGTAAAAGAAGGTCAAGGTTCTTCCTTATCTGGTGTCGTCTGAGGGGTTCTGTTTAAAAAAAATTAATTTAAAAAAAATTCTGGAGTTGATAAATCGAGGGTACACGTGATGAGGAAACTGAATTGATTGTGATTAGAGGATTCGGAGGAAGGAGAGGTACAAGGAGGAGAAAGATAAAATATTATGTAGTAATAGTACTATGTTAGTGGCGAAGTGCTCTATTTCTGCTTTCGGGTACAGTTTTAACGTTAATTTTTGGTCTCTCCCCACCCTCTATATCTCTCGCTCCAGCTTCGCTTTCCACCAGTTCCTTGTGCCACTTTATTTCTCCCACCCACAGCCCTTTCTCTCCCTCCCCTCCCATGGATCTATAAGATAGCGACAAGGAGGAATCCGTTCTCTTTTACTCATGCACAGACCCTAAAAGCGCTACCCTAGGCCGTACAGAAATCCAGCAAACACAGTTCTGTCATTTATAACGAATTCCAATACCAGAATGTCCATACCCAGTTCCAGACAACACCGTACCAGTAACTCAGCTATCTTTGAGAGAAAGAAGCTTCAGTTTTCCTGGCAAAATGTGTACTTCTTGCCATTTGCTGAACTACCTTCAAGGCACGACTGTCCTATCCATAAACAACTTGGAGATATTGGAACACGCCGGTCAGAAATACGACCTTTCAGCTGTCCTTGAATTCAAACTTTTACGATGAGAAGCTCAGAAATGACGCAGAATTCTGAGCCCAGACTGGCCACTTTAATGCACGGTGGAAAGTCTAGGCCGAGATAATAGTCATTCTGCCTGCGTCCTGTGCTGGCAGAGCCGGTTCTTGTTAACAAGCCTAATTGGAATGCAATCATTTAAGAGTCGTCGGTATTTTGGTTACTCTCCCTTTTGTTTTAAATTATGCGGTATCATTACTGTCCAACTGCTATACTGTCGGCTTTTCGTTTAAACTATAAAGCATCATTACTGCTGTGTTGCTCTGATGCCTGTTTTTGTTTTAAATTGTAAAATATCGTTACAGCTTGACTGTTCTGATGTCTGCTTTTGTTTTAAATTGTAAAGTATCTTTACAGCTTGAATGTTCTGATGTCTGTTTTCGTTTTAAATTGTAAAGTATCGTTACAGCTTGAGACTGCATTGATGTCTGTTTTTATTTTAAATTGTAAAGTATCGTTACAGCTTGACTACTCTGATGTCTGTTTTTGTTTTAAATTGTAAAGTGCCATTACAGATTGACTGCTCTGATGGTTGTTTTGAATTAAATGGTAAAGTATCGTTACAGCTTGAATGCTCTGATTTCTGTTTTTATTTTAAATTGTAAAGTATCGTTGCAGCTTGACTGCTCTGGTATCTGTTTTTGCTTTAAATTGTAAAATATCATTACATCTTGGCTGTGGTCTTTTTTCTTTTCTTTTTTGTCTTTCTTTCTGTCTTTTAAAAAATTTTATATAACTACTTCTTGGCTTTTGTGCAGTCTGTATTTGTTTATAATTACTTCTTGGCTTTTGTGCAGTCTATATTTGTTTATTTTATAAAGTGTCATTATTGTTGGCCTACTGTTTTATGACTGCTTTTATTGCTGGTTTTTTTTTAAATTATAAAAAGATCCAGATTACTCTCTTGCTTTATGTGGTGTGTAAATTCTGGAAAGAAAATGATTCTAGTTGTTTTATTGGTCTGTCAGCTTTTATGTTTTAAAGAATGAAGATATACTAGTCCTCCTGGTGTTTTGCTGAAAAATGTGAACATCTTATGTGTTGTCTGTTGTTATAAATAATAAAACATGCTAAGTGATGTGTTGTGTTGTCTGTTGTTATAAATAATAAAACATGCTAAGTGATTTGTTGTGGCTGTTTTCGAAACATTGAAGCCATTCCTATTGTTTTGCTGCTTTATTTGTTTTTGTTTCCCTTCTAAGTAATGGATCTTTCTTAATTGTTTATTTCTTGTTGTATCAATTTCTGTACGCAATAAAGACATTTTCGGAGATTGTTGCTCCAGGACAGCAAAACTTAAAACAAAATGAGATCATTTTGTCAGAAGAATCCATGAAATTTACGAAACAAACAGCACATTCATGTCAGAACAACAGCCAAAACCTCCGGAGACAAGCGCTCAGGTCAAATGAGGAAGTCAATTTGTGTGATGATTTCTGCACGTGCATGCCTGCTTGAAGGTTTGTATGAGCGGCCAAGCTGTAGAAACTCTCGCAGCGCTGGCATTGTTAGAAACTGGACGCTCTCAGCAGACAGGGGAGAATATTCTAGCACAACATTAGATAGATTCTTATATGAGCATCTGGGATTCAGAATTCATTATTGCAAACTGAGTACTAATCTACGTTGAAAGAGACGCCGTCGAGTCTGCGCAGTCTTCTACTTCCGTTTCTCGGTGCCGGTTTAGATAGTTTTCTCTTCACTTTTCTTTGCTATTTTTTTATTTTAACCTGGAATTTTTCATTGATCTAATATTTTTAAATACCTGCCTTCTCTCTTGACATGTGTAATGAAATTTGTCTGCCGTTTCCATGCGGTTTTAATTGTCGATCTATGTGCAGCTTCTCTGAGAACTTCATTTGTTTTTAGTTTTTTTAGATGGTAAATAATATAAGTTGCATCTTTCTCTAAAAGCACGTATCTGATACGTCAGGTTTCTGTTACTTCATTTTGGTGTTCCACTTTCACAGATGGAAATTTACGTTGGCTCTCTACAGCACTGCAGTGTTTTTCTGCTCCCACTGTTAAGGATATTGCCATCATTTGCTCGTATCTTTGTAACCGCAAGTGCAGGGCCCCTTAGACGGTGTAACAGTGTGGGTTTTACATGCTCCCTATGCCGAATGAAAAGTAATTATCTGTATTTTACGCTTAGACCACGTTCATAAAAGTTGTCAGTATTTTACCTGAACGCCGGACCAGCTAAAAAGTTCATAACAGTTGCCAGTATTTTACCTGAACGCCGGACCAGCTAAAAAGTTCATCAACAGTTGCCAGTATTTTACGTGAACGTCGGACCAGCTAAAAATTCATAAAAGTTGCCAGTATTTTACCTGAACGCTGGACCAGCTAAAATGTTCATAACAGTTGCCAGTATTTTACTTGAACGCTGGACCAGCTAAAAAGTTCATAACAGTTGCCAGTATTTTACTTGAACGCTGGACCAGCTAAAAAGTTCATAAAAGTTTTCAGTAACGCAAGACCAGCAGAAAGTTCAGACACTGTCAGTGTTGGAAACAAGGTTCACGATTTTGTGAACTAAATGCAACTTTCGTATTTTTCGCTTCGTTTCAATCAAAATATCACCGCTCCCTCCCACCCCGAAAAGTGAAACTGCAATTTGTAGGCGGAAAAATGTCCGTGTAACATTCAAGTGTGACATCCAACATATTTTTCTGTCGGTGGTGAACTCAGCAGACTCCAGTCGGCCTTGACCTCCGGCACAGAGCTGTCATTTTCACACTTTTTGCAGGTGGCTGGAGGCGGGAGAAACTATAGGGACAGTTGTGAAAACACGACATATGGATATATAGTTGTCTGTTAGTTGGGAGAAACTATAGGGACAGTAGTGAAAATACGACATATGGATATATAGTTGTCTGTTAGTTTGGAGAAACTATAGGGACAGTTGTGAAAATACGACATATGGATATATAGTTGTCTGTTAGTTTGGAGAAACTATAGGGACAGTTGTGAAAATACGACATATGGATATGTAGTTGTCTGTTAGTTGGGAGAAACTATAGGGACAGTTGTGAAAAGACAACACATGGATATAGTTGTCTGTTACTTGGGAGAAACTATAGGGACAGTAGTGAAAATAACGATACATGGATATATATAGTTGTCTGTTAGTTGGGAGAAACTATAGGGACAGTAGTGAAAACACAACACATGGATATGTAGTGTGGCTATTAGTTGGGAGAAACTATAGGGACAGCTATGAAAAGACAACACCAACACATGAGTATACAGTGTGTCTGTTAGTCAGATGGTGTGTGTGTGTTTTTTTTTTTTGACAAATGCGTCACCGTTTAATTCTGTTTGATTCTAACATTCTTTTTTTTCTGTAAGCGCTCGTTTTTCTTTCTGTCAATCCGTTTGGTCAGTTATTGTTTTATTTTCCCAGTCTTCTTCCTTTTTTTTTGCAGTGTAGATTGATCATTTCGACTGTCTCAGCTTCGACTGTCCGTCAGATTTATGATATGTAAATATATTGTACATCCAGGCGTTTCTGTTTGAGCAGCCAGTTCACATTATTATGTGTGATCATCTGAAGTGGCTATCGTTCTCCAATATGTATATTGTGGTATAATTTATAATTCCAGAGCCAGTTCTAGCTGTGATGTTCTAGGTGTGCATATTCCCAGAGTTCTTTTTCTTTCGTTCATTCTGCATGGTCTCCTCCATCTTTCTTGTTCTCCCACACCCCCACCCCACCCACCCCATCCCAACTCAACCCAACCCCCGTTTTCTCGCCCTCACCTTCTTCTTCTCCTCGTCATCAACTGACCCACATTGAAAGTGCAACAAAAGCACAAATTGACAAGTGGCTTAATGTCAAACGGTCCTGTCTGCCAACTCATCACCGTTCGAAAATAAAAGCCCTTCGTTTATCTATCTGTGTGTGTTTGTCTGTCTGTCTGTCTGCCTATCTATCTGCCTATCTATCTGTCACACGACTGTTTCTTTTGTCTCATTGTACCGACGGACAGATCTAAATTTCCGTGACGCCAGTAAAATGATAGCCTTGTTGCTTCATTGATTGATTGAGTAGACAGAGAAGTTGACCGAGCTGAAAGATGAAAGATGAACTAATTGGAAATTCAGCAGAAGATCTAGATACTCTGCGCCCTGTATAAACAGATATAATAGATATTCATGGTAGATGCTTTAAACTATTGCTACAGATTTTTGAAGACTTTCATCGTGTATTCCTCCCTTATCTCTTCAGAGTTCTCAGTATGGAATTTTTAGTTTTAATTAGAAACGAACACAATGGTCCAGAAAAGTGGAAAATGCCAGCTTGTCAGAGCTGTATGTCTGTCTATCAGATATCCTTGCTGGTGGCTTGCCAGAGCTGTGGGTCAGATTCCCTGACTGGTGGCTTGTCAGAGCTGTGGGTCTGTCTGTCAGATACCCTGACTGGTGGCTTGTCAGAGCTGCGGGTCTGTCTGTCAGATACCCTGACTGGTGGCGTGTCGGAGCTGCGGGTCTGTCTGTCAGATACCCTGACTGGTGGCTTGTCAGAACTGCGGGTCTGTCTGTCAGATACCCTGACTGGTGGCGTGTCGGAGCTGCGGGTCTGTCTGTCAGATACCCTGACCCGTGGCTTGTGAGACCTGCGGGTCTTCTTGCAGAATTTGTAAAAAAGTTTCTAGTGACTAGGCTCCAAATTCAACTCTATAACGCTGAAGGAGGATGATGAGGAAGAAGGAGGAGGATGTAAAGAAAGAAGTAAGAGAATAAATAAGGGAATAAAAAAGATGACAAGAGAGAAGATAAGACCTGAAAGGAGCAGGAAGTTAACGAAGGCTCGAAGTATTTATATTGACGTGATCGGGGGGGGGGGGGGGGGGGGGGCGGGCAGAAGGAAGGTCAAACCGGGGCATCGCTTCAGGGCTTGGAGGATTTTCTTTGTATAAAATGGGGGAGGGCTGTGGGTCAGACAGCTCTGAGAAGGGTTGGGGAATAGAGGCGTACTTTGGAAATAATAGTAATTAAAAAACACCCTCAGAGTCCCTGCATGTGATCACAGCCATCTCGTTCTTCGTTCACTTCTCTGAAACTTGTTTTTTGAAATCCAACAAGTGTGTTTTTGAAAGAAGTCATTGCCAACCAGAATTTATAACTTTGTTTTAAGATTACCTTAACAAACAGTTTTAGTTCGTTTTGGCCAACGCTGGGTTAAAAACAGACATGATGTCGGATGTGGAGTGAGGATGTTGATGGCAAGCTTAAATTCCCGTCGTAGAGTAAGGTAACTGATATATGTATCAATGAGGAAAAATGGGAAGAAGTGGAGAGTTTTGAATATCTTGGGTCACTACTAACTAATAATGGAGATACAATGAGGGAAATTAAAAGGAGGACATCTTTCGCTCTTCAGAAAGTAAAACAAATAAAGAATCTGTGGAGAGGAACAGACAGAACTACAAAAATAAGATTTTTAATGGCATGCATCTTTCCCATGGCAACATATGCCTGTGAGACCTGGACACTTAACAAAAACAGCTGAGAAACACATAAATGGCTTTGAATGTAAATGCTACAGAAGAGTTCTTCAAATATCATGGACACAAAAAAAAAAAGAACGAATATAATCCATATTACAAGAACTTAATATTGAAGAAGGCTGGCTAGTAAAGATGATTAAAGAGAGAAAACTGAAATATTTTTGACACATTAAACGTCATGATAATCTAGAGAAGACCGTATGGAAGTGTACATAATGGGAAAAAGAAAGAGAGGAAGACCAAAACGAAGATGGCTGCAAGACATCGTTGATGATCTGCAAATGGATGCATCAGCAGCAGGCCATCTTGCTCAGAACTGATAGGCCTACAGGAGTGCTGTTATGGAGACAAAGTTCCGCAAGGGACACGCAAGTGAATGAATGAATGACAACAAGAATGAAAATTCCTTGAAAACAAGTAACACGTCGTCTCTTTCCACGTTAGCCAAATGATGTCTCCCGTGATAAGTTGTACTCTGTCAGCTTGTCTTTCTGTCCAGTACCCCCCACTTTTTTCTTTTCTTTTCTACACACAGATAATCGATAGGCTGGACACTGCTCACGTCACCTGTATACACAGAGGCATAAAGCGGTGACGCCTCTTAAATATTGTATCTCTGTTCTCCTGCTGTATTCTTTCTGTCGTTTATCATCTTCTTCCATCCATTCCCACGTTTTACACGTTTATTTCCACTCTGTACGTGGCTTATCTTACACTTATCTCCACAAAACGCTTACAGCCCACTGTGCATGTTCATGGGAGCAGCCATTACAAACTGAGAAACTCAATAGCAGGGCGTTGTCTTGTCGTGTCACCAATTTGACCTTCTTTCAGGTCCTCCCTTCCAAGCGTTGGAGAGCAGAGATCAGAGCCAGTAATACTGCACATGTATCAGCTCTTATTCTTGTCTAGGTCTTTTTTTTATTATCTGCCCTGGAACTGCGAGCTGGTGTTTTGTGCAGCCGGTGCGGTGAAGATGTCGAGGTACAGTATCGTGTCGGATTCGGAGCGGCTGGAATATGCCGGCTTTTTTTTTGTTTAGTTCCCCAGTGTAGGTAGAAAAGCTGTGTTTATTTAGTAGACTCCATCACCATGGAGACTGGCGATCCTAACCCCGTTAGCCAGGCTAGGCCTGTTACTTGGGCTGCCAACGGCGAGGTGGGACGGGGTATTGGTCTGTTATGGTTCACTAACCCTGACCCCAGCATGTCAGCTGTGGGTTGCTGTTTGCGAAAAAGGACAGCGTCATTGTAAAACTGGAGCCCCCACTGGTATTATCTCGTGAGTTTATTACTGAGACTGGGATGTTAGTCAAGAACAACAAACCGCGCTGCGCCTCAGTTAATATGACATCTTAATTCGTTGAATATTAAATATTTTGGACACATTAAACGTCATGATAATCTAGAGAAAACCGTCTTGGAATGGTACATAATGGGAAAAGAAAGAGAGGAAGACCAAGCCGAAGATGGCTGCAAGACATCGTTGATGATCTGCAAATGGATGCATCAGCAGCAGGCCATCTTGCTCACAACCGAGAGGCCTACAGGAGTACTATTAAGGAGACAAAGTTCCGCAAGGGACATGCAAATAAATGAATGAATGAATGAATTCGTTGATTTCACCTTCTTATTGCGTTTCCAGCTACATGGAGCCTAATGAGAAGCTCGACAATGCTGTTCGTTTCACAGGATATCTTTCGGACTCAGCGTGTACGCCGTGGAAAACGAGGAAATACGAGTTCATTTATATCCAGCTTTCATCGCTAACTATCAGCACTGACATTACTTGGCATTTGAGTAAACCTTTTGTCTCTTTGAGTGCCGCTGTGGTCTAGTGGTTAAAGGATTCACCTGTCCTTGGTTTGATTTCGCACTCTGGAGAAATTTGTTTCAGATCGACTAACACCGGAGCAAAAAACCCCAGCCTCAAAAATATGGGCAACTGGGGTTTCCATAAAAAAAATAAAGGCTGGAAGAACACGCGCTGGCATCCATACCTTAAGTACTGTAATGGCCCAGAAATTTGAAGGTATTAATATTTCTCATCCTTACTGCATGCCATTTCCATGGGGCATACAATGTAGATTAGATTACCTCATTAAGCGGCAGGGATATAAGTAACAACATTGTACAAAAGCAAGAAAGAGGTTTGCTGTCCGCAGTAACAACGTTGTACAAAGGACTGGAGAAGGTTTGCTGAGGGCGGCTTGAAGATCATTGTCCCAGAGGATAATGAAGTGACCCGATTTCGGATCGAAATTTTGATGGAATATATTTTTGACATTGTATAGTGTTAAATCAACCTTGACCCAGCGTCCGAAGGATTGAATGGAACGCATGTGTCTGTCCCCTGGAGGCCAAAGTCTTTACCTTATTAGAATGAGATCCTGAATGATAGTTATTGAAGCCATCACGTTGTCCTGGTGACCTAGTTTTGGGTCCAATTAACGTATTGGGCTTCATTTCTTTAATGACACTGATGCAGAAGATTATAGTTCGATTAAGCTCGACTAGGGACCAAATATATGTATATGAAGATGTGATTGTATATCTTCGTCTATGCTTTGGTACAGTCGATAGCCGTGAGTCGTATAAATAACGTCGCTATTTCCACAGATTAATGTTTAACTATCCTCACAGAATCGCTGTTCATGCATTTCTCTCTCTCTCTCTCTCTCTCTCTCTCTCTCTCCCCCACCTCTCTGTTTCAGACATACACTTCTCATAACTGTAGAGCAGCGTTTGCTGAACTGTTTCAGACTGCCAGCTCCCTAGCGCCTCCCAAAGATTTATTGTTGCTCAGTTAGTTTGGATTTCTTTCTTTCTTTCTTTCTTTCTTTCTTTCTTTCTTTTTTCTTTCTTTCTTAGATACTCGTCCTCATAACTTTATTAAAGAAAAACAATTCGAATGAACACACTGACACACGTAGAAATGACTTATATTTTGTGGAGCTACCATGAAGTGAAAATAAGTAGGCCACCGAAACATGTTTCAAACTGCTGCAACCTTCTGTTTCTCCCATCTCTTACCTTATGAATGTTATTGTTTTCTGTTATCCCATCTTTTACCTTGTGAATGTTATTGTTTTCTGTTATCCCATCTCTTACCTTGTGAATGTTATTGTTTTCTGTTATCCCATCTCTTACCTTGTGAATGTTATTGTTTTCTGTTATCCCATCTTTTACCTTGTCTTCTTCGTTCGCATCGTCTGTCTATACCTACAGTCCTGTCTCTTGATAAATTTCACTGTTTTTTGTAATTCACGTATGGAACAGTAGAGCTTATCTTCTTTAGTGGTTTCACTGGGCCAGTAATTATTTCTCAGTGTTTCATAGTTGGTGCAGTTCTGGAGGATATGTTTCACAGTTTGGGGCACCTGGGCATAGATTAGTAGTACCAACCTTAAACTTTGTATACATATGACTTCAGAGTCGGGTGTGTCCTGTTTGGAGACAGAAGATGGTGACTTGTTCCTTTCTGTTTAGCATGTGATAGTCATCATATGGTGGTGTTTGTGGCTTCCTGTAGGTTTTTATCATGCTTTCTTCTGATTATAGGTGATTGGTATGTCTGGTTGCTCCATTTCAGTGCCCTCTTTGGCCAGATGGTCAGCTTTCTCATTGCCTGGTATCCCACAGTGGGAGGGATTCCATTGCAAAGTGACTCCATGTTGTAAGTCAATTTTTGACAAGGCATCCTTAAGGTGTGGTAGTTTGTTGCACTGAAGAGCTTCCAGTACTGATCTTGCATCTGTGAGAATTACTACAGGACATGTATCAATTCTGGAGTCTGATAGTTTTTCAACTGCAGCAATAATTGCCCTAACTTCTGCATCAAAGTTGTTGCAGTATTTTCCAGTGGATATGGAAATCTTGTCAGTGGTGTTGTTTGGATATTCAATATGTGCTCCTGCCCCTCCATTCTTTATGGCATTGTGTGCAGATCCATCTGTATGCACACGTATTCAGGTGTCACATGGATATTTGTCATCTAGCACACTAAGTGTGGCTGTTGATCATACAAGACTGCTTTGCATCTCACCATTCTGCACACCTTTCACTTCAGTCTGAATAGTTATTTGTGTATAATCTGCTTCTTTCCATGGTGTATGCTCTGGTACAGATGATAATGGAGCGACTACAGTTGGAAGGTCAGGTATCAGCTTACGCATACGCTTGGCCTGATGAATGAAGCTGCTTCTTTTAAGCCGACTTAATGCCAAGTTATTGAATCTCTCTCTTACCTTGTGAATGTTATTGTTTTCTGTTATCCCATCTCTTACCTTGTGAATGTTATTGTTTTCTGTTATCCCATCTCTTACCTTGTGAATGTCATTGTTTTCTGTTTATTCCATCTCTTACCTTGTGTATGTAATTTTTTTCTTTTTATCCCATCTCTTACCTTGTGAATGTCATTGTTTTCTGTTTATCCCTTGTCTTACCTTCTGAATGTCATTGTTTTCTGTTATCCCATTTCTTTCCTTGTGAATATTATTGTTTTCTGTTTATCCCGTCTCTTACCTTATGTGAATGTCATTGTTTTCTGTTTATTCCATCTCCTACCTTGTAAATGTAATTTTTTTCTTTTTATAACATCTCTTACCTTGTGAATGTCATTGTTTTCTTTTTTTTTCCCCATCTCCTACCTTGTGAATGTCATTGTTTTCTTTTTTTTTTTCCATCTCCTACCTTGTGAATGTCAAAGAAACCAATTGAACTTTGTGTTTTGGAGATGGCTGGAAAAGGAGGAAATCACAGACTTGCTGTAGCGTTTGAGGGCGTTTTTTTTTTTAAGCGACCATGAATGTGGTCCGAACCTTGCACTCTCTGAAACGTGACAATTGAAGGGTGATGTTACATTTAGTGTTCTTTAGAGTTAAATAGAGAAAAGTTTTTTTTGGTGTGTGTGTGTGTGTGTTTTCCTCCTCAGGATGTAAAAATATGTTCACTTGAGTTTGTGTGCTAGAAGCTCACGAAGAGTGGGAGGGGGGGGGAGAGAGAGAAGAGAATCGGGTGAGAGAGAGAGAGAGGGAGAAAGAAAAGGGTGGGGGGGGGGAAGGAGCGAGAGAGAGAGAGAGAGAGTGAAGAGTGAGCGAGAGAGAAGGGGGTGGGGAGAGAAAGAGGAGAGCGGGCGGGGGAGAGAGGGGAGCGATCGAGAATAAGAGTAGGGGGAACGAGCGAGAGACAGAAGGGGACTGAGGGGGAGCGAACGAAAGTAAGGTTAAGGGAGCGAGCGAAAGAAAGAAAGGGGGAGCGAGCGAGAATAAGATGAGGGAGCGAGCGAAAGAAAGAGAGGTAGAGCGAGTAAGAGAAAAAGAGGTAGAGCGAGTGAGAGAAAGAGAGGTAGAGCGAGCGAGAGAAAGAGAGGTAGAGCGAGCGAGAGAAAGAGAGGTAGAGCGAGCGAAAGAAAGAGAGGTAGAGCGAGCGAGCGAGAGAGAGAGAGAGAGAGAGAGAGGTAGAGCAAGCGACAGTGAGAGAGGAGAAACGAGCGAGAGAAAGAGAGGGGGACAGAGCGAGAGGAGAAAGAAGCTGGCGAGAGAGAGAGTAGAGCGAGCGAGAGAGAGAGAGAGGTAGAGCGAGCAAGAGAGAGAGAAAGAGAGGTAGAGCGAGAAAGAGAGAAAGAGAGGTAGAACGAGAGAGAGAATAGAACGAGAGAGAGAGAAAGAGAGGTAGAGCGAGCAGGAGAGAGAAAGAGAGGTAGAGCGAGCAGGAGAGAGAAAGAGAGGTAGAGCGAGAAAGAGAGAAAGAGAGGTAGAACGAGCGAGCGAGAGAGAAAGAGGGCCAGCGAGAGAGAGAGAGAGAGAGAGAGAGCGAGAGAGAGAGAGGGCGAGCGAGAGAGAGAGGGAGAGAGAGAGAGAGAGGTAGAGCGAGCGAACGAGCGAGAGAAAGAGAGGGGGACCAAGCGAGAGGAGAAAGAAGCTGGAGAGAGAGAGAGGAAAGGAATGAAGTTTATTTTCACAAGGCGAAGATTGGGCACCCCGGCCCGTCTGACATTCCGCCCTTCATCATTCAACTTTCATTCTATAGCAAGCATTCAGATTAATACAAATAGTAATACATGCATAGAAGTGCATAGGGGGGAAAACACATTATACAAATGGCAGGCGCGCGCGCACACACACATACAGAAAATTAAAAAAAAATTATTAGGGTTAGGAAGTGGGGACGGAGACACGTCTGACATTCTGTCCTTCATGTCCTCACTCTATCCTCCCGGTCAAATGTGTGTTTGTGGGATGGAGTTCTTACAGGCTTCAGGATGGGAGGAGGTGTAGAGCAAATAGGTGTGGCTGTCGGTGGGCTTGTAAAATACAGAGGTGACAAGCCTGTTTGTGCCATTAGAAATTTTAATGTCTAAAATGTTAACAGACGTGCCATAAATTTCATAAGTGAACTTTATGTTGTTATTGAGTGAGTTGGCGAATTTAATAAATTTTGTTTAGCTCTTCCTGTGGCATGCTTGTGATTCCAGTGCCATCATCGATGTACTTTTTATAGAATTCTGGAAGTCTGCCAGTGTAGGTTTCCCATAATTTGACTTCCAGAAAGCCCATAATTTGACTTCCAGAAAGCCCATGAATAGACATGTATAACTGGGACTTATTTTCGTTCCCATGGCAACACCCTCGATTTGCTCGAAGTATTCGCCGTTGAATTCGAAAGAATTTAGGTTTAGTACTAGCCGTGTAAGTCCGATTATGGTGTCAGTGCTAGTGGTGGGGGTGAGGGTCTTTGTAGAGAAAATAGCAGAGTGCTAAAAGTCCATCCTCATGGGGGATAGAAGTGTATAGGGAGCAGACATCAAGGAGAAAGATGTGATAGGTGTGGTGTTGAGAGAGAGAGAGAGAGAGTGATCGTATCAAAAGTTTGGGAAACGAAGATGTATTGTCGACTACGTGACTTGAATTGAAACACTTAATCATTTGTTCAAAATATCAAGAACTGTCATATTCTACATGCAGCATTCCTCAATTTCTCAAATTCACAATATTCTACACTCGATACATTTCCTATCTCAGTATTATATCAGATCTGCAACATGTGGTCAACTAGTTTCTCGTCTAAAATCACTAAAAAAAGTTTCAAAAGTGTCAGTTCTTCTTAATCACTTGAAAACAATCTTCCGTCTAACACTACTTATGATTTTATATCGTCTCATCCTCTTTCTTCTATTGTCTGTCTTCTGATTTCTTTTGACGGTCTTCCTCGGCTGTCTCTCAATCGCAGTATACTATCGAGCAAAGTCTACTTGCCTCTTCTCTGGACTTCTGTTCTTATATCTCATCTGATGGCTTCTCGGCTGTTCTGATCGGACCTTCTTTCTTCACTCTTGACTGTCTACGTGCATTGACCATCCTTCTTGTAGTGCTGGTCAGTCGCTACTTGCTGGACAGACGGTGTTCTGTCCCCTGTCTCCTCTCTCTTCTACTTCCGTACTTCTTCGTTATTTTCTTCTTGGTTCTTCTTTGTTCCCCCTGTCTCTCCGCTCGCATTTTTATCTTCAAGTCCAGCTTGACGGATTAACCAGTAAGTATTTTGGCTCCACCTTTCAGATGTCCACTGGTTCCCATGAGCGTTCTGATTGTCCCCATTCAAACTGCCCCGTGACTTAACTCTCGTAAGTCAGTTGTCCAGTAGGCAACACCTCTAAATATTTAACTGGTCAGCTGGCGGAGTTGGTCACTCCTTTATTTAAAAACCGTGTGCAATCGCGTCCTAACGCGTGTCAGTCTGTATCAGTTTCGTCTATACAATTGTTATTTACCTAAGTCTTTATCTTGCTCTTTCATGTCGGAAGTTTTATTGTGTCCTCGCTTTTCATTGTGTCTGCCTTTTCTATTCGTCTTTTCTATTGTTTACACGTGCCAACGTCAAGTCACGGCTTTGTTGTCACTGGACCACACTACTTTCTGGCGTCCTTCCTTTGTATTACCTAAATCTCAGCATCACTAAGTCTAATTTTTTTCTCTTCACTGTTTCCACTGTTTACTTTTGTCCGCGTCTTGTTCTAGTGTCATGGAAGTTTTATACCTTTCTCTTCCTTTTTCGACCTACTTTTCTTTGTCGCTGTTCGATGTTACTGCTTTGTTTACAGTATTTTTTTCATAAAATATTCATTAATAATAATAATAATCACCACAATAATCAACACTTACAAGGCCATGCTACACTAGAGCATATTAACACTATGTTGATATGCTATCTAGAGCATATTAACACTATGCTTATATGTTAGCTAGAGCATATTAACACTGTGTTTATCTGTTACATAGAGCATATTCATATTATGTTTATATGTTACCTACAGCATATTACCACTATAAAGTTTATGTGCTACTCAAAGCATAATATCATTATAATATGCTGTAGAGCAGCGTTTCATAACATTTTCCAGACTGCCACCCCTCTTCCAAAGCGCACCTCTCAAAGGTCACTCCCCCACCCCCAAACTTATCCCATGACACCTCTGTATACCTCCAATGCCACCTCATTACCGCCTTCCAGGCCACCTACCTAACGTCTTCAAGGCCACCTCTCTAGCGCCCCCAGGACACTTCTCTAGCCTCTCGCCTCCCAGGATCTCTCAAGCGCCTTACAGGCTCCTCCCTAACTCCTCCCAGGGCGCCTCCCAGACCACCACTTTAGCGCCTCCCAGAATATTAATACCGACCGGAGCACCCTTATGTGGTAGTAAAGTACAGTAACTTGGCATGTCGTGACCACACATACACAAATCTATCATTCCTCCTGTAGGCTCGATGAATTACCGTAACGATTCAAGCTTTACACGAGTACCTGACCAGGTTTCACTTGTCCATTATTCACAGGTACGATCCGAACTAACCAGGTGCTGGACAGGGAAACGGCCTCCTATTACTGGCTGACAGTCGTTGCCCAAGACCGTGCCTTGGTGCCCCAGTTTGCCAGGCTTGAGGTGATGGTAGATGTGCTGGATGTCAACGACAACATCCCACAGAGCACAGAGCCGGCCTACTATGCGTCCGTTGAGGTAAGGGTTTCATGGTCTGTGCAGATTATGTGAGTTAACAGGGATCCTGAGGGGCAAGTAATGATAGCCCTGTCGTGCCACTGGGTTGGTGGTTGGTTGATCGATTACTTGATTGGATGGCTGGTTAGTTGAGTGGATGGATAGTTTGTTGATTGGTTGATTGGGTGAACGGTTGTTGATTGGAGTGTTTGTTAACTGGGTGATAGTTTGGTTGATTGTATGGGTGGTACTTTGATTGGTTCACTGTGAGATTGGTTGGATGATTGGGCTTTTGATTGGGTGATTTTGGATAGTTGGTTGACTAGATGATTGTTTGGTTGAATCTACTGATTGTTGATTGGTTCGTTGGTTAGTTGATATTCCAGGATTATGATGTAAGCACTCAGGAGGTTTTGAGACTTTGGGAATTAAAGAAAAAGAAAATGACAGTGGTTTCTTTTGTTGTAGTGGTCTGAAACATTCTTTACTTGTGCGTGTGAGTGAGGTGACCGTAACTGTCTCCCTAAGACTGATAAAGTATAGCCAGCCAGAAGTGATCGAGAACCTATCAGATACTAAATTGACTTTTCCTGTAAGCAGATTGTGATGGTGCAGAGTTTGCTGGGAGTATAGGTGACTGTACTGGAGTGGTGGCTGTATTATCAGGGCCAGCCAAGACCTAGCCAACTTCTACGTTGGTGCTCCTAGTAGTAGGCTGGACTGACCTTACAGAACATGGCCGCTGTGGCCCTCTTGATGGTGGAGTGTTCCAGGAGTTCATGTCTTAGGTCCGCTCCTGGTCTTCCACCAGTCCACTGTAAACCCACTCCCAGTCCAACACGTTGGCCGTGTTCCTGTATCATCACGGCGTCGATAGCTAAGAACATTCTGGTTACAGGTCTAGGAAGATACAGCAAGAGGTGGAGCTTTCAGGGCAGCCAGTTTGTTCTGTCGTGTCACATAATTAAAGAGTATCCCATACACTATCCGCAGCGGAACTTAAGTTACCATATCTTAGTCATAACATAAAAGTGATGTCGGACTAATGGACATAGTTGAGGAATTTTCCATATTTTGTCAATTGGCAGTGCAGAGCAGCATGCGTCAGTTAAAGATGGAGGGTCGACTAGAGCAGTGGTCCAGTCAGGAGGTTCGTGCTGGATCTAATTCTCTCTCTCTCTCTCTTTTCTCCCCCCCCCACCCACCACACACACATAGAGAAAGAGAGACAGAGAGAGAAAATAACAATTTATATTCCTAGGGTTAAGAAGTGGGCCCGGAAACACGCCCTTCATGTCTACATTCCCCCATCCCCCCCCCCCCGAAAAAATAACCGCCGCCACCTACTCCAAAGTGGACACAATGCTGTTCCTCAACATCCTTACTGCATGGGTAACACAGAACACCAGCTGACAGTTCTAGAGGGATACAAGAAGTAAGTCTGCACGCATTAATAACAGCAATGTCATTTCTATGAAAGATGTGACATCGTTGCGTACTCTTGACATTCATACATTTCTTGTTATTTGAAGGTATATTATTATTATTACATGTGTTTTTAATGAATTGTGAACGTTTTATTTTGTTGTGAATTGTTAGTTCACTTGTACGGCACTAATGTGGCACGGTATTGTTGTTGTATATTTTTATTGTATATAGAGCGTGTTGCAGGATTCCTGTTGTATTTTGAGTGTCAAAGAACTCTGCGTCCTTGGATAGGAGTTTTATTTCCAGCAGCACATAATATCCATATCTACTTGCAGGAAAACAGCGGCGTTGTCAAACGAGTGGTTCAGATTCAAGCAACGGACGAGGACGCAGATGGAGGGCAGCCATTGACGTACTCCATCTCCAGCGGCAACCCGCAGAGTTTCTTTAATATTGATCCGCTTACCGGTGAGTCTCTCTCTCTCTCTCTCTAGCAGAATGAACATACCATCTCTGTATATTTGTGAACTCACTTGCTTGTAGTAAACATGTTAGAGGAGACATTGAAAGCAGTAAATGGAATCCAGCGAGAGATGCACCACAGTAATTTTTCTTAGTTCCAAGATGGATTTATGAGCCAAGCTTTACCGTTAAACTCCAACATTTTGAAGGGCATATTCATCTTCTTATCTTTGATTTGGTGGAGTAATGTATCAGCATATTACTAGGGATGTTACGAGTAGGTAGGTAGGAAGGATAGGGACCACGACCAACTTTGATTATTTGGCATGGGTGATTGTGCCATCTGTGGTATGGCCTGGTAAAAGTAGGCTGTGTCATGCCTTGGAGGTAATTTTGGTAAATCGTGACGGTGCACTTACTGCCCTTGAGCTGTTCCATGCCATTCAGGTGTACAGAAATACGGTGTTAGGTGACCATAATCTCTGTGATCAGCTTCAAGTCACACACATACAGAAGGGAAACAGCGTTAGTTTACATATTCTCCGTCATCTGTCAGCACACTAGTGGGCAATGTGTCACTTTCCTTTCCCAGCCTTTGGTGTCCATTTGCTCCCTTTCCTTTCCCAGCCTTTGGTATCCCTTTGTTCCTTTCCTTTCCCAGCCTGTGGTATCCGTTTGCTCCCTTTCCTAGCCTTTGGTATCCATTTGCTCCCTTTCCTTTCCCAGCCTTTGGTATCCCTTTGCTCCCTTTCCTTTCCAAGAATTTGATGTCCCTTTGCTCTCATTCCTTTCCCAGCTTTTGGTATCCCTTTGCTCCATTTCCTTTCCCAGCCTTTGGTATCCATTTGCTCCCTTTCCTTTCCCAGCTAAAGTATCCCTTTGCTCCCTTTCCTTTCCCAGCCTTTGGTATCCATTTGCTCTCTTTCCTTTCCCAGCCTTTGATATCCCTTTTGCTACCTTTCATTTCCCAGCCTTTGGTATCCGTTTGCTCCCTTTCCTTTCCTAGCCTTTGGTATCCATTTGCTCCCTTTCCTTTCCAAGAATTTGATGTCCCTTTGGTCTCTTTCCTTTCCCAGCTTTTGGTATCCCTTTGCTCCTTTTCCTTTCCCAGCCTTTGGTATCTCTTTGCTCCCTTTCCTTTCCCAGCCTTTGGTATCCCTTTTGCCCCCTTTCCTTTCCCAGCCTTTTATATCCCTTTGGTCCCTTTCCTTTCCTAGTCCTTGGTATCCCTTTGCTCCCTTTCCTTTCCCAGCCCATGGAAGAGCCTGATATGCGTTTAAACAGCTCAGTTATTGACTGGGGTGACTCCGCCTGGTCTATGTCGTTGTAGTATCCAAGAGGAGAAAAAGAAACTGGATCTTTTACTTGTTACTCTCTCTCTCTCTCTCTCCCTCCTCAGTCTTAATGCTATAGGCATATCGTTTTACTTTTCTTCTAACTTTTTGTCTCAAAATATGTTCACCCATCCTGACTTGTGCGAAGTTTGTGATCATGGAATAAAGTTGCACGTGATGTCCTAGTTTTCCGTCATCCTCAGGCTGCCTAGTGTATTCAGTGTGCCACGCCGTGCAGTTTTTGGCGGATAAATTTTTCCTCGGCGCAACATGCCAAAATGTCTTGGACAAATTATGAGAAGACAGAAGTTGGAGAACATAGAAATGACGGGAAAATTCAAGGAGAAATGGAGGAAGGCCAAGAGAAAAAAAATCTAAATGAAATGAGCAAGTGGCAGGGAAAAAGAAAAGTATCTGAAGTGATGGGAAAGAGCAGGGAGCGTACAAAATGTAGCAGTATAATCGCCAGAGCGCTGCCTGGCACCAGATGTGCCCAAAGAATGAAAATATGCCAGGGACCTTTTTTTTCTTTTTAACAACAGAAAAGACTGGAAGGCGACGGGTACAGGCATAGAAACCACCAGCTGTCGCTGTCTGGTTGACCTGTCAGCCAAAACTGGTACTTGGCATTTTGTGTGGAATAATGATAATAGCGTTGGTCGTGGTGGCAGTTTCTTATTTTTCTCTTCATCTTCTATCTCCCCGAAACTGCGAGCTGGTGTTAATTACACCTGATGCGGTGAGGATGTTGAGTCACAGCATCGTATCGGATTGGGAGCGGGTTATGGCGGCTGTTTTGTTCAGTTCCTGAGTGGAGGTAAGACCCAAGTGGTTTTGCAGTGGTTCTTTAGCAGGCTCCACCACCACGAGGACTATGACGTTCTCTGCTCTGTTAGCCAGGGTAGGCCTGTTACTGGTTACATAAATCGCTTTATAGTGGCAGTTTAATTTTTATGATTTCAGCGAGCACGCTTAAGATGAAAAGTCTCATTTATTTCATAGCTAGTGGAGAAGGAAACCAAAACCCTTGGAACGTGGATGTACAGAAACAGTTTGTCGAATTTCATGGGCAGAAAAGAAAACAAACAAAGAGATACTAAATCTGCTGAAATCGAAAAGAGAAATAATGAAAAACATTAGAACCAGACAGTTATAGCATTCTGTTCATATCAAGAGACATAATACAATAATGAAAACCATACTAGTGGGAAAAGTAGAAAGAAAAAAAAAGCCAGAGGTCGATAATGATATTGATTGGTGGATAAGCATAAACAGTGGACTGGTCTGAACATGGCCGTGTGCGTTATGAAACGAAGAGTAGAACACGTTGGAGGAACATTGCAGACAGCCTTATATGGGTAGAGGGCTCAAGACGATGATGATAACAGCCTAGAATAATTTTACTGCATACTAATATAATCAGGAAAAGTGCAGAAGTTTTGGTCAGAATCTATCCTCTCTTTTCTGTTCGTCTCTAAGACCGAGTTGAGTCGTAACTAACGAGTTGGCGTCGAGTGGTTTGAAAGAGAAGACGTGTTCGTTCTTTGAGTCGAAAAGATTAAACTTGGGGGGCAAATATCCACGGATGTTGTCAGGATAAATGAAGATAAAATAATGATGGGGGAGAAGAAGAAGAAGGATGGATAATATCGTTTACATGAATGCTATAGATCAGGATCGGGGGTTCTCAGACTTTCTTCAGGTTGGTGCAATCTTCCCCCTAGCAAGCCAGTGAATAGTCACTTGATATTACATTTTAAAACGTCCATGAGTACTCGTAGTTTTATAACATACAGGTCTGGTTTGTAAGTTATAAACTCATCTTCAAATCTATAACAGACCTTCTTATAGATAAGATGAAGAGTTGAAACAGAACTTCAGTTGATTCTCAGCAAAGTTGGTAGTCGATTTTAGACGTATTTCTTCATGACAAGCGAATCAGATTTGACAAAGACCTTGTCTTGTTTCACCGGAATTCTTTTAGTATTCTCTTTCTGAACCTTAGGGTCCACGACACATGGGGCTTCCGCAAGGGTTTTGCACAACGCCTGCCCTTTGCTTTTTTTCCACTCTTGGCCTGGTGAGCTCTGTGTTGTTCTTTTCCATGTCTCTTTTGGTCTACCCTTACTTCTCCTCCCGTGTGATGTCCATCTTAGTGCTATTTTTTGGTAGTGAATCGTTAGTCATCCGGAGAACATGTCCCAACTATCGCTAGCATCTTTCCTGAGCAATTTCTGTCAGCGGCTTTATATGCATTTCTGCCAACAAAATGTTGTTTCTTATAGTGTTGGGCCAAAATATTCTTCTAATTCTTTGTAAACATTTAGTATGAAAAGAATTCAGCTTGTTTTCTATTGTTTTGGTGATTTTCCAGCATTCACTTCCATAGAGTAGTATACACTTAGAACATTACTCTTAAATATCCTGATTTTCGTCTCCGTGCTCATTTTTTTTTAGATTTCCATTTAATCTGCAGCATTGCAAAAGCCTGGTTTGCTCTAGTACGTCTACTCTTGATGTCATCTGTGCTGTCTCCATCTTCTACTGCTCTACTACCATGATATACAAATTCATTGACCTCTTCCACTAACTTGTTATCTACTCTCAGTACATTGCTGCTATTCACATTTTGCTTCATTAACTTTGTCTTTCCTACGTTGATCTCTAAGCCTGTTTTGCTGGCGTTGTGAGTTAGCTTGTTTATTTTATCTTGCATATCTTTGTGCCTGCTTGATAGTAGACAAATGTCATCGGCAAAGTCAAGGTTCTCCAGTACAGTGCTGAGGGTACATTGTAATCCTCTGCATTTATCTGATGTTGCCTCCTTTATTAACCAGTCCACTGCCAAAATAAATAATGTTGGTGGTAGTACACTGCTTATCTCCTATTTATACCTTAAAGCTGTCAGAGGTGTGTTCTCAGCAGATCACTTTGCACTGAAAACCCTCGCATGACATTCACTATCTTATGGGGGAGGCCATGCCATCTTAGAATTTTCCACAGTGCATCTCTGTTGACACTGTTGAAGGCTTTCTCAAAATATATAAATAGTGCATATGTTGTGCTATGCCACACATTTGCTTGCTCTAATATTTGTCCCAGTACAAATATGTGGTCTATGCATGATCTTCCTTTCTTAAATCCAGCTTGCTCTTTCCGAATTTTTCCTTCAAGCGCTGGTATAATTCTGTTGATGATTTTGCGACAGAATGTTTTGCTGGTGAGTGGCAGGAGGATCATCTCCAGTTTTCACAATCTCTGAGGTCACCATTTTCTGGTAGTTTTAAGGCCAGTTTTTCACTACTCTGGAAATTTTATTTCTAGACCCTTCTTCTTCTTCCTCCACCAAGACCGCCCTGTGATCCTACTGAGTTTACGCCTGTGGTCCTCTGTAGGTCTCGTGTTCCCCCGTGTGGTCCCCTCGAGAGGACCACAAGAGGTTCAGAGTGTCGCAGGGCTTGAGCCTGTATTCTTGGTGGGTCTCAGAAGCGGGATTGCGTGACATCATGGTTTTCGTTGCACCAGTTTCATCTACAGTTGGACTTTCTCACCGGGAAAACCTCGACGTGTTTTGGATATCAGTATATTCCCGCTAGGTGAGAGGAGGTAGCCCATTCAGAGCTAGATTTGGACTTTCTCACTGGAAAACCTCGACGTGTTTTGAGATACCCATGTATCACCGCCGAGTGAGAGGTGGTTGCCCTTCCATTCCGGCATTGGACTTTCTCACCGGAAGACCTCAGCATGATTAGGATACGCATACATCCCCGCCGGATGAGAGGTGGTTGCCCATCTAGACTGCCCTGGTCCAGTGTCTCCGACTTCAACAGGAGGATGAATCCTCGCCACTAGTGACTTCCAGCCCTGGATTGAGCCGGTTTAAGCATATTATCCCAGTATGGGTGTATATGCACAGCCATAATCACAGCAGCAAAAGTAAGCGCTGGATTGGAAAAACCAAATAGAAAAGCATGGATATCAGATAAAACATGGAAGTATATACATGAAAGACGAGCAGTCAAATTAAACATGTTGAATGCAAAAGCAGATCATGAAAGAGATTCGGCAAAAGCAAAATACAAAGACATAGACAAGAAAGTAAAAAGTTCAGCTAGAAGGGATAAAAGAGAATACATAGACAATATGGCGAAAGAGGCAGAAAAAGCAGCAAAAACAGGAGACAGCAAAACTTTATATAACATACAAAAGAGGCTAACAGGTACTATTACATCTAAAGAAAGACCAATCCTTAGCAAAACTGGAACACTATTAACATCAAATAAAGACCAAAAGCAAAGATGGGCTGAACACTTCCAAGAAATACTCAATCGACCACACCCAAAAGAATTGTTAAACCTTGAAACTGACTTACCAGCCCCACAACTAAATGTCAATCTAGATGAAATTGAATTGCATGAAATTGAAACAGCAGTGAATTTAATGGCTAACAACAAAGCTGCAGGTGAAGATGAAATAACAGCCGAGATGCTAAAAGCTATCAATAGTGACAACATGAGACAACTACAGAGAATGTTTAACAAGATTTGGAAAGAAGAAAAGGTCCCTTCTAATTGGAAGAAGGGAATCATTGTGAAAATACCAAAAAAGGGCAACCTTAGTGACTGTAACAACTGGAGAGGAGTAACCTTAATATCAGTTGTGTCAAAAGTATTTTGCAAGGTCATTTTGAATAGACTCAAAGATATAGTGGATACTGCAATGAGAGAAGAACAAGCAGGATTTCGAAAAGGGAGAAGCTGTCTCGACCAGATCTTTACTCTCAGAATAATACTTGAAGAACATATTGAAAAGCAGAAACCATTAATACTGAATTTCATAGATTTTAAGAAGGCATTTGATAGCATACACAGAGATTCATTATGGAGAATTTTATGTCTATATGGAATACCATCTAAAATTGTCAACATCATTAAGGACTTATACAATGGATATGGTTGTGCAGTCAAGACAGAAGAAGGGATGAGTGAATGGTTCCAGATTGAAACAGGTGTGAAACAAGGATGTATACTGTCTCCTTTACTTTTTGGGATTACAATAGACTTCATAATGAAAAAATGCTGCACAGGTAACACAGGTATTGACTGGGTACATGGGACCCAACTAGAAGATCTTGATTTTGCTGATGACATAACTCTTATCAGTAATAATGTGAATTCCATGCAAGAAAAAACAGATAGCCTATCTTCACTGGCTAGCAAAATAGGACTTGAAATTAACAAGGACAAAACAAAAATAATGAAAATTCCCATCAATCAAAATGGAAAAATACACATAGAAGGGACAGATATTGAAGAAGTCAATCAATTTGCATACCTTGGCAGCTACATAGACCAGGATGGTGACACTAGAAAGGAAGTTAGGATCAGAATTGCAAAAGCAGCATCAATCTTCAAGAATCTTGAGAACATATGGAATTCAAAAGTTATAAGCACAAAAACCAAGTTAAGACTATTCAATTCAAATGTAATATCCACCCTCATTTATGCATGCGAAAGCTGGAAAACAACTAAAGAAATAGAAAAGAAATTAGACTCTTTTGAAAACAAATGCCTAAGGAAAATACTCGGCATCAAGTGGAATGAATTCAAGAACAATGCAGAGATAAGACAGATGACTGAACAACAACCAGTCTCACGGGTGATCAGGAAAAGGAGATGGACATATGTTGGCCACTTGATGAGAAGAAATGAGCAGAGAATCCCAAAACAAGCTATCAAGTGGAACACAACAGGCCGAAGAAAAAGGGGCAGACCGCGTGAAACTCTGAAGAGAACATTATTAAGAGAGGCCAAGTTAACAGGCATAAAATCCTTTGATGAGGTTGAAAGACTCGCCGAAGACAGGAAAAATTGGCGAACTACTTTGCGAGCCCTATGTGACGTCTAACGGCACGGGAAAGATATAAGATATAAGATATAAGATGGGTGTATATTGGACGTGACCGACCTCTAGAGCAGAGGTACCGTGACATGCGTAGCCATCAAGTTTCACCCCTGGTTTAAGCCGGTTTAGGCATATTTCACCAGTATGGGTGTATTTCGGACGTGGCCGACCTCTGGAGCAGAGACGCCGTGGTATGAGTAGCTCTCGCCGCGATACTACTGGACATACCGATTAAGCTTCACTTTATCCTTTCCATCACCTTTTCATATCGGCGCCGCACGGCAACCTTGCTTGCTTTTCCGTATTTTCTTCCCTGGCCGGGAGGAGCTTCACTCAGCGCGCGGCATCTCGTCAGCAGTGTGTTTTGAACTAATAAAAGCGCTCTTTCCACGAATGTCGGAGCTTGGTAATCATGTATTAGCTCAAGAATTGCCACAGTCATCCAAGTAGGATCCTAAGGAACCTCGACTGATTTAATGAGCCATTCGCGGTTTCACCGTGATACAGTGTGAACTTAGATATGCATGGCTTAATCTTTGAGACAAGCATATGACTACTGGCAGGATCAACCAGATAGCTTTCTTCACCGACCTTAGTCGGATTTCTGCCGACAGACCGACGCGGGGCAAGGGAGACAGCGCTGTGCTCAGAGTGGATCCATTTCGACCCCGGCGGCGTTTCATTTCCTTTAACCGGTTGCGGCCGGCTTTCACTGCTCTAGCGAACGAGAAGAAAGCCCGGCACCCACAACCAACGCACATTACATACCGCAGACCCGATACTCTTTGCGAGAGATCGGCCAGTTTCGAGACCATCGGTCGACAAAACCATAGTACACCGTAAGTACGAACCTGGGTGGCTAGCCGTTTATAGGCTTCGCTCGATGGACAAGCCACTCGCTTCTGCATCGAAACACCTTAACTCTCGCCGTCCGGGAAGGGAGCGAAAGCTTTTCTTCCCACGCACAGAACTCGAGAGCGCTTTTTCGCCTAAAGAACGATCGGCCTGCGCAACAGCAGCCCGCGCTGTGCAGCTCGGTGCGGCTGACTTTCTAGACACCAATTTTGTTGTGCTATCCGGGAGAGTTATTTTGGTGTTTCTATCTCTTCTGCTTCCAGCATCTCAGCAGTCACTTCATCTACACCTGTGCCCTGAGTTTAGCTTCTTTATTGCCTATTTTACTTCACTTATCGTTATTGATTCTGTGTTGATGTTTAATTCCGCATTTGCTTCAGGTATGTCTATTGTATGTGCTGCTTGTGTTCTGTTTAGTAGGGTGTTAAAGTTTTCTGTCCATCTTTCAATTTGTTCTCTTTCTCCACTGATCAGTTATCCCTTGTGTGTCCTTATTCGACTCTCATATCTTGTGCTGAAGTTACCTGTCACCTGCTTTGTGATTTTGTAGATTGTTTTTATGTCATTTGCATGTTCTGCTTTCTCTGCTGCTTGTGCCAAGTTGTCGTAGTGTTGAGGTTTATCTTGGCGACACGATTCCTTCACCTATTTGTCTTTTTGTGCATGTTTATGTAAGACTTGTTCTTTCAGTGTTTTAGTATTAGCCAGATGTTTAGTGTAAGATTATAACGACTTGTAATTTCAGTGTTTTAGTATTAGCCAGATGTTTAGTGTAAGATTATAACGACTTGTAATTTCAGTGTTTTAGTATTAGCCAGATGTTTAGTGTAAGATTATAGTGACTTGTTCTTTCAGTGTTTTAGTATTAACCAGATGTGTAGTGTAAGATTAGAGATATAATTAACATTAATGAAACCTGATGTGCATGCGTCGTTAACTCTTTCATTGCCAAAAGGAAATTTCAAGACCACACAACGATTTATAATAAACACACTTGTCAGTTTTTAGCAAGATATGAAAAGATACACATATTTAGCTAGTATAATAGTTTACATTTGAATTTCCAGATAAAAGAGGAAAATACATAAGACTAAAAAAAAAAAAAACAACTTAATATGCTCAGATTAATGAAAGTTAGGATTCCATCCAGAAAGTTAGAAAGCTGCTAGAACAAATCATGTAACATTTAGGGAGAACAGACGAGCACGTATCTAGCGGCTTTCGTCGTTGTCGTCGTCGTCATGATGATGATGATGATCATCATCATCAGCGTCGGCACCATCAGCAGCAGCAAGATCTCCACCGTCGTCTTTGACTAATCTGCTGAATCTGAACTACACCAAAGTGCAAGACAGTGTTACACTAAGATTGTGAATTAGTGACAAAGCAAGGATAAAATGTGTGAGTTCAGTACCAGCAGTTGTCATCATCCATTCATTGACGGTGGACTTATCGATGTGATTATGAGGGTCATGCGCAGGTCAGAAGGTCCCTCAGAGGTCTCATTTATCTGAGTGATGTGTGAACTGTCCACGTTTGTGCTTGGCTGATGACCGACTGCTTCGTCATCAGATTGGCGTGAATGTGAACTCTTTAGAGAATTTCTAGACAGAACAGTTTAGTGTTACAACTTTTGCATTAGAATTCTTCGATATAGACATGAAAGTTGTAACCATGAAAACAAATTTAAGATAAGTACTCATTAGCAATGATATATACTCATTTTACTCATAAGTAATATCCAGCCTTATTTATGCGTTCGAAGCTTGGAAAGCAGCTAAAAAAATAGAAAACGAATTAGACGCATTTGAAAACAAATGTACTGTATAAAGGAAATACTCTGTACACAATGGATTGAATTCAAGATCAACACAGATAAGGAAATTGAGCACACAACAACCTGCCTCATCAGTGATTAAAAAAAGATGTACACATACCAGCTATTTGTGAGAAGAAACAGTCAGATAATCCCACAACAAGCTGTCAAATGGAACACAACAGAACAAAGAAAAAAAGAGGTGGTCCACGTGAAACTCAAAAGATAACATTGTTAAGAGAGGCTAAACTAGTGAACATAATATCCCTTGACAAGGTTGAAAAACTCAGCGAAAACAGAAAAACATACCAACTACCGTGCGAGTCCTATATGACGTTTAACAGCACAGAAAAGATGTAAAATATAAGACAGACATCATGGCTATTTGGAAATACAGGTATAATTGTGTACATGAAAGTATAGAACTTTTTCCCATCGATAAATTTGTCTTAAAAAAGATTTGTCATATTAAAAAAAAAAAAAGGTAAAATACACGTTTCCATGCCATTAAGGCATATTGGGGAATACGGTGTTAGGCCCGTATTTTCCATGACCTTGGGCACATGGAAAGTGTGATGTGATATATCTCCTAAAAATTGAAATTTCAAGTGGAAGATTTGATAGAGTGATCTGCTGGCCTGTTTTATATGTATTCTTGCACAAACCAGAAAGTCTATTTATGTTAAAATATGTGGCGTTTGTAATGTTTGATAATATCGAGTATAATTTATTATATGTTACTTTAAAACAGATTTTCTTTTATCTTTAATTGTTTGTGTTTGTGTGTGGTTCTTTCCACGTTGTTTTCAGTTAAATCATTCCATCCATCCATCTGTACGTGATGTGTTCTCAGTAAGGGGACTGAACTACGTCGTCATCATCGGCATACTGGCACCGTCCCCGGAGTTAAGGGCAGAATTTGACCCATGGAAATTCCCAGTTGTCGCTCTCATTTTATCTCTGTCTATCTACTACACACACATTCTCTTTCTCTTTCTCTCTCAGTTCCTGTCTCTCTCAGTCTCCCTCTCTCTCTCAGTTCTTTCTCTTTTTCTTTCTCTCATTCTCTCTCGGATTCTTTCTTTCTTTCTTTCTTTCTTTCTTTCTTTCACTCGCATTCTGTTTTTCTTACAAACTCCCGCCTCTTCCCCCCCCCCCCCGCACAAGAATGCAACAAGCAGTCCCTGTTAGCTAGTGACAAAATTTTCAAATGGGAAACAACGAAACTGTGAGACTGCTCTGTTGATAATGCACTGTCTTCTCTTACCTAGGCAGCTGTTCGCTCTACCTGTGTCCGTGGTTCGAGTCACAGGTAGTTCTCTTCTTCTTTTTTCCCACATATTCTTTGTGTACGTTTTTTTAAATGCTAATCGTACAACACTGTGCTAAATCATTTTAATGTTAGTATCCTGGGGGTCATTTTCCCAGTCTATACCACAAGTGCGA
This sequence comes from Achatina immaculata, assembly GCA_009760885.1. Lineage (NCBI taxonomy): Eukaryota > Metazoa > Mollusca > Gastropoda > Stylommatophora > Achatinidae > Lissachatina > Lissachatina immaculata. The sequence continues at coordinate 27,371,471 of CM019700.1, forward strand.
GGGGTTGACTTTTGTGTAGACGAGGCATTAGCAGACTTCTGACGTTCGCATTTCATCCATCCCTCCACAGAGAAGCATTCCTACCAGAGCATTGCTGGATGTATTGCCAGGCGTACAATCCACTTTACAGTTCATCTATCAGAAAGATCCATTCAGTTTTCACAATAACCTGTTTTCTTTGTTTCCAGTTTTGTTGTATAAAGTACCGTTGAAACAGCATAAACTATTAAAACGTTGTCGAGATACCGAATTTGTTAGAGCACTTGTCATGTGTGGCTAAAGTCAGTGCCCGAGTCATCGGGTTGTAGAAATAGGTACCTGGCTCCATTTGGAGCTGGGTAAGGAAAGACGACTAGACGTGATGCTGACCACATCGCCTTCTGGGGTGTGTAGAGGTCATGGAAAACTTGAGCACAAACACCATATCTCTTAGCTATGACTACAGCGTGAGAGCTAACTGTCATGTTTCAGATTATCTTTAGACATAGAATTAAACTGTCATGTTTCAGATTATCTGTAGACATAGAATTAAACTGTCATGTTTCAGATTATCTTTAGACATAGAATTAAACTGTCATGTTTCAGATTATCTTTAGACATATAATTAAACTGTCATGTTTCAGATTATCTTTAGACATAGAATTAAACTGTCATGTTTCAGATTATCTTTAGACATAGAATTAAACTGTCATGTTTCAGATTATCTTTAGACATAGAATTAAACTGTCATGTTTCAGATTATCTTTAGACATAGAATTAAACTGTCATGTTTCAGATTATCTTTAGACATAGAATTAAACTGCCATGTTTCAGAGCACCCCCGTGTGGTTACCGGGGCCCGTGGAGAGAAAAGAATAGAACTACTGCTACCTTTCACGCATGTCGTGAGAGGCCACTAAGGGGGTTGGGGGATAGGCCAACGACCTGTTCTCTGTAAAAAAAAAACCACACACACAAACGGAGCGTTACAGAAACACGGAGAGGAAAACCAGGAAACTTTGTCTTGGGAAAGGAAGGGACTCTGATAACAGAACCCATGACGTTGTGCAGTCAAACCCGAAAGGAAGCTGCAGAACCGACATCCCAGCTGAGTACCAGGACACCTTTTACCGTTGAATGTTGGAATGTTAGAACAATGTATGAAAGTGGAAAGGCTGCCATGATAGCGAGAGAAATGAATAGATTTAATATAAAGATACTGGGGCTGAGCTAAACACACTGGACAGGAGCAGGTAAGCTTAGACTAGCAGCAGGGGAGACAATCCTGTTTTTAGGTCACCAAAACCCAGATGCGACACACTCAGATGGCGTGGCATTAATGCTATCCAGAGAGCATTGATGAACTGGGAGGCAGATAGCCCAAGGATAATTAAATCCTACTTCTCAACAAAGAAGAAGGATATTAAGTTGAATATCATCCAGGTATACGCGCCAACAAATGATGCAGAAGAGATAGTAAAGGATGAATTCTACAACACATTGCAGGAAATCCTAGACCAACAAGGCAACAAACTCATAACAGTTCTAATGGGGGACATCAGTGCAAAGGTAGGTAAGATCAACATAGATTATGAGAAAGTAATGGATCAAAACGGATTAGGAATAATGAACGAACATGGAGAAAGGCTAGCAGATCTATGTGTGCTCAACAACCTTATCATTGGAGGAAGTATATTTCCACATAAAACTATACACAAAGCTACGTGGGTATCACCAAATCACGTCACTGAGAACCAGATAGACCATATTTGTAGCATTAGAAGCTTTCGCAGAAAATTGCAAGATGTCATAGTGAAACGAGGTGCAAATGTAGCTTATGACCACCACCTCTTGGTAGCTAAACTGAGAATGAAACTGAAGAAGCACCATAAAACAGACATGGCAAGGAAAAAATATAATATGGTACTGTTGGAAGACCCAGAAATCGCAAAGAACTTTAAACTGAAACTGAGCAACAGATTTCAGGTTCTGCAGGAGTTATACGAAGAAGATACACCAGATGTGAACACTGTTTGGAATAGTGTTAAAGAAATGTGAAGCAAGCCATGTGAAGAGACAGTGGGATTTAAAAACCTCAGCACAAGGAGTGTATTGCATTGGAAACACTGAAGAAGATAGACAGAAGGACAGAAATGAAAGCAAAAATAAAAGACAGTAAAACAAGAGCAGCAAAGGCCTCAGCTCAGATAGAATACATTTTGGCCCATAAAGAGGTTAGGAAAAGCGTAAAGAAAACAGACAGGCCTGTTTTGATAATATGGCGGGACAGGCAGAAGAGGCAGCTGGTAAAAACAATATGAGAGCCCTGTATGAAATCACCAAGAAGTTAGCAAATAGACCATGTGGGATAGAAAACCCATCAAAAACAAGCAAGGTTAGGTTGTAGCATCTGAAGAAGAGCAGATGCAAAGATGGGTGGAATACTTCAGCGGAATCCTAAATAGGCCAACACCAACAGAAACAGAGAAAGATACCAGCAGCAGAGAATACTCTAGACATCAGTGTAGAACCACCCAGCAAGACCGAAATTGAACACGCTGTCTCATAGTTGAAGAGAAATAAGGCACCGTGTCCAGAAGGACTTGTAGCAGAAGTGCTCTTAGCGAGCAAAGAAATAACAACAGAAATACTACTCTAACTATTTAACAGGATTTGGGAAGAAGAGAAGGTACCAGAGGACTGGAAGGAGGCCCATCTGATAAAACTCCCTAAGGAAGGAGATCTATTAGAATGTAAGAACTAGAGGCATCTACCAGGATTTTGCTAAATAGAATTAGAACATCAGTAAATAGCAAACTAAAAGAAGAGCAAGCAGGTTTCAAACAAGGAAGATCCTGTACTGACAACATTGCTACGATGCGAATAATAGTAGAACAGTCAGTGGAGTGGAATTCTTCACTGTTAGTTACATTCATTGATTATGAGAAGGCATTTGATAGTTTAGATCGTAGGATGCTATGGAAACTACTGGAACACTATGGGATCCAAGCCAAGATAAATCTTATAAAGACCATATATGAAGGAACAGCTCGCTGTTCAAGCCTTGAAATAATCCTATGTGTTGGTCAGAGCGTTAAACTGACCAATCAGACGCAGTCTTTACGGCCATCGTTCGTCTCTTAAGCTAATACGATCTAAGACCATGTAAGCCATCCATCAGACGAATGTGTGTCAGAGTTTGAATTTCAGAGTCTTTGCTTATGACATGGGATACCGGGTTTTGCTAATGAGGTGTTTCACAGCTCTCAGTTTTATTCCAGGTTTTTGAGCAGCTCCACTGCAGAGTCTTGTCTTTTCCTAAGATTTTGTCAGTTTTTCTATGGTCTTGTTTTATCATCTGTTTCCCGTGAATTTATACGTACAGATGGTTCCCGTTTTTAAGATTCATCCATCCAACCACCGGCCCATTGTCATCATAATTTAGAAATATATTTTTTTTAAGAATGTATAATAAATATTTGATGTAAAACTACTTATTTTATAGTCTTTGTACAAATTATAAGATCGATGTACTTTTATTTTTACGTTTTAAAACATGCCTGTCTGTTGACAGCAGAGTACTGTATATTCATCGTTATGAAACTCGCTTTCCTACGAGCCGTGGGAACTTCACTCTGTTAGGGAGCAGGACTATCAATCTGTCAAAACAGTGAGAGCAGTAATAAAAAAAAAACATCATTGCTGATGAAAACGCTACGGACTTATCTCCAGGGAAGAGGCCAAAGAAGTGAAACATCATATTTATCGGACGCATAGCTCCCCTTTGTTATGGTATAAAAATGTATCAGTCATTGTCCACCTCGTACAAACGAGCAAAGTAATAACAGTAGATTATACTCATTAATAATATAATGGAGCCTGTTCCCTGGAGATGAAAGCCTAGAAAGACACACCAAATGACTCCTGGACCCTACCACTTAACACGTGGTACATACAGAATTAATGAGCTCACGTGATAGCACACGTGGTTTACAAAACACATCGACCTTAGTAATAGATATAGCCTCTATTGATGGAGTGACTCAAGCAAAGCGGCAGGAAATGATAACAGTTGTTAACATCGGTGCGCTTAATCGCCATGATTATTTGATTTCAGAGTTCCATTCTGAGGAGTTTAACAAATGGGCTTTGTACATAAGTTTTCTTTTGACATTTAACAAATATTATTGTGTGCTACTCAGGGCCTCACACAGAAATTTTGCGAACCAGTGCAAAATCTATCCTCCCTCCCGCCCTTCCCACCCTTCCCATCCAGACCCACCTTTCCACCCTTAAGTCTTTCACTCCTGAATTAATCTCCATGTACTGTCAGAGACTGTTTTATACACTTTTCAGAGGCATTTGATTGTGTACAACACCAGAAACTTTCGGAAATAATGAAAACAAAAAGGAATTTCCAACATATATGATATATATCTAGACCAACAGGCAGCAGTGAGAATACATGGTGAAACAACAACTTGGTCCGTCAGGGGTGCATACTGTCACCATATTTATTTAACTTGTATACTGAAAATATCATGAGGAATGTTAGAGAAGATGTAGACAAAGAATATTATGATGCCATAACAAATGGAAGTTATGAAATGCCAGATATTAGTTATGCTGATGACACAGTATTACTGTCCACAACAGAAAAAAGAAATTGAAAAACTAATTATATCAGTACGTAAGAACAGAAAAGAGCAAAACCTCTATCTTATTGCGAAGAAAACTAAATTGATGACAACTAACAAAACAAATAAGGCAGCTGAAATACATATCAGTGAGGAAAAATTGGAAGAGGTGGAGAGTTTTGAATATCTTGGATCATTACTAACTAGTAACGGAGATACAATGAGCGAAATTAAAAGGAGGGCATCTGTCGCTCTTCAGAAGGTAAAACAAATAAAGAATCTGTGGAGAGGAACAGACAGAAGTATACAAACAAGATTTTTAAGGTCATGCATCTTTTCCATCGCAACATATGCCTGTGAGACCTGGACACTTAACTAAACAGCTGAGAAACACATAAATGGCTTTGAATGTAAATGCTACAGAAGAGTTCTTCAGATATCATGATCACACACACAAAACAACCCCAAATATATCCATATTACAAGAACTTAATATTGAAGAAGGCTGGCTAGTAAAGAAGATTAAAGAGATAAAACTTAAATATTTTTGACACAATAAACTTCATGATGATCTAGAGAAGACCATCTTGGAAGGGTACACAATGGGAAAAAGAAAGAGAGAAAGACCAAGGCGAAGATGGCTGCAAGACATCGTTGATGATCTGCAAATTGATGCATTAGCAGTATACTATCTTGCTCACAACGAGAGGCCTACAGGAGTGCTGTTAGGGAAACAAAGTTCCGCAAGGGACATGAAAATTTCGTAACTGACTGACTGTCAGAATAAATTGTAATGAGAAACTTGATGGAAGTTACTCTATAATTTACAAGTGTGGGCTGGGTTAGATGGTTTTCATGTTATTTAAACTTTGTCTGAATATTTTTTTTTAGACTTTCTCTAAATATCTTTCTTCCGAGGACCACCAGTTGGGAACCACATTTGTAGAAGAACAGAAGAGAGTCGTCAAACTAACTCACATGTACAGAAGAAAGTCGTCAAACTAACTCGCATGTATACAAGGCATGAACGGGACAAGACCAAGGGAAAGACCAAGACAGATATGAAAAGAAAAAATTTATGAAGACGAAGACAGATGCGAAGAGATGTAATTGATGAAGCCCAAGACAGATGTGAAGAGACGTAATTTATGGAGACCAAGACAGATGTGAAGAGACATAATTTATGGAGACCAAGACAGATGTGAAGAGACATAATTTATAGAGATGAAGACAGATGTGAAGAGACGTAATTTATGGAGACCAAGACAGATGTTTCACAGCTCTCAGTTTTATTCCAGGTTTTTGAGCAGCTCCACTGCAGAGTCTTGTCTTTTCCTAAGATTTTGTCAGTTTTTCTATGGTCTTGTTTTATCATCTGTTTCCCGTGAATTTATACGTACAGATGGTTCCCGTTTTTAAGATTCATCCATCCAACCACCGGCCCATTGTCATCATAATTTAGAAATATATTTTTTTTAAGAATGTATAATAAATATTTGATGTAAAACTACTTATTTTATAGTCTTTGTACAAATTATAAGATCGATGTACTTTTATTTTTACGTTTTAAAACATGCCTGTCTGTTGACAGCAGAGTACTGTATATTCATCGTTATGAAACTCGCTTTCCTACGAGCCGTGGGAACTTCACTCTGTTAGGGAGCAGGACTATCAATCTGTCAAAACAGTGAGAGCAGTAATAAAAAAAAAACATCATTGCTGATGAAAACGCTACGGACTTATCTCCAGGGAAGAGGCCAAAGAAGTGAAACATCATATTTATCGGACGCATAGCTCCCCTTTGTTATGGTATAAAAATGTATCAGTCATTGTCCACCTCGTACAAACGAGCAAAGTAATAACAGTAGATTATACTCATTAATATATAATGGAGCCTGTTCCCTGGAGATGAAAGCCTAGAAAGACACACCAAATGACTCCTGGACCCTACCACTTAACACGTGGTACATACAGAATTAATGAGCTCACGTGATAGCACACGTGGTTTACAAAACACATCGACCTTAGTAATAGATATAGCCTCTATTGATGGAGTGACTCAAGCAAAGCGGCAGGAAATGATAACAGTTGTTAACATCGGTGCGCTTAATCGCCATGATTATTTGATTTCAGAGTTCCATTCTGAGGAGTTTAACAAATGGGCTTTGTACATAAGTTTTCTTTTGACATTTAACAAATATTATTGTGTGCTACTCAGGGCCTCACACAGAAATTTTGCGAACCAGTGCAAAATCTATCCTCCCTCCCGCCCTTCCCACCCTTCCCATCCAGACCCACCTTTCCACCCTTAAGTCTTTCACTCCTGAATTAATCTCCATGTACTGTCAGAGACTGTTTTATACACTTTTCAGAGGCATTTGATTGTGTACAACACCAGAAACTTTCGGAAATAATGAAAACAAAAAGGAATTTCCAACATATATGATATATATCTAGACCAACAGGCAGCAGTGAGAATACATGGTGAAACAACAACTTGGTCCGTCAGGGGTGCATACTGTCACCATATTTATTTAACTTGTATACTGAAAATATCATGAGGAATGTTAGAGAAGATGTAGACAAAGAATATTATGATGCCATAACAAATGGAAGTTATGAAATGCCAGATATTAGTTATGCTGATGACACAGTATTACTGTCCACAACAGAAAAAAGAAATTGAAAAACTAATTATATCAGTACGTAAGAACAGAAAAGAGCAAAACCTCTATCTTATTGCGAAGAAAACTAAATTGATGACAACTAACAAAACAAATAAGGCAGCTGAAATACATATCAGTGAGGAAAAATTGGAAGAGGTGGAGAGTTTTGAATATCTTGGATCATTACTAACTAGTAACGGAGATACAATGAGCGAAATTAAAAGGAGGGCATCTGTCGCTCTTCAGAAGGTAAAACAAATAAAGAATCTGTGGAGAGGAACAGACAGAAGTATACAAACAAGATTTTTAAGGTCATGCATCTTTTCCATCGCAACATATGCCTGTGAGACCTGGACACTTAACTAAACAGCTGAGAAACACATAAATGGCTTTGAATGTAAATGCTACAGAAGAGTTCTTCAGATATCATGAACACACACACAAAACAACCCCAAATATATCCATATTACAAGAACTTAATATTGAAGAAGGCTGGCTAGTAAAGAAGATTAAAGAGATAAAACTTAAATATTTTTGACACAATAAACTTCATGATGATCTAGAGAAGACCATCTTGGAAGGGTACACAATGGGAAAAAGAAAGAGAGAAAGACCAAGGCGAAGATGGCTGCAAGACATCGTTGATGATCTGCAAATTGATGCATTAGCAGTATACTATCTTGCTCACAACGAGAGGCCTACAGGAGTGCTGTTAGGGAAACAAAGTTCCGCAAGGGACATGAAAATTTCGTAACTGACTGACTGTCAGAATAAATTGTAATGAGAAACTTGATGGAAGTTACTCTATAATTTACAAGTGTGGGCTGGGTTAGATGGTTTTCATGTTATTTAAACTTTGTCTGAATATTTTTTTTTAGACTTTCTCTAAATATCTTTCTTCCGAGGACCACCAGTTGGGAACCACATTTGTAGAAGAACAGAAGAGAGTCGTCAAACTAACTCACATGTACAGAAGAAAGTCGTCAAACTAACTCGCATGTATACAAGGCATGAACGGGACAAGACCAAGGGAAAGACCAAGACAGATATGAAAAGAAAAAATTATGAAGACGAAGACAGATGCGAAGAGATGTAATTGATGAAGCCCAAGACAGATGTGAAGAGACGTAATTTATGGAGACCAAGACAGATGTGAAGAGACATAATTTATGGAGACCAAGACAGATGTGAAGAGACATAATTTATAGAGATGAAGACAGATGTGAAGAGACGTAATTTATGGAGACCAAGACAGATGTGAAGAGACGTAATTTATGGAGATGAAGACAGATGTGAAGAGACGTAATTTATGGAGACCAAGACAGATGTGAAGAGACATAATTTATGGAGATGAAGACAGATGTGAAGAGACACAATTTATGGAGATGAAGACAGATGTGAAGAGACGTAATTTATGGAGATGAAGACAGATGTGAAGAGACGTAATTTATGGAGACTAAGACATATGTGAAGAGACATAATTTATGGAGATGAAGACAGATGTGAAGAGACGTAATTTATGGAGATGAAGACATATGTGAAGAGACATAATTTATGGAGACTAAGACATATGTGAAGAGACATAATTTATGGAGATGAAGACAGATGTGAAGAGACGTAATTTATGGAGACTAAGACATATGTGAAGAGACATAATTTATGGAGATGAAGACAGATGTGAAGAGACGTAATTTATGGAGATGAAGACATATGTGAAGAGACATAATTTATGGAGATGAAGACAGATGTGAAGAGACGTAATTTATGGAGACTAAGACATATGTGAAGAGACATAATTTATGGAGATGAAGACAGATGTGAAGAGACGTAATTTATGGAGACTAAGACATATGTGAAGAGACATAATTTATGGAGATGAAGACAGATGTGAAGAGACGTAATTTATGGAGACCAAGACAGATGTGAAGAGACGTAATTGATGAAGATCAGCGAGAACATGAAGTTAAACAAAAATGAAGGGAAAAAGTCAGGAATAGAAATGGAGACAGACTGTATCTGCAGCAATGAGTCGTAATAGCATGAAATGCGTATTCTCTCTGTGTGTGTCTCAGTGTGTATGTGTGAGAGAGAATGTGTGTGTGTGTGTGCGTCTGATATTATGAGTGTGTGTGCGAGAGTATGTAAAAGAGAATTTGTGTGTTGAGAGAGAGAGAGAGAGAGAGAGAGAGAGAGAGAGAGAGAGAGAATGAGTGGGGTCGGGGGGGGGAGGGGAATAGAGAAATAGAACGAACTTTATACAAGTAAAGATGTGGACAAACATGCCAGCCTAACATTCACATGTGAAGGAATTCTACTGATAAAGTTGCTTTTATTGAATATGAGTCCATGTTTTAGTGGTAGAATTTTGATGTAGCTGTGGTGATCTGTAGTTTGTACTGGATGCTTATCACTGAGTATACGACTCGCGTTGGAAGTGAGGAAACAGTTTTTTTTTTTGGGGGGGGGGGGGTTGTTTTGTATTGAGCAAAAGTTCCAGATTGTGGTGCATTGTATTAAATTGTGTTTCTGTGTAAGACATGGAGTATGTTTTATTGTTGCCTTGATCGAGAAACAGTTTAATTTTGGCGAACTGGTAAATTCTGTATACAGTGACTTATGTTAGATTGTGTGCGTATGAGTTCCATATTATATGTTAGCGTGAGGCCTAGCGTTTTGTTAAATTTCTGCATGGAGCTTTAGTGATGTCTTTGGTGAGTGTATCAACTTGTCTTGTTTTAATTTTGTTTTGTGTGTGTTTATCAACGTGGTATTGCCATAGCTCCTTTTCCTTACTTATAAATTTCACATTGCAATATTGATTCTGCATTAGCACAGACGTGATCGCTTGTGTATGTTGAGCAGTCGTTGGCGTATAGATCGAATGGAGGAATGTTTCAGATGAAGCGGTAGATCTTTTATATAAATGACAAATAGAAGGGCCCCGTGACAGAGTCCTGCAGAAAACCAGTGTTAATTACAGATAGATTTGACATAGAGTATTTGAAGCACGTTATCTACTGTCTACTCATATATTTGAAGCACATTATCTGCTGTCTACCCGTGTATTTGAAACACTTTATCTGCTGTCTGCCCGAGAGAAATGATATAACAGATATTGTTAACTCAGGGTGTAATTTATACATTTATAACTTTTGAACAAGTCTGTCGTAATTTATGTTAGATAATCAGTTATCTGACATTTTGATGAGGGCCATGTGACAGAATGATTGGGCCTAAAGTGTGACTGACTCACTTTTCTAACATTTTATTGAAGGCAGCGTGACAAACATGATTGGACCTAAAGTGTGACTTAAGAATTTTCTGACATTTTATTGAGAGCAATATGACAGGAATGACTGGGTCTGAATTGTGACTGACAGAATTTTCTGACATTTTAGCGATGCTTCATTTTAGCTTCTTTGATATGAACTTGCTTGTTAAAGATATATCTGAAGATACCTGTCCAGTGTTCTAAAAACTTGGTCAGATCATTTGGTACACATAGCCAAGAAGTTCCGCTAATAACTGTTTTAAAAACAATTATAAGTTGAAGCTTTTAAAATGTCTAAACTTGATGCTAGTGTGTTTACGTTTTGGGAACTTAGACCCATTTTGTGACCACGTGCAACAGACCGGATAATAACCACTTGAGGGGCGGGTGAGGGGCGCAAGACGCCGTCTGATTTGGCCGTCGACGACCCATAGCTGACATGTTAGCGTCAGGGTTGGCGAACCATAGCCTGCAAGATCCTCTGCCAGAAACGGGTTTAGCGTGGTTAATGTGATAGGTTTCGCAATAGTTCTCATGGCAGTTGAGTCTGCTTAAAGAAGTATTGCATACTCTTTGCTGTCTAGCTTCATTCAGAGACTGAAAAAAAACCACAGACAGCAGTCCTTACCCGCTCCCAGTCCGACACCTGTGTCTCAATATCTTAATCATATCCGCTACCCCCCCCCCTTCTCCCACGAAAAAAACCTCGCAAATCCAAGGAGATAGAAGAAGAATGACTACTTAGTGGCGTATAAGGAACGACAGATTTAGGAATGTTATCGAAAGTTCTGTTATTCTGATAGATTTGATGACAATTTGAAGTGGGATTATAGGAAAATACAATATTACTCCATGTGAGATGGAAGGTTATAGGATAATATAATGTCACATCATGTCAGATAGATTATATGATTAATGTCACCCCATGTGAGATAGATTATATAGTATACTATAATGTGTTGTATAACTCAGTGTTGAATTCACCTGTAATAATCAAATCCTGTAACTTAAAATTAAAAACAAGATCCATCATGGTCGTCAATTGACCATACAAACAAGTGGTTGCTGTTATAAAACACGTGATTTGCTGTTATAAAAACACATGGTTGCTGTTACAAAAGCACTTGGTTGCTGTTGTAAAAGAATTACGATGAATAAAACCAATTAAAACAAGACTCTGGTTCGTCAGTTTCGATACATGTTACAGTCGATATTAGATCTGATTGCAGTAGAAGTGTACACAAGTGCTACTAGACCTGGTTCATTCTTTCCAAGTAGTTCACGCCGAATGGAGGTAAACTCATCAATTCTGATATCCACATCTGTAATATTTTTTTATTTGAACAACTTTTGGAGATGGATGGATGGGTGAGTGGGTGGATGGGTGGACGGATGGATGGTAGGATGGATGGGTGGGTGGGTGGGTGGATGGATGGATGGATAATATACTATCTGGTTACACCACCAGTTTTCTTCTGCAAAGAATAGGACCACTGTACCCTACCACGCATGATCGTAAAAAGGCGACTAAGGAGGTTCAGCATAGGGCCAGCAACCCTGTATGGTTAAAAAAAAACCCATCAGACTACTACAGAAGCAGAAGCAAGGGAAAAAAATGCAGGTGGAGGGAGAAATGCTTATCAGGAAACTGAGCCTATGAAGGTTGTGAATGAAAGCCAGCCACTGGAAGTCCCCAGCCCGAATGCAGACCTCCAGGAACCTAAACACAGGATGCAAATAGGCAGCTGAAATGTAAGAACACTTTAATCAGACTGGAAAACTAGCACAGACCATCAAGGAAAAGCACAGCTACAAACTAGACATACTAGGAATACAAGAGGCAAGATGGACAGAAGGAAATTAAGAACACAGCACACAGAAGATACAATAATATCGTCAGGTAAAGAAGATCATCATGAAGGAGGAGTAGCATTGATTATAACAAAAGAAGCATCACGAGAACTGCTGAAATAGACCCCTATAAATGAGAGATTATTATATGCACTCCTAAGCTCAAGATTCACGATGATGTCTATTATAGTTTGTTATGCACCAACAGAAGCAGCTGAAGAGGGGTTAAAAGATTTTTTTACAACAGTCTACAAGCCACAGTAGAAACAATACCTAAGCATGATATGGTAATTATCTTAGGCGACTTCAATGCAAAAGTCTCTCTCCCTCCCCCTCTTTCTCTCTCTCCCTCCCTCTCTCTCTCACTGTCTGTCTGTCTGTCTGTCTCTCTCTCTCTCTCTCTGAACCTTAAGTCCCCAGGGCACATGCGGCTTCCGGAAGGGTTTTCCACAAATGCCTGTCCTTTGCCTTTTTTTCTGCTCTTGCCCACGTGAGTCCTCTATTGCTCAACATCCTCTCTGTTGTTCTTCTCCATATCTCTTTTGGTCTACCCTTACTTCTGTTCCCCTGTGGTGTCTATCTTAGTGCTATTTTTGGTAGTGAGTTGTCAGTCATTTGGAGCACATGTCCCAACCATCGCCAGCGTCTTTCCTCAGTAACTACTGTCACTTGCTTCATCTGCATTTCTGCCAACAAGATGTTATTTCTTATGGTATTTGGCCAAAATATTTTTTTAATTCTTCGTAAACATTTAATCTGGAAAGAATTCAACTTGTTTTCAATGGTTTTGGTGATTTTCCAACATTCGCTTCCATAGAGTAGTGAACTCTTAAATATCTTGATTTTCGTCTTCATGCTTAGTTTTTTTAGATTTCCATATAATCTGCAGCATTGCAAAAGCCTGGTTTGCTCTAGTAAGTCTGCTGTTGATGTCCTCTGTGCTGTCTCCATTTTCTACTACTCTACTGCCAAGATATACAAATTCATTGACTTCCTCCACTAACTTGCTATCTATTCTGATTACATTTCTGTTCACATTTTGCTTCATTATCTCTGTCTTTCTTACGTTGATCTTTAGTCCTATGTTATTTGCTTTCTGAGTTAGCTTTTTTATTTTATCTTGCATATCTTTGTGCTGCTTGATAGTAGACAAATGTCATCCGCAAAGTCAAGGTCCTCCAGCACTGTGTCAGAGGTGCATTGTAATCCTCTGTGTTTGTCTGATGTTGCCTCCTTCATTAACCAGTCTACTGCCAAGATAAATAATGTTGGTGATAGTACACATCCCTGTTTCACTCCTGTTAGTACCCTAAAGCTGCAGATAACATGTTCTCCACAGATAACTTTGCACTGAAAACCCTCGTGTAGGGCTTTGATTACATTCACTATCTTATGGAGGAGGCCAATGCCATCTTAGGATTTTCCACATTGCATCTCTGTTGACACTGTCAAAGGCTTTCTCAAAAACTGTAAACAATGCATATGTTGTGCTGTGCCACTCATTTGCTTGTTCTAATATTTGTCTAAGTACAAATATGTGGTCTATGCATGATCTTCCTTTTCAAAATCCTGCTTGCTCTTTTCCGAAGTTTTTCCTCAAGTGCTGTTACAATTCTGTTGATGATTATTCTGCAAAATACTTTACTGATGAGTGGCAGTAGAGTAGTGCCTCTCCAGTTCCCGCAATCTCTGAGGTCACCCTTCTTTGGTAGTTTTACTATAAGGCAGGTTTTCCACTCCTCTAGAGCTTTTTCTAGATCCCAAATTTGATGTAGTATGAGGAAGAGTTGTTTTGGTGTTTCTGTTTCTTCTGCTTTCAACATCTCAGCAGTCTCTTCACCTTCACCTTGTGCCTTGTCTAATTTTAGCTTCTTTATTGCCTCCTTTACTTCACTTATTGTTTTTGGTCCTGTAGTGATGTTTAGTTCCGCATTTGCTTCAGGTATGTCTATTGTTTGTTCTTCTTGTGTTCTGTTTAGTAGGTTGTTAAAGTGTTCACTTAATCTTTTAGTTTCTTCTATTTCTTCACTGACCAGTTGTCTCTCTTGTGTCCTTATTACACTCTCACATCTTGTGCTGAAGTTACCTGTCATCTGCTTTGTGATTTTGTATACGGTTTTCATGCCATTTGCATATGCTGCTTTCTCTGCTGCTTCTGCTAAGTTGTCATAGTATTGACGCCTATCTTGACGGCATGACTCCTTCACTTCTTTGTCTTTTTGTGTATAATTACTTAAAACTTGTTCTTTTAGCCTTTGTGATTTGGTGTTAAGTATTTTTTTCTTGATTTCCTTTCTTTGCTCTATCTTTTCCCATGTGGTCTTGCTTATCCATTCCTCTTTTCTCCGGTTCCGATATCCCAGCGCTTCTTGCTGTTTCCTAGAGTGTTTCACTGAACTCTAATATAGACATTTCTGCTTCGTCTTGTAGGACACTGAAGCGGTTCTTAAGTACTATTGAGAATTCATTCCTTGTTTGCTGGTCTTTCAGTTTTGCTGTATCAAAACGTGCCTTTCTTTGTTCTCCGATTTTGGCTTTCTTTAATTTTAGTTTTATTTTTGCTACCAGAAGGTTGTGATCACTTCCTACATCTGGTCCTTTCCTTGCTCTCACATCTTGTAGTGACCGTTTCCACTTGTTGTTTATTAGTATGTGATCGATTTGGTTTTCTGTGGTTTATCTGGTGACCTCCAAGTCACTTTATGGATGTTTTTATGTTGGAAAATTGTCCCTCCAATGGTCATCATGTTTTCTTCACAGAAACTGCACAGTCTTTCTCCATTTTCATTTATTTCTCAGATTCCTACTCTTCCCATGATTCTTCTTCTATCTTCAATTCTCTCAACATTTCCCTAGGTCAAAATCATACTCTAACATACACAGCAACCCAGGTCAAAGTCTTACTTTAACATACACAGCAACCCAGGTCAGAGTCTTACTCTAACATACACATCAACGGACGTCGAAGCCTTAGTACTAGTACATATCAATATAGGAATAAATGAAGCGAGAAAAGAGAAATGAATCAATAAGAAAATGCAACAATGTATATTACTGTTCATTCATTCATTCAATTGCATGTCCCTTGCGGAACTTTGCCTCCCTAACAGCACTCCTGTAGACCTCTCGGTTGTGAGCAAGATGGTCTGCTGTTGATGCATCCATTTGTAGATTATCAACGATGTCTTGCAGCCATCTTCGCCTTGGTCTTCCTCTCTTTTTTTCCCCATTATGTACCCTTCCAAGACTGTCTTCTGTAGATTATCATGACGTTTAATGTGTCCAAAATATTTCAGTTTTCTCTCTTTAATCTTCTTTACTTGTTCTTTAGCTTCTTCAATATTAAGTTCTTGTAGTATGGATATATTTGGGGTTGTTTTTGTTTTTATATGTGTTCATGATATTTGAAGAACTCTTCTGTATCATTTACATTCAAGGGCATTTATGTGTTTCTCAGCTAAATGTCCAGGTCTCACAGGCATATGTTGCGATGAGAAAGATTTATGCCCTTAAAAATCTTATTTTTGTAGTTCTGTCTGCTCCTCTCCACAGATTCTTTAGTTGTTTTACTTTCTGAAGAGCGATAGATGTCCTCCTTTTAATTTTCCTCATTGTGTCTCCATTATTATAAAAGGATTTTCCCATCACTACCCAAACTTTACCCGCTGTGTCCATGTGTTGCTTCGTGACAAGTCGCAGTAACTTTTTTCTTCAGCCTCATATTTAAAGTACTGTACTGTAGTTTGAATGTAAATATGAGGCTGAAGAAAGAAAAAAGTTATTATGTCTTGTCAGGAGGCAACACTTGGACACAGCGGGTAAAGTTTGGGTAGTGATGAGATAATCCCTTTATTTGAGTGTGTATTGCATGGGTACTGCTAGGTCGGCATGACATAGGGGTTTTGTAGAACAGACAGAAAGAGGGGAGAGAGAGAGAGAGAGAGAGAGAGAGAGAGATGTGGGAAGATGGCGGTGAATAGAAAAGGTTGTGGTAAACCTGTATTTTCAGCGATGTACAAAAAGTATGACAGATCTTGTAGAAAGATGAGCAAGCCATGGTATGCCTGATTAATTAGACACTGGCTGAGAAATGTTCTGGCGATAATCCTTTGATTACCTCGGTAACTTGTTTCCTTACCAAATGTCTGAAATTTGGCGCCTGCTCTATGTCTGTGCTGCCAGTTGGGATTTGTGAGCTTCCTTTTGCAGTAATTATGTTACCGGGAATGAAACGTCCGGCACATTATTAACTTGTGCAGTTCTAAACTCGGACAAGTTGATAAAAACAAGAGAATGAGTCCACGTAAGGGAAATTTTAAACGTTATCGCGGGGTTCTTAACCATTTCACCATTACAGGTACCCGATTTATTGCCCAATATGTTCCCAGATCATCATCATCATCTGTTGGGTAACAGTTATGACTTAAGAGAATGTTAGTAGTTTTCATCTACGTGACATATGATAGCTAGAAATTCTTCTTCTTCTTCGTTCGCAATAGCTAGAAATAAAACTGCCGAAACAACGTCCTAAATATTTTATAACATTTAAAAAAATTAACTGGTTATACGATGGTCATACCGAAAGTCGTGAGCAAACATTTTTTTTTTTTGATTTAAAAAAAAATAAATCAGAATTTATAGATAGAGAAAATGTAAATGTATCACCGTAACCTGCATCTTTTTCTTCACTTCTCAGATTAATCTCATTATCTCTGCACACTTTTCCTATCGCTTTGCAAGTGTGAAAATACCCTCCTGGTATAATTCCGTTCCAGCTGACCGAAGGCATAGATGCACTGCTTTCTGTACGTTCTCTCCTGTGGGACTCATCGGGCACAAACTTTTCTGTAGCCTAGGGTTTCAATCATTTCATGAACTGCATTTTATCCTGTTCCAAGATTTCCAGCGATTTCAGATACTGTGACACGTCTGTCTTCTTCAATGATGTTGTCAACCCTTTTCACGTTGTGTTCAGTGGAGGCAGTTCGAGGGCGACCGCTATGAGCCATATCTTGGATGCTGGTGTTTCCATCTTTGAAATGTTTCGCCCACCTCCTAACACTGCTAGCACCCATACACACATATCCGTAAGCAAGTTGAAGAAGTCTTTGGTGAATTTCAGCAGCGGGAATTTCCTCTTTAACGAGGAACTCAATAACAACACGTTGACGACACGAAATTTCAGCGCCCGCCGTTTTGTTTCTGCTCCGCGTTATGCTGACATCATGTGACCTCTACATGAAATGCAAAGGATGCAGTTTAAGGCAATGCATTTATATTTTCTCAATCTATAAATTCGTAATTAAATACAATTATTATTGTTATCTCATTGTTTGGAGATCGCTTTTGATGTAATATTTCCAGGGGTATGACATTGACACTTTAAGTAGACAGTTTGAAGCAGACAGATATCAACTGTTGTGGCTTTTGTTGAGCATCTCCTCTCATGGCTGAACCTACCAGCCGGCCACAGGAAGAGCAGGCAATATTTCTGTTGCAAGATCTAGTGTCCTTGCTCTTGCATTTTCTAACTTGTAATGAGAGCAGCAAAGTTTTCGTCTCGCTGTGTACATGGCTCGGTCTTCACGGTTTCTTCACAGAAAAATGTCGCGTTGATGACTAACAGATACATCAGTTTAGGTCTGCCATACGATCTCTTTCCCGCCTTAAGTTTGACATACAAAACTTGCTTGAGAGTTTGATTCTTATTGATTCTTATTACACGTCCAAGCCATATGAATCTTTTACTCTTATCATTGTCATCATTGATGAAAGCTTAGGACTCTGCAGAACCGCAGTTGGTTATTTTATCTTGCCAACTGATGTTCATTATTCTATAAGGCAACCACAGTGGAAACATAAGTTTTTTTTCTCGTGCCTTGCAGATGATGTCCACATTTAAAATTTGTACAAGAGAGTGGTAGTGTCTGATAAATCAGAACATTTGTCTTCAATTTTAGCTTTATGTTGCTCGAAGCCCCTTTACTTAGTTTGCTGAAAGTTGCAGTCGCCTTTCATATTCGTGTATTGATTCCTTCTTTCAGGGAGAAGGTGGAAGTAATTGTCGATCCAAGATAGCTGAACCTGTCCACTGATTCGAGCAGGTTCCCATTTAATGCTAGATCAGTGTTGGTAATGCCTTGTCAAAGAACCACTGCATTATTGATATGAAAATAAATAGCATGCTCTGGCCATACTGTTAATCGGAGTCTGCAGAGTCGCCTTGCTGTGAGTGTCAAGGGCTGCGTTGCCAGCAGATAGCAGCTGTTTGATTAGAACTTAAGATTGTTTTTGTTTAACGAGCCATCTATGTCAGAATGAATACGTCACCACTGACGTCTTTGAATGCGCAGTTAGGACCCAGCTTTTCTTGACCTTAGAACTATCAGGTGTACTCCCATGGAAATGCATGATGGTCTTCATGTTGTCTTGAAATGTTAGAGTCGTTTTGAGAAGCAACGGTGAACATCCACCAATGTACTCTTAACACTTTATACAGACTAGATCTGTTTACGGTGTCAGATGACTTTGTGAGGTCAACAAAAGTATTTAAAAGGTGCATTTTTTGTTCTCTCTGTATTTGTTAAAGCTTTTATGAAGTGTGAAGATCATGCCACCGATTGACTTCCTACCACTAAAACCACACAGTGACTCAGAATGAACCGTCTCTATCAGTTTCTGGAAAGCTCTTCAGGATAACCGGACCGAAGTCCTTACTTGCTATAGCGATCCCTCTGTAGTTGTTGCAGTCAGTTTTTATCACCTGTTATTGCACATCGCCACAGTCTCTGCAGCTCGCAAGATCTGGAGCATCTCGTTTTCTCTTCAGCACTGGATGAGGTGCTTGTGGAGATGTGGGAGAAATGTATCCGTATTTTCTTTCACCACTTAACAGCAGTCTCTTAACGGCATGAAAGACATCCTGTTTGGTGGGTTCTTCTTCTAGTTCCAGCATCACAGGATGTTTGAGTGCTAGAGCTTGGAGGTTTGGGTTTGTTTGTTTCTCTTCAGAGTAGAACTTTGACCAGTCTTCGGTCCATCTTTCCAATTTCTTGTTTCTGTCGCGAATAGGCAGACGGTTTTGGTTCCAGAACCTCACTGGCTAATAATTTGATGCGTTATTGAAGAAAGAAAAAACAGGCCAAACAGAATATTTAGAAAGTGTTTTGGGTTGAGAAGGAACATATTTTTTGACTGATAGGAGTCTATCAACCCTGTAGACTAAACAGTATATACATTGTCCTGGCAGACAAAAGCTCATTCCCCAGACGCGTTCAAATGGCCGTTATTTATTACTGAAGTTTAGTATTTCTGAGCAGTGAGGTTACCTTTGCTACCTGGCAAGAGCAGGTGTTCAGGACTCTGCGTTCTGTTCAAAGAATTAATCTCTAGATCCTGCCTCAAAGGTATTCGTCTTGTACGTGAGTTTGGTTGGCGTTGCTTGTCACTGTCAGTGAACAGCTTTAATCGGAGGTGGATATTTTTTGTCAGTGCTTCGTGACGGAACCCGTGGCCCATTTCTAAAATACTGGCTAATTAGCAGAAACAGGGAGAACGTGAAGAAATCTCCCTTATATTGGGTCCATGGTCTGGATTGACGAAACAAGGTTCAAATGAGCAAACTGTTAAAATAATTCCCATAAGGACTCTTATAATCGATGCCAACACTTCCTATCTTCGCGTACAATACACAGCTTAATCTGTGCTTTTAATTTTTCACAAAGTTGATTATGTGATTAAAACTGACCCATTTTCTTATTTACTTTCTTGTTTGTACATTCTGTACTATAGAGTATAACGTTTGTTTACATGTGATCTTTCTTGCACATATTTTCAGGTATTATCTTCACCACTCAAAGAATGTTGGACAGAGAAAAGCAAGAGGAACATGCGCTGGAGGTAAGACAAAAACGACGGGAAAGATTTGTATTCAAACACGGGTAACTGTGTCATATTGCATATTCTTTTAGGTTTGGAAAAACTGGCATCTGGTGTGTTGTAGAGGGCAGCATGTAAGAGCGAGTTTCACTTGGCTGAAGCTGGTGCTGTGGTGATGAGCTTAAAACACGGCCGTCAGATTGGAAAGGAACTGGGCCACGATTGCTTTTCCTTTCTAATAAAGTCACATTTGCCAGGTTGGAATATAGCACCAACATGTGGCCAGATGCAGCTCGAGGAGGAAGGACTGAAAGAGCTGGCTTTGGTTCAGTGGCCTTGATGACAAAGTAGCCACGATCTCATGTTTTTCACACGCTTCATAACAGTATTAAGTTTTTAAAAGATAATATATTACTATAACAACATAATTCTCACTTGCTTCAGTACTGTAACAGTATATTTTTTTCACGCAGTTCGTTACTATAGAAATATTTCTCACTTTTATAACATTCTGTTTCATAAGTGCCTCATTATTAAGTCAGTCAATTTCTCATGTTCTTCATTACTACAACAATCTGTTTCTCCTCAGTTTTCATTACTGTAAACATCTATTTTCCTCATTACTCATTACTGTAAACATCTGTTTCTCCTCACTCCTCATTACTGTAAGCATCTGTTTCTCCTCACTCCTAAAATCCGAGAAGTGCTAGAGTTATCATCAGTGTACAGGTCATCCATGTCACTGAGCGTCACACTTTGAAACAAGGTCAAACATAAAACTCTTCAAAGGATGTCAGTCTTTATATACTGGGATATTCATCAAAGCAGTGAACCCTGCTGTGTTAGTCTGAACCCTGCTATGTTAGTCTGATAATGAACTCTGCTATGTTAGTCTGATAGTGAACCCTTCCCTGTTAGTCTGATAATGAACTCTGCTATGTTAGTCTGATAATGAGCTCTGCCATGTTAGTCTGATAATGCCTTTAAATATACGGACACTTTAGACAAGCGCATGATCTTAATACAGAATGCGTCACATCGTGGTACGGGGGATCAGTAGCTGATTTAGCGTCTTACCTTTCCCACAGTCGTGACTGCTTCACTGATGTGCTTATCACGTGGGGACGTAGCTAAAATATGAGCTGCTGCTTGGAATTTATGGCGCGGCTCGTCGCTTAAATGTCCGTTCAGATGACGAGCGCAGTACCCGGGGCTTGGAGCAGTTTTAGCCACGGGTTTCTATGTTATATATACTAGGTTATCATCTATTATCATCCTTCGGTGGCTAAGAAAAATCGTATCTTAGAAGCTAGGCCAGACCGAGACGTGAACTGTGTAACATTTGCAAAGACCGATCCTAAGAGCTTTATTTGGTTGTTGTGTTAGAGAACATGAGAGACAGCCCTGAAGTGAACGTTTCCTGCCATCTGTTGCACAACAGGCTTACTGGACGCGGCTTTTTTTCTACAGAGCCCGCATTTCAGCAAACATTTATCTAGACATGCTGAAGCTTTACGTGGCACATCAATTAGAAGAGTTTCAGCCAAAGAGCACTCAAAGTCTCAAGAAAAGGAGATGGACATACATTGGTCACTTGATGGGAAGAAATGATCAGAGAATCCCAAAACAAGCTATCAAGTGGAACAAAGAAAAAGAGGCAGACCGCGTGAAACTCTTAAGAGGACATTGTTAAGAGAGACCAAATTAGCAGGCATAAAATCCCTTGATGAGGTTGAAAGACTCGCCGGAGACAGGAAAAAATGGCAAACTACTTTGCGAACCCTATGTGACGTTTAACGGCACGGGAAGGATATAAAAGATAAGAAGACTCAAAGTCTACTGGAAGCAGCGGAGATGTGGTTCATAAGAAACATTCTTATAATGCCATGGTCAGCCAAGAAAACAAACGAAGAGTTTCTAAATGAGCCCTAGCAAAAGAGAGAAATTATTTCAAAACATGAAAGTTCAGATTGTGGGACATTTTTTAAGAAGCAGCAAACTGAAACGCGGACAACAGGAAAACTGAAGGAAAAAGGGATAGAGGAAGACAAAGAAACAAGATACTTGATGGACTAAAAGAGTGACATTGAGCACAATCCAAAACACATCATATAGAAAGAGCAAAGTATGGACGGCCGAACGACATTGAATACGAACGCACATTTTCCAAACCGACGGGTTAAGGTTTGGCGGGGGGGGGGGGGGGGTGATCTAACACAATGGCCACCACGTTCAGCGGACATTACACGTCTTGACTTTTTTTTTCTTCTTCTTATAATGGGGGTATAGTAAGAACAAAGAAAATGTCGAGTCCATCAGTTCCTGCTCATATTGGAACTTTGAAGGGTTCAGTGACGGTGACAAAAGAAGAGAACACATGGCAAGAAATCGAGTATCACTTACACGTTCTCCGAGTAACAAGCGGGGCACATGTTCAGCTCAACGAATAAAATACAAAGAAACACATACACACAAACAAAACTTAGAGTTGTGGTAACATTTGCAAACAAGTATTACATGTAAATGTAGCATAGTTTTTGTGTAATAAATGTTTGATATCAGAGCACAGAAATGCAGAGAATTTAATGTGAATCTATAATTATCTTTAATAAACTATTCAACGGCATTTGATTGTGTACAACACCAGAAACTTTGGGAAATAATGGAAAAATAGTGTTTCCAACACATGTGATACAGTTAACATCACTGCTGTATCTAGACCAGTAGGCAGCGGTGAGAATAAATGGTGAAACAACTTGGTTTGACATAAAACAAGGGTTGTGTAGGAAAGTAGATGTATCAGTTAATTGTCGGTAAACATTAGTACACACTGTCGGACGTCTTCATTATGTGTAAACCTTAGTACACGCTGTCGGGCGTTAACCTTGTGTGTAAACATTATTACACACTGTTGGACGTCAACTATGTGTGTAAACACTTATACACACTGTCGGACGTCAAACTTATGTGTAAACATTATTACACGGTGTCGGAATTCAACCCTGTGTGTAAACATTAGTACACACTGTCGGACGTCAACCTTATGTGTAAACATTAGTACACACTGTCGGACGTCAACCTTATGTGTAAACATTAATATACACTGTCGGACGTCAACCTTATGTGTAGACATTAATACACACTGTCGGACGTCAACCTTATGTGTAAACATTAGTACACACTGTTGGACGTCAACCTGATGTGTAAACATTAATACACGCTGTCGGACGTCAGCCTTGTGTGTAAACATTAGTACACGCTGTCGGACGTCAATCTAATGTGTAAACATTAGTACACGCTGTCGGACGTCAACCTTGTGTGTAAACATTAGTACACACTGTCGGACGTCAACCTTGTGTGTAAACATTAGTACACGCTGTCGGACTTCAACCTTATGTGTAAACATTAGTAGACACTGTCGGACGTCAACCTTGTGTGTAAACATTAGTACACACTGTAGGACGTCAGTCTTATGTGTAAACATTAGTACACACTGTCGGACGTCAACCTTGTGTGTAAACATTAGTACACACGGTCGGACGTCAACATTGTGTGTAAACATTAGTACACACTGTCGGACGTCAACCTTGTGTGTAAACATTAGTACACACTGTCGGACGTCAACCTTGTGTGTACACATTAGTACACACTGTCGGACGTCAGTCTTATGTGTAAACATTAGTACATACTGTCGGACGTCAACCTTATGTGTAAACATTACTACACACTGTCGGACGTCAACCTTATGTGTAAACATTAGTACACGCTGTCGAAGGACCATGATCAACCGGCGACTGCATCCAGCAAGTGAAGGTCACGTGTCTCCCACCCCCACCCAGGAGCAGACCTTGACAGTGTGTATTACTTTTTACATACAGAATTGAGGTCCGATATCTCTACCATCATACGCTTGTCTGGAGGGGAGAAAGGAGTGTCAATCTGATATCAGTAAAATTGAATGAAATGAGAAATTAAAAAAAAAATTGCTTATTAAAATGAAAGATAGTGGCACAAAAAAAAAACAAACCAAAATCTTTTCTTGTGTCTAAACAATTACTGGTGATGTTTAAGAAACAAACAAATATATTGAAACAGTGTGAAGGATGTGTGAAGAAAAAGTCGGAAGAAGAAGAGAGAAGCTGACGCCAGTAAAACTTAAGTGTACACTTAGAGAGGCCGGAATGCAAGTGAAGGAAAAGTAACTCCAATAAAGCACAAATAGGGTACTATTCTGTCATGTTCTTGTTAGTCCTCTTTCCTCCCCCCCCCCTCCTTCCAAACCCCCTTTTAGAGACATCTTTTAGGCTGTCAGAGAAACCTACTTTTAACGTTAAGCAGCCTAGCCAAACTTTGCCCACCCTAAAATGTTCTGTCGGCCTGATATCAGGGGAACAAAAAGAGATTAGAAAAGTAGAGGAAAAATACTAGACAGTCACCTTGCGGCCTTCACGTGTACAGAGAGATGACAAAACTGGGAATAACAAA
Source organism: Achatina immaculata (assembly GCA_009760885.1). Lineage (NCBI taxonomy): Eukaryota > Metazoa > Mollusca > Gastropoda > Stylommatophora > Achatinidae > Lissachatina > Lissachatina immaculata. Next base: position 27,396,238 of record CM019700.1, read on the forward strand.
GGCGAAATTCTGCACGTGTGGGAAAAAAAGAGAAACAACTTTGGACATTGTTTACAATTTTTACACATCTGCTTATAATGTTTACAATGTTTACACAACATCTGCTTATATGTTTACAATGTTTACACAACGTCTGCTTATATGTTTACAGTGTTTACACAACATCTGATTATATGTTTACAATGTTTACACAACATCTGCTTTTATGTTTACAGTGTTTACACAACATCTGATTATATGTTTACAATGTTTACACAACATCTGCTTATATGTTTACAGTTTTTACACATCTGCTTATATGGTTACAATTTTTATACAATATTTGCTTATATGTTTACAGTTTTTACACAACATGTGCTTATATGTATACAATATTTACACATCTGCTTATATGTTTACAGTTTTTACACAGCATCTGCTTATATATTTACAATTTTTACACATCATCTGGTTATATGTTTACAATTTTTACACATCTGCTTATATGTTTACAATTTTTATACAATATTTGCTTATATGTTTACAGTTTTTACACAACATCTGCTTATATACTGTTCAGAAAAAAAAAGAAACGCAACACTACTGTAGTCGTAATGGACACCAAATTTCAAACTTGTATTAAAATTTTATTTTCCAGAATTAATGTTTCAGTCCTGGCATGAAGAAACTTTAAGACTTTACCAATGAAATAATGTTCATTAAATTTGGTTTGAACTTTTATTCTTTGCGACTGAGGCCTCCATTTCAGTAAGGTGTACGGTTTCCTCTGGCCTGTATCAGAGAACATCTTGACATGATTCCGATTAGCCGTTGGATCTGTTGTTGTGGGATATCAGCCCACTCTTCCCACAGTGCAAGAGACAGCGGTCGGAGATTGGTTTGCGCCACTTCTTGCTGGCGGACTTGTCTGTTGAGATCATGTCTGATGACATGTATGGCCATGGAATGGTCTGGACGTTGTTGTCAGCGAGGAACTGGGTGATAGGTTGTGCCACATGAAGTCAAGCTGAAAAATCGACCCTGGTGCAGCCAGAAGTGGAAGGACGTCAGGACGAAGAATTTCAGCGACATATCGCGGGGCATTAAAGCGTCCTTCAGGACACTTATTCCCATGAAGTTGATCGTCTCACACACCAGTACGCCTCCATCACCATGTGGAGGAGCCTCATCCACGCAGTTCTGGGCGTAGCGCTCATGGACTCTGCGGTAAACTCTTCTCCGACTGTCGTGTCGCTGGAGCAGAAAGAGTGATTCATCACTAAACCAAACTTCGCTGGAGCAGAAAGAATGATTCATCACTAAACCAAACCTCGCTGGAGCAGAAAGAATGATTCATCACTAAACCAAACCTTTCTCCAATTATTCGCAACGGTCCATTTACGACACTGGTTCGCCCATCGCAGTCGGTTCTGGCGATGCGGTCCGTAAGAACAGGACCTCTGTAGGGTCTTCTAGACCCAAAACCAGAGTCGTGCAGCCGATTCCTGACCGTTCGATCTGAAATTCGACAAGCTGCTGTCATTGACGGGACTTTGAGGACGCGGATGCAAATCGATTCCTGAGATGACACAGTCGTATGCAGGAGTTGTGACTATGGGTCTTCCACTGCGAGGCCGGTCTGCAACTGAGCCAGTTTCTTGAAATCGTCTCCAAAGGCGACTAATGGTGCTTCTAACCACATTGTCTGGCCACTACACTTTGTGACTGTCTAGTCTGTAAACGTCCAGTGATGATGAGTCGTTGTTCTGTAGTGAGATGAGCAATACTTGCGCATGGAGTTTTCAAATGAACTGATTCGAGGAGCGTTGATCTTTTATAGGCGTTCAATAACATGGTCAGCGAGTTTTGTGTTCAGTAAGTTTCACGGGATTCTCGTGAACCTGTCATGAGTTATTGTCAAAAAAGCTGTTTTGTTTAGTGTCACTTTTCTGTGCCCAGAGTCATCTGCAGGGTACAATTCAGGCCAGCACGTGAAGTTGATGTCCAAGTCAACGTTTCAGGCAATTTTCCTTTGTCTCATCAACAAACTTCAGTCTAAATAGCAACATTGTATTTGTTTCGTTTCTTTTTTTTTGTTGAAAATATATGTTTACAATTTTTACATAACATCTGTTTATATGTTTACAGTTTTTACACAGCGTCTGCTTATATGTTTGGACTGCGTTTTAAACCAGGAACTGAAAGAAGCGTTTGGCCAGGGCTGACAGCGGATAAATTTTTTAAAAAATGTTTGATTTACGAATGTCTCAGCTCCGACAACATGTCAACAACGACGTGAACCTCAGTAAAAGAGAATATTTGTTACCGCGGTGTTTGGACGTTTTGTAACGAAAGTTACGGGAACACAGAGTTGTACAGTTAAATATCTGAAATGACGTTTCCTATGTGGTTAAAATTTATGAGAGTTTGAAAGTTTTTACTTTTACTTGACTTAAAGTTTAAAAAAATGCTTTTACTAATAGATAATAGAAATGTCTTTGATGTCTTGCTGTGTATATAAAGGGAGGATGTTTAAAATTATTTGGTTGCACATACAAACAGGCGCAGTGTGGGAAAAGTGGGGGGGGGGGGGGAATCTGGTCGGTGTATCGCTTCGAGGGCAGTTTTTTTTTCTGTTTAAGTGTGGGCCTGGGGAGCTTTCAGGGGGTAGGGGGAGGGCCGTAGTGGATACAAAATAGAGCAGGTGTTCAATAAGGTGAAAGGGGGGGGGGGGTGGGGGTTGGGGTTGGAAGAATGAGAATAAGTTTTGTACACCATTACAGAATTTCTCTCTGGATCCTTGTATACAAGTCGCATTCCTGGACGCAACCTCTAAGTGCTTCATTTTTGTTTTCTAATGTTCTTCCATTCCATTTTATCACACAGCATTCTTATGAATTTCTTTTGTCGCCTTTCTCTATTTCTTTATCTTGTATGTTTTTGTATTATTAAGGTGAAAACCTAAACGCCACAACTGTGTGTTGATAAAGTAATAAAACTGTTTCTAGTTTTGATTTAACAAGTTATCTCCAAGTCCTGGTGTACAAGTTTCATATTTGTTCATTTCCGAGATTAAACTTTCATTTACTTTAGGCACAGTTTGTGTTGTTAACTTTGTGAATGCAGACATATGCCGGAGGTTTGTTCAGTAATGTTCATGGAGGGGGTCAAGAGTTTTGCTGATAGTGACAACTAAGAGTATCAGTGGTTAGTGTAGTCGTATCTCATAGTGAAGGTCGGCTGTTCGATACCAGCCGGAGGCTGATATTGAGATGCATACCAGACTCTTCCTAACAGCTGTAGCTGGCTGGGTCTGTGCGTGTAAATGTAATAATAAACACTAAGGCAGCCAGTGAAGCTATGACGACATAATAATTCGACTTTTAAACAATTTTAGTCATTCACGGAACACACAGTTACCTTATTTGTACAGTGTATACAATAAGTAGAAATGGGGGGGGGGGGGGGAAGAAAGAGAGCGAAACTCCACACTTGGACTGTATAATACATAGAGAAAGGACAGTGAGCAAACATGGTACTTATCTCATGTCTGTAAGAAGCTGTGACTTTCTCCTAGAACGAAATGTGACCTTGAGATGTAGTGTGCCGACAGATGAAGGACAATTTGAACAGAAGCAGCTTAATCTGTATACACCTAATTGACAGTTGAAGTACTGTATATAGGGCAACTTTTCTTATCATATCTCCCTTTGTCCCTCTCTCACTCTCTTTCTCTCTCACTCTTTCTTTATTACATTCTCTCTCTCTCTCTCTCTCTCACTATTACTTTCTCTTTCTCACTGTCTCTCTCTCACCCTCTCTCTGTTATTTTCTCTCCGTCATTCTACTCTCTCTCACACTCTCTATTATTTTCTCTTTCTGTCCGTCTCTCTTTCTCTCTCTGTTACTTTCTCTTCGTATCTATCTCGCCCTCTCTCTCTCTCTCTAGTACCTTCTCTTTCTCACTCTCTCTCTATTACTTTCTCTTTGTCTCCGTCTCTTTTTCTCTCACACCCTCTCTATATTACTTTCTCTCTGACTCTTTCTCTATTATTTTCTCTTTCTCCGTCTCTCACACATCTTCTCTCTATTATTTTCTCTTTCCGTCTCTCTCTCACCCTATCTCTTTTACTTTCTCTCTCACCCTCTCTCTATTACTTTCTCCTCTCTGCCTCACCCTCTTTCTTTTATTTTCCATTTCTCTTCGTTACTCTTTCTCCCTCACCCTCTCTCTATTATTTTCTCTTTTTTTTCTCCGTCTCTTTCCCACCCTCTCTCTATTACTTTCTCTTTATCTCACCCTCTCTCTATTATTTCCTCTTTCTCCCTAACCCACCCTCCCGCCGTACCATTCCTCCGCCTGTCACGTGGGCTGGGAAGAACTGGTGAAAACCTTGTCATATGAGGAGCTATTTGTTGAAAGGTTTGCATCATTTGAGCAGGCATTATGGGCCACACTCCAAGACAAGAGACCCGCGCAGAACGCAGATGTGACTTATTGTTTCCTTTACTATAGTACCAGTCAGATATTAAAATCAACATTGAAGGAATTTGTTCAGCAAAGTTTTGCCAAGTAACTTCAGTAAAAAGCTACTGTAAACAAAGAGTATGTTTGTGTCAGAATATTCAACCAGGCCCTAATCGAGAACACGAGAACAGGAGCACGTAATCTTGAAAGAAAACCTGCAACAGGTCAATACAAGTTGACAAGGCCCTCCACTCCAATATCAAACTGACTGAAACCGGAAACACATGGCGAGGTAATGAAAGTCAAACAGAGAACCTCAGCGGCTCAACGTATAGAACATGTGAAAGACATTAGATGGAATCAGCCTGTGTGAATGAAGTTCTACAGTGAAGACAGAAGTTAGTTTGAACTGCGTGGAAATGAGAAAATTAGGCGGAAGTTGGCGTGGGATTATGGTAATGAAGAAATTTCTTTGCGTGTTGGAATGTATGTAACAACAGCGCTAGTCAGCGGTCTGAAGTTGGTGTCACACCTCTTAGAAGGTTGTCAGGATCTCTCCCTTCGACGTTCTATGTATATAGTAAGAGTTAAAATCATACTTCTAACTTCTCAACCATAAAAGGTACCGCCTCCCACATCAACACATAATCTGGCTAATGTGAACACAGCGACCAGGCCAAAGAAGTAGAGATCTCCGTGTTGATCATGGTGGTGGATGTCCCTCCCTGGGAATTGATGAAACTCATCACACTCTTCACCCGATCTTTCTTAAAGTATTCACTATGCCTCGAGTTTACAGTTTCAAGGAGGTAACAACAACAACAACAACAACTTCTCCGTAGTTCAGTCGTAAACACATCTGTTGACATTTACGCAGTGGTAATACACAATCTGTATCGATCGGGAAGATCTAAATTAGAGGAAAATGTACGCTAGACAGCGGCATCTTGTTTTGTTAGACGAAAGGAGGAAGAGGGGGAGATTCAAGTTCATTTGCTGAGTGAAGCTGGATACTGATGAGTTTTTTATCTGTAGAGACAGAAGTCAGAAAGTTTATATATATCAAGTGTCTGAAACTTAACACTGATGAGTTTTTGATCTGTGTAGACAAAAGACGTATAGAAATATTTATAGACTAAAGCTAAGTTCTGATTGGCTGGTTCCTTATTGTAGCCTATTGGTTGTTTCTGTGTAGACAAAACGTTTGAAGGCTGATTGGAGAATCAGTTCCAAGAGAGAATTAGGGAATATCATAGTACTGAACAGAATAGGGCAGATAACGAAATACCGTAGTATTCAGTAGACGATGGGAGATAATGAGATACTAACTCTATATATATATATATATATATATATATATATATATATATATATATATATATATATATATATGTATATATATATATATGTATATATGAGTCGGCAGATATTGCTTTATCATTATTATTATTATTTTTTTTTATTAAGAACGGATACTGTACAATATCTACCTAATCAGTTTGTAGGAACTCTGGTGCACGATTTCATATTTTCATCTCTGTCGTTTCATATGCTTAGGAGGCGGGTTGTCTCCAGGAATCCCAATGTCAGCAGGTGTTATTCGTGCGTGCCCATCACTTCCGCGTTTATGCTACTTTCGTGTAAAAAGTGCATGTTTACAGGATGAGTTCTTGAGTCTGGAGACCGTTTTGATAAGCCTGAATGGGTTCTGGAGGGCATCTATCTATAAAGAATATCGTATAAGATACCCGTGAAGCAAAGCAAGAAATTGCAGTTTGTTTCTTTTTTTTTAAAGTGACGTGCGAACGGCGGTGTACCAGATATGTAGGCTTTTCTCAAGAGTGCTAATACAGTGGGTTCCATCCCATGACGGTGTAGCTGATACTGAAACAGCTGACATCTAGCAAAGGAAGGTGGCAGATCACCACAGACAAATTCAAGCATAACCTGTGAAGAGGCTAAATCAGTGGGAAAAAAATAGCGTAAAAGGGCACCAGAAAACTGATGCCTACTACCAGCTCAGTAGGACGAAGCAAGTGATCATGTCTCGGCTTGGATCGGTCACAACAGACTCAAGAGTGGACTCTGTGAAGTGTACTCTATTAACACAGAACACGTGTTTTGCCACCCACTGTACTGTACTAATGCATATGTATGTATGTGTGCGCGCGCACATATACCGTCTTGAAGTACTGATTGAGTGTTCATTTACTGTTGCAAACGTGACTATTTACTGAGCAGATTTTTCTTGACTGCTACACAAGTGACACAACATTCATATACTTTGCGTGACACACGAAAACCCAGGACAACAACCATTACATATCCGTACACGAACATGGCCAGTTACATGCAATAAACTCACTCAACACCACAGTTGACACTCAACATGAATCCATTTATCACAGGATTCAGCAGGTACAGAAATCACAAAAGTTTAATGATGAATTCCCATTTGTTAAATGCGTGTTGTAAATGGATGTGGTGTGCAACTGATGGAAACAGTTACCACGAGGATAGAAGAGCGGTCAGAAATGTTTAAACTAGGAAAAAAGTAGGAACAGCTTTATTATTTAACGATAACACACTTGTAACGTTTCGGCGCGAGCCTTCTTCAAACAAAAACAAACAGGGCGAAGAATCAGACAGAGGAGATAAAGTATAGATTCACATCAAGCGTATGTAAACGAAATAACAAAATATGAAAAAAATAATGAAAAATTGTAACAATGAAAACTTATCTCAGTCCTTGTAAAGGCACAAAAGTGTACGCACGCGCGCGCACACACACACAGAGTACAGTACAGTGTGTGGCAAAACACGTGTTCTGTGTTAATAGAGTACACTTCACAGAGTCCACTCTTGAGTCTGTTCAAAAAGACAAGTCTGTTGTGGCCGATCCAAGCCGAGACATGATCACTTGCTTCGTCCTACTGAGCTGGTGGTAGGCATCAGTTTTCTGGTGCCCTTTTACGCTATTTTTTCCCATTGATTTAGCCTCTTCACAGGTTATGCCCGAATTTGTCTGTGATGATCTGCCACCTTCCTTTGCTAGATGTCATAAATAATATGTGATATGATCACAGCTTTACTGCAGTGCTTTGTGTATAGTTGTATGCATATACACTAATTATTGTGTGTTACTAAGAAGAACGATCCGGGCGGTTCTTATCGCCATGGGAGCCTCACTAGCATACAACATCAATAAAAACATAACCTTATATAAACTGAAAAACTCCAAACAGAATCTTCCAACAAAGAATCATATTTTATCCTAAAAGGATAATCAAACTTACAACGCTACATAACGAACTTTACAACCTTTTGTCCAAAAAGGACAATCAACTAGCAAAAAGTACATTCTAACTTAAACACACATTTGTCCTAACAAGGACAATCAACTACAAAACTTACATGACGAACCAAGTCCTACTAAACATTTTTTTTTTTAGAGAAAACTCACATACGACCTGTCTCTGCAACATTCATACGAAAAACTCACTCATTCCTACGTCCCGCCACTCAGATCCACGTGACTGAGTTCTCAGTCGGAACATGGAGATACTTTTTCCGTGCTAGCATAAACAGATGAGTTGTGGTCTATAACTCTTTGACCACAACAACAGGGTTTCTCAGAAAACAATCTGTAATAGAATACCATTCTGTTACGTCTGCTCCGCACTTGTCACAACAGGCAGTCTTTTGAACATACTCAGGATTGGCCTCTGCCTTTCACCGGTCACAACAGACAGTCTTTTGAACATACTCAGGATTGGCCTCTGCCTTTCACCGGTCACAACAGACAGTCTTTTGAACATACTCAAGATTGGCCTCTGCCTTTCACCGGTCACAACAGACAGTCTTTTGAACATACTCAGGATTGGCCTCTGCCTTTCACCGGTCTCAGCAGACAGTGGTACCACTTTTTTCCACAGACTCAAGATTGGCGAGATCGACAATAATGTGGTACGGGTAGGATGACGTCAGAACATGACGTGCAGGGCTGCCAAACATAGGACATGCTGTAGGGGAGTAGATAAGCTCATAGTTACATAGGTTATTTGACAACCCTAAGAGTATGAATAATGAGCTAGTTATCAGTCAGTTTTCAGAGGTCTGCAACTCTGAAATAAAATCAGCTTACTGACCCAGTATATAAATATAACATGATAGAGTTGTAATAGGTCGGGGAAGGTCATGTTGTCGTTTCGAGCACGCATGAGAGTGTATTTCGTCTATGGATAAACGTGTAAGTGTTAGGTTAATATTGGGGTTTATATTTATGCGATGTGGACGCGTGCATCGCAGAGAAAACAGGTGTGACCAACTGGTAGTGTAGCTCTGTGCACCAACTCTAGCTGATCACTGATTACTTCAACATTATGCAAGCCTACGTCTGAGACTGAATAGAGAAGTATGATTCAGGAAGCTGGCGTACTAGGAGGTTCTGATACAGCCAGAGTTCTAGAATCTGACGTACTAGGAGATTCTGATACAGCCAGAGTTCTAGAATCTGGCGTACTAGGAGGTTCTGATACAGCCAGAGTTCTAGAATCTGGCGTACTAGGAGATTCTGATACAGCCAGAGTTCTAGAATCTGGCGTACTAGGAGGTTCTGATACAGCCAGAGTTCTAGAAGCTGGCGTACTAGGAGATTCTGATACAGCCAGAGTTCTAGAATCTGGCGTACTAGGAGGTTCTGATACAGCCAGAGTTCTAGAAGCTGGCGTACTAGGAGGTTCTGATACAGCCAGAGTTCTAGAATCTGGCGTACTAGGAGATTCTGATACAGCCAGAGTTCTAGAATATGTCGTACTAGGAGATTCTGATACAGCCAGAGTTCTAGAATCTGGCGTACTAGGAGGTTTTGATACAGCCAGAGTTCTAGAATCTGGCGCACTAGGAGATTCTGATACAGCCAGAGTTCTAGAATCTGGCGTACTAGGAGGTTTTGATACAGCCAGAGTTCTAGAATCTGGCGCACTAGGAGATTCTGATACAGCCAGAGTTCAAGAATCTGGCGTACTAGGAGATTCTGATACAGCCAGAGTTCTAGAATCTGTCGTACTAGGAGATTCTGATACAGCCAGAGTTCAAGAATCTGGCGTACTAGGAGGTTCTGATACAGCCAGAGTTCAAGAATCTGGCGTACTATGAGGTTCTGATACAGCCAGAGTTCTAGAATCTGGCGTACTAGGAGATTCTGATACAGCCAGAGTTCAAGAATCTGGCGTACTAGGAGGTTCTGATACAGCCAGAGTTCAAGAATCTTTCGTACTAGGAGGTTCTGATACAGCCAGAGTTCAAGAATCTGTCGTACTAGGAGATTCTGATACAGCCAGAGTTCAAGAATCTGGCGTACTAGGAGGTTCTGATACAGCCAGAGTTCAAGAATCTTTCGTACTATGAGGTTCTGATACAGCCAGAGTTCAAGAATCTGGCGTACTAGGAGGTTCTGATACAGCCAGAGTTCAAGAATCTTTCGTACTAGGAGGTTCTGATACAGCCAGAGTTCAAGAATCTGGCGTACTAGGAGGTTCTGATACAGCCAGAGTTCAAGAATCTGGCGTACTAGGAGGTTCTCATACAGCCAGAACTCATGTCTGTTACAGACACGTTCATTTTATTTTTTAAATGAAAATTGGATAAAACATTCTAACAGATAAATCAGTGACGACACAGACATAAACATGGTAAAATAGAACATACTCTAAAAATATTGATTATGTTAATTATAATCTGTTGTGTTTTTTCCCTCCGAAAATGCATCTTTCCAGTACATAACTATTTGTACATGCACCATCTCTTCTCTCTCTCTCTCTTCTTTTGTTTATCTTTCTTCTCATTCTTTGCTCCTCTCTCTCTCTCTGTCCTCTCTCTCTCTCTATCTCTCGTTTGTTTTGTGTCGATCTTCTTCATTATAAATTCCTGACAGTAATTATAATAAGATGATAGCTTTACTGAATTTATCTAAACTTTCATGTTGATCGTTAATGTGATATATTCCAGGTGCTTTATAGGCACTTAACTTTAGCGCGCAGCTTCCATTTATTTCGTTTAATGTATTATTCTCATTGGGATTGCTTGACCGTCAGGCCTACATCTCACATACTGTGTGTATCAGGTGTAGTGCAGTGGCTGTAGAAATGTCTTGAGTCAGAAGTCCATTAGCCTGCTAAAGGTAACCGTGTAAAGACATAGAAGCAAGTGAAAGGATGCTTCGTTAATACTCATATTTTCTTAGAACTTTGGACAAACTAGAGGGTAGAATCACGTCTAGTTATCCTTTCCTCCTCAGCCCTAGATGGAACTCAGGTACCAGTTACTACATCTGGGTGGCTGAGATACCTCCGAGTTTTTTGTTTTTGAAACATCCAAACAGAAAAAAAAACCAAACAAATCCTATCAAAGTGGTGACATACATATTAGTGCATTGACATGGCTGTCAGTGCGTTACAGGAAAGCATGATTTTCAAGTGAAAATCTGTACGGACTTGATAACAGGGGAAAGCGAGGAAACAATCCATTTCTACCATGTTAGTATATCGGAGGAACAAATAACATCCGGTATCGGCACAAAACCTCTGTACACATATCCACATTTCTGGCTACTTATATCCGATCAATCTTTCTCTTTATTTCACATCCCTTCAGGTGACCATATCAGATCAAGGCAACCCTCCGCTGTCATCAACAACCCGGGTTATCATCAAGGTTGTAGACGAGAATGACAACAAACCAGAGTTCTTCCACGACCGCAGACAGCAGATTTCCATCTTCGCCTCACAGTACACTGGGGAAGATATCTTCATCTACCGCGTGGTTGCCTTCGACCAAGACGAAGGTAGGAACGCCGCCATCACTTACTCTTTGAAAGTTCCCAAGGGTTCTCAGTTCCGCATCGACCCAGACACTGGAAAGATCTTCTCCACGCAAGAACTGAAACGCGGCTCGTTTGATTTGCTGGTGAGTACCATTTGACGGCCATTGTTCTGTGTTTTCTCTTGCGCGAATATATGTACAAAACGTGGACGAGGCCCGAGAAGGCTGTCTAGTCGATAGTGCCTTAGCCTCTCACCCGAAAGATTGTCAGTCATGCGATAAGTCTTTGGTGCTTTACAGTCGAGCCTGCTGTTAAAAATGAGCACCTGACATACGGAAGGTGGGGGAGCAGAAATGATCTCTCTGTCTAAAAACCAACGTATTGCACTGACAACACGGCTGTCCCTGAAATAAAGGGAAACAGCACATAACGTGAAGGTGTCTCATGATTAAGTTATTTTTCTCCAGTCTGGATAAGATGAACTAGTAGTAGTAGTACTAGAAGTAGCAGCAGCATTTGTATGAAAGGGATGCTAGGCCGTAATCTAAATTGTACGACGATGGATAATGCATATTTAGAATGTACAGGGACGTAATTTCATCTGTTGTGTTATCTATTTTGTGCCAGTTTTCTTCTTTGATATTTTGTGAGAGGTTTCCTATTTGTTATGTTGTGAGAGGTTTCTTCTTTGTTGTTTTGTGTGAGATTTCTTCTTTGTTATTTTGTGTGCGGTTTCTTCTTTGTTATTTTGTGTGAGATTTCTTCTTTGTTATTTTGTGTGCGGTTTCTTCTTTGTTATTTTGTGTGAGATTTCTTCTTTGTTATTTTGTGTGCGGTTTCTTCTTTGTTATTTTGTGTGAGATTTCTTCTTTATTATTTTGTGTGCGGTTTCTTCTTTGTTATTTTGTGTGAGATTTCTTCTTTATTATTTTGTGTGCGGTTTCTTCTTTGTTATTTTGTGTGAGATTTCTTCTTTGTTATTTTGTATAAGATCTGTTCTTTGTTATTTTGTGATAGTCTTCTTTGTTATTTTGTGTGAGGTTTCTTCTTTGTTATTTTGTATGAGATCTACTCTTTGTTATTTTGTGAGAGGTTTTTTCTTTGTTATTTTGTGTGAGATTTCTTCTTTGTTATTTTGTATGAGATTTCTTCTTTGTTATCTTGTGCGATGTTTCTTCTTTGTTATTTTGTGAGAGGCTTCTTCTTTGTTCGCTCCGTTTACTAATCAGGTGGTACGGGATTCAGTCCCAGCAGTGAGATTTTTTTTTCACTAAAAGGGTCCCCGGGTCTCTTTGTTATTGTGTGTGAGGTTGTTTCTATGTTATTCTGTGTGAGGTTTCTTCTTTGACATTAATTTTTTTCCTTGCTCTTTCACATTGCTTCTTTTCCACAACTCCTCTCCATACACACACATACTTGCATACGTATACACATTTCCAGGTAAGGGCAACAGATAACGGCTTAAGTCCTAGGAGGTCACAGATGAGAGTCAGCATTGACGTGGTGGCTAGGAGCACGTCGTCCTCTCACAGCCCTCGCTTCTCCCAGCCGCTCTACCACGAGAATATCACGGAGAGCGACAGGCCGGGCCAGCTTATCATTTTATTGTCCGCCGACGATGAGGACAATGACAAGCTGAGGTACTCTATCGAAGGTAAGGGAGGATGAGATCTGTGTGGAGTTTGAAAATAAGCAAGATGAGAGAACAGTGATTCGGAACTGAGAAGAGAGGTATAAAAGAAAATAATGAATTGTTGGGAAATGAGTGGAGAGATAATGATAAATTGTTGGGAAATGAGTGGAGAGATAATGATGAATTGTTGTGAAATGAGTGGAGAGATAATGATAAATTGTTGGGAAATGAGTGGAGAGATAATGATAAATTGTTGGGAAATGAGTGGAGAGATAATGATAAATTGTTGGGAAATGAGTGGAGAGATAATGATAAATTGTTGGGAAATGAGTGGAGAGATAAAGAGAATGATGAGTTGTTGGGAAATAAGTGGAGAGATAAAGAGAATGATGAGTTGTTGGGAAATGAGTGGAGAGATAAAGAGAATGATGAGTTGTTGGGAAATGAATGGAGAGATAAAGAGAATGGTGAGTTGTTGTTAAATGAGTGGAGAGATAATGATAAATTGTTGGGAAATGAGTGGAGAGATAAAGAGAATGATGAGTTGTTGGGAAATGAGGGGAGAGATAAAGAGAATGGTGAGTTGTTGGGAATTAATGGGTGCGATAAAGAGATTGATGAGTTATTGGGAACTGAAGGGAGAGAGAAAGAAACTGATGATTTGTTGGAAACAGAGATTGAAGATCAAGAGATTGGTGAGTTGTTGGGAACCGGGGAGGAGTGAGACAACGCAGTTGATGAGTTGTTTTGACTTAAGGTTTGAGTTACAGAGACTGATGAGTTCTTAGGAGCTAAGGGAGAGAGACGGAGAGATTGATGAGTTCTTTGGAGCTAAGGGAGAGAGACGGAGTGATTGATGAGTTCTTTGGAGCTAAGGGAGAGAGACGGAGAGATTGATGAGTTCTTTGGAGCTAAGGGAAAGAGATAAAGATATGGATGCGTTCTTTGGAGTTGAGAGAGAGAGAGAGAGGGGGGGGGGGGAGAGAATGAGATAAAAAGATTGGTAAGAAGTTCAGAGCACTATGATACGTGCTTTCGTACTTTTACAGTCAAGTCTTCAGACCAGTAATATAGTTATGATAACATTCTGTTCTCACTTTTAGTTACAGGCTCATAAGGAAAGCATTATTAGAAACTTAGGTTGTCAGAGCCTCCTACTCAGTAGACTCCACTACCCTGATAAGATGGTTTCGCGCCCAAAGCTGAATGAGATAACGATGAGCACCTCATATCTGCTTGCGCTAGGGTATAGCTATAGCCGGCCATAACCCCATCCTCCCTCCCAGTGGTGTCCCCAGAACAGACAAGTCTGGCCAAGTGAACAGGGGCGGCACTGGGAAGACGAGCCCGGTCTTAAAAAGTAGGCCGAGCTGAAAGGTGCAGCCAACGCCCGTGTCGGATCAAACGATGAAGAAAGTAAGATGTTTCATGAGTCTAAATTCTCCATCTTTAAGTGCTTCATTAGAAATATAAGGAAAACAATCTGTAGGCTGTGTGATCCGAAGAAAAATTGAAGAGATTAAGAGATTTTAAAAAATGTCGATCCCATCTCTTGCAAATAAAAAAAAAAAACCCGCTTTCTTGTGATTAGATCTCTTGCAGCTCCCTCCTACTCTCAAGATAATCTGATTTGCTCAGCCACATCACACCACTTTTAATTTGCATAGCCTGACCCAGAAAACTACTCCCACCTGGTCAAGCATTTAATTCCTCCTACTTCCAGGCCCCTAACACAGTTAAATCAATTTTTATCATTAGATTAAAAAAAACGTTTGACCTTAATATGACAGTGGCAGCGTTCGGTGTACACATTCTACCTTATTAACCCTCTCTCATAACAAAACCCATTACTAAACGTAGCTCCACCGCCTGTCATGTAACACACACACACACGCACACAGAACAAGATGGGCAGGTGAAAAGAGATATTCAGAATGAAAATTTCTTTTTGTTGTTGATGTATGTCATTTATGGCAAGCTTCTGTTTGATATTTCTGTGCATTGTTTTATTATGATGCTACAAGAAAGCAGGATGTACAATAATATTTATGTCTACCAATCATTTTCCCAGCGTTAGGCTTGAAGTTCTGTTGACGCCTCGATTACCCATAGATGTGAATATTCATTCGTTGATTATAACGACGGGTCTGTTTTAACGAAACGTTAGATGAAATAGTTTTCCTGGTAGAGGGTCTTCTCTTGTGTAATATATATATATATGACCTGACACGTTTTCCGGGGTGTATAACAATCTTGTTATTCAGTTCGTGCGAAGCTTTCAGGTTCCCGCGGCTAACACCGTCTTGAAATCGTTCTCCCATGAAGGCGTGCTTTTTATAGCTCAGCCGTCGTTTTAGCAAGACTAAGCCAATTTAGTCCTTCGGCTGGATGAAAGGTCATGATCGCCGACAAGACCTGGACTGTCTTGTTTCCACAGGGTGTTAGGGCGAAATAGGCTTGACAGTGAGCGAGAATGGCCGAAACGATATCGATTCCGCTCATCCTCGCGGGTTCAAACCTCAAGAGTCGCACCTATTCGTTTGTTTGTCAAGTTGTCGCCTGTGCTGCGGAGTTTGTGCGCCTTGCCAAGATTCTCCGCCAGTGAAGGTGTGAAATGATCTTGTAACCATTTAACATTTTAATAAGTGTTTATTTTGATATGATTAGTTTTCAAGAGGTGAAGACTGTCTAAATTGGTAATCAGAGACCCATAGCTGACCAAGACCCTGTCCCACTTCTCCGTTGGAACCCCCAGTAACAGGCCCGATCAGACTAACAAGGCAAGGATTGTCATAGTCTTCATGGGATTGGAGTCTGCTAAAGAAGTTCTGCTTTTTAGTTGCACTCTAGGACTGAAAAAATAGCCGTCATAACCCGTTCCCAGTCCAACACAAAGCACCTTCACCTCATCGGCTGCAAAGAATAACAATTCACAGTTCCAGGGAGACTGAAGAACGAAAAGAAAGAGATTAGTATTGGTTTTGAAAGACGGAGACAAAATACATTAAACGTGAAAGAAAGAAGGAAAGAAAACAAAACAAAGTAGTAGTATGAGAAATGTTGTCAATCCAACCCTAGATCCCAGGAAGATGAGCACGAGATGACAACCCCCAGAGAGCGGGAATGGTCGAATCGATTCCGACGCAGTTCCTCAGATTGAAAAGGGGGGTTCATTCCCAGTCTCGCCGCCTCTTCCAGCCCTCAGGATTTTACTCTGCTTCAGCTGAGTACTTACAGACTCATCCCACCTCCAGTGATGTTGAATCTTAATATTTTTAACTGTTTTTTTTTCCTCACAGATTTTTGCTACAACATCAGCTGAAAAGAATCCAGTCGGAATTGCAAGGACACAATCAATCAACAAATGGCTAGCCAATCATTTCTTTCGTCCCTCCAGCCGAGGTTTTGTTTTAATATCTAGCCCGTCCAATCCAAATCCTTTTAAGATTGAGAATTTGTGTGGAGACGAGAGATAACTGAGATGAACTGATATCCTTGAGAAGAAAATAGAGATTAAGATTTTCTTAGAGAGTTTACCAAGCGGATGATGAGCTGTAGAAGCGAAATAACAGGAGCGGTACATTTGGTCTTTAATGAGTTGCAAATAGACCAAGCTCGGTTTTCCATTGAACTTTAGGGTAGTCTAAAGCAAAGGTAGAGTTAGAGTTATAAAACGCAGAAAAAAGATCATTACAGATAAAAGAATATTCATAACAATGAGAAGAAAAGGAGTTGTAAAAGATATATGGCTTTAGAGAAAGATGCCATATGCACCGAGGGCAACTAGGTAATAAATTGAATAAGGTTTTATGAGAAATTCTTGAACAGTGCAACCTGATTATGACTGTAAGAAAGTAGCCATCAAATTCTTTATGGGAACAAGAAAGTCTCTGGAAAATTAGAGGGGAAAAGGACAGACACACCGATATCAAGTACAGTGGAAAAGGAAAATAGTAAATGATAAAGAGACGAGTCTGAAGCTAACGAAATGGGGAAGGTTTATTATTGCAGTGTTTCCCAAACTTTTCCGGGTTGCTGCCTTACATCCCAGAGAGCTCCTGAAAGTTTTGTTTAATTATTTGAAAACCAGCATGTATCGCTTTTTTTTTTGCACTGCCCACTGGATCATCCCAATGCCACCTTCGCCCCCCCCCCACCCAAACCGAGAACCATTGCTTTATAGCTCACTTAATATAACACAGCATCTAACTATGATGATGATGACCGTCATCTGCCTGTCCTTCTCTGTCCCTCTCTGTCTCTCTCTGTCTGTGTCTGTCTCTTTGCCCATCTCGTTCACTCTTTCCATCTCTGTCTGTCTCTTTGCCTGTCTCTTTCACTCTTTCCGTCTCTTTCTGTCTGTCTCTTTGCCTATCCCTTTCTCAGTCTACCTGTGTCCATCTCTCTATGTCTACCTGTGTCCCTCTCTCTCTCTCTTTCTATCTCTTCTCTGTCCCTCTCTCACTGATTACCTCTGTCTCTGTCCCTATCTCTCTCTCTGTCTACCTCTGTCTCTGTCCCTCTCTCTCTCTGTGTCTACCTCTGTCTCTGTCCCTCTCTCTCTGTGTCTACCTCTGTCTCTGTCCCTCTCTCTCTGTGTCTACCTCTGTCTCTGTCCCTCTCTCTCTCTGTGTCTGCCTCTGTCTCTGTTCCCCCCTCTCTCTCTGTCTACCTCTGTCTATACCTTTGTCTCTGTCCCTCTCTATTTCTCTGTCTGTCTGTCTCTCTCTATGTCTCCTTCTCTCTCAGCAGCTCTTCCTTCAGCACACACTGATCTTGATTTATAGCGCAAAATGAAGAAGGAAAAAAAAAGATTATTTTAGGAACATACATTGAAGGACGCACCTCATCTGAGAATGTAATCTTCATCGAATAGAAATCTTTGCTCAAACTCAGTGTTTGTTAAACACACACTTTGTAGTTTCTGTTTGATTCTCAGATTTTCTCACTTGCGAAAGGGAATGAAAAGTTATAAATATGAGACCAAGAGATGTTTTTGTGCTAGAAGAAAAAAAAACCCAACCAAATTATTGGATGTTTGTTCCATTTCATAACTTGCCATTTTAGCAAGATATTACTTCACGTCCACTTGGGGGGGGGGGGGTTAATCATTAGTTGTGTATTTCATTACATTTTCTACAGCCTTTTCTATTGATCTATCCTGGGTTTCTCCAACTTTCTAATATTAGTAACTCTACATTAGCTGGTCACCTGAACACCACTGCTCTCATGTCAAGGTTTTCACACTCCCTGACACATCCTGAAGATACTTTCTAAATACCCAGAACCTGGCTTAAGGTAAAAGAGTATGGATAGAAAACTTGCTGGCGATGAGGTTCGCGGAGACTATTCCACTTTCTGTCTGGATGGCAGAGCATATGAAACTGAACGTAGTAGTAGTAGTAGTAGTAGTAGTAGTAGTAGTAGTAGTAGTAGTAGTAGTAACTTTTAGAGTGACACGAAATAGAAATGATATCTCTGATATATACTAGAGAAACATACCACACTGGTCCCATACTTTCATGTTGTAGTGCTGCACTCTAACATGTCATGTTTCAGTTCTGCACTCTAACATGTCATGTTTCAGTGCTGCGGTCACATGGGTGACCCTGACAGGCACAGTTGATCAGGGCGGCAGTCTAAGCAGGAAATAACCCCATGTACAAATCCCTCCAAAAACTCGCAGGTTCATTTTAATGAGCGTATGTTCTCTACTGACAAGTTAAGCCCTTCTCTGCACTTTTTTGTAGGAAGTAAAACGTACATTTATCTACAAGGCACATTTATCTACAAGGCGAGAAACACTAAACAATACAGTGAATATTGTACCATAGTTTTAAGAATGAATAACAAAAGCTTTTCACTTAAAACAAAGGAACTGAGGTCCAGACATAGTGGACTAGCACACAGTTTACATCTGCCGATAGGAAAATGTCAAGAATGCGTGCGGACTGTCATACTATTCCGTGTATGGTATGCTGTGTGACAAATACAAGCACGTTATTAAGTTAGTAACATTAGCATGAGCACCGCTTTCTGTGCGCTCGTTCACATTAGCCACGTTTAGTCCAGATTTATGGCAGCTTCTGAGATTTTGAACGCACGTGAGCTGACATACTCTATTTAACAGCACCTGGTTATAAATTGTAAACAAGAACGTAGATGTATATTTGTTTCAGTGTTTCGTGGCTCTGTTTCTTCGATTGTCTGCCATCTTTACACAAAACACACCGCACTTAACCAGGTAGTCATTTGTTCCGTATGAGCTCCTCACTTCTTAGTCTCACTGGAGCTGCGAGCTGGTGTTTTTTTGCAGGCGATATTGTGATTGTGTTGGGGCACAGCATCGTGTCGGATTAGGAGCTGGTTATAGAGGCTGTTTTCTTTCAGTCTCGTGTCGGATTAAGAGCTAGTTATAGAGGCTGTTTTCTTTCAGTCTCGTGTCGGATTAGGAGCTGGTTATAGAGGCTGTTTTCTTTCAGTCTCGTGTCGGATTAGGAGCCGGTTATAGAGGCTGTTTTCTTTCAGTCTCGTGTCGGATTAGGAGCCGGTTATAGAGGCTGTTTTCTTTCAGTCTCGTGTCGGATTAGGAGCTGGTTATAGAGGCTGTTTTCTTTCAGTCTCGTGTCGGATTAGGAGCTGGTTATAGAGGTCATTTCAGACCATGAGTCCAGCTTAAAGGCAAAGAGCGTGCAATACTTTTTTTTTAATCAGACTCCACTGCCTTGGTAACTATGACGACCCCTGTCTCAGCCATGCCTACTCCTGGGGGTAGGAACGGAGAGGTGGGACAGGGTCTTGGTCAGCCTTGACAGCAGCATGTTACGTATGGTCACCGACTGCTAGAACGGGCAACGTCTTCTCCTCCGGCCTCCAGCGCGCGGCTGATACACAGTTCAGTTCAGGACATTGCTTTCTCAGGAAACAGCCAGAGTGGGAGAAAGGAAGATTATATTAGAGCAGTGTCTCTCAGAGTTTGCTGTCTTTACCAAGTTTTCAAGTTCTGCACACAGACAAAAACTCCTTACAGTGAAAAAACAATTTAAAAAAACACTGGATAGTTTTGCACAACCAATTGTGCCTTCTTTACGTACGCTACCATTAATGGGTAAACAATTCATTTTTTAAACATTGAAACTAAAGTAACTTTTTAACGATTTCCATAAAAAAAGTTGAAACCATCCCATAGTTTTTGTGTAACTTTACTGGGTCTCGGTGAAAAAAAAAACAAAAACTTCTAAAACACCCGCCACGTCAGATGACTGCCTTATGAGTCTGACTATCACAGTCAGTGGTACATTCTGACCGTCGAGCTAATCCCTCATACCCTTGGCATGGACCAAAGCAAACCAAGAATATCTAACCTCGTTAAATGAAAACCCTGTTTGCAGCATACAGTCCTGCTAGAAGAAAAACCTTTAAAGAATATAGTCTCAATAACATACAGTCCTCTTTAGAACATACAATCTGAGAAGATCTAAATTCTGTTCAGAACCTATAATCTGTGTAAATCTAATACAACCCTGAGATGATATGCGCCCTTCAATGTATGTTGTTAAAATAATCATTCTTTGTTTGCTCTCTCTCTCTCTCTCTCTCTCTCTCTCTCTCTCTCTCTCTTCACTCTTTCTCTACTTCCGTCTCCTTTCTTTTTTCATTTCATTTTAGGATCATCAGGCAAGGCCACGGTCGATTGTCATTCGTGTTTAATCCTAGTAAATCTAAAACAGCGGATACAATCATAAAACTACGTCCAGACGACCATATAGTCCAGGTACATTTAAAATCCTCTAAAGGACTTCCAATCCTAGGAAACTAGGACATACTTTTAGAGCATATAATCTTAGTATATATAAAACCACATTTACTCAGTAATCCTGGTTCATACTAAATATTGGCATCCAGTTCTTGTACAAATAAAACTCATTTTACTGTCACATGATCGAAGTTTCATTTACCCTCCATACTTCCTGCTTGTTCTTGCTGATTTCATCTCTCTCTCTCTCTCTCTCTCTCTCTCTCTCTCTCTCTCTCTCTCACAGCTTCCATCTCCTGTCCTTTCTTTTTTCATTTCAAGACCATCAGGCAAGGCCACGATCGATGATCATTACCTTTCGCGTAGAGACCCTGCCTGCAATCTCTTTTCATTTTCTCTCCCCACCTCTTGATTGAAAGATTAGCAATAAACAGCAGAATGCCAGAGTTGCCTCCGCGCCCAGTTTCAGGAAAAAAAAAACCCTTGAAAGCACCATTGAAAATAAAGTCTGTTCGTTCATTTCCCACACATCCTCTTTGCTCATGTTGCATCCCTTCAAACTTATCCTATTAAATTTTGTAATGAGCTGTGCAAGCTGTCTTTGTAGCAGCCGTGAAAAATAAAATGTGATTTTTCGGTCTTTTTTGTTTCCTTCGTCATTACCACGAGCAAGCAATCATAATTTTGTCATTTCTCCCTGAAAGTAATAGCGTGTTTCGTTGTTTGCTGGAGGTGAGTATTCACAAGAATCAGAGCTGTCGAGCCAGGCCGGTACAGATGTACGCTCAGATAGAAGCTTGCTGTAGAAAAATAGAATGTAGAATAGGAAGCCACGTTGGATGAAGAGAAAGGCTAGTAGAAATGTATCAGATATAAAACAGTCAAACAATTTAATGTGTCAGTTACAGAGCAGTCTAAGAGTTTAATGTATCAGTTACAGAGCAGTCTAAGAGTTTAATGTATCAGTTATAGAGCAGTCTAAGAGTTTAATGTATCAGTTATAGAGCAGTCTAACAATTTAATGTATCAGTTATAGAGCAGTCTAACAGTTTAATGTATCAGTTATAGAGCAGTCTAAGAGTTTAATGTATCAGTTATAGAGCAGTCTAACAGTTTAATGTATCAGTTATAGAGCAGTCTAAGAGTTTAATGTATCAGTTATAGAGCAGTCTAACAATTTAATGTATCAGTTATAGAGCAGTCTAACAATTTAATGTATCAGTTATAGAGCAGCCTAACCTGAGGAGTCAGGGGTCTAGGGTTTGCTGTGCAGATCCAATAGTCTTGGTAAGAAACATAAGAGGATTCTGTTCTCTGTGTTGTGTATGTTTGGACTTTGACCTGAACATACATAACATTAGTAAACTTGAAAAGACATCAGTAAAAATAATAACATCAGTAAACACTACAGCATAAATAAACACCAATAAACACAACACCAAGAAACATCATAATATCAGTAAGCATAATAACAACATAAACACTCTGACATCAATAAACATGATAATGTCGGTGGACACATCTGTAGCAGGAAATGGTAATTAGGCATGTCGTGGCTGTTCAGGCTCTATTACGACGCACGTTTAAGCAAGTGAAAGATAGTCATTTGGTCATGTGACTGAGTTGTTATTGAACATAGTCACTAGAGGGGATTTTGGCGGGACTTTTAGAGGGAGGACAGCCGTGTGGAATCTAGAGGATGGAGGTATGGAAGTATGCGAGGTCTGTATACACGAGTGCTGAGAAAGTGATTGAACATGGAGAAAATATGTGAGATCTTGGAGTTGGGGATTTATGCTTGCACCTGTTCTTCAGTGTAGAGGTCTTTCCTGAGTCTCGGTCATAGTCGACGTGAAGTGTTCTTTTTCTTTGGATGTTGTTGTATTTTGAGCTGTCACTATTACAACATGAGTCACCAAACACTCACCCAGCGGTAGATCATGCTGTACATGCCGGAGGCGGAAACGTGTACACACCAGTAAACGTAAATACTATCACCTCTGATTTTAAATTAATGGTATTGGAGATGTGTTTTACAACAGAACGCTATTCTAGAAAGATTGCCCGGTCTGCGTGCTTCAGTACATCATCATCATCATGAGCGTATTGAAAAATATGAAACATTGTTCTCTTAGGGTGTTACAGTGACAAGCGGCTTCAGGGCCTTTGAAAAGAAGTGTATAAAATAGTGAAAAACTGTTGTCTCCCCCCCCTCCCACTTTTACAGTGTTGATTAGCCACTACCCCCCTCCGGGCCTTTCCTTCTACAGAAAAATCCCTCTGACCACACAGCGATGCACCTGCTGGATCTCTCTCTCTCTCCCCCCTCCCCCACCCTCTGACCACACAGCGATGCACATGCTGGATCTCTCTCTCTCTTTCTCTCTCTCTCTCCCCCCTCCTCCACCCTCTGACCACACAGCGACGCACCTGCTGAATCTCTCTCTCTCTCTCCCCTCCCCCACCCTCTGACCACATAACGATGCACCTGCTGGATATCTCTCTCTCCCCCCCCCACCCTCTGACCACACAACGATGCACCTGCTGGATCTCTCTCTCTCTCTCCCCCCCCCCCCACCCTCTGACCACACAGCGATGCACCTGCTGGATCTCTCTCTATCTCTCTCTCTCTCCTCCCCCATCCTCTGACCACACAGCGATGCACCTGCTGGATCTCTCTCTCCCCTCCCCACCCTCTGACCACACAGCGATGCACTTGCTGGATCTCTCTCTCTCTCCCTCCCCCACCCTCTGACCACACAGCGATGCACATGCTCTCTCTCTCTCTCTCTCCTTCTCCCATCCCCCACCCCAACATTCTTCTCTTAGACCGCTACGAGAAAATGAGATTTTGAATCTTGACTGGGCTTCAGCTAGCAGGCGCAGACGTCTTAACACACACGTGTCTGTTCGCGTGTGAAAGTTACAACAAAGAATAGAACGTAAAAGTACTTTCTGTGATGAGAACCACTGAAAGATACAGAGCCAGGTGCTGTTTTCATTGTTTGTGTGTGTGTGGGTGTGTGTGTGTGGTGTCATGATTAGCTCAGAAACTTAAAGCATACTTACTTTCGACAAAGAAATCTAGATGTATGCCAGTGATGTGCAGCTAATGAGCTCACACCCAGTCCTTCCTGCACAGTTTGGACAGAAATTTCTAAGCTGATAGTGAACACCCACACAGATTTCGAACAAAACGTGAACCTGGAGAAATAAGCAAAAAATCCATAGCACAAGCAGATAGCGCGGACTGTGGCACTATACAGAGAATATGAGTCGTGGTATCTTATTGAAACGACATTTATCTGATTGGAACTGTTTTATCTTATTGGAACTAGAATCAGTACGTTCACTGCCGTCAGCATCATGAAGGTGTTGAAGGCGCAGGCAGCATATCTGACAGAGAATGGGTTAGGGCCTACATCCTGCTTGAAGACCCGGAGCGAATTGTTTTTTTAAAATGCAGCTTTTCAGAAAACCCGACGAACTCCATATGGAGGACAAGGCCGACTGTTGGCCTCAAACTGAGCTCGTTACTTTGAGTACAGAGAGGTTAGATGGGATATTGGTCAGCTGTGGTTAGATGGGGTAGTAGTCAGCTATGGTTAGATGGGGTATTGGTCAGCTGTGGTTAGATGGGGTAGTAGTCAGCTATGGTTAGATGGGGTATTGGTCAGCTGTGGTTAGATGGCGTATTGGTCAGCTGTGATTCACTGGTACTAGTGATCAGGCTGGCACTTTATCCCCGTCTCTTCTCAAAGAAAAAAAACTTGGTCCATTTTATACTGTGAAGTGTCGACATAAAAAGTGCTGACATGAAGGTCTTGCACGAGTAGTGACTGCGCCTTTCTCACCTGAGCATTCGGACTGTTTGGAGTACGAGGTTCACTCTCTTGTTACTTCCCTTTCCTTGTTCTGTATCTCTATTTGTGCAGGGTTTCATGGCCATCGCTAATTCAACATTTACAATTCATTACTACTACTACTACTACTACTACTACTACTACTACTACTACTACTACTACTACTACTACTACTACTACAAGACAGTGGTTCCCAATTGTGATCCTGGTAGCGTTATTAAGGGGTCCCGTATCTGCATTATTGATTTGGTATTAAGTGACATCTACTGATTAAAACCAAGTGTTGATGGCATTGTGATGTCACATATAAACTGCTGGTAGTGGTAGTGGTCTGCAACTTAAGTGTCTTTGGTAAAATGGTCCTTGGATGTGAAAAGGTTGGAAACTGCTGGTCAGAGGAGCCAGTTCTTTACTAACTCACAGGAGAGAGTGAAGGACTGCAATGGTAGAATTAATGTCAAGGCCGGTCATGCACATCCAGGCAACCGATGATTGTTTACAGACAGCAAACAGAGGACATCCCAGACGTTGGTCGTGTCCAGCAGATGGCGGGGCCAGATTAAACATCACACTTTGAGATGAGGCAGAGCTGGACACAGTCTTCAGAAATTTTCAGACAAATCCTAGGTGTCTTTCAGAGTTTCTGACCCGTTTTATATAGAGCAACGGATCCCAAGCTTTTCATCTGCGCCCCAAACCTATAATAGTATGTAACCAGCAGCCCATGAAAAATGTTTTTAAAAAAATGAAGGAAATTGATTTAAAAAAACATTAGCGAGTGTGGTTGTTGTTAGTTTCAGATTTAGATTTGAAGACACAGAGTGGTAGGATTTCTATACAGTAACGCGCATTTAGCAGTTTGAACTAAGTACTCTTTCTGACGTTTTAAATTTACATTTTAAATATCTTCTCGTGACCGTACCTCAGACCTCGGATTTTGGTAGCAACCTGACGTTGGGAAATTGTGATATAAGAGTATCTAAATGTCTTGATATCTGACACGTTCGAGTCGTTTATCTGAGTATGTGACGTATACATTGACTGTGTTACTGAATTATATGTGTCTTATTGAAGAGCGACGCTGACTAGTTTTGTATTTGGACTGTTGAAGTTCCTAACATGACGTCACACCGTGTGGTTCATCATCTCGTTCGCGGTGATACCGAGAACCTAGTCAAACTCAAACTCTTACGAAGAGAAAACGATCATCTCAGAGATAAGATACAGTAATCATAGGAGGAGAACCACAGCTAGCCAGAGCCATATTGGCCATGGTTCCAGAAACAAACTGATGCGTTACGTCAGTTCGAGTAACTTGGAATACTTGATGTGATGTTTATAGTGGCGGTGCTGCTGGTTTCTCAGCCAGCTTTGAGAAGGCAGGAACGCCAGGTTAACCAACATTCCCCATCCTTCTCCTCGATGTTTATGCTACACGATAAATTATAAGACCGGCTGTATACTAGTTTCTAGGTCCAGGGCATCCTATAACAATAATATTACGTGATACAAAGTCTTTGTATATCATAGCTGTCTTATAAATTGTTGAAACTGTATGCATATTTCGTCCTTGTGTGACAAGGGTTTTAAAAATCTCATACACCAGGGTTTGCAGAATTTGTATAGAAGTATCACAGAGTGTTATACGTCGTACGTTATCTCGTTTTAAATATTCTTTATGCCTGGCAAAGTTTTTTGAATATTCTATATTGTCTTACAGATTTATTTGTGCTGTCATGAATATTTTGCATGTCTTGGAGACTGTATGGCACATATTGCTTATGTAGCTCTCACTAGAAAGAGAAATCAGTATGTTTCAAGCTGGATTTAGACAAGGAAGAGGAACAAGAGATCATACGTATATTCAGTATAAGATTAATAATAGAGAAATACAGAGAATTTAATGTGAATCTATATTTATCTTTTATAGACTATTCAAAGGCATTTGATTATGTACAACACCAGAAACTGTGGGAAATAATGGAAAAATGGGATTTCCAACACATGTGGCACATCACTGCTGTATCTAGTTTAACAGGCAGCAGTAAGAATAAATAGTAAAACAACTTGATTTGACATAAAACAAGGGGTCCATCAGGGGTTCACACTGTCCCCTTACTTATTTAGATTGTATACTGAAAATATAATGAAGAATTTTATAAAAGATGTAGACAAAGAATTTTACGAATTTTAAGAGTTCTTCAAATATGATGGCCATAGAAAAGAACAACTATATCCGTACTACAAGAACTTAATATCGAAGAAGGCTGGATAGTAAAGAGGATTAAACAGAGAAAACTTAAATATGTTGGGCACATTAAACGCATGAGATTTTAGAGAAAACAGTCTTGGAAGGGTACATAATGGGAAAAAGAAAGAGAGGAAGACCAGGGCGAAGATGGCTGTAAGACATTGTTGATGATCTGCAAATGGATGCATCAGCAGCAGGGCATCTTGCTTACAACAGAGAGGCATACAGGAGTGCTGTTAGGGAGGCAAAGTTCCGCAAGGGATGTGCAAATGAATGAGCTCTCTCACTCTCTCACACCCTCCCTCCCAGCCCTCGCACACATAAGGTTATAACCAGAACTCACTTTGATGTAGTAAGGAAGATCATATTTAAAGGTACGATTGACAGGTCTGTCGAACATTCAACAGTAAACACATAATGTGGGCAGAAAATTGAGTTGAAGAAAATAGGCAGCGAAGACCTAGGAATCTTTGGTTTAGAAGAAAATGCTGAAGAGAGATAATTGCATGTCTGGGATGTGCTTCTTGTCGGCGTCTGCTCTCAGATAAATGATTGGATTCCACAGATTGCGTCTAATCAGATGCACTTTCAAGTCGATGAACTTCCTCTTGGATTGAAAATAGTAACTATATATAGTTTTCCAATTTGTCTTGCGTTAAAAAGGTGTGGGTTGTAGAACAAGGGGAAACGAAATATGTAGACAAGGTAATTTTTCTTTTCTTAGAAAATGAAGAAACTGTCAGCTTGATGTAAAGTTTGATGTTTGATGTAGAGCTTGATGTAGACTTCTATGTTTGATGTGGAATTTGGTGTAGAGCTTGATGTATTATGTAGAATTTTATGTTTGATGTACAGCTTGATGTAGAGCTTGATGTATTATGTAGAATTTTATGTGTGATGTACAGCTTGATGTAGAGATTGATTTAGAGCTTGATGTAGAGTTTGGTGTAGAGTTTTATGTATTATGTAGAGTTTTATGTTTGTTATAGAGATTGATGTAAAGTTTTATGTTTGATATAGAGCTTGATGTAGAGTTTTATGTTTGATGTAGAGCTTGATGTAGAGTTTTATGTTTGATGTAGAGCTTGATGTAGAGTTTGATGTAGAGATGTAGAACTTGATGTAGAGTTTGATGTAGAGCTTGGTGTAGAGTTTGATGTAGAGTTTTATGTTTGATGTAGAGCTTGATGTAGAGTTTGATGTAGAAATGTAGAGGTTGATGTAGAGCTTGGTGTAGAGCTTGATGTAGAGTTTTATTTTTTATGTAGAGCCTGATATAGAATTTGATGAAGAGCTTTATGTAGAGTTTGATGTAGAGCTTGATGTAGAGGCACGATCAACTTCTTGATTACCCAGACGGCGTCAGGCCATCTCTAGATAGCAAATCTTTACGGTCAAAGATTGGCTACGTTGTTTATCTTGACTTGGTCGTAGGCAAATTTTTCTATGCTATCTGTATCAGAAAACTGGATAGAAAATTACAGCGACACGACGGCCTATGCTAAATTCATGTCTTCCATATGAAAGTTAGAAGTCTGTGAAATGTGTTTATGAAATATTTCTTTTATTTGGGCTTAAAAAATTGTAGTTTGTTTAAAAAAAAATTGAAAAATAAAAATTTCAAACATTTGTTCTTAGCTTTTATGTGAGGAGAATATAGAATCAGAGTTGTTGACTCGATGAGATAGAATCGGAATTTAACCAGACATTTGATGACTTAACTTGGTCTTGACATGAAAGATAAAGAGCAAGGGACTCAACACAGCTCGCAGTGGAAGGTATTGCATTGTAACGTGTTAAAGATTAAGGATTTGAATGTAGCATTGCAGAACTATAAAAGATTACATATCAAATATCTACCAGTTTATCTGCCCTTGTTACAAACCGCATATCTACCAGTTTATCTGCCATTATTATAATACAGCATAATACCAGCTTATTTGCCCTTATTACATATAGCATATATACCAGTTTATCTGCCATTATATACTGCTTGTCTACCAGTTTATCTGCCCTTATACCACATATATACCAGTTATCTGCACTTATTACACACAGCGTATCTACCAGTTTATCTGCCATTATTATAATACCGCATGTGTAACAGTTATCTGCCCTTATTACATACATCACATCTACCAGTTTATCTGCCATTATTATAATATCGCATGTGTACCAGTTTATCTGTACTTATTACATACAGCATGTCTACCAGTTTATCTGCCTTATTACATACTGAATGTCTACCAGTTTATCTGCTCCATGTGTCTGTTATCACGCCACCAAAACCTTCGATATCCAGGTTGGGTGGTCTATCAACATTCCTCATCTTATTTACATAAACAATTAACACCTTTGTTGTTCTACATCCATCAGCACTACGTCTTGGCTTCATCAAGGCCGTCAGAGAAATATTTTCTCATTTTGTGTACCAAATTGTCTGGATTATTTCTGCCAGAACGCCGGAGTCTTAGGTCTGTATCTTCGGCTGACAGACTTGTTGAAAACATGGTGTAAATGTGTCATCATTTAAAAACCGGCTAGATCTTTTTAGTAGGCACCTGGTACATACATTCTTTATTTACTGTTTTGGAGCTTTCATCGACCGTAGCTTACCACACGAGTCCGTAGCTTCTCACATTCATTCCTTCATTCATGTGCATGTCCCTTGCGAAACATTGCCTCCCTAACAGCACTCCTGTAGGCCTCTTCGTTGTGAGCAAGATGGCCTGCTGCTGATGCATCCATTTGCAGATCATCAGTGATGTCTTGCAGCCATCTTCGCCTTGGTCTTCCTTTCTTTCTTGTTCCTGTTATGCACCCTTCCAAGACGGTTTTCTCTAGATTATCATGACGTTTAATGTGTCCAAAATATTACAGTTTTCTCTTGTTTAATCCTCTTTACTAGCCGGCCTTCTTCAATATTAAGTTCTTGTAGTATGGATATATTTGTTCTTTTTTGTGTCCATGATATTTGAAGAACTCTTATGTAGCATTTACATTCAAAGGCATTTATGTGTTTCTCAGTTGTTTTGTTAAGTGTCCAGGTCTCACAGGCATATGTTGCGATGGGGAAGATGCATGCCCTTACAATTTTTATTTTTGTAGTTCTGTCTGTTCCTCTCCACAGCTTCTTTAGTTGTTTTACTTTCTGAAGAACAGTAGATGTCCTTCTTTTAATTTCCCTCGTTGTATCTCCATTATTAGTTAGCAGTGATCCAAGATATTCAGAACTCTCCACTTCTTCCAGTTTTTCTTCATTGATACATATATCAGCTGCCTTGTTTGTTTTGTCAGTTTTCATTAATTTAGTTTTCTTCGCATTAAGATAGATGTTTTGCTCTTGGCTGTTCTTACGGACTGACATAATTAGTTTTCCCATTCTTTTTTGTGTTATGAACAGTAATACTGTGTCATCAGCATATCTAATCTCTGGTATTTCATAACCTCCAATTGTTATGGCATCGTAATATTCTTTGTCTACATCTTCTCTAACATTCCTCATTATATTTTCAGTATACAAGTTAAATAAGTAAGGCGACAGTATGCACCCCCGACGGACCCCTTGTTTTATGTGAAACCAAGTTGTTGTTTCAACATTTATTCTTACTGCTGCTTGTTTGTCTAGCTACAACAGTGATGTTAATTGTATCAAATGTGTTGGAAATCCCTTTTTTCCCATTATTTCCCAAAGTTTCTGGTGTTGTACACAATCAAATGCCTTGGAGTAGTCTATAAAGGCTAAATTTAGATTCATATTAAACTCTCTGCCTTTCTCTATTATTAATCTTATATTGAATATATGATCTCTTGATCCTCTTCCTTGCCTAAAACCAGCTTGGACCATATTGATTTCTTCTATTTTCTTACGGAATCTACCCATTATAATTTTTAACAGAATTTTACTGGCATGACTAATCAGGGCAACAGTTCTGTAGTTTGTGCATAATTTCAGGTTACCCTTTTTTTGGCAGTGATATTAATACAGTTCTTTTACAGCTTCTAACACAAGCCCTTTATTACTGTATTTGAATAACAATCTCTAGTTTATCAGTATCACCATGCTTGATGTGGTTTCTAGTAATGCTGGGAAACAATGCTGTTATATATCTTGTCCTAATAGCTCGCAGCCTAATAGCATAAAGGGTAATAGTACCGGTCCGAAAACTTGATTTTATTCTTACAACTTTCTTTGTGTGAGAAATGGAGAGAGAAAAAGGGAGAGAGATGGGAAATTGAAATAGATCATGAGAGAGAGAGGGAAGGAAGGAGTGGAAAGAGGGAGAGAATGAAGGAAAGAAGGTGGGGGTGGGGAGGAGGAGTGAGATTACGACGTAGTAACTAATGTGACAGAAAAGACGACACATTTGAGATCTCTCACTCATAGTGAAGTTTCATGAAAATGTTTCTCTCTAGGAAGTAAAGCCAGCCTAGTTCACTCCCTGTCCCATATAATTATTATGTTACACGCCCCTAACCTTTAGCAGCGATTGTCATAAGCTTCAGTTGCGCTGTTACAAGGAGAAGTAAAAGACTGATTGTGCCATCACATCATGCGTTATCTCGCTTAGTTTCTCTGGATGTCTGCGCCTTCAAGCGATGGGTCTGCCTCAAATCTGTCTTTATCGCCATATGTGTCTTCCCAGGTGGCAATGAGGATGACAAGTTTACCATACAGCCTGACCACGGGTCAATCTTCTTGGCGGAACCAGTGGACTGGGAGACCAGGAACATCTATAACTTGACAGTGGCGGTTACAGACGGCGCCAGCACAGCGTTTTCACAAGTAAGTAAAGAAGAAGTCTTCTGTCTAGGCTTTTGCTTGTCCGTGTGAATATTGAATAGCCAAAAGACGTCATTTGCCGACGTACGAGCTAAACTAACGCAGGCGAATAGATACGTTTTTCCCCACAATAAATTGCATATTATCATCGTCTTCTTCGAACAGCTTCAGATGTCGGCCTGTATACCTTTGAAGTAGCTGGTGGTCATCTGGAGGGCGTGGACAGTTTGTTTTGGACTGGTGTAGTAGTTGGCCATATTTGTCTTCTCTGTTGCTCATATATTTGTCTTCTCTGTTGCTCATATATTTGTCTTCTCTGTTGCTCATATATTTGTCTTCTCTGTTGCTCATATATTTGTCTTTTCTGTTGCTCATATATTTGTCTTTTCTGTTGCTCATATATTTGTCTTCTCTGTTGCTCATATATTTGTCTTCTCTGTTGCTCATATATTTGTCTTCTCTGTTGCTCATATATTTGTCTTCTCTGTTGCTCATATATTTGTCTTCTCTGTTGCTCATTTATTTGTCTTCTCTGTTGCTCATATATTTGTCTTCTCTGTTGCTCATATATTTGTCTTCTCTGTTGCTCATATATTTGTCTTTTCTGTTGCTCATATATTTGTCTTCTCTGTTGCTCATTTATTGGGCACTCTGCAGTGTGTGGTCTGCTGTCATGTTATTAGTGTCATGAAGATAAATGCACAGATATTTGCTTTCACCCATGTTGGCTTGGGTGTTGGGGGCAGTGTTCCCTCTAAGGGTTTGCAGTCTGTGTGCAAAATGTTCAGTTCATGTGCAAAAATATATTGTGTGTGCAATGGAAATTCATCTGCCCGTTTATTTTAATCACCCTCTGTTCTCTGTGTGCCCACTTGCCTGGTCAAGATTCTGCTACAGTACTACCCAAACTACGAGATAAAGACCAGTTGTAACATTCTGTCCGAAAGTCATATCTCAACAAGAAAGAAACAGTAAAGGAAGAACATGTACCATCAATCGTAATTATAGCACGAGTAACATCTGGAAACTGGAGAATAAAACTTGCAGTTTCATTTTTTTTATTTCGCGCGGCTACAAAAATGTTGTGCGCAGCCTAGAGAGAACAGTGGGAAAAAAGGGGGTGGGGTGGTACAGGAATTGTCTTTTATTGTTGTTCTTCTTCTTATGCTTATTTTTCCCTGTGTATCGAGTATGATGGCATGCAGGTATTTGTCAGTCGACAAATTGCGCACATTTATGTGACTCGACAAATTGCGCACATTTATGTGACTTATGTGCGACGTATAAGTGCTTGAGCTGTTTTGTAGACCAAGCATAGAGAGCAACTGACAGTCTAGCCCAGTGGTCTCCACAGTTTTTTTTTTTTTTTATGGCATTGATTGGATCATTGTTCCCCCCCCCCCCCCCCCCCCACCCCCACCCACTTGGTTTTGGAAGTTTCACATATCTCGTAGCCTTGATACGTGGTCCTTAGTTTGGTAGATGATGGTCTTGTGTCTTTCTTCACAGTGTTGCTTAAGTGTCATGGAGTATTTAAACAGATTGTGGGTTCTTTCCTGTTTTTACCTGAAAACTAACATAAAAAAGTACAGTACTTTCTGACTTCTTGTCTGGCGGGTAAGAAGTATTTGACTAGATAGAAAACTATTTCTAGATGTCTTTGGCTAGATAAAAAGAGTATTTTCTGATATATTTGACTGGATAAGGACGTATGTTCTGATGCCTTTGGCTAGATAAAACTTCTTTCTTTCTTGAGTCAGATTTTGAACCAGCCTTGCTATGACAGCCACTTAAATTTTATTGTCAGAGTTTTATCTGACCTTTCTGTTTTGGGGGTTTGACCTTTCGAAACCTCGTCTAAAAGGCCTCCACAGTTAAAAAAAAAAATTAGTTAATGTAGAGTGTTGCTTTATTTTATGTTAATGTTTAGTTTACGTCGATAGTTTACTTATGTTAAAATATATTTTATGTTAACGTTTAGTTTACGTCGACAGTTTACTTATGTTAAAATATATTTTATGTTAACGTTTAATTTACGTCGACAGTTAGCTTATATTCAAATATATTTTATGTTAACGTTTAATTTACGTGGACATTTACCTTATGTTGAAATATATTTTATGTTAACGTTTAGTTTATGTCGACAGTTAGCTTATGGTACAGTACATACTGTCCATGTTGCTTTCTTCAGGTTTAGCAACAAAAGGACCATGTGAGGTGGAGGTAGGGTTCTAGCCAGTGCATTGCTTCTAGGCCTGGAGGTATTCGCGGAAAAAAGTAGGGGGGGGTGTGGTTGCGTAGGCTAAGAAAATTTCTGTCAGAGGCCCCAGAACTTCCTCTGACGGTAAAGAGACCAGGTCATACATTAAAACTTTCTTTCATACTCAGAAGGAACATTGCGTTGAAGGTGTGAGTCTGTGGTGAGTAAAGTGCTCTTTAAGAAAGCACGCCCACTAATATTGTTCAGTAATTCATTTCTCTTTCAAGTGGAATACTGAATATGCTGCAATACATGTCTGTGATCACATCCGACCGACTGTCTGCAGTTTTCCTCCTGCATCAGCTCATGTCTGAGACAGTAAATGAAGTACTTGAATAAACTGCTGGGATCAGCCTTGATATTTTTATATCTAGGTTACTAATTAGCGAGTTAATTGTTATAACTGACAGTAACAGTATTTTTCATATTTGAAGATAGTTTTGAAGCATGTAGATTCTAGATGTGGGTTTGATAGTTTTGAAGCATGTAGATGCTAGGTGTTGGTTTGATAGTTTTGAAGCATGTAGATGCTAGATGTGAGTTTGATAGTTTTGAAGCATGTAGATTCTAGCTATGGGTTTGATAGATTTGAAGCATGTAGATGCTAGATGTGAGTTTGATAGTTTTGAATCATGTAGATGCTAGATGTGGGTTTGATAGTTTTGAAGCATGTAGATGCTAGATGTGAGTTTGATAGATTTGAAGCATGTAGATGCTAGATGTGAGTTTGATAGTTTTGAAGCATGTAGATGCTAGATGTGAGTTTGATAGTTTTGAATCATGTAGATGCTAGATGTGGGTTTGATAGTTTTGAAGCATGTAGATGCTAGATGTGAGTTTGATAGTTTTGAAT
The DNA here is from genome assembly GCA_009760885.1 of Achatina immaculata. Taxonomy (NCBI): domain Eukaryota; kingdom Metazoa; phylum Mollusca; class Gastropoda; order Stylommatophora; family Achatinidae; genus Lissachatina; species Lissachatina immaculata. Next base: position 27,430,907 of record CM019700.1, read on the forward strand.
CATGTAAATGCTAGATGTGGGTTTGATAGTTTTGAAGCATGTAGATGCTAGATGTGAGTTTGATAGTTTTGAAGCATGTAGATGCTAGTTGTTGGTTTGATAGTTTTGAAGCATGTAGATGCTAGGTGTTGGTTTGATAGTTTTGAAGCATGTAGATGCTAGGTTTTGGTTTGATAGTTTTGAAGCATGTAGATGCTAGTTATGAGTTTGATAGTTTTGAAGCATGTAGATGCTAGTTATGAGTTTGATAGTTTTGAGGCATGTAGGTGCTAGGTGTGAGTTTGATAGTTTTGAAGCATGTAGATGCTAAGTGTGAGTTTGATAGTTTTGAAGCATGTAGATGCTAGCTGTGAGTTTGATAGTTTTGAAGCATGTAGATGCTAAGTGTGAGTTTGATAGTTTTGAAGCATGTAGATGCTAGATGTGAGTTTGATAGTTTTGAAGCATGTAGATGCTAGATGTGAGTTTGATAGTTTTGAAGCATGTAGATGCTAGATGTGAGTTTGATAGTTTTGAAGCATGTAAATGCTAGATATGGGTTTTGGAGGCATCATTTTTTTGTTCCGTGTCCGAGCTGAATGCGAGGATTGAGTTTGATTTTCTCATTTGATTACTCACTGGGTAGTTGGTGTTGAGAAAGTGCCTTGCCCATGTTGCACTTTCCCCGTTTGTACTACAGAGGAAGGGCAGTGTCCATACATCTGAAAATATAATAGAGTTTCTGGAGATAGCAGAGGCTGGGTAGAGTGAAGAACTTTGCCATCCATTACTTTAGGTTCCCTCTCTCTAGATATTTCTTTCAGTGTTTGTAACCTTTGACTCCCCCGAGCATTGACAGGGACTGGTGGTACCGCTTACTGTTGTACGTTAGCAGATCAGCCTGACTAGAGGCATATTGGAAAATATATATGATGATGATAATAATGATATATTTTGTGTCATCTACAGGTCATTGACATTGTCATAGACATTAATGACAATGATGATATATTTTGTCATCTGCAGGTAATTGTGAACATCATAGACATTAATGACAGTGATGATATATTTTGTCATCTACAGGTAATTGTGAACATCATAGACATTAATGACAGTGGTGATATATTTTGTCATCTACAGGTAATTGTGAACATCATAGACATTAATGACAGTGATGATATATTTTGTCATCTACAGGTAATTGTGAACATCATAGACATTAATGACAGTGATGATATATTTTGTCATCTACAGGTAATTGTGAACATCATAGACATTAATGACAGTGATGATATATTTTGTCATCTACAGGTAATTGTGAACATCATAGACATTAATGACAATGACCCAGTGTTCTCACACACTCTCTACCACGCCAACATCTCAGAAAACGCAGAGATAGGCAGTCCAGTTGTTAGAGTTCTGGCCACTGACCGAGACAGAAATAAATTGTTGCTTTATACCATTGAGTCGGCTGCTTCAACAAGAAGTTTGGATAAATTCTCAATAGGGGCAAAGAATGGTAAGAGGGACACCACCACCACCACCACTACTTTATACAGCATATTATTATTATTAAGGAATAATGAACAGAGAATGCAAGAATAACACTGTGTAGGTTGTTTTATAATTTTCATGTCAGTGTATAGAAGTGGAGGTCTGTTATTTAAGCCTTTACAATTAAAAGCATGTTGTAGCAGGAGCTTCACAAAGTCTTGTCCAGTCTGGCACTCTTTGCCTATTGTTGGTATTGTCAGAATGTTGTAAAACAGGTTTCAAATAATAGAAGATTTGAGCCACTGTTGTTTTCTAAAGTTTTTGAGGGGACCTAAGAAAAAGGTTTCCAGCAAGATCTGCCAGACTGGTCTTTACCCAGGCCTCCTGACTGAGATGTAATCAAGTCTGTTTATGAGAGTTTTGCATAAGGGTAAGATGAGTGTTGCTGTTAAGTCAACCAGACAGCTGTCTAAGGCACAGACCCCATAGAGACATAGTACTCACATTCAAGGTTTTTTTGGTAGATTAGTGAGTCTCATATCTATCCTTGCTTAGGGCACACAAACAATCTAGACAGTGCTTAAAGTTAGGATGAGGCTTGATCTCCTTTGTTTCATTAACCTTTCTGGCAGTGCTGTATATTTCTAAAACACAAATTATACCCAGATAAGGGAAGCATGTCTTAAAGAAAAAAATATAACAAAACATGCTCTTAATTTAACAGGTGTGATTGTTGTTTCAAGTGCACTGGACCGAGAAGACTTGTCCCGACATCTCTTGACTATCATGGTTCGTGACCAAGGTGTGCCTTCAAAACGCAGCTATGCACGTGTTGAAATCACAGTCCTGGACCATAATGATCATGTTCCTCATTTCCTGTCTGAAGTAATCACAGGTCATGTGTATGAGACTGCGGCTCTGGGGACATCTGTTGTCCAGGTTATGGCAGTGGATGAAGACAAAGGGCATAATGCTGAACTGATCTATGCTATTGTGTCAGGTAAGGACTGTTCAGTTACAGAGTACTGAAGTAGATGATGATTAGATCACAGAAATCAGTCACGTAATTATGTTCATCAGAACATAAGATGAATGTTATCTGTGCTGTCATTGGATTGTGTTGATGAAAATAGACTTTGTTGATTGCATGTGACATATTTTAAATTCAACAGAAGAACTCGGTACCTTACTGTTCACATGGCAGCACAGTTCTTCGGCATTCAGGTTTTTAATCATGCTAAATCAGAAGCTTGGTCGCCACAGACCTCTCCAGGTCCTCCCAGCAGCCCTGCAGCTTCTGGTTTATGTCTCAGCTCTGTGGCCGTGTCTGGTTGCGTAGAAAGTTATGTAAAAGTTAGGCAGTCTTGGAGAACATGTTCTGGAGTCTATAACCCACCCCTGCAGGGACATTCATCTGTGTGTGAGGTCTTGAGTTTTTGGTAGAGATGGCTCGGTAACCTGCAGTGGCCATTTCTTAATCAGAATGACAGTACAGTAATTATAACTGAAATGTGGGAGATGATCACTAATTATGTATTTCATTTGTTAACTTACTGACTTTATAATGAGGTTTTTCATGAAAAAACTTGTTGAATACTTACATATTTCTTCATTTGTTTGTTTGACTGTTTCTGTTTAGAGTTTCTAAAGAAATTTTAAAAAATTTTTAATTGAATTTTAAAAAAATTATTATTATATTTAGTTTTTTGTTTCATTAACATTTTTTTGGAGTGAACATATGCTGTATTAAGAATTCTATTAATACTGTAATTTATTTTCTTCAGTAAAATTTTTTTTGTCTTCATCATATTCACTCAGTTTACTAATCTGTGGTACAGGGTTCAGTCCCAGCGGTGTAAAGGTACACACACAAAAATGCCCCAGGGTTGACCTAGTTTCTAAAAATGGGCACCAGAAAAATCTGGGAAGGTATTTTCAGACATAATACTGACCACATCATGTCATGAAGGTTGTGGAAATACGGGCCTGACACATATCCCTAATCTCCCTTCATGACATGCAAACAAGAATTTTACCTTTTACCTTCATTATATTACAAAAATACATAAACTATGTTTATATATATTTTATATGAATAATTTATACAAAGATAGGTTTATTTTTTTTATTTTTCAACTCTTTTCTTTTATGGTGACAGGAAATGCAGATAATACATTTTCTATTGATGATCACCTTGGCATTCTGACTGTGGTAAAGGAACTTGACCGTCGCATCCACTCCAGTTTTGAGATGGTTGTTTCAGTGACAGATCGGGGAGATCCTCCTCTGACAGGGACTGTCACTGTCATTATTGATGTCACAGTGTCAACAAATTCCCCACCCAAGTTTTTACAAGATGAATATACAGTTGAACTGCTGGAAAATGCACTGCCTGGCACACTGGTTGTGTCTCTGATAGCGGAGAGTTTGTCTACTGTTGTTTATGCTATTGGTCATGGAAATGAGGAAGGATATTTTACCATTAATCCAAATTCAGGAACACTTTCTACTATGCGACCTATAGACTTTGAGGAGAAGCAATATTTTAATCTCACTGTGGAGGCCACAAACATGGTATCGGCAACCCAGTCTGTGTATGTTATTGTACATATTGTTGATCTCAATGACAATGCGCCAAAGTTTTTATGGCCTGTGTATTTTGGAAATGTCAGTGAATCGGCTGTGCCAGGTTCCATGGTCTTGGACTTATCTAGGTCACCTCTTGTGATACAAGCCTCAGATAGTGACTCCAACAACAACGCTAGACTCTTTTACGAGATACTGCATGGTGAGGTTCAGAACTATTTTTCGATTGATCTTAACACAGGTGCAATTTGGACTGCAGCTCCTTTGGACTATGAAACAATAAAAATATTCAACTTTTCTGTTCAAGTAAGTGACACAGGCATTCCTCAGCTTCAGGCACAGGACACTGCAGCTGTCATCATCTATGTCACAGATGTCAACGATTGCCCACCCCAGTTTACACAACACACCTACCAGGCTCTTGTCGTTTTGCCAACTTATTTTGATGTGCCAGTTGTACAAGTTTTGGCTGTTGATTCTGACACGGTTTCAGATGAGCCACTGAGGTACAGCATCCAAGGAGGCAATGAGGAGGAGGCTTTCTACATAAATTCTGAAAAAGGAATCATCTACGTCCAGAACGAGGGTTTGTCAAGAGACAAATATGACCTGACTGTACAAGCAACTGATGGAAAATTTACAGCAGTAGCTCATGTTGCAATACAGCTCCAACAGGCAGAAAAGACAACTCTAAAATTTACCAAAGACAGGTTTGTCCATGTTTTTCCACATATTTAAAACTTATTTCAGTAATACCTTGATGTTTGTATCAAATATTTGTCTATAAAAGTGTGGCTACTGATAACACATACAAGCTTTTTACATTGCACAGATTTATAAAAAAGAGTAAGTTGTGGTTATCCAACAGTTTATAACATCCACAGACGTATATGCTCTAAATGTGTGCTGTGTCGTCATGGTGTCTCAAATGTCCTGATACAGTATAAGCATTTTAATAATTTATAACTGCACAAGGACATCTGTGAGAACTTTGTGTGATGAAAATTGACTATATATAGTTTAAATTTATTATTTATTCTTTGATTGAGATGAGTAGGTCCTTCTCACAGGCATGCCCACTGTGTTGTGATTTAAGGACTGCCACTAGATGCAGAGGTTTGCTGAAGCTGGCTAAAAGTATACACAGTTGAATACATCTTCCTTGCAGGTTACATTTTTATAGACAGACTAGCAGAGGAGATCATATACTAAGAGAGGCCTGTATGTTTTGATAGAAGCCACTGCCATGCTTGCAGTCCTTATTAATATAATTCTTTACATAAGGTTGTGTCAGAGTTAGTAGTGGGGGGGGGGGGGGCAGGCGGGCAGACAAAACAAACTCACATTTATTTATTTATTTTCTGGCATCATTTTGTGAACGCAGGTTAACTCATCTCAGATCAATGGCATGTGAAGCAGTTTGAAAAAAAAAAATACTGAATGAAAGTATTTAAATTCCAGATTTTGAAACTTCATTATTTAATTTTCAGACTTCTTGAGGTGATGTGATTATTGTTAGACTTTATAGAACTTACTTTCTTTGATTGTCATTCAGTTTCTGTTGTTGTTGTTGTTGCCTTATCTCACTGTCAGAAATTGTAATGCATATGATGTCATGAAGATGTTTGAACACAGGTCTCATGTTATAGTGTGAATCAGTTATGATAGCTTGCTTGAAGACCTGAAGTGCCTCCCCTCCCCTCTCAAAAAAAAAAAAAAGAATTCTTGGCATTCTGACCTCCACAGGGACCACAGCAATCCCAGCTTCGTTAGCAAGGCTGAGTCATGTACAAGATACGCTAACAGAGAAGTCAGACAGGGTCTTGATCACATCTGGTTTATCTGCCTGATATCTGTGCCACACTCTGGGACAGTTATGTGTGCCCTCTGTCACTTATATAGTGGATCATAAAATCATTTATGTTTTTTCTGTCTAGGTACACTGCTAGTGTCCCAGAGAATATGGCTGCCATAACTCAGCTGACCATCATTCAGCCTGTTGGCCTTGATGTAGAGAGTCATGTCTTCTTCACTTTGCTCAACAACCGAGATCTCTTTACTGTGGGCGAAACCTCAGGTGTTCTTTCAACAACTGGTCTTGAATTCGACAGAGAAGAGAGTGATAATTATACTGTTGTGATCAAGGTATGGTTATGTGTCAATAGATTACTTGTAATTCTTGGACTGCTAAACAATAAGGCACATAAATAACTTACCCACATTTACTGAACAACATGAATTAACCAACTATGTGCAAAAAAACTAGTTTTACATTTTCACACATTCATTACAGTCTAGCTGTGCATTACCAGCAGTATTGAGCCATTCTGTAGCATTCTATGTTAATTTTATACTTATCTAATGTCTAGAGCTATACAGAAAGTGTGTATGTATGTATATATATTATATATATATATATATATATATACACACACACACACATATATATATATAGTCAGCTTCAAACCCGATATTGACAAAGTCTGAAGTTGTAAGATCTTCAGAGAGGTAGAATAGGGACTTGATTGACTTTGGTTCATTGAGTCTGATGATACTGTTCTTAGTTCTTGTAGCCTTGGTTCCTTAATGCTTCAGTTTCTTTTGTATAATTATGCATAAGCAATTCTTAAAACTAGTTTATGGAGCAGGAATGTCTGCAGCTTCTTGGACTGAACTTTTGTCCTCTGCTACTTCTGTTCATCATTAACTGATGCTAGGGAACATGTCCACTGTCCTTCAGAAGAGACTGGAGATCATATGTAGTTGTTCACAATTCAGTGATAACTTTTAACATTTCACTCATTTTATGTTTAATTATTTTGATATTTTCTTTCTGAAGCATTTCTTTGCAGTTATTCCCATATCTGCTTGACCCTCCCCCACCCCCACACATACACACACATTCCATTTACCATCTTGGAACAGTTGCCACAGGCAGCATAGACACTCAAAGCACCTGTGTCACTTTTATGTGGTGGTCTCCTAGAATTTTACTCAGGCAGTGGCCATCTGGTGTACACTTTTTGAGACTTTCGGCTACCGAGGGTTTTTCAGCATGTGACACTACACATGGACATTTAGTCCCAATACCTGGAGGAGTCACCAGAACAAACCCCTGCCACTTCTGGCAGGATTCAAACCCACAGCCTCCAGCATCTGAGGCAAACATCTAACCCTGAAATCATGCAGCTGCCTGATTGAAGCCATGTGATACTGAACAAGTCACATGAAGATTCTGGAGCTTGTCTAATTTTATGAAAAATTTGGAATGTCTTGTTCAAATTCAGGTTGAAGAAACTAGTAAAAAGGAACTGTCAGCACATGTGGTTGTCCATGTCAGTGTGGAAGATAAAAATGACAACCCTCCAGTGTTTCTCAACCTACCTTATCATTGTACTGTGTCTGTGGATGCCAAGGAAGGGGAGGTTATTCAAGTGGTGAGTTATGTTAGACAAAAATTTAAATATGTTGGTCATCTTGTTTTTGTTCTAATATATTTGGAATAGTGAATGTTTGTTCTAATACCTCTGGAACAGTGAATGTTTTGTTTTAATATCTCTGGAACAGTGAATGTTTTGTTTTAATATCTCTGGAACAGTGAATGCTTGTTCTAATATCACTGAAATGGGAAAGCTTGTTCTGATGTCACTGGAACAGTGAATGCATATTCTAATATCCCTGGAGCAATGAATGTTCTTTTCAGCTGATTCTGTGATGATTGTGTTGTGTGAGAAAGGGAAGTGGATAGTAATGTCTTGCTTCAAGATTGCTTAGGCTTAATAAGAAAATAGTAGATTGCACTGCCATGAAGGTCATAGCAAATCCTATCCACTTAGCCACACTGAAGGAACACTATTACTTGCTGCACCCAGAAAGTAGGATAAGATCTTGACCAGTTTTGGTCTTTACTGATACTAACAGTCTTGCCTGCATTATAGGACAGTTCTCATTTGGACTGTCGAGTTTTGCCTTAATTGCCTTTGGATTCACTGCTTTATTGTTTGCTCAGGAAAGATGGTGATAGCAAGGTGTCATGGCTTTCCTCTTATGTTGTGCATAAGACAGTGGATCAGTGCCCTTCCAACTAGGCTTCTTATTAAAATCCACCATGATGAAGTCTACTTTAATATTTACATTCCTCTCCAGCTATTATAGCATTGCCTGCATCTAGGAAGTACCATGAAGACAAAATGGTAGGGTCTTGGCCACCTATGGTTCATAGTATTGGTACTAGAGTAGAAACATATTGAATAGAAACCTATTAAGTACAAAAAAGTATGTATATTATGTATGTGTGTGTGTATATGTATATATATATATATATATATATATACACATACAGTTGAACCCAGTTTATGTCATTCATTTGCATGTCCCTTGCAGAACTTTGCCTCCCTAACAGCACTCCTGTAGGCCTCTCGGTTGTGAGAAAGATGGCCTGCTGCTTTATGTCACCACCTGGACATTGTCACATAAATTTGTATCCCTGACCAACTCCCATAAATAATTAATGGGCTTTACTCCCATTAATATCACCCCATTTATTGCCACAAATCGGTTAATGTCATGGTATTTTTGCACCCAGAGGAGCTTAAGACCCTTCTTTGTATCACAGACTGGGCGAGTACAAACATCTCACAAAGCGTTACCAGCTTTGCGATTCATCAAAGAAGGGGCCGGCCGTTTGATCACCGAGTAATTGCCACATCAACCATTTGAACATGTGGGCATTGAAACTTATGTGGTGTGAATGAAAGGCTTACCGTGGCCACCCTTTCATGATTGAACTCTGGCTTTTGTTTTTTTTTTTATTTTGGTCACTGGGTTCTTTATCAAGACGTGGGCAGTGTTAAATTGGCAATGTGAGGTGATAGTTAGACTTGAATAGTGTACTGTGAATCATATAGCAGGGAACTTCTCTTTGGTCCTCGTTGTGATAGATAATGTTACTAAACACAAACGTGTTGATCTGGATTTGAACAGTAAAATGGATATTCTGAAGCAAGTTGATAAAAAAGTTACAAGAAGGGACATAAAGGATAAATTTGAAATTGACGTTTCAACTGTATCGAAACTTGTTAAAAACCGAGACAAAATTGAACGAGACTTTCGCTCGAGACAGCAACGCCAAGGATAGTGCTGATGACGTCAGTAAGTCCACGGACTAGATGCCCACCAAAACTGTTTCTTACGATCAGTCTGTAAGCGCGTTCGAGACTGTGCGCTCGTTCATTTACAGTATGCCTGACGTTTTTTTTATTGCTCTATCGTGTTTAAATGACTTTTATTAACAGACTAGTTATCACTACACAATGAAAAATCACACATTTTTTTAGTACTACTGCTGACAAGTCGGATGCTGCGTAATTATAGTGTTTTCTATATTGTAAGACTAAGACTTACTGTATTTTGTGATTAATATATTTTGTGACTAATATATTTTGTGATTAGTACATATTGTGTCCAATAATGGTAGCTTTGGCTGTTTGTTATGTGTTTAATGTAGAAAATGTGGAACGGACGGAGAGAGAGAGAGAGAGAGAGAGAGAGAGAGAGACTCTCACTCACTCACTCACTCACTCACTCACTCACTCACTCACCCACCCAATGATGTGACATTAAACGGGTTCGACTGTGTGTGTGTGGCATGTTTTTTTTAAAAGTATTACCTAGATTTCTTTTTGTATCAATATTTTATAGGTGAAGGCCTCTGACCCGGATCTTGATGAGAATGGAGAAATAAAGTACTCACTTGCTGATACACACGGGAACACATTTGGTATTAACCCTTACACCAGGGAAATTGTGGTTAAACGGCTTGATGAGAGAGACCTTAACACTGAAGTGGTGCTTAAGGTCATAGCACAGGATAAAGGTGATTTTAGCTTGAATTATCATCTAAATCTTCTCTCCCTCTCTCTTTCTTTCTCTTTGTGTATGTGTGGGGGTGGGTGGGTTGATGGGTGTGTGTGTGGGATTTTTTAGTTTGTGTAGATGTGGTTTTTTTAAAATTGTTTTTAATTTAAAACTAACTCAGGGCCAAATAATGTGTCATGCTACTTGGACATCTTGTGACAAATAAATGATTTTCTTTCTTGTGTTTATCTGTTGTTTTTGTCTTTTTTTTAAATCAAGGTTTAAACTACTGTGTAATTTTTATGATGTAAAAAAGAATGTGATTGAATGCACTGTCAAAAGTACGGTAATTGATATTTTTAAAAAAAATTGCACTATCAGAAGTAACAATATCATCTACTTTACAGGTTCTCCACCGCTTACTGCAGTGGCAGCTGTTCATGTGCACATCATTGATAGTTCCAGCCCACTCTTTGAGCTGCCAGTTTATGACGCCAGTATCCCAGAGAACGTGGAACCTTTTACACCTGTCATAGCAGTCAAGGCCATCTCACCACATGCACAAAAACTTATTTACTCGATCAGTGGAGGAGATAAATCTGGAGAATTTGCTCTTGATTTTAATACAGGTAAATAATATTTCTAGCTTATTACTTCTCTTCGTCTTCTCAGATGTTGAGAAGTTGGGACAAGTTTGCAGGGAATCTGATTTCTGCTTTCTTATTTCATACAGTTCTGAACTTTTTTTTTTTTGTCTGTTTTTTTTTTTTTTTAAATCCTCTCCATTCTTATCAAAGTGTTTCATTAGAAACAGTGGGAAAGAGGAATAACGTAAAAAAAAAAAAACCACGCATGCACGCACGCACACGCGCATGCACACAAACACACACACACACAAAGACAGAATGCACTAGAAACTGAAATTAAGATTCAAAGAACAGTGAAGTACGGCAGTACAGAGTAAAAAATTAGATTTAAAGTAATATCATTGTGGGAATTAGCCATATACTGTAATTGGAATGTGTTTAATATGGATGGAGCCTCATGGAAGTTCTGTTTTGCCAGTAAAATATATTTCTTCACTTTCCACTTCTGTTTTTTTTATCTGTGTAAGGAGCAGAAGCATTGAGAAACGACAAGGAAACCATATTTTCCTGTCTGGGAATATTTACAACAGCTCTCAGCTGCAGATATTCGCATTGCTCCTCTCTTCCTTCATAATAGAGTCCATTGTTTGTTCAGGACTTTTAATAGGGTCATTGAGTGAGCAAGTTTCTTGGGTTTGGGCTAACAAGAAAACATTAATGAAAGCTGTAAAGGTAGACCCAAACATCTGGTACAGATATCACTTCTTTTTTTTTCTTGCAGAGACTTGTCACCAGCAAAAGTCTTGCATGTAAAAAATAATTTATCTCGTTCCTTCAGTTGATAAGTGTGACACAGTGGCGTTTGATATGTAGTCTAATGAGGTGGTGCAGACAGTTGTTCGCTGCTTGGAAATTTTGGTTCCTGATAAGTTATGTACCTATTTGCCTTAGGCATCAGTCACCAGCTGCCCCTTGCTGCAAGCAGTGTTTGTGGTGGAAGCACAGGTCTAAGAATATCTACTTCTACAGCAAGCATTATCAAAGCTTGGTGAAGCGGATGAACATTTCAGAGAGATCCAAAATCACAAACATCAATAACATGCCCCCACCTTTAATTTCATTACTTGTTTGTGAGTAAACATATAATAAGCTGTAAGCTTATACATACGCATTTAAATAGTGATAAAATCTCATTTTACCCTAGTATTATCTGCAATCTGGCAGTCTTCACAATTTTGACAGCGTAAGGTAGTAATTCTCACTGAGAGTTGTAGGCGCTGCCACATACAGCTATACACAAAGCACTGCAGTAAAGCTGTGATACCAAAATGTATAAACTAGGACAAAAGTAAGACCATCTTTATTACTTAACGATTACACAGTTGCGACATTTCGGAGCCAGCCTTTATCAAACAAAAACAAACAGGATGAAGAATCAGAGAGAGGAGACAAAGTACAGATTCACATGAATTTTATGTTAATGAAACAATAAAAAATGAAAAACTTAATGAAAAATTGCACATGACTTAGCTCCTGGAACAGCACAGAACCAGAATCACCTTTATGTCGAAAGGAGCACAAACAGTATGCACCGGTTACTATGTAAACAAAGCGTTCGTTCTGAGAGGTGCAAAATTGTGCATGGTTGAGTGTAGAAAATGTTAAGAGACAAGGATGCCCACAGAAGAGAAGAGAACTGTTCCAAGAACAGGGCCGACTGGAGAGCCCCTATCCATGGCTGATGCTCTTAAGGGAGTGAAAGGCAATGATGATGATGATGGTAGTGAATGGATAGGGATTTGTGATGTTTGATAGTAGATGATGGTAGGGAAGGGATGGCAGTCTATTTAGGAGAATGTGAAATGAATGATTATGGTTGTGGTAGAGGAACAGTAATGTGATGATGCGTGAGGGTACTTCTGTGTGCATCCTTGTCTCTTAACATTTTCTACACTCAACCATGCACAATTTTGCACCTCTCAGAATGAATGCTTTGTTTACATAGTAACCGGTGCATATTGTTTGTGCTCCTTTCGACATAAAGGTGATTCTGGTTCTGTGTTGTTCCAGGAACTAAGTCATGTGCAATTTTTCATTAATTTTTTCATTTTTTATTGTTTCATTAACATAAAATTCATGTGAATCTGTACTTTGTCTCCTCTCTCTGATTCTTCATCCTGTTTGTTTTTGTTTGATAAAGGCTGGCTCCGAAATGTCGCAACTGTGTAATCTTTAAGTAATAAAGATGGTCCTACTTTTGTCCTAGTTTATACATTTTGGTATCACAGATTTACTGCAGTGCTTTGTGTATAGCTGTATGTGGCAGCGCCTACAACTCTCAGTGAGATTTACTACCTTACGCTGTCAAGATTATGAAGACTGCCAGATTGCAGATAATACTAGGGTAAAATGAGATTTTATCATTATTTAAATGCGTATGTATAAGCTTACAGCTTATTATATGTCACAACTGTGTAATTGTTAAGTAATAAAAATGTTCTTACTTTTTTCCTAGTTTATACATTTTGAGCCTTGAGTGAGTGAGCCAACAAGGACATATATTTATTTGAGTTCTCATTTCATTTGTGATTATAAATGTCTAACTAATAGTGGAGATACAATGAGGGAAATTAAAAGGAGGACATCTATCACTCTTCAGAAAGTAAAACAACTAAAGAAGCTGTTGAGAGGAACAGACAGAACTACAAAAATAAGATTTTTAAGGGTATGCATCTTTTCCATGCAATATATGCCTGTGAGACCTGGACACTTAACTAAACAGCTGAGAAACACATAAATGCTTTTGAATGTAAATGCTGCAGAAGAGTTCTTCAAATATGGACACAAAAAGAACACATATATCCATACTACAAGAACTTAATATTGAAGAAGTGTGGCTAGTAAAGAGGATTAAACAGAAAACTTTAATATGTTGGACACATTAAACATCATGATAATTTAGAGAAGACTGTCTTGGAAGGGTACATAATGTGAAAAAAAGAAAGAGAGGAAGACCAAGATGAAGATGGCTACAAGACACCATTGGTAATCTTGAAATGGATGCATCAGCAGTAGGGCATCTTGCTTACAACCGAGAGGCTTACAGGAGAGCTGTTAGGGAGGCAAATTTCCACAAGGGACATGCAAATGACTGACTGATGACTGATAAATGTCTTGAAAGTCAGAACCCTTCTATATAAGAACTAGTTTAAAACAAGTTGATACATTATCTCCATTACTATTCAACATAGTACTAGAAAAGGTAATCAGATAAATGAAAGAAGAAAGCAGTACAGAAGAACAAGCTAAAATACTGGGATGTGCTGACATTGACCTGGTGGGCTTGACCATTAAACAAGATAAGACAAGAGTATATGAAGATATCAAGAGACCAGAGGCAGAATGATTCAGGTTATATAAATGTTGGAGATAGGATCATTAGGAAAGCAGAAACATACAGATATCTAGGCAAAACCTTCAATAGAAGCAACATAGTAAGCAAGGAAATTAAAAGCAGAGTACAGATAGGAAATAAAATATGCTTCGCCTTGCAACACATGTTAAAGTCCAAAATCCTGTCAAGAGAACAAGATCCTAAGAAGAATTTCTGGGCCTACAAAGGATACCAACATTGGAGAACGGAGAGCTAGAAAGAAAACTGAACTGAACAGCTTATTTAAATCCCAACAAATTATAAATGTCTTGAAACTGAACAGACTACACTGGCTGGGCCATGTAGAAAGAATGGAAGAGATCAGACAAACAAAAATTGTGTATGCACAAGAGATGAGGGAAACAAGACCAAGGGGTAGACCAAGACACAACATAGAAGAAGATATAAAAGAAATTGGTGTCACCAACTGGAGAGGGAGAAGATTAGGAATAGAGAGGAATGGAGGCGAACTTTATTTGCAGCAAGTGAGCCATTCCCTTAATGGCTCGAAAAGCTGAAGAAGAAGAAGAAGAATGAATGTCTCAGAATCTGATCTTTTGTTGCAAGTTCAATAGGATTTCCATGGCATTTTGCTCTGACCCTTTAAATTTAATGAAACCAGAAGTATTCCTCTTTTATTCTCTCAGTATTTTTTATTTTACCAAAATTACCTTCTCTTAGACATGGCATCCCATGATCCTTGTAAGTATTTTTTTTTTTGGCAGTAACTACCATATCTGTTGTCTCACTGATAACATTCCCAAGAGTATTGCATAATAACTTGTGTCTCTCATTTTAATTTTATTTTCTGTGCAGTGAAGTACAGTAGTTGTTGTTTCAGAAATGAGTAAATATTATTCCTTGTTTTTGATTTACCAGTCACTTGAACTTAAATTTCTGGAGTTTCTTTTGTACTTTTTTGTGGCAATACTTGATGTTTCATATTCAGGGATGTAATACTGCATATTTCAATTATTGACAGTGAGCTTGTGGACTAAGTACTTAGAAAGAATGAATTAACATTAAAAACAAATTGCACATTTAGTTTTTCATGAAGACTATCTCTTTAATTGTTTGGTTCAGATAATTTTAAAATTGAAATGAGCACCGAGCATATGACTGTAGGCTGAATCTCCCCACAATTCTTTAATGACACATATTCATTCATCATCATTCATTTGCATGTGCCTTGCAGGACATATATATTCTATGACACATATGGACGGATTAAATACAAATAAATGAAAAAAAAAAAAAAAAACTTGACATATATATATATATATATATATATATATATATAGAGAGAATATGGCTGTGATTGGGTCAGTTACTTGGATGAACCAAAGTTTATGATAACAACAGAAATGCTTGAACTTAAACCCCTTTCGTAATTGTTACCAGTAGCAGGAGAAGAATTTGAACCAGTCAGGCAACATGCATGGTATAAAGGATGTTTTCCATGTTGATACCTTTTGATAATTTACTTGCATGCAAAAACTGACTTCTTATAACTAGCCAGTGTTTTATGTGACTACTTTTTCCCATGTTTACCTGTCACTGTTTATTACCTGAATTTAACTGCATGTTTTTTTTTAATCTGAAGAGTTCTACTAATTATCAGAAGTGAGGTTTGGCATGCTAATTTGCAGTTTTTCTTGAATGCATCTATCACTGTTTCATCTTGTTGTAGGCTGAATTCATGTCCTGGCCACATCCAGAAATGTCATTTTTGTTTTCTATGACTCTTAGTTTATGATGTCTGTTGTCAGTTTTCTCACTTTAACTTGATCATGTCATTGAACTGTGAAAAACTTCTTTATTGTATTTAGCTGCTTCTCTTATTTTCCTGTTATTGATTTATGTAATTTACTAGTGTGTTATAAGTTTTTTTCTTTTCTTTTAAATTGATATTTCCTGTTAATGTGATGTTTTTAGAATCTTTTTTTTCTCCTGTAGTATTTCTTATTTCTAACATGTAATGATTTAAAAAAATTTTTCTGCAGTTTTTATTACTGTGTTTTAGTTGTTATTGTTTTTTTTTTAAAAGAGTAATTTGTTTTCTGTTTATCAAACACTAGCACTGACAGAATTTACAAACACAATTTAATCATTTTATAACAGGATGTCCAGTAGGTAGAAAACTTCTGCAGAGAACAAAATAAGATCAAATCTTCTTTGATATTAGGGAGTAGACCGTCAGCCGCGCAGAGCTGCGCCGACCTGCACAGCGCGGGCGGTTGCTGTTGCGCGGGCCGACCGTTCTTTTGGCGAAAAAGCGCTCTCGAGTTCCGTGCGTGGGGAGACAGGCTTTCGCTCCCTTCCCGGACGGCGAGAGTTAAGGTGTTTCGATGCAGAAGCAAGTGGTTTGTCCGTCGAGCGAAGCATGTAAACGGCTAGCCAGCCAGGTTCGTGATAACGATGTAGTACGGTTTTGTCGACCGATGGTCTCGAAATTGGCCCATCTCTCGCAAAGAGTATCGGGTCTGCAGTATGTAACGTGTGTTGTTTGTGGGTGGCCAGGCTTTCTTTTCCGCTCGTTAGAGCAGAGAGAGCCGCCCCCGCCGGTTAAAGGAAATGAAACGCCGCCGGGGTCGAAAGGGATCCGCTCTGAGCAGAGCGCTGTCTCCCTTGCCCCGCGTCGGTCTGTCGGCAGATATCCGACAAAGGTTCGGTGAAGAAAGCTATCTGGTTGATCCTGCCAGTAGTCATATGCTTGTCTCAAAGATTAAGCCATGCATGTCTAAGTTCACACTGTCTCACGGTGAAACCGCGAATGGCTCATTAAATCAGTCGAGGTTCCTTAGATGACACGATCCTACTTGGATAACTGTGGCAATTCTAGAGCTAATACATGCTTACCAAGCTCCGACCCTCGTGGAAAGAGCGCTTTTATTAGTTCAAAACCAATCGTCGTTGCCCTTCGCGGGGCGCGGCGTCCCAACTGGTGACTCTGGATAACTTTGTGCTGATCGCATGGCCTTCTGTGCCGGCGACGCATCTTTCAAATGTCTGCCCTATCAAATGTCGATGGTACGTGACATGCCTACCATGTTTGTAACGGGTAACGGGGAATCAGGGTTCGATTCCGGAGAGGGAGCATGAGAAACGGCTACCACATCCAAGGAAGGCAGCAGGCGCGCAACTTACCCACTCCCGGCACGGGGAGGTAGTGACGAAAAATAACAATACGGGACTCTTTCGAGGCCCCGTAATTGGAATGAGTACACTTTAAACCCTTTAACGAGGATCTATTGGAGGGCAAGTCTGGTGCCAGCAGCCGCGGTAATTCCAGCTCCAATAGCGTATATTAAAGTTGTTGCAGTTAAAAGCTCGTAGTTGGATCTCAGGCGCAGGCGGGCGGTCCGGCTCGCGCCGGTTCACTGCCCGTTGTCTCCTGCCCTACCGTCTGCCGGCTCTCTCCCGCGGGTGCTCTTCGCTGAGCGTCCCGGGTGGCCGGCGCGTTTACTTTGGAAAAATTAGAGTGTTCAAAGCAGGCCCCAGCTGCCTGAATAATGGTGCATGGAATAGGACCTCGGTTCTATTTTGTTGGTTTTCGGAACTGGAGGTAATGATTAACAGGGACAAACGGGGGCATTCGTATTGCGGCGTTAGAGGTGAAATTCTTGGATCGCCGCAAGACGAGCTACTGCGAAAGCATTTGTCAAGAATGTTTTCATTAATCAAGAACGAAAGTCAGAGGCGCGAAGACGATCAGATACCGTCGTAGTTCTGACCATAAACGATGCCGACTAGCGATCCGCAGGAGTTGCTTCGATGACTCTGCGGGCAGCTTCCGGGAAACCAAAGTTTTTGGGTTCCGGGGGAAGTATGGTTGCAAAGCTGAAACTTAAAGGAATTGACGGAAGGGCACCACCAGGAGTGGAGCCTGCGGCTTAATTTGACTCAACACGGGAAAACTCACCCGGTTCGGACACTGTAAGGATTGACAGATTGATAGCTCTTTCTTGATTCGGTGGGTGGTGGTGCATGGCCGTTCTTAGTTGGTGGAGCGATTTGTCTGGTTAATTCCGATAACGAACGAGACTCTAGCCTATTAAATAGTTCGCCGGTTCTTCGATGCGCCGGCGCAACTTCTTAGAGGGACGAGTGGCGTTTAGCCACACGAGATTGAGCAATAACAGGTCTGTGATGCCCTTAGATGTCCGGGGCCGCACGCGCGCTACACTGAAGGAATCAGCGTGGATGCCTCCCTGGCCCGAAAGGGTTGGGAAACCCGTTGAATCTCCTTCGTGCTAGGGATTGGGGCTTGTAATTCTTCCCCATGAACGAGGAATTCCCAGTAAGCGCGAGTCATAAGCTCGCGTTGATTACGTCCCTGCCCTTTGTACACACCGCCACGCTGTTGGCGAGATCTTCAGCTGCCGTGCGTGGAGCGGTGCTCTTCCCGGCCAATGAAGAAATTTGCAAATGAGGTTGCCGCGCAGCATCACTGCGGAAAAGGTGGTTGAAAGAATAAAGCGAAGCAAACAGTCATATCACGGCACCTCTGGTCTGGAGGTCGGCCACGTCCTGAGTGCAGTCATATCGTGTGAAATGCATGAACCGGTTTGTCCCAGAGGTTAAGTCACTGCTGGCTTGACTTTTCAAATGCCGCGCGTGGAGTGAAGCTCCTCCCGGTTAAGGAAGTAAATGCGGAAATAAAGGTTGCTGTGCGGCGCCGATGGGAAACAAGACCAAGGGGTAGACCAAGACACAACATAGAAGAAGATATAAAAGAAATTGGTGTCACCAACTGGAGAGGGAGAAGATTAGGAATAGAGAGGAATGGAGGCGAACTTTATTTGCAGCAAGTGAGCCATTCCCTTAATGGCTCGAAAAGCTGAAGAAGAAGAAGAAGAATGAATGTCTCAGAATCTGATCTTTTGTTGCAAGTTCAATAGGATTTCCATGGCATTTTGCTCTGACCCTTTAAATTTAATGAAACCAGAAGTATTCCTCTTTTATTCTCTCAGTATTTTTTATTTTACCAAAATTACCTTCTCTTAGACATGGCATCCCATGATCCTTGTAAGTATTTTTTTTTTTTGGCAGTAACTACCATATCTGTTGTCTCACTGATAACATTCCCAAGAGTATTGCATAATAACTTGTGTCTCTCATTTTAATTTTATTTTCTGTGCAGTGAAGTACAGTAGTTGTTGTTTCAGAAATGAGTAAATATTATTCCTTGTTTTTGATTTACCAGTCACTTGAACTTAAATTTCTGGAGTTTCTTTTGTACTTTTTTGTGGCAATACTTGATGTTTCATATTCAGGGATGTAATACTGCATATTTCAATTATTGACAGTGAGCTTGTGGACTAAGTACTTAGAAAGAATGAATTAACATTAAAAACAAATTGCACATTTAGTTTTTCATGAAGACTATCTCTTTAATTGTTTGGTTCAGATAATTTTAAAATTGAAATGAGCACCGAGCATATGACTGTAGGCTGAATCTCCCCACAATTCTTTAATGACACATATTCATTCATCATCATTCATTTGCATGTGCCTTGCAGGACATATATATATTCTATGACACATATGGACGGATTAAATACAAATAAATGAAAAAAAAAAAAAAAAACTTGACATATATATATATATATATATATATATATATAGAGAGAATATGGCTGTGATTGGGTCAGTTACTTGGATGAACCAAAGTTTATGATAACAACAGAAATGCTTGAACTTAAACCCCTTTCGTAATTGTTACCAGTAGCAGGAGAAGAATTTGAACCAGTCAGGCAACATGCATGGTATAAAGGATGTTTTCCATGTTGATACCTTTTGATAATTTACTTGCATGCAAAAACTGACTTCTTATAACTAGCCAGTGTTTTATGTGACTACTTTTTCCCATGTTTACCTGTCACTGTTTATTACCTGAATTTAACTGCATGTTTTTTTTTAATCTGAAGAGTTCTACTAATTATCAGAAGTGAGGTTTGGCATGCTAATTTGCAGTTTTTCTTGAATGCATCTATCACTGTTTCATCTTGTTGTAGGCTGAATTCATGTCCTGGCCACATCCAGAAATGTCATTTTTGTTTTCTATGACTCTTAGTTTATGATGTCTGTTGTCAGTTTTCTCACTTTAACTTGATCATGTCATTGAACTGTGAAAAACTTCTTTATTGTATTTAGCTGCTTCTCTTATTTTCCTGTTATTGATTTATGTAATTTACTAGTGTGTTATAAGTTTTTTTCTTTTCTTTTAAATTGATATTTCCTGTTAATGTGATGTTTTTAGAATCTTTTTTTTCTCCTGTAGTATTTCTTATTTCTAACATGTAATGATTTAAAAAAATTTTTCTGCAGTTTTTATTACTGTGTTTTAGTTGTTATTGTTTTTTTTTTAAAAGAGTAATTTGTTTTCTGTTTATCAAACACTAGCACTGACAGAATTTACAAACACAATTTAATCATTTTATAACAGGATGTCCAGTAGGTAGAAAACTTCTGCAGAGAACAAAATAAGATCAAATCTTCTTTGATATTAGGGAGTAGACCAGTCTTGTCTTTTGTAATAATTTCCAGTAAAACAATAATCACATTTATAAAGCAAGAACAAACCAATCTTGTTTTTCTTAATAATTTCCTATACAGGAGTAGTGACATTTACAGATCAAGAATAAAGAGAATAACATTTGTCGCAGGAATGAACTGCTAGTGTTAGTTTAATTCTTGTGATTTGCTTGCCTTTTCTCTGATGACCAAGCATGATTTACATTTTGTGACTTTCGTTGTTTATTGGAGGAGTCCATGCAGTTAAAAATAATAAGATCAGGGTTTCTCAGCCTTTTTCTGCTCATGGCTACATGTCTGTCTCTCTGTAGTCAGAGACTGGCATCCTCACACTCTGGGCATTCTTATATATGTGCTCTGCCTTCATTCCAATATTCACTGAAATGTGTGGCTGCTTATGGAGCCACTCACACACTAGTTGTGGGTAACATGCTAAATCACTTCCTTCAGAAAAACATCCACTTCCCCTCTCCTCCCCCAACTTAATTGTCCGCCTGGCAACATGTGTTTTACATTAAATTTGCTTCATGGACCTCATCCCGTCCCATAAATATGGACATTTATGCCTTTGAGTCATAGCCCTCAGAAACTTGACACAATCTCCTCAGGTGAGAAGTCTTGATGTGAAGGACAAGAAAAATTATCACTGTCTGGAGCATCATTGAGCAGTCAGTTTCTGACAGCTATTGTTTCATGTGAACAACAAGAACTTTCATGGAGACACAGTCCTAGGCAAGAACAATGTGATCAATGAAATCATATATCAATATATATATCAATGACAGTAATTATACCCATAAAGCTGGAACAGATATTTGCTAGTGCACATTCTTGTCATGGAAAGATGTTTAACCCTCTATTACTGGTTTAGGAAAGATTTACTAGTTTAGGACCTCTAAATTAAGGTTTGTAAATATGGGATTTTTTTTTCCCAACTTATAAATTGTTTATTTATTGTTGATGCAGTTATCAAGGGACAAATGTCTTAGAGAGCATTGCACAGATTTTCCCACAGTTAACAGATGATAACGAATTCAGAAAATGATCTGTGGAATTTGTTAAGCATTAAGATGTTTTGACTTTCACAGCTTTCACAGTTTCAAAGTTTTATATCATTAAGAAGTTTTGACTTTCACAGGTTTCACATTTTCATAGTTTAATTTTTTATAGCATTAAAAAGTTTTGACTTTCATAGCTTTCAGAATTTCAAAGTTTTAATATTCGTTGTTTAGAAAAAAAAAAAGAGGTTAAATCACAGACTATGATGCTTATGGACGCAGGCTTACATTTGAAAGAATTATTTGGTCACAGACTAAATCCTCATATTATTTGATCGCAGATTTAAATCCTCATATTATTTGGTCACAACTAAATCTTCATATTATTTGGTCACAGACTAAATCCTCATATTGTTTGGTCACAGAGTAAATCATCATATTATTTGGTCACAGAGTAAATCATCATATTATTTGGTCACAGAGTAAATCATCATATTATTTGGTCACAGAGTAAATCATCATATTATTTGGTCACAGAGTAAATCATCATATTATTTGATCACAGACCACATGGTAACAGAATATGTTGAAAGGAATTGTGTTTTTGAGTTGTGTGTTTGATGTGCTCATGTCTCTACTTTAAGCTGTTTGTTCCCCTGACCTGCTCCTATTCACTTTTTAATATGAGTAGCCAGGGATGAAGATTTGCCAATCAGTTGCCCATAGTGACCCTGCTAGCACCAGCAAAACCAAAGCTGACCAAGACCCTGTCTTATCTCTCTGTCAGTGGTACCACCAGTAACAGGCCTATCCTGGCAGACAGAACAAGGATGGCCATAGTCTTCATGGTGGTGGAGTCTGCAAAAGAAGCACTGCACACCTCCCACTCTTTAGTTGCACTTAAGGACTGAGAAAATACATCCCGAGCTGATGTAATGCTGTGCTTGAACATGTCAGTCCACACCTTCACTACCTCAACATGTCTCTTCACATCTTCACTGCATCGGCTGTAAAGAACACCAAGTCACAGTTCCAAGGAGATTGAAGGAGAAGAAGAAGAAGATATGAATAGCCAGATGTTAATTGTGTACATTGTTTCTGTTTTTGGAAGTTAAAGTTGTCTCTGTTACTTAATGTATGCTCCACAAAAGCGAGCTTAGGTAGCATTCATCATCTGACAACTTTGAGATTCACTGTGTAACAATAAATTAAATAGTTTAATATTGTCTTTGAAAATGTAGGCATTTTTTAAAATAAGAAATTATTACTTTATTTTATAGGCTATCTGTCAGTTGTTGGTGTCATGGACTATGAGGTCATGAAGTCATACAGGCTGACTGTGAGAGCAAGTGATGTTTTCAGTGGGAGCTTTGCAGAAGCAACAGTTAATGTCAGTGTAGAGGTAAGAATTGTTAGGGAACTTGAAAGGATTTGCAGAATTATAGTCACAGTTTTGTTCTTATATGAGATTCTTCCACTTGAATTTGCCATTACTGGTCATATAATACAGAAAGGGAGGAAAAACAAGCAAGAGAATGAGAGTTGTATCAGTGCCTGGATAACATTCAGATGGAATCTTCAGGGCATGAGACTGAACAAGAAGATTACTGTAATGTAATCAAAACTCCTGTGGGAATGTGAAGACTGTTGCTTCCAGCATTCTTTCAAAGTGTGACTGAATACGTCAGTTAGTTAGCTAGTCAACAGATCATCACCATCACTACACATACAACAACACATTGTCAGTTACTTAGCTAGCAACAGATCATAACCATCACTGCACATAAACAACACATTGTCAGTAAGTATAAACTAGGAAAAATGTAGGAACAGCTTTATTACTTAACAACCATAAAGTTGTGACATTTTGGTGTGAGCCTTAATCATACAAAAACATACAGGACGAAGAAATAGAGAGAGGAGATAAAGTATAGATTCACATGAATACTATTAAAAAGAAAAAAAATTTTTTGAAAAAGAGTACTTAGCTGTAAATTGTAAGATGTGACTTGTCTGGCGGTGTGTGTCAGGAATGGATTTAGTAGAATGTGGAGACTGTTTAAATAGAGACCTGTGATATGTGGTTGGTGGGTTGTAACTGGGGGTGGTGGATGGGGAACCAGGGAGGGGAGTGAGAGTGATACAGTGTTTACCTAGCCAGGAGAAGTTGAAATAGATGATTGGGGAAGAGGGGTTGCAAAATGATGCTGTGAGGAGGTTTGAAAAGTAAGAAGGGGTGGAGCTTAGTGGAGAGATACTGTAATGATTGAAGAGAGTGTTAAATGTAACTAAACAGCGAGTTTAACCCATGTGGCTCCAGCGTCCCATAATTTTGAATGCAGTGGTTCTCAAGCACCAGGCAGGTTGTGTCATCTGCGTGACATTGACGGCTGTTATCAGAAAATCAGATTTACCTCTGTGGTTGGGGCCATTGAAATGATTTGGGACTGGTTTCGAAACATGCTGGGTGATGTCGTACAGATGTTTTTGCTTGCGGTCCCCTAATCTGATGCCAGTCTCACCCATATACGTTATCCTGCATCTTTTGCAAACGATGACATATATCACATTACGGGACTCGCATGTGAATCCCTCATGAAGAGTGAGAATAGTTTTGGGAAAGGTGATTGTTTTAGTTTCCCAGACTACCGGGCAGGTGACACAGCGGGGGCGGTTACATTTTCTGGTGCCAACATATGTAAGGCTCTGCTTCAAGTGGCTGTGGACGAGGATGTCCTTACAGTTTGGCTCACGTTTGTATGCCAATAGGGATGGATCAGACATTGCCCAGCATGCTTCGAAACCAGTCCCAAATCATTCAATAGCCCCAACCACAGAGGTAAATCTATTTTCTGGTAACAGCCGTCAAACAATGTCACGCAGATGACACAAGCTGCCTGGAGCTTGAGAACCACTGCATTCAAAATTATGGGACGCTGGAGCCACATGGGTTAAACTCACTGTTTAGCTACACTTAACATTCTCTTCAATCATTACAGTATCTCTCCATTAAGCTCTACCCCTTCTTTTCAAACCTTCTCACAGCATCATTTTGCAACCTCTCTTCCCTAACCATCATTTCAACTTCTCCTGGCTAGGTCAACATTGTATCACTCTCTCTCCCCTCCCCGGTTCCCCATCCACCACCCCCATTTACAACCCACCGACCACATATCATAGGTCTCTATTTAAACAGTCTCCACATTCTACTAAATCCATTCCTGACACACACTGCCGGACAAGTCACATCTTACAATTTACAGCTAAGTACTGTTTAAAAAAAATTTTTTTTGTTTCTTTTTAATAGTACTCATGTGAATCTGTATTTTATCTCCTCTCTCTATTTCTTCATCCTGTATGTTTTTGTATGATTAAGGCTCACGCTGAAACGTCACAACTTTGTAGTTGTTAAGTAGTAAAGCTGTACTTACTTTTTTCCTAGTTTATACATTCTGGTATCACAGCTTTACTACAGTGCTTTGTGTATAGTTATATACTTGTACACTAATTATTGTATGTTGCACATTGTCAGTAAGTGCTCATATGTCCTCTTCAGTATATCCCCTAGCATGATTGGCAGAATGCACCAGTTCTGTGTTGGTTGACTAGCCTTCTTTGTTTCCCCACACAGTGTTCTTGCTTTGCCACTGCCAGTTTGACTGGAAAATCATATAGTGTAATACTAAAATAGATATATCAATAAATGTACTGTCATTTATAATGAAATTTTACACTGTTAATCTTTGTGTTCACATCAACATCCACTGCTTTCACACTAAAAAA
Source organism: Achatina immaculata (assembly GCA_009760885.1). NCBI lineage: Eukaryota > Metazoa > Mollusca > Gastropoda > Stylommatophora > Achatinidae > Lissachatina > Lissachatina immaculata. The sequence goes on from CM019700.1 coordinate 27,456,163, forward strand.
AATGGTAAAGGTCAGTGTTCCCTCTAAGGGTTTGTGGTATGTGTGCAAAATGCACACACACATGCACACACACACTGTAAAGGTCTGTACATTTAATAACAGGATAAACCTGCTGTGCTTTTCAGTTACCAGTATTTAGTTCATTGCAGTGATGATTTCTTTGTTTACTTACTCAGTGATTCTGCTACAGTACTACTCAAGCTGTGTGATAAAAGACCAGTTGGAACATGCAACCCGAAAGTCATTTCTCAGCAAGAAATAAACAGTAAAGGAAAAACATGTACTATCAATGTATTTTTCTTGATTGCAATTATAGCTCGGAGTAACATCTGGAAGCTGGAAAATAAAAGTAGCAGTTTCAGTTTTCTTTTTGCGCAGTTCCAAAAATTTTGTGCGTGTATGATTTTTTTCTGTGCATGCGTGCAGCTTAGAGGGAACAGTGGTAAAGGTAATCCTGTCATGCCTTAGAGGCACATAGGGATATGGTGTTAATGCCAGTATTTTCCTTGACCTTTCAGCACATTAAAGGGTGATATGGTCAGTATCACGCCTGGCCGCCTTTCCTTCACCAACTCCAAAGAAGTTGGATACTCATTTCTACAGCTGGGTGACTGGGGTGCCTCTGGCTGGATTTGAACCCCCAACCTTCGCCATGAGAGGCCAGTGCACTAACCACTTTGCCACTCAGACACCCTGGTACTCTTTTTTTTTTTTTCACACTAATATCCATTGTTTTCACAAGAGTAACCATTATCTGTACTGTTTGTTTTATTTGAACCATTTTTCTTCACAAGGATGTTAATGACAACCCGCCAGTCTTCAGCATGCCTGTTTACATACATGCACTGTCTGAGTCATCACTTGTTGGCACAAGAATCCATGTTGTTAGTGCCACTGATATAGATAGCGGCGCAAATGCTCTCATTCATTATGACATAGCTCCTGCAACCCCAGACAGCAAGGATCAGGACTATTTTATGATCAACACCCAGACAGGAGAGATTACTCTAAGAAAGGAGCTTGACTATGAGCAGCAGAAGATCTTTCAGTTTTTGGTTGTGGCGAGGGATAGTGGGATGCCAGTTCTGAGTTCAGTGGCCCGGATTGTGATTAAGGTTCGTAATTATGGGAGTTTTTTTTCCCTCATGTTTATAAAGTGTTTACTTATAAATAAGGTTTGGTTATTTTATTAGTTTATTTCCAAAGTTAGGGTTAGTGAAAGTATGAATGACAGTGGCTGGTGTTTGAAGATTTTCAAATAGCAATGAGCGTAGGGAGCCAGTCAGATGAGTAAAGATCACTGCAGTTATCATGTTTGATGAACCAGAACTGGCCAAGAGTCCGTCATGCCTCTCCACTTTTTCTTCTAGCAATAGACACAGCTTGGGTTATTGGGCAGGACTAGCTGTGATTCTTAGTTTGCTTTTCATTTCAGGTCTTCAAGTAAGCCATTGTACTTCACTCTCTTTTCAGCACAATTTTTTATAAATAGGAAACTATGAGGCTTTGGTACGGTAAAGTAAGAGAACACAGTTTTGTAGGATTAGATCTCGAAAAATTGTAGACAAAGCACTTTGGTGAGACGTGAGAGAAAGAAAATCATAAGAGAATTACCTGGGATTCAAACACGGTCTCCGGTAGGACGAGCAGCCGTCTAGCCACAAGAGAACAGCATATTATCGACTTGGCCAAGTACGCTGTTCTCTTGTGGCTAGACGGCTGCTCGTCCTACCAGAGTCTGTGTTCAAATCCCAGGTAATTCTCTTGTGATTTTTCTTTCTTTCACGTCTTACTAAAGTACTTTGTCTACGATTTTTTTTAGGTCTAATCCTACAAAACTGTGTTCTCTTTCCTTTCACCACAGTACATATATTTCTACATTTTCACCTTGCTGTGGCTAAGAACATTCTGTTTACATTTCCACAGAGATAAAACATTTTACAAAAAAAAAAGGAATGTGTTGTGGTGACTGTTTAGACTTCCTAGAACAAATACATGAAGCAGGCTTTTCTAACTGTGAACAGTATATACAAGTTTATAGGATCATCTTGGAGAAACAAGACAGGGTTTTGACCAGATCAGATTCTCGGATTTAACTGACATAGTTGTGGCACACTTTGAAAAATATTAACTTGTTCCAATACCCTCTCCATTTTATTGAGATGTGCCTTAATGACCAAAAGAACTATTTCTGGTGGTAGCTGTACTACCAGTAAAGACACACATGCTATAAAAATCAGTGGGTTGGGCCTAGATGAAGTGAAATAGATATTAACCTAGATAAAAGTAGATATTAACCTAGATAAAAGTACATGTTGAACAAAGCAGAGAGGGATACTCACAATCTTTGATGCCTTGTAGGCTGTGGTTGGATTGTTAAGAACATGAAAGACTCCATGACTTTCCTCTCAGAAAGCTCAGTTGGTGAGCATGCTTAGGGCCATGGGGAGTAAGGTCAGGTTCTTAGGTCATTTACCATCAAAACTTGGAAAATAACTCTCATATAACATTTTTTTTGTGTGTATTTATCTCAAATAAAAGAAAAAAAAAATGAGAAAAAACAGGGCCACTAGGCCCCCTCAATAGCCTAGGCTCCAATAGTACAACAGTGAATCCCCCGCTCACCGGACCTGAATGTGCCCAGCAATGGAAATAGGACATGTACATAATATACATTTCAAGAACATTCCATTACAGATAAAAGCTGAAACTTGCATATAAAAATATGCAATTGTGATGTATATTTCAGGTTTTGGATCTGAATGACAACAGGCCTACATTTACCAAGCCATCTTACAACTGTTACATTAGTGATGCTGCTCAACGAGGCCAGCTGGTATTTAAAGTTGCAGCCATTGATGCTGATGAGAGCGATGCCGACAATCTTGTGTATAGCATTGTTGATGGAAACGAGAAGTTTACTTTCAGAATGGAGCCAAGCTCAGGCATTCTTTCATTGTCGGAGCAGCGACAGCCTGTCCTGGGTGCAGCTTATACACTAAATGTGTCTGTTACTGATGGCGTGTATACCAGCTTTGCAAGGGTAACAGTTGATGTTCGCAACATAAACCATTACACGCCAACATTCACCAAAGATGTTTACAATGTTGTGGTTTCCGAGTTCCAGGCAGTGGGGACAAACATTGTTACAGTCGCAGCTTTGGATGGAGACAGGGGGAATTATGGAATGCTGACATACTCACTTTTGAACAATGAGAAGGCAAAGATTTTTAGTATTGATGCAGACTCTGGTAAGAAGTTATGCTTTAAATTAATTACTGTGGAGAATATTTGTTAGTTGACACTATTTTGTACCATATAAGTAGATGAAAATTAGTCTCTTCTCTCTTTCTTTCTTTCCCCCCCGTCACTGAAGAAAATGTTATCATTTAGTATTAAAAAAAAAAGGACTTTTGTTAAGAATAATTAGTGATGAATAATATTTATAATTCATTAGAGAATATTGTTGAGAGAGGCTAGGTTAGTGGGCACAGGATTCCTTGACAAGATTGGAAAACTCGCTGAAAACAGAATAACATGGTGAACTGTAATGCAAGACCTCTATAATGTTTAATGGCATGAGGAGGATATAAAATGTAAAAATATTAATAATTAATAGTACCAGTAGCTGCAATTATACTTAAGGCCATCAATAAATCAGAGGACAGTGGTTGAAATGAGGAATGCAGCAGCACTGCATGCTTTTTTTTTATTTTAATGTGTAACATAGGCACCCATTTTGTTTCATTTTATAATTGATTATTAGTCAATAGATAAAGTATCGGAAGTAAAAGCTAGAGATGTCAGAAAGAAAAGGAGATCATTTATGTTTTCATGATGGTCCAATAAAGTTTGTAAGACTGTCACCAACCATACATCACAAACTACATCATAGACATAATACCAACCATACAACACAAACTACATCACAGACATAATACCAACCATACAACATAAACTACATCACTGACATAGTACCAACCATACAACACAAGTACATCACAGACATCAATGCCATTATTTGTTTTGATATAAAACTGCACCATTGAGCATATTGAAAATTATGAACATTATAGGGGAAATTTCACTGAAGCAAATCCTGGACAGAGAACAGCAGAGCATGCACAACTTCACTATTGGTGTAACAGATAATGGTGGAAAGATGGGATTTGCCACAGTTGTGGTCCGTGTCCGTGATGAAAATGACAATGTTCCCCAGTTCTTGATGGAGGAGTACCGAGCCAACGTAGCGAGTAATTCTTCTGTTGGCACTGTGGTAACGAGAGTGAGTGGCTTTGTATTTTATGCATAATAATTGAAATATTTTAGTAGCTATATTCATTATACTAATTCAGAATCACATTTAGCTAATTTAAATCACACATTGTAAACTCATGTGTGGCTATTGTTTGCTGTGTAAGTATACAAGATTATGATCTGCATTCATGTGGTCACAGGTATACAAACACACAGCTCCTCAAAACTATAGAAAGTAACTTAAGTATAACAATATGGTAGAAAACTATAGAAAGTAATTTAAGTATGTAATATGGTATAGAACTATAAAAAAGTAATTGAAGTATATAATGTGGTAGAAAACTTGTACCTGAAGTAATAAGGCAATAATGAGGTTTTTTATTTCACGCTTTTCTCAAGCAGCAACTGTCAGAATACTTGCTGGTGTGAGTGTAGGTGTAATGTATATGACAGTTAGCTAGTTTCTTAGTAGATGATGATTAGTTAGCATCTTAGCAGATGATATTTAGCTAGCTTCTCAGCAAATGATGGTTAGTTTCTTAGTAGTTGATGATTAGTTAGCTTCATAGCAGATATTATTTAACTAGCTTTCCAGCAAATGATAGTTAGCTAACTTCTCAGCAAATGATAGTTAGCTAACTTCTCAGCAAATGATAGTTAGCTAACTTCTCAGCAAATGATAGTTAGCTAACTTCTCAGCAAATGATAGTTAGCTACTTCTCAGCAAATGATAGTTAGCTAACTTCTCAGCAAATGATAGTTAGCTAACTTCTCAGCAAATGATAGTTAACTAACTTCTCAGCAAATGATAGTTAGCTAACTTCTCAGCAAATGATAGTTAACTAACTTCCCAGCAAATGATAGTTAGCTACTTCTTAGCACAAAAAAAGATGTGGCTTGTGGACCAGTTCCACCAGCATGCAGTTAGTATTGTTGTAAATAAAAGGATAACTGTGTGAATGATATCAGTATTACCAGGCAGCAAGGTGAGCACACCAGAGTATAATGTACTTACAGACAGTCAGGACCAGGTTTATCATGTTTTATCTTTCTCATATCCACATGCTTGAGTTCTGAGAAAATAAATGCCCATTAGCTTATCATTTTTACAGTGTTTTAGAATTTTGTATGTTTAGTATTATTTGAATATGAAAAAAACCCAGACAATACAAACATTTTAAAAATTTCATGTAAGAATGTTTCTCATATTCAGATTCTAGCTGTCAATGTTTCTCATATTCAGATGCTAGCTTTCAGTGTTTCTCATATTCAGATCCTAGCTGAAGACTTGGATGAGGGAAATAATGGTAAACTTTTGTACACTCTTCATTCTGGACAAGATACAGCTGTCAGCAAACTCTTTGATGTCAATGCTTATTCTGGGGTAATCACAATGAAGGCACCGCTGACAGAAGCTGGTTAGTTGAATTTGTTGACTGTGTTGAAAGTAATACATGTAAGTTGGTAGTTTGGTCCAAACTGGAGGCATCCCTGTCAGTCCAGCTGTAGAAGTGGACATCTGGCTTCTACAGGAATGGGGAAAGGAAAGGTGACCAGGCATAAAACTGAACATATTATCCTGTAACACACAAATAATTATTGTATAAGTATATAACTATACACGAAACCACTGCCATAAAGCTACTTATAACTTACATTGTTGAAACTGGTCTCAGATTAGGGGACCGCAAGCAGAAAAATTTGTATGAAAGCACCCAGCATGCTTCGAAACCAGTCCCTAATCATTTCAGTGGCCCCAACCACAGAGGCAAATCTGATTTTCTGGTAATAGCCATCAAGCAGTGTCACGCTGATGATAGAATCTGCCTAGCACTTGAGAACCACTACATTCAGGAATACAGGATGCTGGAACCACACGGTTTGAACTCGCTATTCAGCTACACCTAAAATTCCCCTCTTCCACTATCATAATCCCTCTGCACTAAGTCCCACTCACTTCTTACTTGTAATAGACAGTTCAGAGCCTCCTCACTTCATCACATTACAACCCCTCTACCCCCAACTATAATCACCCCTCCTGGCTAGATTACCATTGTATCATTCTCTCTCCTCTCCACAGTTCCCCCCTCCTTATTTACAGCTTACCTGTCACACACCAGAAGTCTCCATTTAAACATTCTCTACACTTCACCATGTGCATTTTTTAACACAGCCTTTTACAAGCCATAGCTTCTTACAAGCCACAGCTAAGTGCTCCATTCATTTTATTTTATTTTATTCTATTTTTTTTTCATTCATATATATATATATATTTTTAAACATATCATTCATGTGAATTTATACTTTATCTTCTCTCTCTATTTCTTCATCCTGTGTGTTTTTATATGATTAAGACTCACGCCAAAACATCACAACTGTGTGCTTGTTAATTAATAAAGCTGTTCTTACTTTTTTCTTAGTTCATAAATTACATTGTCCTATAGTGTGTCACATGTTTGGGGCCGACGAATGAGCTCTTCGGAGTTGGCATCCCTGATGCTCGGTTGGTTTCTCTGCGAGTTTCCATAACGATATCTTTTTTTCCCATCTGGAGTTGCCTCAATCTTCAAGAATCTTGAGAACATATGGAATTCAAAAGTTATAAGCACAAAAACCAAGTTAAGACTATTCAATTCAAATGTAATATCCACCCTCATTTATGCATGCGAAAGCTGGAAAACAACTAAAGAAATAGAAAAGAAATTAGACTCTTTTGAAAACAAATGCCTAAGGAAAATACTCGGCATCAAGTGGAATGAATTCAAGAACAATGCAGAGATAAGACAGGTGACTGAATAACAACCAGTCTCATGGGTGATCAGGAAGAGGAGATGGACATATGTTGGTCACTTGATGAGAAGAAATGATCAGAGAATCCCAAAACAAGCTATCAAGTGGAACACAACAGGCCTAAGAAAAAGAGGCAGACCGTGTGAAACTCCGAAGAGGACATTGTTAAGAGAGGCCAAATTAGCAGGTATAAAATCCCTTGATGAGGTTGAAAGACTCGCCGAAGACAGGAAAAATTGGCGAACTACTTTGCGAGCCCTATGTGACGTCTAACGGCACGGGAAGGATATAAGATATAAGATAAGATATAGTGTGTCAACAAGGATGAAAAATATGGTTGCCAGTGTCATACCCCTTAGATACCTCAATATCACGGCATAGAACTAGTCCTTTTTGTCAAAATTTTCATCAACAGATTTGGTATTCCAGTCTTGTATCAAATTTTCTTGAACAAATATTCCAGATTTAAAAATTCCTGGAATCTTACAGGACAAACAATAATATATGAATGCAAATTATTTGTTTCTAATTGTTTAGTCCTTGTATAATTTAATGTGATTAAAGAAAATAAATTGTTTCATAGTTATTCATCAGAAAGTCAATTTCTGTTTTTATTTTTTTCATCATTGCTGGTGATCTATTGAACTTACTGTTCTTGATCTATCACTCTGTAGTCATAAGCTGGAAGTGCTATTGATCTATTGCCCTGTAACTGTGAGCAGTTTTGAATTATAAGGTGTCTTGGAAGCAATTATATTCATAGTTATGTATTCTAGTAGTGATGCAAGAAGGACATACTAGTAGGCTGTACCACCATGAGTGTTAATTTCTGGTTACTAGATTAAAAGATGACACTACTTCATCATTTTAAACATTTCACCATTATCTTTTCCTTGTCATAAGAATCATTTACACCATTTGAAAGCAGTCTTTGTTATTGTAGTCAGTGGTATCATTTCATTAATTATTCTTTCATCATAACCAGAATAATTCCTGCATTAAATTGTTTTCATTATCATGAAAATGAATTATGTTATTTCCTGCCCTTATTTTCATTAACTGTTTTCCTCATCAGAGGGTAAAGTATTCCAGTTTTTTGTTCGAGCTGGGGACCAGGGAGAACCAGTCCTGGAGAATCATGTTCCCGTGAAAATTCTAGTCATGGGAAGAAACGAAGCTTCACCCATGTTTGTGGAATCTAACAGGTTGCTCTTTGTGGATGAGAATGAGCAGGTGAGAAGTGAAATAACAGGAGAATTGATTGAAGAGAATCATAGAAGTTTCTTATATTCTGTTTAAGCAGAGACCGTATTTTTCGTATAAAATTATTTCTATAAATATACAGTAATATACTGGCATCAGTGTACAACAGGAAAAATTGCCATTAAGGATATATAGAAACAGAGGAAAGGCAATCCATACAGGAGATGGACAGAGAGAATAAAGGAGGACTTTAACACTCCCTTACATGATCCTCTTGGCCAGCTTTCATCAAGAATTCTAATTGCCTGATAATATACCCGAGGAGGGAGATAAGAGAAAACAAGAAACGTTACTATTTTTGATTTTCCAAGGGTCTTGACATTAAAAAAAAAAAAAAAAATCACTATTTTTGGTGTTCATAAAGTTTTGACATGAAATGCTAAAATATTTTTTGTATGATTTGTGTAGCTTTCTCTAGGATAGGGCTGATGAAAACATGTTCCTAAAGTGGCACACATGTACATTTTCAGACTAGATGAAAACAGAATTTCATACTTCATCCACAGTAGAATTCTTAGTTGCACAAGAGAGAGGGAACTGTTAGTGAACATACTCTTGGACGGATGCTATGGCATGCAGCAGAGCATATATGGGGTTGTTCCAAATGCATTGAAGCCAGAGTCCGAATTTTGAACCTTGAACCATTGTTTAGAAATTTCCCTGGGGATAAGTTTCTTTGTTTCTCTCATTGTCCAGCTGTGTTTTTTTTTTTTTAGTGACTGATGACAAAGTTATCCCTAACACAGACAAGTCAGTTCCAGATTTGTTGGACACATTATCATTAAAAGAGTTTTGATCTTTGTAGGTTGGAGCTGTCATTGCTACTGTGAAAGCATTATGTCCAACACCTTTAGTATACTCAGTTGTAGCTGGATACAGTGGAAGTGTGAATCAGTCAGTGTTTGGTGTTGATGAGGCTGGTCAGGTGCATCTGATGCGACGTTTAGACAGGGAAACAACTTCCTCATACACCTTCTTTGTGCGTGCCGAAACTACATTGTCCCCAACCTTGGTGGACCACATGGAGATAAATATTCAGGTATATATTCAAATCAGTCTTGATCTTCAGTGTACATGACAGTAGTTGTTTTCATGCTATTAGGTCGAAGAAAATTTATTAGTTTGAATTTTCCCTCTTAGTCGTTGTAGGGTTCTGAGAAGTTAGAGCAGAATCATGTAATGGTGTCATTGATTTGGGTGTTTTTAAGGTTTTGAGACAAAGTTAGTCCAGGATTGTGTTAGTGTCATTGATTTGAATGTCTCTGTGGTTTTTAAATATAAGAAAACTCATTATTATGAATCTTTCTATTTCAACACAGAGTTTTGACAGTCAGTTTAATAAATCATCATCTGTGTTAGAGATCAGTTTAATGAATCATCATCATCATGTGTTAGAGATCAGTTTAATGAATCATCATCATCATGTGTTAGAGATCAGTTTAATGAATCATCATCATCATGTATGTTAGAGATCAGTTTAATGAATCATCATCATCATGTGTTAGAGATCAGTTTAATGAATCATTATCATCATGTGTTAGAGATCAGTTTACTTTTGCTTTTAGTAATTCAGTCTCAACTTTGAGGGTTGGGAGGGGGAAGTTTTAATTTGAAGTGAAACTCAGAATACGCAGAAAGGATTGAGAGATGTATTTAAGGAATATTTTAAAATAAAAGGCACCAGGTAGGTCTAACTTGCCATAAAAGCACCAAGTAGATCTAACTTGCCATAAAGACACAATGGGGTTAAGAGTTAGAGAAAGGTGTATGGTGCAGTTATACAAAAAAAAAAAAAGAAAGAAAGGAAAGGAGGAAAAAATACTCTTAGACTAGTAAATTGTACAGTCTCTCTCTCTTTCTCTTCTCTTTCTCTCTTCTCTCTCTCTCTCTCTTTCTCTCTCTCTCTCTCTCTCTCTCTTATTCATTTAGAAATAAAGTACAGATTTAATAAGGCAGGAAAAGAAAAATTACTTTAGAAATTTATGAAAGACAAAAGTGGCAGTAAAGCAATTTGGAAAGCAATAAATACTCTTGTAAATAAAAGAAAACCATCAGACCTACAGACTATTAATCATGAACATGAACATACTTGAATTAACTTCAATGAACATTTTAGGGAAGAAATTCGTATTCTAAAATCTTCCGTACTGACATCTTCTTGTGAGCTGAGTGTGTTAGAAACTTACAACGAGAGTATATGTGTAAAGCTAAATCAAGTATTCCTTTCCTCCCAGTAGGTGAAGTTTATAACTACATCCGGTCTTTAAAATGCACTAACTCAGCAGTATGTGATGACATTAGTAAAAAGATACTATGCTACGCTGCAGCAGTTATTACAGATACACTAACATGCATATACAATTTGTGCATTGACAGACACTATTTCCCTCACAATTTTTAATTCACTAAAGTGTTTTCTCTTTTTAAATGTGGATCGACTAGTGACCTTTCAAGTTATAGACCTATGTCCATTCTCTTATCATTATCCAAACCTCTTGAAAAGCATATTCAAAAGTTAACACTGCTACACATGCAGGAAAACAATCTACTGATAGATAGTCCATCAGGTTTTAGACAAAATCATATCCTGTCGCACAACATTAACTAAAATGACTGAAAATTGGCTATCTAATATAAATGATGATAAATTGTGTGGTCCTATCTTTGTTGATTTCAAGAACACCTTCAGTATGATTAATCTTGAGATTCTTGTGAAAAAGATTGAAGGTTATAGATGACACCCTGACCTGACAAAATTTATTACATCTTTTCCCTCAGGTAGAAAACAAGTAGTTTGCTTTAGAAACAAAATATCTGACTCTTCTGTGCTTGATGCTGTTATTCTTCAAGGCCCCATTCTTGGTCTTCTTCTCTTTGCTATCTGTATAACGATTTACCACTACATTTAAAGCACTCTTCATGTGATCTTTTTACTGATGACTGTACTGTTTACAATAGTGACTATGACATCAATAGCCTACAGATAATGCTCCAAAATGATATAATGTAGTAATAAAAATGGTACGTTGATAAACTCTGACAAAACAACGTCCATGCTCATCGCTACAAGACAGAAACTGCAGAACGCAACAAAAACTTCACTTCATCTTTGTATTGGGACTAAGGCAATAGAAAACGTTCATGAACTTAAAACTCTAGGACTCATCAGTGATCAACATTTGACTTGGAATTCTCACGTACATAACCTAACAAACTTGATAGTACAGAATGTATTTACCAACTAGCCAAAATTAAACACTTTATCGACCAGGACACAAGAAAGACATACTACATATCACACATACAAACACACTTAGATTACTGTTCCACAATCTAGGATTGCTGTTCAGTCTGAAACACAAAAAAAGCTCCACTCACTTCACAAACGAGCATTAAATCTGATCTTTGGCAAACACACAGTACAAATTGTAGATCAGCACAAATAACTCAAAATTCTACCCCTGAAATACAGAGTCATTTTTAACAAAGTTAAGTTTGTTCATAGAATTCTGTCACACAGTGCACCATCTTACATGTGGCCACTGTTTACGTATAACACTAAACATAGCCAGCATTTAAAAAACTGTTTGTTTGACTGTGCTTCAGTAAAACAAAATTAAAAAAGAGCAGCCAAAAAATGGTTTCGTAACAAAAATAGAATAAAAAATTATCTACAGAAAAAGAATTAATAAAGTAAAGTATTACAATTTTGTTTGTTTCATTGGAAAAAGCAGAGCAAATGAAAATTATAAGAAAAAATGAATTTAACTGATTTTTTTGATCATTCAGGTGAGGGATGTGAATGATAACACTCCAATGTTTGCATGCGTTCCATACGCAGCAACTCTCCCAGAAAACACAGAGCCTCAGCATCCCATAATTCAGCTCCAGGCTACTGACCTTGACCATGAAAGCAGATACTTGAGGTTCTCATTTAGCCCAGGGATGACTGAAATGGCCAGCATATTCTCCATCAGTGCAGATACAGGATGGATTGTCTTACTGACCAAACTGGACAGGGAGAAGCAGGATCAGTACAACCTGACAGTTGTGGTGTCTGACACTCCAGTAAACACTGCTCAACAAGCAGGTGAATGGTCTCTTACCTCCACTACAAGTGTCATAATCACAGTCACTGACTGCAATGACAACCCTCCCAGGTTTGAACAGGACAGTTATGTGACAGCTGTCAATGAGGGTGCCCTGCCTGGAACTGTACTGATCAGGCTTGTGAGCAAGGATGCTGATGTTGGAAGTAACTCCATGGTTACATACTACATAACTGAAGGAGACCATCTGGGTCAGTTTGTGGTGAGTTAGCTTTTGTAATATTATATCTATTTATGCTTGACCAGGTTCTTTTAAAAAATATAAGAGAGAGACAATGTATTTTCATAGGACATGCAATGAGAAGAGGGGGCATTGAAAATATTATAACAACAGGAAAAATGGAAGGAAGAAGATCAAGAGGAAGACAAAGAGAAATGATACTGGACAGTCTGACGGGATGGTGTGAGAGGAGATCACCAACTGAACTGATGGCCTGCATGAAGGATCGTGTACTCTGGAGAAGCATAATAGCCAATGCCAGTCAGCACGGCACCTGATGATGATGATGAGGTTCTTTTCTTTGGTTTGGATGTTTATAGTCACATCTTACATCTTACATCCTTCCTGTGGTGTTAAATGTCACATAGGGTTCATAGTTTGCCAAGATTTACTGTTTTCGGCGAGCTTTTCAAGCTCATCAAGGGATATTATGCCCACTGAACTGGCTGTGCTTTCTAAGTATATTTTTCCCTTATTGTTAATGAGAAGTTTCATTACTTTTGTTTTTTCTTTGTTAATTTCGAGTCCAATTTTACTAGCCTCTCTTTCATATGGTTGCTAACCTTGTTTAGCAAAATCTCTTCTTCTCTTTCATATGGTTGCTAACCTTATTTAGCAAAATCTCTTCTTCTCTTTCATATGGTTGCTAACCTTATTTAGCAAAATCTCTCCTTCTCTTTCATACTGTTGCTAACCTTATTTAGCAAAATCTCTTCTTCTCTTTCATATGGTTGCTAACCTTATTTAGTAAAATCTCTCCTTCTCTTTCATACTGTTGCTAACCTTATTTAGCAAAATCTCTCCTTTTTCATATGGTTGCTAACCTTATTCAACAAAATCTCTTCTTCTCTTTCATATGGTTGCTAACCTTATTTAGCAAAATCTCTTTTTCTCTTTCATATGGTTGCTAACCTTATTTAGCAAAATCTCTCCTTTTTCATATGGTTGCTAACCTTATTTAGCAAAATCTCTTTTTCTCTTTCATATGGTTGCTAACCTTATTTAGCAAAATCTCTTCTTCTCTTTCATATGGTTGCTAACCTTGTTTAGCAAAATCTCTTCTTCTCTTTCATACTGTTGCTAACCTTATTTAGCAGTATCTCTTCTTCTCTTTCATACTGTTGCTAACCTTATTTAGCAAAATCTCTTCTTCTCTTTCATATGGTTGCTAACCTTGTTTAGCAAAATCTCTCCTTCTTTTTCATATGGTTGCTAACCTTATTTAGCAAAATCTCTCCTTCTCTTTCATACCGTTGCTGACCTTATTTAGCAAAATCTCTCCTTCTCTTTCATATGGTTGCTAACCTTATTTAGCAAAATCTCTTCTTCTCTTTCATATGGTTGCTAACCTTATTTAGCAGTATCTCTTCTTCTCTTTCATATGGTTGCTAACCTTATTTAGCAAAATCTCTTCTTCTCTTTCATACCGTTGCTAACCTTATTTAGCAAAATCTCTCCTTCTCTTTCATATGGTTGCTAACCTTATTTAGCAGTATCTCTTCTTCTCTTTCATATGGTTGCTAACCTTATTTAGCAAAATCTCTTCTTCTCTTTCATATGGTTGCTAACCTTGTTTAGCAAAATCTCTCCTTCTTTTTCATATGGTTGCTAACCTTATTTAGCAAAATCTCTCCTTCTCTTTCATACCGTTGCTGACCTTATTTAGCAAAATCTCTCCTTCTCTTTCATATGGTTGCTAACCTTATTTAGCAAAATCTCTTCTTCTCTTTCATATGGTTGCTAACCTTATTTAGCAGTATCTCTTCTTCTCTTTCATATGGTTGCTAACCTTATTTAGCAAAATCTCTTCTTCTCTTTCATACCGTTGCTAACTTTATTTAGCAAAATCTCTCCTTCTCTTTCATATGGTTGCTAACCTTATTTAGCAGTATCTCTTCTTCTCTTTCATATGGTTGCTAACCTTATTTAGCAAAATCTCTTCTTCTCTTTCATATGGTTGCTAACCTTATTTAGCAGTATCTCTTCTTCTCTTTCATATGGTTGCTAACCTTATTTAGCAAAATCTCTTCTTCTCTTTCATACCGTTGCTAACCTTATTTAGCAAAATCTCTCCTTCTCTTTCATACTGTTGCTAACCTTATTTAGCAGTATCTCTTCTTCTCTTTCATATGGTTGCTAACCTTATTTAGCAAAATCTCTTCTTCTCTTTCATACTGTTGCTAACCTTATTTAGCAAAATCTCTCCTTCTCTTTCATACTGTTGCTAACCTTATTTAGCAAAATCTGAGTGAAACAGTAATTTAAAAAAATGATAATGAATTTAGTAACAGGTTTTGCAAGTCTATTATAAAAACAGTAGGGAAAAAAAGATGACAGAGTGACCTATCTTGCTTCAAAAAGAAATATCCTGAATCCTCTAAAAGGGTAATCAAAGATGGACTAAGTCTGTCCCTTCTGCATTAGCCATAACAGACTATAATATAATTGTTGCAATAAATTACAGTAACTTTGTAGAGCCTGATATTGCCACTTTCAAAGGTTCATTATATTGTCCTGTTATTGTTTAATGAAGATGATATTTGTTATTGATAGGTTATGTTAGTAAGACATTTTTATATGGGTAGATGCCAGTAAATTTAAATTTAAGGTTGACATTATTTCCCTCTTTCATTTAGTGTGTTACGGTTAATTTCTCTTCATATCTTTATGTGTTAAGGTTAATCTTTTTTTTAAGATTTTTGCATTTTACAATGAAAAAGGTCAAGGTAAAATATCCATTTCCATGCCATTAAGACATATTGGGGATAAGGTGTTAGGCCCATGTTTCCAAGACCATCGGCACATGAAAGTGTGATGAGGTCATTGTCATGCCTGGCCACATTTACCTTCCTAGATTTCTCTGGTGCCCATTTTTAGAAGCTGGCTGAACCCTGGAACCTTTTTTGGTGTATGCCAGAAAAAACATCCCCACTGCTGGGACTTGAACCTGATACCACTGAATTAGTAGACTGAGGTCCTAACCATTGAGCCAACCAGACAGTTTAACATTTTTTTCTTTTAAAAATTCTAAAAAAAATTACTCTTGATAAATACATTTTAAAAAAAAGTTTTAAAGTGTAAAACTAAAAAAAAATTAATTAAAAAAATGTAAAATGATTAGTTTTTAATCATTTCAAATGTTTAAAAAATTTTTTTTTTTAGTATTGTGCTCTAAAAATTAATTTATTAAGAGGAATTTTTAAAAAAATGTTAAAGAAAGAAAAGATTAATCTGTTCAAAATGTTATGGCTGATGTTTTCAGATTTCTTTTATATGATAGATACTCAACACAGGAGAACTTTCTGTGAATAAAGCATTAGACAGAGAGAAGAAGGAAGAATATGTCTTACAAGTTGCAGCTACAGATGGTGCATTTGTCACATACACAACTGTCATCATTGATGTTCTGGATGACAATAACAATATTCCTGTCTGCAATCAGGTGAGTGTGTAGTTTTATCCTTGGAAGAGATGGGTTTGAATCACAATATAGTCCAGAATTTTTTTTTTCTTCTTTGGGGTAAATTTTAAAAATAAATCATCCTGCACACCAAGGGATGAATGGCAACTATAACACAGAGTCACGGCTACATGGCTCCCCCTAATACCATGTTTTTAAATACACTAGGAGGCTGGTCTGGGGACTTTTATGATAGTTATGTTTCATTTTCATCAGGGTCAGGGTCATCCTGCTCAGTCTCACTGTAATGCTGTTGTAATGTTCCCATTAATGGGCTGTTGCAATGTTCCCAGTAGTGGGCTGTTGCAGTGCTCCCACTAATGGGCTGTTGCAGTGTTCCCAGTAGTGGGCTGTTGCAGTGTTCCCACTAATGGGCTGTTGCAGTATTCCCAGTAGTGGGCTGTTGCAATGTTCCCAGTAGTAGGGTGTTGCAGTGTTGCAGCAAGTCAGTAGAATAGGTAGTTGGTAGATCAGGAAATGTCTCATGGTGGTGTTGTGATAAGCTCACTGAGCTTGCTAAGGAAGGCTGAGATGTTTCTTCAGAGAGAATGGGTAAACCTGGTGGGACACTCACATCTGAGGGGATTAATGTGGATCTTTTGTTCAGGGCATGCAGGTGTGCATAAAAATGGGTTGGCTAATAGACTGGAAGGCCAGGCTAAAATCCAAGGGAGGCTGAGAATAAAAAAAAAGGACATCATGAAGGCTGTATTGGAAACAGACTATGGGAAGTTGAAGAGAGGGAATGGATGGACAGTGTGCATATACAGAGATTGATGATATTAGGGCAGAGCAAGGGTGCTGGAAGAAAATCTGAACTAAGTGGGTGAAAACATAATAAACAAACAACATTTAATGGGAACCATTAGTAGACAGACTCTTTGGTTGATGGTGGAGCATGTATCGGAATGTCCTGAATGTGGTGATGCTGGATTCTGAAATCAGTAGATTAAGGATCAGCATGTTTATTTTCGTTAAAGTGGACATTGTTCAGAAGCTTGAAAGCAAGAAAACCAGCTATTTAACCAACTTTGAGGTGCCTCAGCATCAACTGCTGATAACACTAGGTTCATATTCATGTGGAGATCCCACACCACCAATAAGAAAATCATGTTTTTTTAAAACATTTTACAGTGAATGCTGTGGTGTGTCATGTATGATATTTTTTCATACCTTATTTATTAGCAATATGTTCAAAATTCTAGATTTTTATGAACTTATCATTTGTATACTTTACTGTTTATAGAAAACATAAAATGTTTATGATCATCATCATCATCATCATAGGTGCCATGCCGACTGGCGTTGGCTATTATGCTTCTCCAGAGTACACGATCCTTCATGCAGGCCATCAGTTCAGTTGGTGATCTCCTCTCACACCATCCCGTCAGACTGTCCAGTATCATTTCTCTTTGTCTTCCTCTTGATCTTCTTCCTTCTATTTTTCCTGTTGTTTTTTCAATGCCCCCTCTTCTCATTGTATGTCCTATGAAAGTACATTGTCTCTCTCTTATCTTTTTGACAAGGTCTTTTGTCTCTCCAGCTCTTCTCATACATTCTTCATTAGTTATTTTTGCTGTCCAGGGGATTCGCAACATTCTTCTAATAAACCACATTTCTGCTACTTCCAGTGATTTTGTGCAGACTTGCCTATTGTCCATGATTCACTTCCATATAACAAGATAGGTTCAATATAGCATTTTAGGACTCGTTTTCTAACATTCATTGATAAAGATGTGTTAGCTAATATGTTTCTCATTCTCTGAAATGCAGTCTTTGCTTGGCCTATTCTGTTCCTAATTTCTGTTCTGCATTTCCCATCTGAAGTTATTACTGCTCCAAGGTATTTGAATTTCTGCACCTGCTTTAGAATAGTTCCGTTTAATTTATACTGCATGCTGGTGGATTCTGTTTCTTAGATATAACCATAGTCTCTGTCTTTTTGATGTTCAAAGTAAAGCCTTTCTGTTCACTTTCTTTGGCCACTTTATCCAAGAGATTTTGCAGGTCTTGTTGGTTCTCATCTATCGGTACTGTGTCGTCAGCATACTGAAGGTTGTTAATATTGTATCCTCCAATTTTTATGCCTGGTTCTGTGATGATTGTTCTTAGAATATTCTCGCTGTACAGAGAAAAGAGAAAAATGTTTATAGAATTTTATAAATAACCATTGAGATGGTAGAAAATTTACCTTCATTTAATAAAGGTTGTACTTAATCTCTTGGCAGTCAGTGCACAGAGTTGAACTAAATGAGGATGTAATGAAAGGAACACAAGTGGCACAAATCTATGCTACAGATGCTGATGAAAGTGGAACAGTGAATGCCATAATTGAGTACAGCTTACTGGGAGATGGAGCAGACCATTTCTTTATAGATAAAAAATCTGGTGAGTTGACATTTAGAAAGGTGTGCTTGACATTGCTATGATGATTTGTCATAAATCATTTATTAATCAGAAGTCACTCCATGAATATAAAACACCATCTACTGAGTCAAAGATTTTAGTGATTTTACACATTACTGAATGCAGTAATACTACAAACAACACTGTCTGTATTAAGCCAGGTTGAGTTTTGCTGATTATATTCATTGAATTTGGTCATAAAAATGATGGTTTTCAGATTCCAATAGCCACATACATTCATCTAGATCAGTACTGTTTTCAAAGACAAAAAATTGCCATATAGAGCATCGTCATCAGTCCTTCATACTTCCAGTGGAGCATAAGGCATCAGCAAAAGTTCTCCAGTCAATCCTGTCTTGAACAAGTCAGGATCTCTCTCTCTCTGAACCTTAAGTGCCCAGGGCACATGGGGCTTCCGCAAGGGTTTTCCACAAATGCCTGTCTTTCGCCTTTTTTTCTGCTCTTGCCCAGGTGAGCCCTCTATTGCTCAACATCCTTTCTGTTGTTCTTCTCCATGTCTCTTTTGGTCTACCCTTACTTCTGCTCCCCTGTGGTGTCCATCTTAGTGCTATTTTTGGTAGTGATAGGATACATGAAACTGTGTCTTTCCTGCTTCCTTTAGTTCTTCCTATATTGTGTGTCTCCATGTCCCCAGTAGTCTATCCCCCTTTCTTTTCACTTGAAGTGTCCAAGCCAAGGTAGTATAGGGGTGTCTTGTTCTTTTGCATTTGTAGTATGTGGCCCAGCCATTTCCATACAAATGGCTGAAGCATTTTCTCTAGGGAAGATGCAAGAAATGATTTAGTTTTGTCTGTGGATTGATTTATGCTTTAAAGTTTTTATCTTTTACCTTATGTTACTATTTTTATTACTATATCAAACTCACCTTATTTTTCGCCACCTGAACTTTTTTTTTTAGGGCTTATCCGAACTGCCAGTCTGCTGGATAGAGAGACAAAACCAGAGTTCAGGCTGACTGCAGTTGCCCAAGATGGTGGAGGACTCAACTGCACAACCTCTGTGTTGGTGTACTTGAACGATGTTAACGACAACCCACCTGTGTTCGGACCAGGCAGTTTGCGTGAGTCATACAGCATTCAGGAGGATGCCAAGATTCGAACCCTGCTCACAAGGGTAGCAGCTCAAGATGCTGATATAGGTGAGCAATGTCCTATTATATATCCCATTATAAAGCTCTCACACACTTCTCAGGTTCCTCATGGAACATTGTAGACTAAACCTGTAAAAACATCACATTCTGCATGTGCCAGAATAGTCTCCTGTCTAATAGTGGTTAATACATTTACCTGCTTATCAGAAGGTGCCGAGTTTGATTCCTTACTGAGGAGTTTGATTCCTTACTGAGGTGTAATTCTTTTGGCTGACCAATACTGAGTCAGCCCAGCCTTTGGCTTAGAAAAATGCAGGCACTAACACTTCACATCCTATAGCATGAAAATGTCTTGGAAGTGTGTATAAAATATGGCAGTGATTTTTTATTTTTAAATGTGAGAGACAGATTGAGAGTGACACATTTCATGGTCAGTAAATGAGAGTTAGCAAAGACCTCTTTCCATCTTTCTTGTAATTCTCCTGTAGCACATCTGGTTTAACACAGTAGGGATCAGCTTCATGGGTATGTCTGATTTTAACACAGTAGGGATCAGCTTAATGGGTATGTCTGATTTTAACACAGTAGGGATCAGCTTCATGGGTATGTCTGATTTTAACACAGTAGGGATCAGCTTAATGGGTATGTCTGATTTTAACACAGTAGGGATCAGCTTCATGGGTATGTCTGATTTTAACACAGTAGGGATCAGCTTAATGGGTATGTCTGATTTTAACACAGTAGGGATCAGCTTCATGGGTATGTCTGATTTTAACACAGTAGGGATCAGCTTAATGGGTATGTCTGATTTTAACACAGTAGGGATCAGCTTCATGGGTATGTCTGATTTTAACACAGTAGGGATCAGCTTAATGGGTATGTCTGCTTTAACACAGTAGGGATCAGCTTAATGGGTATGTCTGATTTTAACACAGTAGGGATCAGCTTCATGAGTATGTCTACTGAGAACACATTAGTCGTGTTTTCACTCTGGGACTTGTAGAAAATCACAATGGCCAGTTTCTCTCAGTAGTTCAACACATGCACTTCATGATCACAGTGATAGTGATGATAAGTTTTCAGTCTTAAGAAAATGAACAGATAATTACCTTTTCATCCTGTTTAATTACCATTGCTGACATTGCACATCATCCTTTATCTTTAGGTGTCAACAGTCACATCATGTACCGCCTGTCAGCAAACTCCAGCACTGTCTTCAACATTGACCCAGATTCTGGTATCATCAGTTTAGTGGCCACATTGGACAGAGAGAGAAACCAGAGCTACAACATGACTATAATTGCATACAATCCTGTAAGATGATCTACACAGAGGCTTTGATTATAGTTTTAATGTTCATGAAGATTATCCTACATTTTTATCTTCTACTTCCTCAAGCCCCAAATTGAGCAAAATTTTGCAACAAATGACTTGCTTCTGTATTTAATGTTTTTGTTCCTAACAGCTTTTAATTTTTATAATTTTAATTTGATTATTTTCTTTTGTGGCTGTAAATTGTAATTAGGCATATATATGTGGCAGCCTGGTTGACTGAGTGGTTAGTTGCTAGGTCTACTAATCTATTGGTACTGGGTTCAAGTCCCAGCAGTGGGTTTTTTTTTCTGGTACCACCACACCAAAAAAGGCTCCAGGATCCACCCAGCCTTTAAAGATTTTCATGTGTCGATGGTCATGGATATAACAAGCCTAACACCATATCCCTAATATGCCTTACTGGCCTGGAAATAGAGATTTTAGTTCATGAAAATTGATAGTGAACTGAGATTATGAAAAAAAATTGGTAACTGTCATGCCATAAAGGAACATATAGTGTTGGTGCCCATATTTTCCTTGACCTGTCTCCAAGATAGAGTGTGATGTCTGCTTTTCCTTTCCAAGACTCCAGGAGGAACCATGTATTGTTTTCTTCAACTGGGTGACAGGAGTGTTCAAGTTGGGACTAGAACCACATACCTCTCCAAGAAAGACTAGAACTTCTAATCTTTCCATGAGAAAACTGGAACCACTGATGTATCCATGAGAGATTAGAGCCACTGACCTCTCCAAGAGAGAGACTAGAACTAAACTACTGACCATTCCAAGGACTAGAACCACTGACTTTTCCATGAGACCTGGAACCACTGATTTCTTCGTAAGAGATTAGAGCCAAGAGAGAGACTAGAACCACTGACCTGTCCATGAGAGACTTAAACTACTGACCTAGAGACTGGAATCACTGGTCTCTCCATGGGAGACTGAACCACTGAAAAGACAGAAACTAGAGAATCTGATAATCACTGGAAAACTTCAGAGGGAGGCTGAGAGAATCCAAATGATTGACACAGAAAAAGCACAGGAGAAGAAATGCATTCATCTTGATTAGAAATACCAAAGACTGCACTAAATGGAAAAGGCAGTGTCTATTGGTTTTACATGTTTTCACATGATAATTGTGAGATATTATTGCATTAATATTTCTTTTTTTTTTTTTCACAGCCATATTTTAACAACTGATAATTTGATAACACTTTTTTGACTGACCAGGTAAACCCAGACTTATTCTCAGAGGCAAGTATAAAGGTCATGGTTCTGGATGTGAACGACAATCCACCAGAGTTTGAGCAATCGAGTTATAAGGCCACTCTTCAGGAATCGGTGCAGGTTGGTGAGGTCATAACACAGGTCAAGGCCACAAGTCTGGACATTGGACTCAATGCTCACATCACCTACTCTCTTGCTGCAGGCAATGAGCAGGGAAAATTTGCCATTGATCCTCATAAAGGTATGAAAAACAACAGATTAAGAAATTTTACAAGTTTTTTGGTACTTTTTCTGTTTTTTTTTTAATGTTTCTTTACTTCATTCTCATAGCTTATCCAGTGCTGAAAATCTGAAAACCAGTGCTGGAAATAAAAAACCAGTGTTAAAATTATAAATGAAGACCATCTTCTTCTAAAGAAATGAATCACAGACAATAAACAGGTCAGTGAAGGCTACACAAATATAGCTTCTCAAAAGAGTGTTAAATGTGTGTTAAGTACAAATAATATGAAATGATACAACATGAATAAAAGCCATTGGAAAAAATAAAAAAAAGAATTTAGTTGAAACTTAATTCAGAGAAGACAGATAGATGTTAATGAGAAGTGGAGAAGTTGAAAACATCATAGAAGCATGAAAGATAAATGGGAAAAGAGACAGAGGAAGGCTGCTGCAAAAATTAGCCTAACATAAGACATGATTATGATGATCTTCTGATAAAATGAGTGATTAGATTTTTTTTTGGTTCTTTTTCTTACTTATAGAAAATTTGAACTGTTTTTCTAAGACACTGAAATTTAAATCACTGAATTTATGGACATTTTTTTATGTAAAAGCTGCAGTTGATTTGAATTTTTGATTTTGGATATATAGATATATATATATGTTGCACTCAAGACATATTGCAACTAATGGGATTGAAATTTTAGCTATGGAGACATTTAAATTAGGCCAATTAATAAATGTTGATATTGAGACCCTGAAATTGCAACAGTTGAATTTCAGTTTGGGGCATTAAGACACAGAGATTGCTGAGGTTGTCATTATAAATATTTACATCGTTATTTTCAGACATGGTCTAAATTTAGTGAAACTCTTGCTGATATATTCATTTCGTGCTTGGAATTTAATTTGTTTTTTTTCCCCTCATGTGATGTGTCCTTTCCAGAACATTGTCCCTCTCAATTCCTCCCTGAATGCAGTGTGGTCTTGCACAAGTTGACCAGCATGTCGCAGTGACATATTCAGACTTTCTGTGATGTCCTGAGTCCATCTTGTGGCGAGGTTGTCTCTTTTCTCTTTGTGTCTTCTAGTATCAACCTCTTAAAACTGTTGTGTCTCTTGAACTTTCTTCAGTGGCCATGATAGGTTTCTTGGCAGTGTAAGAAGGTAGTTTGCCATTACTTTCCTACAAGTCGGTGATCATAGCCATTGTCTCCACAGTTGATCCTCTGCCTATACCATCATAGAGTAAGGATTGTGACCTGCAGTATCTGCTGGCTGCTCCCACTGATACATTCACCACCTCCTCCCATGGCTTCACATAACCCTGATCAGGGGACTGAACGGGTGAACCTTGCCCATGAGTGTCCCTTAGACTAGCAGAGGGAAGGAAACATCTTACATTTCCTTTGGTAGGGATTATCTCTACCCTACTACCTGTATTATTTTTACCTGAATATAATTTAAACTAAGGTGGAAGTGGCAGATCACCAAGTTAGAGCAGAGAATTTTTAGATTTTTCTGTTTACACTTTATCATTTTATTAGCATGTTTTTCTCTGTTTCCCTCTATTTTTTTCCCCTTGGAGATTTCCGGTGATAGTCAAATTCTCTAACTTTGGTCTTTTCATGACATGTCTGAAGAATTTTGACGGTCTTTTCCTTATAGTTTTTATTAGCTTTTGGTAATAAATTGAATACGGTTGAGTATTTAAAATTAGACATGATATTTCAAACCTGGCCGTGTTGTGTTAACAGGAATCCTGACAGTGGCTGAACCACTTGACCATGAACTTTCGAGGGAATATTTCCTTACTGTCCTGGCAGCAGACCATGGTGTTCCTCCCCTAACCAATATGGCCATAATTAGCATAAATGTCACAGATATGAATGACAATGCTCCACGTTTTAGCCAGGACTCATACACAGTTCATGTCAGTGAAAGTGTTGAAGAGGGAACAGAGATTTTTAAGGTGAGTGAAATAAAACCTGGCCAGTGGAGCACTGACAGGTAATATATGTGCTGTAAGTAGCTGTTTTCTGTAACTTGATTCATGGCATTGAGGCATTTAGGAGATTAGGGTCTTTGACCTTTTTTATGCTTTTGTGGCAAATAGGGAATCTATCATATTTTTACACAAAGTGCATGTCATACATAGTTTTTTGCAACCATGGACTACCTTGTATGTTATACACAAGCTTTCAACAGACAGTAAAGTTTGGATATCATGCTTCTCCATCTTGCCTGGTCCTTGGCGTTTCCAATTAATTGAGATGCCTTTCTTTTTCCATTCCGCTTGGTCAGTCCATGGAAATATTTTTCTCTTGGCTTTCGTCCTTCCTCTTTCCTTTGAATTTTCCATTCGTTACTAGGTTCTCCAACTTGTCTTTTCATGACATGTCCAAGAAATGTCAGTTGTCTTTTTGTTTCTTATCATTTTAACTAGTTTTTATTGTTCTGAAACTTCTTTGAGGACCTCCAAGTTTGTCAAGGTTTATGAGTAAAATATAAACAGTTGTTTGGCTCGCAGCCTGGCAGTCAGCAAGAATAGAAAAGAATTTACTCACAGAAAACACAAACACAGAAAAGTGAAGAATGAAAAGTCATTTTAGTAGGTAAGTCCAAATTAAACTTTATTTTTGTCCAGATGGACAATGGCTGACCTGCCCATGGATGACCAAAACTATGGGGGCTGATTTTTTTTACTGAGAATCATTGTTAACAGTACACCTTATGTAATTACTTTTTATCAGTAGTTTGTTTCCTTCAGTTCTTTGATTTTTTAAAATGAATTTTATTTTTATTTTGTGAGTGTGTGGTCAAACTCATATATGAAATCTCTCAATAACTATGATTCTGTTTTCTCTCTCTCTCATGTGTGTATGTGCACATGCACGCACTCTCTCTCTCTCTCTCTCTCTCCCCTACTTGTTGGCTCTCTCATGTACACACTCCTGCTTGTTATAAACATGTGTACATTATACAAATATGTGTATAATTATTTTTGCATAAAAGCAGATTTTACACATATAGTTGTTATATGCATGCAGGAAACTCTCTAGTGTAGAGATTGGAACAACAACACAATTCCTCCTCACAACCCCTCCTCAGACAAGTATTTCAGCTGTAAGGGGGGTGGGCCCCTCTGGGTCATGACTCCCAGAGGTCTTGTGAGTTGTTGGTTTTTTCTTTCCATCCCGGAATTGAGCCCATGATCTCCCAATTGGTACTGCACCTCGAAGTGCATCTTAGTGGTTTAGTTACGGAGGACCGGTATTGGTTGTGACAAATGAAATTATTTAAGTTCTTAGTGCTTGTTTTGCATACTCCACAGCCAGCATGAGGCCTTTTCTGCTGTTTCTGAAAAGGCTTTTCAATGCCCTTGCTTTTGCTTGTCCCTTTATGCCCAGTTGCTTATATAGGTCATATGCTGATGTTGCCATGAATCCTCTCACTCCCACTTCTACAGCTATCACTTTTGCCTTGACTCCTGCCCCCCCGCCTTAGTTGCTTGACCAGATCATTGTACTTCTCACATTTGAATAAATGCTGCTCCTCTATTCTTGTTTCGTATGGAATCTTAAGCTTGATCATTATTAGTTCCTGTTTGGCTATGAAGTACACTACAATGTCTGGTCGCATTCCTGCATTCTTGATGGCAGACGGATATTCTCTTCTTCCAGGTAGGTCTGCTATCACATCTCAGTTGTTTCCACCATTTAGCAGTGATAGTAAAGGAATGTCTCTGATTTCAATATTCAGTGCCGTACCAGCGCCTATGAAGTATTTAGGTGGGACCTCAACTCTTTTGCTGTTGTTTGCTTTATCTTTTGTCCTGTCTACAGTGGCTACTAGTTCCTGCAGCACTCTGTTGTGCAGCCAGTTGTGGTGCCCTTGGGCTAATGATACTCTGCATGCTGACAGCATATGCTCCAATGTTTGTCTTTTGTTGCAGAGAGGGCACTTTGTGTCTTCTGAATGACATTTACAACAGTGGTTATATTCCCAGTGACCTGATTAAATCCACGTTTATAGCACTACCAAAGAAACCAGGTGCAAAGGAATGTGACGACCACCGGACTATCAGCCTCTCATGTCACATAACGAAGCTACATCCGAGAATAATTATGAGAAGAACAAGGAAAAAGATAAAAATGGAAATAGCAGATGAACAGTTTGGATTTGTTGAAGGAAAGGGAACACACAATGCCATTTATGCTTTACGAACACTAACAGAAAGAGCTTTAGAAGTACAGAAAGATCTCTACTTATGCTTCATCAGTTACACCAAGGCATTTGACAAGGTGAAACATAATGAAATTATTGAAATGCTTGAAGACATCGATATAGACAACAAAGACCTGAGGATTGTAAAACATCTTTACTGGCAGCAAGGAGCAGCAGTTCGAGTTGAAAATAGAATTAGAAAATATCAATCTATAAAACAAGGGGTGTGACAAGAATGTGTACTATCTCCAGACCTTTTTTCTCTGTACAGCGAGAATATTCTGAGAAAATCATCACAGAACCAGGCATAAAAATTGGAGGATACAATATTAACAACCTTCGGTATGCTGACGACACAGTACTGATAGCTGAGAACCAACAAGACCTGCAAAATCTCTTGGATAAAGTAGCCAAAGAAAGCGAACAGAAAGGCCTTACTTTGAACATCAAAAAGACAGAGACTATGGTTATATCTAAGAAACAGAATCCACCAGCATGCAGTATTAAATTAAACAGAACTATTCTAAAGTAGGTGCAGAAATTCAAATACCTTGGAGCAGTAGTAACTTCAGATGGGAAATGCAGAACAGAAATTAGGAACAGAATAGGCCAAGCAAAGACTGCATTTCAGAGAATGAGAAACATATTAGCTAACACATCCTTATCAATGAATGTTAGAAAACGAGTCCTAAAATGCTATATTGAACCTATCTTGTTATATGGAAGTGAATCATGGACAATAGGCAGGTTTGCACAAAAATCATTGGAAGCAGCAGAAATGTGGTTTATTAGAAGAATGTTGTGAATCCCCTGGACAGCAAAAATAACTAATGAAGAATGTATGAGAAGAGCTGGAGAGACAAAAAAACCTTGTCAAAAAGATAAGAGAGAGACAATGTACTTTCATAGGACATGCAATGAGAAGAGGGGCATTGAAAATATTATAACAACAGGAAAAATAGAAGGAAGAAGATCAAGAGGAAGACAAAGAGAAATGATACTGGACAGTCTGACGGGATAGTGTGAGAGGAGATCACCAACTGAGCTGATGGCCTGCATGAAGGATCATGTACTCTGGAGAAGCATATAGCCAACACCAGTCGGCACGGCACCTGATGATGATGATGATGTAAAGAAGGCCATTTGGGCCAGGTGCTGATTTGCCTTTAGCTTTTCTTACAACACTCTCTACTTCTTGTAAAGTTGGTGGGGGCTGCATTTGAATTTGCTGCCTGGCAGTGTTGGTACCTATATTTTCCTTTATTTGTACCAGGCCAGAGAGACAAGTAGCAAATATGCAAATAGCACCAATATTTTCCATGACCTGTCATTCTCATGGTCAGTACCTCACCTGATGGCCATTCCTTTTTTGGACTCGGGAGGAGTCAGGTATTAATTTTTAAAGATGAGTTGACAGGACAGAGTCTGGTCAGAGTAGAAGCACTTTGATGGGAGACAACTAAGATGCACGTGCTGTAAGTACAGTTTCATACATGCAGCTGCAGTTGTTATTGTAAAATTTGTGAACATGAACTTGGTTTCTTGGCAGTTGATGCCATGGTGAAATATTTTGCCACACAGTCATCAGTGTCAGCCAAAGTGGCTTTCATCATTCCGGGATCTGACTTAAGAAATCTTACCCACAAGGTCAATCACTGTAAAGTGTGCATCATCCCTAGCTTGTAGATCAGGATATTTTATCACAAGAGCTTGTTTTCAGAAACATTTCACAAAATGAGGCATAGGGTCTTGACCAGCTATTGTTATAGTTTCTTGTAGACATGCATTCTCACAAATGCAGTTATCTCTGCACCCAGTTCATAACTATCAGTGTTTTATAGATATTGACTGTATAGAATCTATATAAAATCCATGTTACAGTTGCAGTTACTTGCTTAATACAAGATTGGCTGGTGAATCTTTGTTGGTGCCTTATGCTTCATTGGAAGCACAGAGGAGTGATGATTACAATTCTAGGAGAAATATGTAAACCCTCAAATACATTTTTTAAAACTTAAAATCATGTTTAAAATCCTTCAGGTGATGGCAACAGACAGTGACAGCTTACCTAATGCAGTGATCACTTACAGTATCTTAGATGGTAATACCAATAACCATTTCATCATTGACCCCCAAGATGGCATCTTACAAGTCAATGCGCCACTTGACAGGGAGAAAGTACGTTTTTTTTTTTCTCTCGTCTTTTTTTTTTTTCATTTCCAGAACTTTCCTGTCTTCCTTTGAAAAAAATTATTTCTGTAAAATCATTTGCTAGGTGTAATGTGTCCAGCTTGAGTAGTCTCCAGGGTTACAACTGTTTGCATGTATGAAGTTGTGGGCTGCGTATAAAAACTAATGCCCAAACCATGCAGACCTGAGACGAAAGACATGACCAGAGGACATAAGCCTGAGGCAAGAGCTTTGGGGCTCCTGTCAGGATCTGGAGAGGACTGCAAGCTTTGCCATGTGGACAAGGATCAAGATCTAGAGAGGACTGCGAGCTTTGCCATGTGGACAGGGATCAGGATCTGGAGAGGACTGTGGGCTTTGCCATGTGGACAGGGATCAGGATCTGGAGAGGACTGCAAGCTTTGCCATGTGGACAGGGATCAGGATCTGGAGAGCTACAAGCTTTGCCATGTGGACAGGGATCAGGATCTGATGTGACCAACAATCTCAAACACAGAAGAACTAGTTTTTGTCAACTTACATAAAAATGAGATCATGTATTGTATTTGCTATTGAGCTATCAGTTCAATTTACCACAATCTAATACTTAATGTTTAATTATAATTGTTTTTGTTAGACCAGTTTGCCTGACTAATGTTTATACCATTCTCTCTGTTACAGATCAGTAGTTATTCCTTGGTTATTCAAGCCCATGATTCTGGACTTCCCATGTTGCTTAGCTCAGCAGTTGTTATTGTTACTGTTATGGATGTTAATGATAACCCACCAGTGTTTTCTCAGGATTTCTACAAAGGAATGGTTCAGGTAAACCTTCAGTTTCATATTATATTGGTGTTTCATATTATTATTTTTCTTTTTAGGTTGTGTTTCTTTTTTTTCTTTTTCTTGTTGTTTAATATGGTGAAAAATAGTCATATTTGAGAACCTGTTTCTCCATTGATTAGATCTAGACCAGGTAGGATAAAGATGGAGCTAACCCTGTTATGCCTTGGAGTCACCCGGGGATATGGTATTAGTGCCCATATTATCCTTGACTGTTGGCACAATAGAGGGTGATGTGGTCAGCCTAATGCATGGCTGCTTTACCTTCATCAGCCCCAGAAGAAGCTGGATACCATTTCTACATCTGGGTGACTGGCACACCTCAGCTGGTTTCAAACCACCAACCTTCACCTTGAGAGACTAGTGCACTAACCATTTTACCACTTGGATGCTCTCTAGAGAAGAAAATAATAGAACTGCACACAAGCTTTTCTTCACAGTGAAGATGTTGGAACACAGATGTGATTCTGAATTAGAAGTGGATTTCACTGGCTTCTGTGCAAGATTGGACCTGAACGGTGAGCATCTGCTCGCCATTGGGACCATGGAGACCCACACCTCATCAGTCTGACTGAGCCTGTAACTAGGAGCACCAAAGGAGAGATGGGATAAAGCCTTAGCAAGCTGTGTTTTGCCAGCCCTGATAACTTTGTTCAGTGACAGCATCTTTATCCCCAATAACTTTATCTTGTGTAGACTAATATTAAGTTGAAATTTCAGCTTATTGTTAGAAGGTAAGAATAACACATCATGTAGTTAGGCAGAATGACTACTTTCATCATCATTCCTCTATACTCCCAATGGAGCATAAGGCATCAAGAAAGGTTCTCCAGCCAGTCCTTTTGCTTTACACCTCTTCCCATCCTGAAGCCTGTAAGAACTCCATCCCATATTCCCAACTCCTCCGTCTTCGCCGCATATGTCAGGATAATTTGGACTTTATAGATCAGTCCAACAAGTTATTAGAATTTTTCCGTCATCACCACTACCCAGAAAAGGTCCTTCGTAAAGCCTTCAACCATATCCAGCTAGTGAGCCGCAAAGAAGTATTCAGGAAAAAGCCTGTTACTCCATCTGACAGAGTTAAGTTAGTACTGCCTTTCCACCTGCACGGTCAGATGGTTAAGAAAATTCTTTATTGTCATCTGCCGATAATCCAGCTCAACTCCGACACTCGTGACATTTCTCTGATCCACCCCTATTGGCATACAAACGTGAGCCAAACCTTAAGGACATCCTCGTCCACAGCCACTTGAAGCAGAGCCTTACATATGTTGGCACCAGAAAATGTAACCGCCCCCGCTGCGTTACCTGCCCCGTAGTTTGGGAATCAAAAACGATCACCTTTCCCAAAACTATCCTCACTCTTCATGAGGGATTCACATGCGAGTCCCGAGATGTGATATATGTCATCGTTTGCAAAAGATGCAGGATAACATATATCGGTGAGACTGGCCTCAGATTAGGTGACCGCATGCAAAAACATCTGTACGACATTGCCCAGCATGCTTCGAAACCAGTCCCAAATCATTTCAGTGGCCCCAACCACAGAGGCAAATCTGATTTTCTGGTAACAGCCATTAAACAATGTCACGCAGATGATACAAGCCGCCTGGCACTTGAGAACCACTGCATTCAAAATTATGGGACGCTGGAACCACATGGGTTAAACTTGCTGTTTAGTTACATGTAACATCATCTTCTTCAATCATTATAGTACCTCTTCACTAAATCTACCCCTTCTTACTTTTCAAACTTCCTCACAGCATCACTCTGCAACCCCGCTTACTTTTCAAACTTCCTCACAGCATCACTCTGCAACCCCGGTATTTTCTCTGCAACCCCTCTTCCCCAATCATCAATTTCAATTTCTCCTAGCTAGGTCGGTATTGCGTCACTCTCTCTCCCCTCCCCGGTTCCTCATCCACCACCCCCAGTTACAACCCACTGACCACATGTCACAGGTCTCTATTTAAACAGTCTCCACGTCCCACTAGATCCATTCCTGACACACACCGCCGGACAAGCCACACCTTGCAATTTACAGCTAAGTACTCTTTAAAAAAAATTTTTTTTTTTTTTTAGTATTCATGTGAATCTATACTTTATCTCCTCTCTCTATTTCTTCGTCCTGTATGTTTTTGTATGATTAAGGCTCATGCCGAAACGTCACAACTTTGTAATCGTTAAGTAATAAAGCTGCTCCTACTTTTTTCCTATTTTATACATTCCAGCCAGTCCTGTCCTAAGCAAGTTGGGATACCTCAAACCATTGTCTTTCCTGCTTTCTTTAGTTCTTCCTGTATTGTGTTGATCTGCCACTGTTTATTTTCCCTTGATGACTAAACAAAATTTAATAATAAGCAGAATTTATTTCATTGAAATTTACTCTAGTAGGGATCATAAATGACAAAAGCAAACACAAACAATTTTAATGCATTTCTTTCATAAATTATAGCAAGCCAAGCTGGCAGCAGTAAGTATGGCATGAAATGTTTTGGCTCAGTTGGCAACAAAGAGGAAATTGTGTTTCAGCAAACTAGAGACTGCATTCATAATCTGTCCTTCTGGATTTCTGAATAAATCATTCTGGGATGGCTTATAGAAACAACTAAACTACATGACATGATCTCACAGAAACGAAGATCATTTTTACAAATATTTCAGATAGTTAAAGAATTGCATAAAAAATCATTCAGAATCTTCAAAATGATAATTCATATCTTACAAGATAATGCTTGTTTTTTTTTTTTAAATATGGTTTATTTAAATTATACAAAATTATATTTTAGAATTTAAAATATTAAAATTTTTATATTTAAATCTTCTTTTTTTGGCAAACAGAAAGTTCGCATAATTTTGTTTTCTTTTTGTTTCTGTGACATTATGTTAAATAAGTGCCTTCACGCTCTCTCTTATACTGCTCCTCTCAGATTACAACCAGCAGTAGAAATTAACTTCATAACTTGATTTCTTGTTTCTTCTTCCATAAAAGCTGCAGTATTTTTTTTTTTTAATGAGAAACATTACAAGCTTCTGAAATTGCATAAAAATATAAAAAAGAATATATCAGATTTGATGGGCAAACTCTTCAGGTCTGGTCAAGAATGTGACCTTTTGGGAATTTGGTGTCATAGATGTTTTTGTTTAATCCTAGAGTGCTGTTGTATAGTCCTTCATTTTTTTTTTTTTTTTAGATGCAGTGCTGGTTTTATATGTAGATATTTCTAACAAGAGCAGTCTATGAAATCAGGAGCAAACAACTGCCAGCAGTTTGTTCTTCACTGTTACTCTGATATCTCCACAGTAACAATAATAAACAGAGACCACTTCTGGTAGATACATGAAAAATAACATTTGAAAGCCAGTGATCACTGTCACAGATCTGTGATATTTCTTGAAAGTGTGAACCATTTAACATGAGAACTTGATGTATCTGCTTCCTGTGAACTAACTGTCATATTTGAATTGCTTGGCTGGATTCTTGTCACTTGCTTTGTTTTCCATTTAGGAGGAAAGATGTGCTAGTTGAGCTGAATGATATAGTGGCTTGTTACCCATAGCTTACTGGTTGTGTCAGGATTGGTGAATCGTAGCTGACCAAGACCTTATTCTGGCTCCCAGTGGTGACCCTGGAAGCAGACAGTAGTCAGCCCAAGTGAATAGGGATAACATCCCAGTGGTGACCCTAGAAGCAGACAGTAGTCAGACCAAGTGAATAGGTATAACATCCCAGTGGTGACCCTAGAAGCAGACAGTAGTCAGACCAAGTGAATAGGGATAACATCCCAGTGGTGACCATAGAAGCAGACAGTAGTCAGACCAAGTGAGTAGGAATAACATTGGAAAGAGGAATCCTAACCTAAAAAGAACAGCATGGAGGTTGAATAAGCCAGGCTGAAAGGCATGTAACGACACCAAAGTGCAACTTTTTTTTTACAATGAACACCAAAGATGAAGTTAATCAATCAGAAATCCTCGCTTCTTTCACTTTCAAATTTCACACAAAATTGTTAACAGATGGATATAAATCTTATGAGATGTATTTTATGGAATGCCGACCTCATACTTAACATGATGATAGTGCAGAATAGGGTATTTGTTCTCAACTCAAAGCTGTGTTCATAATAATGATATTTATCATTTTGTAGTAAGTTGATACTGTTGATGCCATGCTAATATGTGTGAACAAGCTTGCCTCTCTCTTGGTGTTACTCATGGTATTTCTAACCAGATAAGTTATCTTTCTTTTCCTGTGCAATTTGTTGAGCCCAGTCATTATAATAAAATGCCATTTCAGACATAAAAGTTATTGTTTAGTTAAAGTTGTTGTTTACTTATCTCAGATTTTCATGTCAAATTGATATAAATCTCTTGCACTAACAGCATGATTTTCTCTAATCTTACCGTTATGTATATAGTGATGCATCGCTTTGAGCAGTTATTATTTTTTGGCTGTTTAGTGAAAAAAAGTTCCTTTGGAATCAGGATTAGATAATATCTGTTGTGATCATCCAAAGATCATTTGCTTGAAAGAAAAAAGTCATTTCAGAATAAATTTCTTGGTTCATGGGCATTCCTCCAGGACAGTGAAAGGTGTATGTGTTGACATTTCTATTAAATTAATAATGACTTACAAGGTTCATTTAGTTTTCTTGCTCAGTAATTTATTTTTTAAAAAATGACTGTCCTCTACATTCAGTTTTTTTCTTGACAAAGTAAAGGAATATCAGTTATTTTAATCAGTAAACAGGAAATTTTCCTGTTTCGCCCCCCCCCCCCCCCCCAAAATAACAGTCAAAATAAAAATGAACAACATATTAACACATCAAAAGCAGCCATTGGCAATAAGACAGTTCCAAGCCACTGTATAGAATCTATATATGTATATCATTGGCAGTAAGACAGTTCCAAGCCACTATATAGAATCTATATATGTATATAGAACTTATTCTACTTTATGCAAGTGAAGTGTGGACTATGAATTAGAACAAAGAACAAAGACTAGTGAAATGTGATTCTTAAGAAGGATGCTTGGCATATCATGGACAGCCAGAAAGACAAATGAAGAAATACTACAGCTAGCAAAAGAATATCTCAAACTAGTGCCATACACAAGAAAAAAGACGGTCAGTTTCTCGAACACGTCATCAGATATAAAGGTAAACAAAAAATTGGTCATGACTGGAAAGATACATGGCAAAGGAATGAATAGAGAAGACATAAATGCCTGGATGGCCTTATTGGTTTGGCAGGAAAACTGCATTTGGCATGATTCGAGGCACAGAGATTGAGAGAGATGACCGCCCATTGACATGGCATTATCTGATCTGATCATAACAGTCAAATTATATCATAAAATTTCACCAAGTTTTACAGTATGTTAATTAATGTTTTTTTTTTTTCAGGAAGGTCGAAGAACAGGCATTGAAATTGTCACTGTCATTGTTTCTGATGCTGACCTTCCTGAAAATGGTCCTCCATTCACTTTTGAGATAACGGCAGGCAATGACAATGGAGAGTTCCATGTTGACAGTGGAGGAGTCATCAGTACAGCAGGCAGGCTGTTCAAGAAGGTCCAGGAAAAGTGAGTATAACAGCATTTGCATGAAACACTTTTTATTAGGTCATTAATTGTGTTTTTAGGGGTCTTACGGGATGGTAAAAAGAGGGATGGAACTAATTCAGGTAAAAATTGTATTTTCATTTCATGTCCTGTAAGTTTTTTAATGGTTTACAAATTGTTTTGTATGTGTAGTACTATATGTCATAATTTATATTAACTTGCATAGATTTGCAAATGTCGCTAGTAATGTTAAATTGCTATCTTTTTTTTTTTTTTAAAGTCCTGTCACAGATATTGTTAACATTAGTCCTTATGCATTTCTTAACTATAATTAACTTATATGCATGTGTTAACATTATATTTAATATATTTCTCTTGTTTTAGATATGAGTTGACTGTGAGAGTTTTTGACAGCGGGAAGCCATCTCTCAGCTCTGATACTGTTGTAGAGATTGAGGTAGTGGATGAAAGCCTGTATGCTCCAGAAGTACAAGATCTTTCCATCACTATTAGAGCATGTGTGAACAGCTTTCCAGGTGGTGTCATTGGCCATGTGGAAGTGAAGGATCAAGACCCTTATGACAAGACTGTTTTCAGTATAGTTTCCCCTAATAGTCACCTGTTTGATATTCACAGATATGATGGAAGGTTGATTGCGTTGACAAGCTTGGATACAGGAGATTATGTTGTAAATGTCAGCGTGTCAGATGGCAAGTTCTCAAATCATGGCAAAGTGGATATTGCTGTCATCTGCACGACTAAAGAAATGCTTGACAATGCCCTGACCATCCAGTTTGAAAATATGATTGAAGAGCAGTTCTACACAACATTTAAGGCAGATTTCCAAAAAGTAATGAAGCAGGAGTTGGATGTACGTATAAATGATATTGAAATCATTAGTGTGCAACCATCAACAGAAAGTTTTGCTGAAATAGGCCAAGACAGCAGCAGTATATCATTAAACAGAAAGAAGAGAAGCATCTCTGACAATCTGGATGTTCTCTTTGCTGTTAGAAAATCCCCAGAGAAATATTACAATAAGAGAGCGTTGAAAAGGAAGGTGGAAAAAATACATGGAAGAATTGAGAGTGTTCTAGGAGCAAAAATAGCAGCCATATTCACTGACACGTGCAGTAAGAACTCCTGTGACATTGGAACATGTGTTGGAAAAATACATTTTGATGAGAAGACACCAGTTGCATTGGCCGTACAGGGGGCTAGTTTTGTGTCAGCTCGGCATCGGTACATGCTACAGTGTGTGTGCCTGGAAGGTAGGTCTTTACTTATAAGACTTTAGACTTTGAATTCAGCTGAGTCTTATTTAGCTCTAGGCATATTTCGTCACAAGTAATTTTTGATATTCAGTTTAATTAGAAATTTGAAGTAATATAAATGTGAAAATGTGAAAAAAAAGTGTGTCATAGGAACAAGTTTTACAAGTCAGATGTTGTTCTCTATTTTTAGCTTTTACTTCCGTCAGGACAAAAGCCAGTTTCTTTCCATAATTTTAAGCATTGTCTGTTACTTTCAACAGCATTTCTGTCTGTCTTTATATATGAGAATGAGTAAAAAAAGTAACCACAAGTCAAGGGTGTCAACCATTAAAAAATATATGAGGAGAATTTCTTACTCGTCTTTGAGTTTTTTCCTGTATTTTTCATTGATTAAATCTCTTGAATATGTAGTTATTTTTTGACTCACCATTCTATATATTTGTGTGCACAGTTATAGATGACTTCTCCATTCACATTTAGAATCAACATCTGTAGATTTGTCTCTTGGATAAATTGAGGTGCTGTGTTATAGTTCTTATATAGAATATAGAGCTTGGATTTTTGGGTCATATAATTGTGTCACTGTGACTCATTGAGCTTGGATTCTTGTGCCATATCATTATGTCAATGTGTGTTTCATAGTTCACACTGTTTTAATAGGTGTATTTCCCATACCGTGGATATAAATATCATATTATCTTCTTCCTCAGCTTTCCAAGCCATTAAGGCTCATTGCTGCAGATGAAGTTTGCCTCCTTTCTTTCCTATTTCTGATCTTCTTTCTCCAGTTTATGACACTAATTTCCTGTTTATCTTTTACTATGTTGTCTCACCATCTCTGTCTTGGTCTAACTCTCTGTCTTATTTCCTCCATCTCTTCTACGTACATCATGTTCATTTGTCTGTTCTCCTTCATTCTTTCTGCATGGCCCATCTGTTCAGTTTCAAGACATTTAGACATCATACTGTGCCAAAAACTTTTTTTTTCCCACATGGTTCTAACCTTCTCAGAAACAGAGACATGTATGAGTAAGATGCTTGTAATGCTGCTGTCAGCTGTTCTCATAAAACTGAGATGAACAAATTTGTTACATTCCCTTCATGTTGCTGTAGCATGATCTCAGCTCACTGAAAATAACAGCATCAGCAATAGTTACATCAGAATGCTTTGAATGGGTTTTCGTAAGAGCAGCTTGGCAATGCAGGATTAAGGATCTGAAGTTCAGCCAAAAATGGGAGCCACCTAACAGGTTTCACAATAGATTCCATCACTATGGGGAATGCATTGATTCCTACCCCATTATACGAGCTGAGATAATGCTGCAGTCTGTTTTGAGCATACAGCATGGAGATGAGTCAGGGTCCTGGCCATCTTAATAACTAGATGGCCTGTGTAGAAGAGACAGTCTTGTGTCATGTGTGTACAAACTAGCAATCATGGATTTTTTTTTTAAAAGTGTTTTTTCCTTCTTAGGAGATTGTGTAGAGCAAGTATGTGGAGACACAACTTGCAAAGCCAACAAAGTCTGCCAGAAAAATGCATTTGGAGACTACACATGTCAGTGCCCAGAAGGACATATGGGGGAGATGTGTGAGATTGTGGTGCCACTGTGCAGTGGCAGCAGTTGTCCTATAGGTAAAGGTTCTTTTTTTTTTTTTTTATTAATCCATCAACTACAGCTCCAATATGAGAAAAACAAGAAACACCACAGGACTGGAGAAACACTGTAATTATTCCAGTATGGAAAAAAAGGCAGTAAAAGGAACTGCAACCAATATAGAGGCATCTCACTGCTAAGCCATAATAGGAAAAATGTTCTGCAAGATCCTAGAGAACAGACTGCGACCAGGGATTGAACCACACTTAAATGAAACTCAGGTGGGATTTAGAAAATATAGAAGCTGTACAGATGCCATCTTTTCCCTAAGACAGCTAACAGAAAAATCACTTGAACACAACCAGATACTGCATATAGCTTACGTAGATCAAGAAAAAGCATTTGATAGAGTAGATAGATATAAACTGTGGGAAACCTTACAGCATTTAGAGTTAGTACACTTGATAAACCTATGCAGAAACCTATACGAAAACAGTAAATGTACAGTTAGAAGAAATGCAGGATGCTCTGAATCATTCATCATGATAACTGGAACAAGGCAAGGCTATGTACTATCTCCCTTACTATTCATAACATAATTGACAACTTCTGCAGAGAAGCTAACATGCATAGTAAAAACTCCACCACAAAGCTGCCCAACAGCCCAACCTCAGAAACACACAATAATTAGTGTACACGAAGCACTGCAGTAAAGCTATGATACCAGAATGTATAAACTAGGAAAATTGTAGGAACAGCTTTATTACTTAACGACTACAAAGTTGTGACGTTTCAGCGTGAGCCTTAATCATACAAAAACATATAGGACGCAGAAATAGAGAGAGGAGATAAAGTATAGATTCACATGAATACTATTAAAAAGAAAAAAAAATAGAGTGCTTAGCTGTAAATTGTAAGGTGTGGCTTGTCCAGTGTGTGTGTCAGGAATGGATTTAGTAGAGTAAGAGAACAAATTTTGTAGGATTAGACCTCAAAAAAATTGTAGACAAAGCTCTTTAGTGAGACGTGAGAGAAAGAAAAATCACAAGAGAATTACCTGGGATTCAAACATGGACTCCGGTAGGACGAGCAGCCGTCTAGCCACGAGAGAACAGTGTACTATCGACTTAGCCAACTAGCACCCTAGTAGAATCTGGAGACTGTTTAAATGGAGACCTGTGATATGTGGTCGGTGGGTTGTAACTGGGGGTGGTGTCATTTACGTGACATTGTTTGATGGCTGTTACCAGAAAATCAGATTTGCCTCTGTGGTTGGGGCCATTGAAATGATTTGGGACTGTTTTGAAGCATGCTGGGCGATGTTGTACAGATGTTTTTGCATGCGGTCACCTAATCTGAGGCCAGTCTCACCAATATACATTATCCTGCATCTTTTGCAAACGATGACATATATCACTTTACGGGACTCGCTTGTGAATCCCTCATGAAGAGTGAGGATAGTTTTGAGAAAGGTGATTGTTTTTGTTTCCCAGACAACTGGGCAGGTAACGCAGAGGGGGTGGTTACATTTTCTGGTGCCAACATATGTAAGCCTCTGCTTCAAGTGGCTGTAGATGAGGATGTCCTTAAGGTTTGGCTCACGTTTGTATGCCAATAGGGGTGGATCAGAGAAAATGTCACGAGTGTCGGGGTCGAGGGGGCGAGGTAGCATAATATCATCCTCATAGAAAATTGACACTGAGATTGGGAACAGATGCAATAAAGCAAATCAAGTTATTGTACAAATGACTTCTTTACTGAAAAACAAATACATCACAACTGAAACATAAAGAGCACTGTACAACACAGTTTTCCTCCCAACTCTATGCTGTCAGTGTCAAACATGGACATTAATAGCCAAGAACAAAAGAAAATTCATCACAACAGAAATTTTTGTTTGTATGAGGGGGAGGGGCAGTTAGTATATTTATACTATATATTTATTATATTTATAGTCATGAGAGATTTTAATGCCAAAGCTAGTAAAGGAAGAACTTCAGACATCATTGGTGACTATGGACCAGGGGAGAGGAATGACAGAGGTAGTAAATTAATTGAATGGGCAAGAATACATAGCATGGTTGTAGGAAACACCTGGTTTAAACCGAAGACTGGCAACGTAGTGCAACCCAGACAAAAAAGACTTTTAACCAAATAGACTACGTATTAATCAACAAACGATTCTAGAATGCATTCTTATATCTTATATCCTTCCTGTGCCGTTAAACGTCACATAAGGCTCGCAAGATAGTTCGCAAAGTTTTCCTGTCTTCGGCGTGTCTTTCAGGCTCATCAAGGGATTTTATGCCTGCTAATTTGGCCTCTCTTAACAATGTCCTCTTCAGAGTTTCACTCGGTGTGCCTCTTTTTCTTTGGCCTGTTGTGTTCCACTTGATAGCTTGTTTTGGGATTCTCTGATCGTTTCTTCTCATCATGTGACCAGCATATGTCCATCTCCTTTTTCTGATCACCCATAAGACAGGTTGTTGTTTGCTCATCTGTCTTATCTCTGTGTTGTTCTTGAATTCATTCCATTTTATATTAAGTATTTTCCTGAGGCATTTGTTTTCAAAAGAGTCTAATTTCTTGTCTATTTCTTTAGTTGACTTCCAGCGTTTGCATGTATAAATGAGGGTGGATATCACATTTGGATTGAATAATCTTTAACTTGGTTATTGTGCTTATAACTTTTGACTTCCATATGTTCTCAAGATTCTTGAAAATCGATGCTGCTGTTGCAATTCTAATTCTGACTTCCTTTCTAGTGTCACCATCCTGGTCTATGTAGCAGCCAAGGTATGCAAATTGATTGACTTTTTCAGTATCTGTCCCTTCTACGTGTATTTTTCCATTTTGATTAATGGGAATTTTCATTATTTTTGTTTTATCCTTGTTAATTTCAAGTCCTATTTTGCTAGCCAGTGAAGACAGGCTATCTGTTTTTTTCTTGCGTGGAATTCACAGTGTTACTGATAAGAGTTATGTCATCAGCAAAATCAAGATCTTCTAGTTGGGTCCCATGTACCCAGTCAATACCTGTGTTACCTGAGCAGCATTTTTTCATTATGAAGTCTTTTGTAATTCCAAAAAGCAAAGGAGACAGTATACATCCTTATTTCACACCTGTTTCAATCTGAAACCATTCACTCATCCCCTCTTCTGTCTTGACTGCACAGGCATATCCATTGTAGAAGTCCTTAATGATGTTGACAGTTTTAGATGGTATTCCATATAGACTTAAAATTCTCCATAATGAATCCCTGTGTATGCTATCAAATGCCTTTTTAAAGTTTATGAAGTTCAGTATTAATGGTTTCTACTTTTCAATATGTTCTTCAAGTATTATTATTAGAGTAAAGATCTGTTTGAGACAGCTTCTTCCTTTTTGA
Organism: Achatina immaculata; assembly: GCA_009760885.1. Lineage (NCBI taxonomy): Eukaryota > Metazoa > Mollusca > Gastropoda > Stylommatophora > Achatinidae > Lissachatina > Lissachatina immaculata. The sequence continues at coordinate 27,497,608 of CM019700.1, forward strand.
AATCCTGCTTGTTCTTCTCTCATTGCGATATTCACTATATCTTCAAGTCCATTCAAAATGTCCTTGCAAAAAATACTTTTGACACAACTGATATTAAGGTCACTCCTCTCCAGTTGTTACAGTCACTAAGGTTGCCTTTTTTGGTATTTTAACAATGATTCCTTTTTTCCATTTAGAAGGGACCTTTTCTTCTTTCCAAATCTTGTTAAACATTCTCTGTAGTTGTCTCATGTTGTCACTATTGATAGCTTTTGGCATTTCAGGTTTTATTTTATCTTCACCTGCAGCTTTTTATGTTAGCCATTAAATTCACTGCTGTTTCAATTTCATGCAATTTAATTTCATCTAGGTTCACATTTAGTTGTGGGGCTAGTAAGTCGGTTTCAAGGTTTATCAGTTCTTTTGAGTGTGGTCGATTAAGCGTTTCTTGGAAGTGTTCAGCCCATCTTTGCTTTTGGTCTTTACTTGATGTTAATAGGGTTCCAGTTTTGCTAAGGATTGGTCTTTCTTTAAATGTAATAGTACCTGTTAGTCTCTTTTGTATGTTATATAAAGTTTTGCTGTCTCCTGTTTTTGCTGCTTTCTCTGCCTCTTTTGCCATATTGTCTATGTATTCTCTTTTATCCCTTCTAGCTGAACTTTTTACATTCTTGTCTGTTTCTTTGTATGTTGCTTTTGCCATATCTTTTCAAAGATCTGTTTTTACATTCAACATGTCTAATTTGACTGCTCGTCTTTCATGTATGTACTTCCATGTGTTTTCTGATATCCATGCTTTTCTATTTGTTTTTTTTTTCAGTCCAGTGCTTGCTTTTGCTGCTGTGATTATGACTGTGCTGTAAGAATTCCATAATTCATCTATACCTATCTCCTCCACTTCACTGGGTATTTTGGAATGATTAGCAAGTTCCTGATTGAAATTACTGTTAGTATTTTCTTATTGTAGACTGTGGTTGTTTATCTTTCTGTGTATTGATTTCTTGTGTTGGCTTTTCAATTTTAGTTTTATTTTCCCTGTACGCAGGTTGTGATAACTGTTAACATCTGCACCCCTATAAGCTCTTACATCTATGAGAGATGTTCTGTATTGCTTTCTGATACAAAAATGATCTATCTGGTTTCTAGTTCTATCATCTGGAGATATCCACGTTGTTTTATGTATCTCTTTGTGTGGAAATATTGCGCATTCAGTGACCATGCCCTCTTTTAGACATATTTCAGTTAATCTTTCCCCGTTCTGATTAACCATGTCAGTTCCTTCTTTTCCCATTACTTTTTCAACGTCGGTGTTATCTTTCCCTATCATTGAAGTCACCCATAGCAATTAGGATGTCGTGTTTAGGACTTTGGTGATGATTTGTTGTAATTGGTGATAGAAGTCGTCTTTCATTTCATCATCTGTGTCGTTCGTGGGTGTATAACACTGTATTATTGTCATTCTTCCGTGTCTTAGGTTGTATCGTGCTCTTATTATACGACTGTTCACTGGTTCCCACTCAACAAGGCTCTTTGCTGCTACATTTGACATAATAATACCTACCCCACCTCGATGTTTACCCTCGTTTCTGCCTGAATGTATTATTAAGTCGTTTTCCACCAATCTTTTACCTGCGAGTTTCCGTAACGATATCTTTTTTTCCCATCTGGAGTTGCCTCTAGATAGGTCCCAGGATAAGGTTGTTAGCCTTATGCCCAACTCCCGGTACAGGATATATGACAGATCAAGCGGAATTCCGCAGATTTCTGCATGTCCGCAAGAATATTTAAAAAAAAAAAAAAATCTGCCATCTTGCACATCACACCGGAAGCATTACTAACAACAAAAACCATTCTAGGAGCTGACTGCAATAGTGACCATGATCCACTCTGTGGAAAAGTTAGAATAAGGCTAAAGAAAGCATGCAGAAAAGTGAGAAACATCAAACTGAAAACAGAACTCCTTAAAAATGACCAAGAACTGCGAGAACAGAACAAAGTTATTATAACAAATATATACAATGCAATAGCAAAGATAAATAGTATAGATGAACAATGGGCAATGTTAAGAGACTCTATCCACCTAACTGTTCAGGAGATAATACCACCAAAAAAAGAAGCCCCTAAAAATAAATGGATGACAGACGACATCTTAGGACTGATGGACAAGAGGAGAAGGAGTAAGAATAACCAAGAAAAATATACCAAGATAAATAAAGAAATAAGATGCAAATACATAGAAGCAAAAGAAGTGTGGTTAAATAAACAGTGCAGACAAAAAGAGGACTCTCATAATAAAGACAGCAAAAACATGCACAAACGAATTAGTGAACGTACAAGCATGAAGACAAAATATACCACAGTATGCCTGAAATCAAAAGAAGGTAAAATGTTAATTGTAAAAGAAGACATTGTGGACAGAGTACAGCAGTGAGCTGTATGGAGGAGAAAGACCAGAATTAACACCAGATACTGAAAACTCTGATGGACCACCAATACTTGAAGATGAAATCATAGATGCCATCAAACACATGAAAAAAGGAAAAGCGACTGGGCCTGATAATATAACAGTAGAAGAAATAGAGGCACTAGAGGAGACAGGAATAAAAATAATAACCAAGTTACTGAATGACATTTATAACAGTGGTTATATGCCCAGTGACCACATTTATAGCACTACCGAAGAAACCAGGTGCAAAGGAATGTGAGGACCACCGGACTATCAGCTTATCATGTCACATAACGAAGCTACTTCTGAGAATCATGAGAAGAACAAGGAAAAAGATAAAAATGGAAATAGCAGATGAACAGTTTGGATTTGTTGAAGGAAAGGGAACATACAATGCCATTTATGCTTTATGAACACTAAAAGAAAGAGCTTTAGAAGTACAGAAAGATCTCTGTTTATGTTTCATTGATTACACCAAGGCATTCGACAAGGTGAAACATAATGAAATTATTAAAATGCTTGAAGACATCATTATAGACAGCAAAGACCTAAGGATTGTAAAACATATATACTGGCAGCAAGAAGCAGCAATTTGAGTTGAAAATAGAGCTGGAAAAATATCAATCTATAAAATAAGGGGTGCGACAAGGATGTGTACTATCTCCAGACCATTTTTCTCTGTAAAGCGAGAATATTCTAAGAATGATCATCACAGAACCAGGCATAAAAATTGGAGGATATAATTTTAACAACCTTCGGTATGCTGACGACACATACTGATAGCTGAAAACCAACAAGACCTGCAAAATCTCTTGGATAAAGTGGCCAAAGAAAGTGAACAGAAAGGCCTTACTTTGAACATCAAAAAGACAGAGACTATGGTTATATCTAAGAAACAGAATCCACCAATATGTAGTATAAAATTAAATGGAACTATTCTAAAGTAGGTGCAGAAATTCAAATACCTTGGAGCAGTAGTAACTTCAGATGGGAAATACAGAACAGAAATTAGGAACAGAATAGGCGAAGTAAAGACTGCGTTTCAGAGAATGAGAAACATATTAGCCAACACATCCTTATCAATGAATGTTAGAAAACGAGTCCTAAAATGCTATACTGAACCTATCTTGTTATATGAAAGAGAATCATGGACAATAGGCAGGTCTGCACAAAAATCATTGGAAGCAGCAGAAATGTGGTTTATTAGAAGAATGTTGTGAATCCCCTGGATAGCAAAAATAAATAATGAAGAATGTATGAGAAAAGCTGGAGAGACAAAAAAATCTTGTCAAAAAAGATAAGAGAGAGAAAGTGTATTTTCATAGGACATGCAGTGAGAAGAGGGGGCATTGAAAATATTATAATAACAGGAAAAATAGAAGGAAGAAGATCAAGAAGAAGACCAAGAGAAATGATACTGGACAGTCTGGTGTGAGAGGAGATCACCAACTGAGATGATGACCTGCATGAAGGATCGTGTACTCTGGAGAAGCATAATAGCCAACGCCAGTCAGCACGGCACCTGATGATGATGATGATAATGATACAATACTTTTTCAGAACTTGGTTGACTGTTAGTTGTGGAGAGGAGAGGGCAGGGATGCATCAAATCTCTGAGATGTTGAGGTGGGGTATGATCCAAAAGAGTTTGGAAAACACTATTCTAGTCTGCTTCAGGCTAGAACTTTTATCTGCCTAGTAATGACTTCCTGTTTGAGACTGTTTGATCTGTACTGCTGTAAAGAACACTGAAAGTATTTTACAGAAAGAATTAAGCATCGAACAGTAACCTGTGTATTGTATACATATAGCAACTACCTGTACTTGTTCTTATTGACAGTGTTGTGATGCTGAACATTTTGTTACCATATCAGACAAGGATAGCAGGTTTATTTGATTTTCAGCATTTTTCAGGAAATACAACAACAAAAATTATGTGGAGCTTTACCTGAGCTGCAATGTAAGGCTTAGAAGCCTTAAACACCATCATTTCTCATGACACCTTTCTCATGTCTGCCATAAACCTCACGCAGTATCAGGCTGCAGGTCTCAGGTTGGTCCACTGTCCTGGACATGCAGGAGTGCAGTGTAATGAGCAGGCTGACCTGCAGGTAAGAAAGACCCTCAATGCAAGGTCTTGACACCGGATGAGCTGGACATCTCAGAGACTGTATGGACAGATTGTGTAGGGAGGAAGAGTTGGAGAATAACCTCTACATCTGCAGAGTGAGGGAACTCTGGGCGAAGCAAGACAAGGGAAAAATAACCTCCCTCTGCAAATGGAAATCGTGAACTCAAATCAAGTGACAGGAACAGGTAGTTTGAAAATAGTTGGCTGTGTGGTTCAGCTTTATAAAAAGAGAGAGGAAGGTGGGCAGAAACAAGAATGGTAGAAAGTAAGATGAGTACATAGAAATGAAGGACATACAACAATCCAATGTTTTAGTAAAAGCCCTTTTCAGAGATCACATACAAAAACAATACAACAGATAAAAACATGACAAATGGATGAAAAATACAGACTTAGCTTTTATTACAATTATAACAAGTAGTATACACACCTTATGTTGGTTATTGGGTCAGGTAATGGAGCAGATAGGGAATGCCCTGATTGTAGTAATGCTACCTCTTAAGATCGATGAGTTAATCATTTTTGTCATATCATTTGAAATAGGAAAATAGTGGTCCTTTTTTTTCTGGCAAAGACCCCTGAAGCAAATAATAATTCACCATGCTACACCCACCACGACCGCTGCCACCACCAATACAATCATTATTAGTATTATTATTATTATTATGAAGAGTTTTCATACATCTCTAGTATTCTGCCTAATCTAGGCTTGATTTGCGAACCTTTCACAGATCCCATAGGTCCGTGAACCCTAGATGTCTGATGATATTTTATCCTGAATTTTAAAGAAATTTCTTTTAGTCATAAAAATCTATATGTTCACTTTTAACTATTCTCCTAGAGCGTCCAATGACCTTTGCTGGTAGGAGCTATGCAAAATGGAAACTTCAGCACTCAACAAAGAAAAGATTCTCACTAAGATTTCGCCTCCGTACAAGACAGGCATCTGCTGTGCTCATGTTTGCTAAAGGAAAGTTGGATTACAGCATTTTAAAGGTAGACAGAAGTCTTTTTGGCTATTTGTTTTATTTGCTGATGTATATATCTACCGAGAGCAAAAATGACTGTACTAGTGTGATAGAACAATTTTTAGGGCCAACAAAGCAGTTTGCAAAAATGCACCATTGGTGCTCCCAGTCACAGGTTCAGTCCATCCACCTCTCTCTTGGTGCTCCCAGTCACAGACTTAGCCTGGCCACCTCTCTTTGGTGCTCCCAATCTCAAGCTTAGCCTGGCTGAAGTGGCAGGAATTTCTATAATCCTTGTCATGATGGAGTATGACAAGAAGCATTGCACCTGGTCCTGCTTTTTTTTTTTTTTAGCTTCATTCAGGGTCTGCAAGCCCTGTAATCCTCTCTTCATTTTACCTATACTCCTGCTATAATACCTTCACCACATTGCTGCTTAGAACATGCTGTTCACAATTCCAGGGAGATAGAACAAAAACAAGATATAAATTGATTCACTTTAGTAATTGCTTGGCAGTAATTTATGTCTCCCATACTAAAAGTAGTCTGGATGCTTTTACTAAGAATGTTGGATTGATAGCTTATCAGGCTAGGCCTTACCTGTAAGCTAGAACATGAATTTAAGATTTAGTAATGGGCCATGTATACTCAACATAGTTTAAATAAGGTAATCAAGAGAATTACTATGATTTAATCATCACCATTAGACAGCAGTCTAGTGGACATAGTCTGAATTTGATTATTCAGAAAGAAACAATGGATCTGAGTCGTGATTTTAAAACAATGCAGCCATTCTGTTAATAAATATGCTTCAGGTTCACAGTCCTTGATCTGAAATTCCATGATTGAAAAAAAAAGCTCCAAAGGCCAAGTTTTATCATACAGGAAACTTCTTGTGGTAGATAATGTTATTGGCATGTACTACACCCTCCAGCAGATACCATCTTTATCTCAAATAGCTGTTATGTACCAGTACTGCAAGTGTATGTTTCGGTATTTTGCTTAGTTTGTTTGCATATTTTGTATTGTTTTATGCTTTTTATTGACAATAATAACAATTGTCAGTAATGTGTACTTAACTAGCTTTTATTTAAAACCAGTGAAAAACAAAACATGAACTTTGTTTTGCTGTTACTGTGGCCATTTATGTGAATCTAGTAATTAGTGAAGTGTTTCAGTCAAATTATGCTCAGCAAGTTCCACCACAGCAAACATTAACCTGATGTCTAAGATGGGAAATACTATTATTATTTAAAACTGTAACATAGTACATACAAGTGTATGTGCTGTACAGTGTAATCATTCTAAATATCTGAAGTACAGCTGGTCCCAGATAAAAGTAATATGGATCTGTACCATTCTTGGGTGACCTACTTTTCCCTTTTGAAATAATCGTGTGAGTTGATATATATTTATATTTATTTATTGACAATTTATGGCTAAGGATAAGGTTTTGAAGCACATGGATATCAGTTGTTGTGGACTTTTGCCAAACATCATCTTGCTGAGCAGCTCCTCTCATGGCTGACTCTGTCGATGTTGGATTTGCATAATCAGCCACCTTTACAGCAAGCAATGTTTGCATTCTAAGGTCTAGTTTCCTTGCACTTACATCCTCTAACTTCAAGTGTGGCCATTGTTTTCATCTCAGATGGTCCTGCTGTGCTTACATGGTGTTGCTTTCCACATGAGTTGGTCTTTCTCAAGTTCTTCTCAAACCTTGTGGCTTTCATTAATGACTTACAATATCTGTTTCTCAGTTCATACAGCGTGTTTCATAATGACGGGATAGATGGAACTGGAGTAAAACACGTTTAATATAGAATGTGTGTAATACATACTCAAAATACACATAACAGTGTTTAAGGTTTGAATATCACATTCCTTAGATGCTCACTACCTCAAAGAGAGCATTCTTTGGCTCTATTTATCATTCCCATAATACTGAGAGGAAGGCCAAGGTGAAGATGGCTGCAAGACATCATTGATGATCTGCAAATGGATGCATCAGCAGCAGGCCGTCTTGCCCACAACCGAGAGGCCTACAGGAGTGCTGTCAGGGAGGCAAAGTTCCTCAAGGGACATGCAAATGAATGAATGAATGAATCATATTGTGGTGCAGCACATCAGCTGGGTCAGCTGCTGTCTCCCTCCAAATGCTTTGTTTGAATTATAGAACTGTAGGGGCATCTCTGCACCAACATTAACTCCAGAGACCAGATCTATGACCTCTTTCTGAACCTTAAGTGCCCAGGGCACATGGGGCTTCCGCAAGGGTTTTCCACAAATGCCTGTCCTTCGCCTTTTTTTCTGCTCTTGCCCAGGTGAGCCCTCTGTTGCTCAGCATCCTTTCTGTTGTTCTTCTCCATGTCTCTTTTGGTCTACCCTTACTTCTGTTCCCCTGTGGTGTCCATCTTAGTGCTATTTTTGGTAGTGAGTTGTCAGTCATTCGGAGCACATGTCCCAACCATCGCCAGTGTCTTTCCTCAAAACTGTTGTCAGTGGTTTCATCTGCATTTCTGCCAATAAGATGTTATTTCTTATGGTGTTTTGCCAGAATATTTTCCTAATTCTTTGTAAACATTTAGTCTGGAAAGAATTCAACTTGTTTTCTGTGGTTTTGGTGATTTAGATCTATGACCTACAAGTCATTTAAAGATGGCCTGGAAAAATGTAACCCATCGTTATGACTCTGTATTAGAGTCTTCATTTCAGATTAAGGATTCTGTAAGATTGTAATCATTATTTTTCTGTTTTTTTTTGTTTAAAGCTTGAGAGAGGCAGTTTGTTATACAAGTTTGACTGTGGTAGTGGGGAGGGGCAGGTGAGAATCCCCGTAGACTTGAGCGATGGACAGTGGCACATGATAGAGCTGGACAGGCATGGACGACAGGCAGAGCTAGCGCTCGACTCTGCCTATACTGCTGTGGGCATGTCTCCAGGTATTCAGTCTACCCTTAATGTGGATTCTGAGGAGGTGTTCTTTGGTGCTGAGGTGGATGTGTTCCCCAGTGGCTATCGTGGTATCATTCATGGGTTTGAGGTAAGAAGTTCATTTAAGGGCATATATTGTAAGATCTTATAAATATGTATTATATAACACAAGCTGTCAAGTGGAACACAACAGGCTGAAGAAAAAGAGGCCAACCAAGGGAAACTAAAGAGGACATTGTTAAGAGAGGCCAAACTAATAGGCATAAAATCCCTTGATGAGGTTGAAAAGCTTGCCGAAAACGGGACAAATTGGCAAACTACCTTGCGAGCCTTATGTGACATTTAACGGCACAGGAAGGATATAAAATATAAGAATATAACACACAGTAATGTACATATTGAAAATGTGATGATTCACATTTAGATGTGAAAATACACTTCACTTCTAGTATACTTGGTGCTACTCAAAAGTTTTGGGGATTTTATCATAACAAAAAATCTTGTTACCAAAACTCTAGTTTCTACCATCTCCTTTGAAGTAGTACCCTTGGGTTTGTATTCAAGGATCCCAGCGTGTTTGCATGATTCCATGTGTCCTTGGAAGTTCTGAAGTGTGAGTGTGTCGATAACCTCTTGAAATTCTGCTTGGATCTCCTCAGTCATGTAAAAACAATGACGTTTAAGCTATAATTTCTTTTTGGGGGAAAATAGTTTCCAGGAGTGAGGTCAGGTGAATAGGGGGGATGGAAAATTATTGTAATGTTTTTGGAAGGCAGGAACTGTCAAACAGTGAGTGATTATGAGCAGGTGCGTTGTCATGTTGTATAAACCAGTTGTTCTCCAGTATTCATCCATCTTTGAACTGTCTGTACTATAAAAAGTTTTGCCTTGGCTCATGGTATTATCTTTGAAGGTTTCCTGTAGCATTTGGTGGGTTTCTGCAGCAGTATTTTTTAAAGATGGAAAGAAAATTTGGTTCATATTCTTTGCTCCTTAAAATCTGTCATATCAGTTGTGAAGAAGGTCACCAGATCACTAAAATCTAACATCACAAAACCACACAGAACTTAATAACATTTCCTCTCAGCTTGACAACTGTTGGCACACTTATTACAAAGAATGCTGGTAGCTCTGCCTAGCAGCCAAAGGGCATGTGACAACTGGTTAGGTTGCGCTGTTTAAATTCCTTGAACTTTTGAGTAGCACCACATATTGCTTGTTTCAGTTATCTCATGGCTTACTTCATTTTTCACACAAGAAAAAAAAATGATAACTGTAAAGAAGAAAGGGTTTTGGATTATCCAGCAAAAACCAAATTACTGTAATTTGAAAAAAATAGAAAAACTTTCATGTTGGTGCCTACATTTTAGCTTTGCTAGTATTGGCAGGAAACAAAACTGCTTATTTGAAATTCACAAAATTAGTAGTCAGAAGACATCCAGGTTTCTTTGCTTGTAAGATGTGTATCATAAAAATCCATGGTTGTAAAAGAGTGTATAAGAAAGCTGCATACCTAACAATAAAATGTTGTACCTGAATGTGAGTGTTAAGCAGTTCTTGTTTTATGTTTTCATTTCTGTAGGAGCAAATGAAACATCAGGATGTTTAGACATCATTTTGTTGATGTTCTTATTTCTACAGGGATATAAGAAAAGCATTATATTCAGGATCTTTTATTTGATATTTTTTTTATTTATGTAAGGGTATATGAGTGACACGAGAATGTTGAGTGTCCTTTTTTATACAAAAAACATCAGGATTTTCAACATGCTTTTTTTTTTCTGTTTTCATCTCTGTTGGGGTTATAGAAGACATTAAGATCCTCAAAAATTCTGTACTTCATGCTATCATTTTCGATAGGAAAGTATAAGAGACAAGAAGATTTTGAACATACTTTCATTTCTACAGGGGTGTATGGAAGACATCAGAGTTTTCAACATCCCACTTCCTATCAGGGGAAGCAATGAGTTGGCTCAAGCTATCGAGTTTGAGTTTGTAGAGTTCCACTGTCAGGATTATCCTCAGAAGCAGCTACCTGGTGGAAGTGAGGAATATTGATTTAATTATTTTTGTACCTTTTATGAAACAAGTCCAGATTTTGTTCTTGTTTTGTGTTTAGTAGAAATTGTTATTTTCAGCAGAGTTTCTTTAAATAATCATTTCGTTAAACCCAGCAAACACACAAAAAATGATTTTGCAGGAACTTTGTTTAAAATGTAATTTGCATCACTTTGTGACACAGAAGAGATGGCAATATGTAACCAAAGATTTGCAACCAGTAACTTACAACAGTTTTGTAGAAATTATGTTTTTAAAAAAAAACACTGCACTTGAGTCCTTTCTTTAACAGAGAAACTGTTATTTTGCAGCACTTGTGTAAGTTAATAAACAACTTTGTAGAATCCACTTTTTGTATTTTTTAAGTGAATCATTTTGTAAAATAAAGCTTCATATGTGGTACTGAAATTAATAAAGCAATGACTTTCTTTAGAACTGTGAAGCAAAACATAAAATGTTATAAGTTTTAGAACAAGATGGTCATGAAAATATGTGTGTTAAAATATAATTGTTGTCTGAGGCATTGTCATTGGTTAAAATATAATTGTCATCAGAGACATTTACAACAAGTCAGGATGTTATATCACCTTGTAAAGTGTTATCAGTTATGTGATATGAAGGAAGGAAAAAAATACATGATTGTCAAACCCAGCAAATTAAAGCAGGTCAAGACCCTATTCTACCTCTCTGTTAGCGCTCCTAGTAATATGTCCAGCCAGGCTATCAAGGTCAGACTTGCTTAAGTCAGTTGGAATCTGTCTTGAAGAGAAGATCAGACAACATGAATGTTGGAAGATCTGCAAAAAGGTGAACTGTAGCAGAAAGACAAAACCAAATAATAGAGGAAAAGAATTGTGAGAACATTTAGTCTGCAAAATTTTATAAGCCATGCCTGTTTTATCATTAGACAGACCTGCCTTATTGGTGTTCAGATCTCTCTTATCAGTAGCCAGATCTGTCTTATCAGTAACCAGGTCTGTCTTATCAGGAGATAGAGGTCTGTCTGATCAATAGCAGGTGTATCTTATCAGTTGCCAGTTCTGTCATAACAGTAGCCAGGTCTGCCCTATCTTATCTCTAGACATGCCTGGCTTATCAACAAATGATCTTGCCTTTTCAGCAGACAGGTCTGTCTTATCAATAGGCATACCTGCCATATCAGTAGACAAACCAGTCATGTCAGTTGCCAGATTTTGTCGGTAGACAGATAAACTCATTTTAGCAGACTGCAGAACAAAAATGTCAGAAGTTTCTTGTATATGCATACTTACATGATCATACAAATTAGAGATGAGGTGGAAGATTCATTACTCCTTATAAGTTTGGAGAAAATTGGATTTCATCTTGACTTAGCTGCTCTATAGAAGTTTGATAACACTTTTCTGATGGTTAGTTGCTCATCTCTCTTGTGGGTGTTAGTGGTTGCCCCAGTCACTGAGCTGTAGAATTGGGTACCTAACTCTTTCTGAAGCTGAAGAAGCAAAGACAAGCAGGTGTGGTGCTGACTCCATCACCCTCTAGTTTGCTTTTAGATAAGGAAAATATGCCACTATCACCATATACCTAAATATGACTTCATTTACACCAAGTATAAACATACATTTATAAACTAATGATTCACCCTTTACAAGTCATGTGTTTACTTTTGCAGATGCCTGTAGTAGTAACCCCTGTCTTAATGGAGGTCACTGTAAGCTGTCAGGTGTCAATTCCTACACCTGTGTTTGCCCCGGGGGTTACAGGGGCTCCAAATGTGAGCTGGACCCAGACCCATGTTATAATCAGCCTTGTAGTAATGGAGGTAAGTTTGAGGACCCAGACCCTTGTTATAATCAACCTTGTAGTAATGGAGGTAATTTTGAGGACCCAGACCCACATGAGCCAACTACAAAGAATATTTAATAATATTTGGAAAGAAGAAAAAGTCCCTTCTAAATGGAAAAAGGGATTCATTGTTAAAATATCTAAAAAATGCAACCTCAGTGACTGCAATAACTGGAGGGGTGTAACATTTCTATCAGTTGTGTCAAAGGTATTTTGTAAAGTGATTCTGAATAGAATTAAGGATGTAATGGATACTGCAATGAGAGAAGAACAGGCAGGATTTCGAAAAAGGAGAAGCTGTCTCGCCCAGATCTTTACTCTAAGAATAATACTTGAAGAACATATTGAAAAGCAGAAACCATTAATCCTATCATAGACTTTAAAAAAGCATTTGATAGCATACACAGAGTTTCATTGTGGAGAATTTTAAGACTATATGGAATACCGTCTAAAATTATCAACATCATTAGAGATCTCTACAATGGATATGTTTGTGCAGTCAAGACAGAAGAAGGAATGAACGAATGGTTTCAGATTTAAACAGGCACGAAACAAGGATGTATATTATCTCCCTTGCTTTTTGGAATTGCCATAGACTTTATAATGAAAAGATGCTGTACAGGTAATTAAAACCAGCATTGACTGGATATATGGGACCTAAAATAGAAGATCTTGATTTAGCAGATGACATAACTCTTAAAAGTGACAATGTGAAATCTATGCAGGAAAAAACAGATTCCATGTCATCCTTGGCTAGCAAAATAGGTCTTGAAATTAACAAAAACAAAACAAAAATAATGAAACTTCTCATTAATCAAGAAGGAAAAATATACATAGAAGGAACAGTTGTTAATGAAGTAAACAAATTTGCATACCTTGGCAGCTACATAGACCAGGATGGTGACACCAGGAAGGAAGTTAGAATTAGAATTGCAAAAGCAGCATTGTCCTTCAAAAATCTTGAGAACATATGGAATTCAAAAGTTATAAGCACAAAAACCAAGTTAAAGATTATTCAATCCAAATGTGATATCCACCCTCATTTATACATGCAAATGCTGGAAGTCAACTAAAGAAATAGACAAGAAATTAGACTCTTTTGAAAACAAATGCCTCAGGAAAATACTTAATATAAAATGGAATGAATTCAAGAACAACACAGAGATAAGACAGATGAGCAAACAACAACCTGTCTCATGGGTGATCAGAAAAAGAAGGTGGACATATGTAGGCCATGTGATGAGAAGAAACAATCAGAGAATACCAAAACAAGCTATCAAGTGGAGCACAACAGGCCGAAGAAAAAGAGGTCGACCACATGAAACTCTAAAGAGGACATTGTTAAGAGAGCCAGTTTAGTGGGCATAACATCCTTTGATGAAGTTGAAAGTCTTGCTGAGAACAGGAAAACAACTATGCGAGGTTTATGTGGCATCTAACGGCACGGGAAGGATGTAAGATGTAAGTAATAGAAGTAAGTTTGAGGACCCAGGCTTAGAGTAAAGGAGGTAAGTTTGAGGACCCAGATCCATGTTATAATCAGTCTTGTAGTAATAGAAGTAAGTTTGATTTTACTGATACAGTTTAGTTGTTGTGTACCATATACTACAAGACTCCGAGTCTTGTGTCCACTGATGTTAATGTACGCTTGTGAGAATTAATGAGGAATGCCTGCCATAAACCAGAAACAAGAAACTAAAACAATACAAAAATAATCATCATTTGTAATGAGGAGGTAAATAGCAAAAGACTTGAAAACATCACACAGAAGAGATAAGGATGACTGAGAGAAAATATGAATAGTCAGTCATTGTTTACTTGATAGAACAATCACAAATTGAACTGAAGGAAGACATCAAGATCTTTCGAAGAAGTGTACCCATTCATACTTATGATGATGCTGATGATGATAATAATGATATTGGTAAGACTATTCTGTAACAAACAGGCTTTTTAGAAAAAAAAGCGTTTCTCTTTAGAAAACTGAGGAATATTTAAAAGATTATTTATATACTAGACCAGGGATGGTCAACTCATTTGAAGATTCATGCCAAAACTGGCTAAATTTATTGTTTAAAAACTTTCCTTACATGTCATGAAGAATCTTATTTTGTATTTTGCAGTTTGAATTGTTTTTGTACGTCCACAACATTTGCATGCACGCCACTTCTGTCACAAGTGGAGTGAGTTTGTTGCCTCCCTGAACTAAAGTGTCAGACTTTTAAATCCTCAAATTAATTCTTTTGTATTTAATTATCTATTTGAAATTATTTATATTTCATTCATTTGTATTTAATTACAATGTTAACGTGGCTGTAACTAGGTCAGTGTGAAGTTGACCTGGAAGCACCTAACAGTTACTTATGCCAGTGTAAGGATCACATGACTGGAGTCAGATGCACGTATGGGAGCTTCTGCCACCCGAATCCATGCAAACAGGGTGGGACATGTATAGAAGGGCCCACTGCACCTTTGTGTGACTGTGCGCCAGGGTATCAAGGTACCGTATGCTTTTTTTTTTCATATTTACATGCAAAGCTGTTTTCTTTTGGACTGGAAATTATTTGGACGTTAAGGTAGAATAATGCTATAAATAATTATTGTGCATTATGTTGTTATAGAATTCTTTCATGATTGTTATTATTTTCTTCTACTAACTGACAATTCTTTACACATTACTTATCACTGGACCAAAAAAAAAATCTCAGACAATTTTCGAGAGGAATACATCCAGTATGGTTTCTCAGAAGATACAAAGATACATACGAGATTATGTTGCTAGTAGTGGTCGTGTTGGTTGTTTATGATGCGTTTTCTGCTGCACAGTTCAGATTTCCTGCTAGCACCATTAATTTGAAATAGTTCCAGCAGTCTCCTCACAGCTACATTGTTCGTCCATTCCCACTTTTCATTTTCCCAGTCTCTCCAACATGGCTTTAACAGTGTCACCCATGTCCACTTTCAGCCTGCCATTTATTTTAGCCTGTCCAGCAAGTCTGCCTACCACTTCATTGCCATATACTTCCGCATGCCCTGGACAATAAAACCATGTTAGACTCATCACAGCTGACTGGCTTAACAGATGAACCTATTCTTTTCAAAGCAATTTTATTCTCAATCTGTCAAATAATACTCTGTGAATCCATCATATAGATGTCATGAATCACATCATAAGCAACTAGCCAATCCATGGCCGCTAACACATCCTCAGTTTCCCAGAAAGTAATGCAATACCTAATTTTTAACCTCTTAGAATACTTGAGAGTCACAGATTTCCGTCAGTAGAACAAGTGAGGGATAATAGGCGATAGCTAGTCTTTAGTTTGAGACATGGTTACCAGCGATGGTTTGTTTACTATTCTCAGGCCTGTATTGTGATAAGATTTCTGATGGATGTGTCTCTGCTCCATGTCTACATGGTTCAACGTGCCACAGTGTCGTGGGTGGGGTGTATGTCTGCAACTGTACACCCGAGTACACAGGCAGGAACTGTGAGCACTTGACGCTGGTGCCTGATAGAGTTACTTTGTCTGTGTCAACAATGCATTATGGAGTTATAGGTTAGTAGATTGCTAATGCATTTTGCAGGTTAGCAGATTATTATGGAATTATATGTTATTATGTTTATAAAATCCAAAAAGCTGAGCATGAAAGCAAAAATTAGGATATTTAAAAGTAATATCCTGAATGTGCTACCCTATGATAGTGGATGCTGGAAAACTAGTAAAACTATAGAAAACTGAATTCCTTCCAAACTGAATGTTTACATAGGGTTAGACAAATAATTTTGTATCTTAACACCTTGCTGGCAGAATCACATATGAAGCCATTGACTTTGTTATTGAGGAAAAATGTTGGTGATGGCTGGGAAAAATATGCTCTGGATGACTGCCAGAAATAGTACTGAGATGGACACCTCAGGAAAGCAGGAATAGAGGTAGAAGAAAGGAGACATGGAGAAAAATAACAAGGAGAATGTTGAATGACAGAGGGCTCACCTGGGCAAGAGTAGGAAGAAAAGAGGTGAAAGATAGGCATTTATACAAAACTCCAGTGGAAGCTCTATGTGTCTTGGGTACCTTAAGGTTCAGAGAGAGAGATATATAAAGTTACACATTTGTATATTACAAAGTAAAGGTTTGAAAATATGGGTTAGGACATCATTATAAAATTACAGGTTAAGATGTCATTAATGAAACGGGAGGTTGTGACATCATCATGGAGTTATAGGTCAGTACGTTGTAATATTACATGAACTTAAAACCTGAGTACAGGGACAGGTGTGACAAATTAGGTCTGACCTTTAAGGCACAGATATTGGAACACAATAGCTAGTGTTGCCAAGGGACATACCTGCCTAAGTGGACCAGCTTCATTTAAAACTACTGTATTTTGGAAAAGTCTGTTCAAAGATCAAGGAACAATACTGCAGGTGATACACTCTGATTAGACCATTATTTTCAGGTTGTAGGTTAGGCTTATTAATGTTAATTTCTGATGGAAAAAAAACATACTGAAAACATTGCTTAAATGTCTACTCATTAATATTAATTAAGAAGTTCTTATAATTATTTTTAGAGCTTTACCTAATTTCGTTCACTGTATGGCAGCACTGTACTACCTACAACATTTTTGAGGCTTAATATTGTATATGAGGCCAAAACCAGGTAAGCCCCTGTAACGTACATAGCTTAACAATTTTAGCATGGAAAACCTGGCCTGTTTTATGTACAGGATTAACACCAAGGAGGTTAATACATCAATATGGAATAGTATCACCATAGCAGGAACAGACGGCCAAAGATAGGGAATTTTACTGCCTGAATAGCTCAGAGCAAGCTAGGAAAGACAGTATCAAACAGTGCCTCAGGGAATGAAGACTTGATAGAGCCAGACAGAAAAAGGAGAGCAGTCTGAAAAGCTGTCTGTAAAATGAGAATAGCCAAAGGTAGAATAGAGCATGAATAATGTCAAGTTTACTGTAGAGATTGTTGAACAAAATCATTTTGCCTCAGAGAATATTTACCTTTATGTTTTTGACAAATAGGAGCTGTGGCAGGTATTGTTCTAGTGGCAGCCATTGTGATTGGATGTCTAGTATGGCGGAGACGAAAGAGGGAGTGGAGGCGACACTCCAGGGCTAGAGGTTTACCAGACAGTGGTAGTGAGGGTTTACTCAGTGGCATGAAGGATAAACGGTGCAAACTTAGTAACCTTGACCTCACTGTGCCAGTTGAGGCCATCCCTTCACTCCCTCCAGCATCCCAGCCTCCTCCGGTGCCGATCCGACCAGCTTCTTACACACCCAGCACTCACGATTCTTTGAACATGCTTAATAATCTGGACAGCGTGGGCAACTATGGGAGTGCTGCTGATGATCTGGAAAATACAGGCAATTTTATTTTTACTTTTTTTTTCTGTCTGGAAAAAAAAGAAGACATTATTTCTTTTCACTTGTCCATGTATTTGCTGAATTGACTGTTACTTTTTTTTTTTCTTTCTGTAACTCTGATAATAATTTTATACTTTATTACAGATAGTTAAAAAAAAATCTTGTACTTCCCAATGGTTTGTGGCTTTCCTTCTCTTTCTTAATCTCTTGTAGAAATTAAGTCAGAGTCATCTGTTCTTTTTTTTTTTCTCTTGTAGAAATTAAGTCAGTCATCTGTTCTTTTTTTTTCTCTTTTTTTTCTCTTGTAGAAATTAAGTCAGAGTCATCTGTTCTTTTTTTTTTCTCTTGTAGAAATTAAGTCAGTCATCTGTTCTTTTTTTTCTTTTTTTTTCTCTTGTAGACATTAAGTCATAGTCATCTGTTCTTTATCTCTTGTAGAAATTAAGTCAGAGTCATCTGTTCTTTATCTCTTGTACAAATTAAGTCAGAGTCATCTGTTCTTTATCTCTTGTACAAATTAAGTCAGAGTCATCCATTCTTTATCTCTTGTACAAATTAAGTCAGAGTCATCTGTTCTTTATCTTTTGTAGAAAATAAGTAAAAGTCATCCTTTCTTTCTTTCTCTTGTTGAAATTAAGTAACTTGTTTGTTCATTTTATTTATTTACTTTTTTTTTCCATTCTTGAATGAAAAGATGAAAACTTTTACATTTTTTTTCATTTTTTTTGTTTGTTTGACATCTGTGAGAAATGTGAGAGAAGATATAGACAAAGAGCATTACGATGCCATAAAAATTGGAGGTTATGAAATACCAGAGATTAGATATGCTGATGACACAGTATTACTATGCACAGCACAAGAAGAAATTATGTCAGATCGTAAGAATAGTGAAGAGCAAAACCTCTATCTTAATGCGAAGAAAATTAAATTGATGACAACTGACAAAACAAATAAGGCAGCTGAAATATATATTAGTGAGGAAAAAAGTGGAGAGTTTTGAATATCTTGGATCATTACTAACCAATTATGGAGATACAATGAGGGAAATTAAAAGGAGGACATCTATCGCTCTTCAAAAAATAAAATGGCTAAAGAAGCTGTGGAGAGGAACTACAAAAATAAGATTTTTAAGGGCATGCATCTTTCCCATTGCAACATATGCCTATGAGACCTGGACACTTAACAACAAAACAGCTGAGAAATACATAAATGCCTTTGAATGTAAATGCTACAGAAGAGTCCTTCAAGTATCGTGGTCACAAAAAAGAACAAATATATCCTACTACAAGAACTTAACTCTTTCCATGCCATGGGAAAAAACGTGGACGTTCAGTTGGAACTGGAATAAAAGTGTGGTCTTGATCTGTATAGGGGGTCATCATCATCATGTGCCATGCCGACGCGTTGGCTATTATGCTTCTCCAGAGTACGCGATCCTTCATGCAGGCCATCAGCTCAGTTGATGATCTCCTCTCACACCATCCCGTCAGACTGTCCAGTATCATTTCTCTTGGTCTTCCTCTTGATCTTCTTCCTTCTATTTTTCCTGTTGTTATAATATTTTCAATGCCCCCTCTTCTCATTGCATGTCCTATGAAAGTACATTGTCTCTCTCTTATCTTTTTGACAAGGTTTTTTGTCTCTCCAGCTCTTCTCCTACATTCTTCATTAGTTATTTTTGCTGTCCAGGGGATTCGCAACATTCTTCTAATAAACCACATTTCTGCTGCTTCCAGTGATTTTTGTGCAGACTTGCCTATTGTCCATGATTCACTTCCATATAACAAGATAGGTTCAATATAGCATTTTAGGACTCGTTTTCTAACATTCATTGATAAGATGTGTTGGTCAATATGTTTCTCATTCTCTGAAATGCAGTCTTTGCTTGGCCTATTCTGTTCCTAATTTCTGTTCTGCATTTCCCATCTGAAGTTATTACTGCTCCAAGATATTTGAATTTCTGCACCTGCTTTAGAACAGTTCCGTTTAATTTAATACTGCATGCTGGTGGATTCTGTTTCTTAGATATAACCATAGTCTCTGTCTTTTTGATGTTCAAAGTAAGGCCTTTCTGTTCACTTTCTTTGGCGACTCTATCCAAGAGATTTTGCAGGTCTTGTTGGTTCTCAGCTATCAGTACTGTGTCGTCAGCATACTGAAGGTTGTTAATATTGTATCCTCCAATTTTTATGCCTGGTTCTGTGATGATTGTTCTTAGAATATTCTCGCTATACAGAGAAAAAAGGTCTGGAGATAGTACACGTCCTTGTCGCACCCCTTGTTTTATAGGTTGATATTTTCCAATTCTATTTTCAACTCGAACTGCTGCTTCTTGCTGCCAGTATAGATGTTTTACAATCCTCAGGTCTTTGCCGTCTATATTGATGTCTTCAAGCATTTTAATAATTTCATTATGTTTCACCTTGTCAAATGCCTTGGTGTAATCAATGAAGCATAAGTAGAGATCTTTCTGTACTTCTAAAGCTCTTTCTGTTAGTGTTCGTAAAACATAAATGGCATTGTGTGTTCCCTTTCCTTCAACAAATCCAAACTGTTCATCTGCTATTTCCATTTTTATCTTTTGCCTTGTTCTTCTCATAATTATTCTCAGAAGTAGCTTCGTTATGTGACATGAGAGGCTGATAGTCCGGTGGTCGTCACATTCCTTTGCACCTGGTTTCTTTGGTAGTGCTATAAACGTGGATTTAATCAGGTCACTGGGAATATAACCACTGTTGTAAATGTCATTCAGTAACTTGGTTATTAATTTTATTCCTGTCTCCTCTAGTGCCTCTATTTCTTCTATTGTTATATTATCAGGCCCAGTCGCTTTTCCTTTCTTCATGTGTTTGATGGCATCTATGATTTCATCTTCAAGTATTGGTGGTCCCTCACAGTTTTCAGTATCTGGTGTTAATTCTGGTCTTTCTCCTCCATATAGCTCACCGATATACTCTGTCCATCTGTCCACAATGTCTTCTTTTCCCATTAACATTTTACCTTCTTTCGATTTCAGGCATCCTGTAGTATATTTTGTTTTCCTGCCTGTGAGTTCATTAATTCGTTTGTGCATGTTTTTGCTGTCTTTAATATGAGAGTCCTCTATCTGTCTGCACTGCTCATTTAACCACACTTCTTTTGCTTCTCTGCATTTGCGTCTTATTTCTTTATTTATCTTGTTATA
This sequence comes from Achatina immaculata, assembly GCA_009760885.1. Lineage (NCBI taxonomy): Eukaryota > Metazoa > Mollusca > Gastropoda > Stylommatophora > Achatinidae > Lissachatina > Lissachatina immaculata. The sequence continues at coordinate 27,518,524 of CM019700.1, forward strand.
TTTTTTCTCGTTATTTTTACTCCTCCTCCTCTTGTCCATCAGTCCTAAGATGTCGTCTGTTATCCATTTATTTTTAGGGGCTTCTTTTTTTGGTGGTATTATCTCCTTAACAGTTTGGTGGATAGAATCTCTTAACATTTCCCATTGTTCATCTATACTATTTATCTTTGCTATTGCATTGTATCTATTTGTTATAATAACTTTGTATTGTTCTCTCAGTTCTTGGTCATTTTTAAGAAGTTCTGTATTCAGTTTGATGTTTCTCATTTTTCTGCCTGCTTTCTTTAGTTTTATTCTAACTTTTCCACAGAGTGGATCATGGTCACTATTGCAGTCAGCTCCTGGCATGGTTTTTGTTGTCAGTAATGCATTGCGGAATCGTTTGTTGATTAATATGTAGTCTATCTGGTTAAAAGTCTTTTTGTCTGGACTGCACCACGTTGCCAGTCTTCGAGGATGTTGTTTAAACCAGGTGTTTCCTACAACCATGCTGTGTATTCTTGCCCATTCAATTAATTTATAACCTCTGTCATTCCTCTTCCCCAGTCCATAGTCACCAACGATGTCTGAAGTTCTTCCTTTACCAACTTTGGCATTAAAATCTCCCATGACTATGGTAACTTCATGTGACTTTGTGTGTTTTAGTGCTGTCTCTATGTCATTATAAAATAGCTGTAAATCTTCTTCAGAGCTTTCAGATGTTGGAGCGTACACTTGTATAATATTTATGTTTATTGGTTGTCCTTTCAGTTGGGCTAACAGGACTCGGTCCGAGATGTTCAAATATCCTACAATTGTCCTTGCCGTTTGTTCATCAAATATAATTCCTACTCCTCGTTCATGTTTCTCACTTCCTGAATATATTATTGTATATTTATCTGAGTTTATCTTCCCTGCACCTGTCCATCTAACTTCACTCATTCCTAATATGTTGATCTTCATCCTTACCATTTCCATCTTTACATAGTATAGTTGTAAAATATAATGGAAAACAGTATTTCCATGTACTTCTGTGTAGTTATTATGTTTCATAATATAACTAAATATATGAAGATTTCATAAATGCAGAGTATTTAGGAAAAAAGAAGTAATGTGATGTTCTTAGACATTGATTGTGCTCAGCTTACCATTGGCTAGGTCTAGATCTACACTACTTACCATCTGAGATGTCTAGAGCTACTTGTCGATCTCGTATTGTGATTCTATGTTGTATTCTTGCTAAATTAATGTCTGAAATAACCTCCTATCTACTTCTCCAGTCGTCTAATATGTCTACATCTACTTGGGATACATTCAAGAACAGTGGTCTGGTCACAGGCCATGTCCATACTCCCCCTATCTACATCATCAAAAATTGAAAATTTTCGATGTTTTTCTTCCGTTTTCTCGCTCAGCGTTGCTAGTAACTAAGCACTCTTTCACCATTTTGAAAAGTGTCACCAGACATGTGGATGAAATATGTGCAATCTAAACATTACACTGGTTTTTTTAATGAAACAAACCAAGTGTCACTATAATGACGATATGTACCATGTCAGAAAACTGGAAGCGCCACTATAGTGCTGAAAGTCACAGGAAGAGTTAATATTGAAGAAGTTTTGGACATATTTAAGTTTTCTCTGTTTAATCTTCTTTGCTACTAATAAGAATTTAGAGGACTGTCTTGGAAGGATACATAATGGAAAAGAAAGAAGGAAGTCCAAGACAAAGATGGCTGCAAGACATTGTTGATGATCTGCAAAAGGATGCATCAGCAACAGGGCATCTTGCTTACAACTCAACTGAGAGACCTTCAGGAGAGCTGTTAGGGAGGCAAAGTTCCACAAGGGACATGCAAATGACCGACTGACATCTATGAGTGTGTTAAAACTGTATGTTAGGCAACTGTTTATCTGTTAAAGCTATGACATGATTATCAGAGAGAGAGAGAGTAGGTAAGATGAGGGGAGAACAAGCACTTTCTCTGTGGAAGGAAGTAAAAAACCCACAACAAGGACAGTCAGCACACACATCTTGCACTGCTTACTGGGAAGATAAGCTTACAGGATATACATCATTTTGGTGGTGGAGCTTGATGAAAATCCTTTTTCTTAGTATCACTCAGAGAATTTAAGCCACTATAGCTTACACCTAGGTCAACCACGTGAAACTCTAAAGAGGACATTGTTAACTCTTTGTGTGTACTGGGGGTTTTCCCTCAAATGACCAATGGTCATCTCAGTGGGGTAAGTTACATAAAGTGAAATGGAATGGTTGTCACATTTAGAATGATCACAAAGACATAGTCTGATTCGCAGTATGACATATTATACATTTTTTTAAACAGGAAAAGTTATATATTGTTTTTCTAATAAAACTTTTAGTAATATATTAGTATATAACAGAAAAAAAAGAGCTGAGAATTGAGGAGAATTGAGAAGAAAAAATGGAAAATTATGATGAAAAATGTTTACACTTACTCCAGTCAAGTTTCCTCTGTAATGGGTCCAGTACATCCATTGATCAGAATTTTACGCGAACACCATTCCCTCACATAAAATGTACACTAATTATTTATTTGCAGTTAATTTACAGTCTAAAATACACTAATAACATGAAAACACCAGTGGGAATCAGCCTGTAAGCTTAGAAAAAATTTTTTACGCATTTTAAATCTTTTAACCATGGCTCTGAATTCACATGTGGGACCTCGTGTTGATGATGCTGGAAGCGATTTCTACAACCAGTTTTGGCCATATTGTAAGATGTAGGATGATTAAATTCACTTTTAGAGCCTAACTCATTACCATCACACTACGTGCTCCCTAGGCAGAACATGTCCGCTGGATTGACATGCAGTGTGTCACATAGCATGCAAAGAGTTAAGAGGTAATTTCAGTGGGCATAACATCCCTTGATGAGATTGAAAAACTCGCCAAAAACAGGAAATCTTGGCGAACTACCATGCGGGCCCTATGTGACATTTAGTGGCACGGGAAGGATGTAAGAAGCTTACCCCTACATGTCCATTCTGTATGTTTCCAGTGTTGTAAGTTTCTCACTTTAGCAGATAGGAGGTTCAAGTTGAAGTACAGCAGCAACAGCTAGACCTGAAAGTTTTTGTTTTCAGTTTGCTTTGTTATTTTACAATTTTTAATCCTCTTTTTTAATTACAGGTTTGAAGCCTTTTATTTATTCATTTTTTAAAATTTTAATTCCATCCAGGAATTTATAGTTTCAATTCACCATAAATCTAATCCTACCAGACAAGACATGACCACCTACAAAATATTAGTTTTACTGAAAGATAGCACAATGACAAGTTTTAGCATTTACAGCTGTTTAAATGATGAATTTCCAACTACAGAATAAGACTTTATGATTGGAGTTATTTTTTATTTTTAATAAAGTTTTTTTTAATAAAGCTAGTAGTTTTATAAGTTTTATAAGCTGAAGGAGCTCTAATAATCTTCCTGTCTAGTTTTGCTTTCAGTCATTCAAGGATTGCAGTTGTTGAAATTTAAAATAGAATAAATAGAAACAGAAGGTGATGTTAATTGTTTTAATGCTTAAGTATGAGTAAAACAGATAACAGTGACTTCAGACTCATTAAAAAAAAGCAGTAGGTTGCTGGGCCAAAGTATACTGTTGAATGAGTATTAATGGAAAATGGGGTAAGAAATAATCGTACAAAAACTAATAGAAACTTGAGATTATTTATGAATTCCAGGAGGTAAATTAAAAAAAAAAAAAAATTAACACAGGGTTTTTTATATGAAACATAGTGAAAGTAAAGGTAACTAACCCTGTCATGCCTTAGAGGCACATAAGGATATGGTGTTAGTGCCCATATTTTCTTGACCTGTCAGCACACTTAGAGGGCAATGTGATCAGCATCACACTTGGCCACCTTTCCTTCCCCAACTCCAGAAGTCAGGTACCCATTTCTACAGCTGGGTGACCGGGGTGCCTCTGGCCTGATTTGAATCTCCAACCTTCTACCAGGAGAGACTAGTGCACTAATTACTCTTCCACTCAGATGCCTTGTTTGAATAGGCTATAATGTTTGGATTTTTCTCAAATTCCGGAAGCAGAGCCAAGATGAAGCTTTTTTGTAGACTCCACCACCTTTGGGAATACACTGATCTCTATATCATTTGCTGGACTGAAGAGAACCAATTATTTCCACAAGCACCGTGGGGAAAATAATGTGGGATCTTGACCAGTTCTAGTTTGCTGGCCATCCAGTATGATAAGTCTTACTTACTTCTTAACTCTTCCCCTGCCGTCGTCGATATCGTGATAACTTCCTGTTAGTCTTCTGATTGCCATGTTTGCTATAGCGATTTTCTTTTGTTGCAATGTAAAACTATTGTAAAACTTTTTATTGTACATGATTTTTCTGTGCATTCTGGTGACCTTTCATAGTTCAATCAAAAGCGTGGGTAACAACCGAGCGAAATAGTTGTTTTACCAGAGAAATTTCAGTATTTATTGTGATTTCGGAGGCATAAGGACATGTCCTATGACCCGACCACTGTTCCTGAATGTACCCCAAGTACATCTAGATCTATTAAATGGACTGGAGAAGTAGTTAGATGGTTATTTCAGAAATTATTTTCAGGTGTGGCCAGTCATGTTCCGGACTACTTCCAGTATATGGAGTCATATCGAAACTCTAGCCATGCAAATTCTGCTCATCCATTGGTTAGAGCCACACCACCACCATCATCAAAGGCCGTATCTGAATCAGACTCCATTCAGAAAGCACCATGGGAGTTTGAGTATCCAAATATTCTAGAGAACTACATGGAAGGTATGTCATCTTTTCAGTATTCTGAATGATAGGGAAAGACTTTGAACTAAAGACTTTGATGAGTGAGCATTTCTCTTTTAAGAACTTTGTGAGTGAAATTTCTGCTTAGAATGTGTGTCTTTGTTTATTAAGCAACTGCATACATTATGTGTTTTCAATAGAACTGAAGCAGTGGTATGTTTTCAGAAAGAGAACTGCAAGGGCTATGTCTTTTACACATCTACATGATTTCATGTTTTCTATATAAACTTATATAGTGAAATAAAGTTAACATGTTTTCTATATAAACTTATATAGTGATAAAAAGTTACATGTTTTCTATATAAACTTATATAGTGATATAAAGTTACATATTTTCTACATAAACTTACATAGTGGTATAAAGTTACATGTTTTCTATAGAGCTTTACATGACTGATGGCTGTGTGACCCCAGACACAGCTTTTTTTACCCATGAAAGTTAACAGCACAAAGAGATTGAAGAAAATTATGTAACTTCACAAGTAAGATACAGAACTCTACAATTAAGATGCACAATTCTACAGTTGAATGATCATTTAAAATAATGGCCTTCAGGTGACAAGAAGCAAAATGACAAGCTGGCCAAGCAAATGCCTGGTGTACACTCTCCTCAACCTTCACCTGCATTGAGTCACACCAGGGCATCAGGGCGGAGTCATGCAGCAGATGGCAGTTCTGTCAGCAGTTTCAATGGGTCAGAGGAAGAATTGAATGGTGAGAGTTTAATGGGTTTTCCAATGCTATTACAACTTGCGTAAAACATCTTTTAGGACAAAATAAATGATGTAAATAATGTGATTTGTGTATGTGATGTATTATTAACATTGCTAATTATGAGGTGAAAAATCATGAACTACCTGAAACAGTTCTCAGATATTGTAAAAAAGTACAAAACAGTTTAGCAAACAAATTGTAATTTAATTGCAGATAATTCATTTCAGTGAATGAATCAGTCAGTTACTTTAGCATCAAACTTTGCTACAAAATAGGTGTGAATGTATGTTTATGATTTAAGTATAGATTTAAATATTAGGATACATGAATTAATGGAATTTTATGAATAAGACTGAAACAGCAAATTAAAGATTGATAAATTATATTTGTAATATGGATTACAAATGACCTAGAGTAGCTGATAGCTAACAGGATTTATAAACAGTTTTATTATTATTATACTCCATCCCAGATAGCATTGGTGATCATTCTTCTCCATCTTGTGTGATCCTGGGTGTTTTTAACAGTTCAAATGCTTTTCTTTTTTTTCCATGGCACTTGGCCAGTCCACTGAGATATTTTTCTCTTGGCCTTCTTCCTTTCTTGTTTTTTTAAGCTTGACAGGGAACTGATGGTAACAGCAGTAGTGTCCCTTTGCCTTCTGCTCAGTTTAAATATGCTTTTCTCCTTCAACCTTTGTCTAAAGAGACTAACCCGTAAGGCAGCAGGGTACCTGTTTTACTCTGCTTCTGTTTATTCAGATATGCACAGCTAGCCTCTTATATCTCTAGAGGTCATTCAACCATCCACCACTTGGTGGACACATCTGATAGAAAGACAGGCTTCTCTCCATAGTTTCATAGGATAAATAAATTGTGCATAAAAACTTTGAAAACTTTTTGTCAGAATTGTTTTCTGTGACTTAGCATTTTCTAGAGAATGGGGAACTTGCCAGAGAAGTTGGAGAACAACAAAAACTAAAACTATAAGGAAAAGATATGTCATGGATGGGCAGAAGTTGGAAAATATTTACAGTTAGTGGAAGACTCATGGCTAGGAGAATGGGAGGTAGAACCAGAGAAAATATGTGAATTGGTTGATCAAGTGGCACAATAAAAGGAGAGACAACTGATTTGATGCCAAGGACCACACAGAATGGAGAAGCATGTTACCTGATGAATGAAGGTATACGTGAAAAGCAAATGGAAAATTCACTTGAATAGAGGGGAAAAAAATCAGATTGAACAGAATAATAAAACCACAAACTGTTGCTCTGTTAGTAATTAAAAAATCTCTTTCAGTATCAATGTTGATCCAGATTAAGAAACAAAGCCGGACAACGGCTGCAATACAACTTATGAAAAAAGTTTAAAGCAATTCAGGTTCACCTTCATTTGGATATGACAGAAGAACATATGAAGTAGTTTTTGTAACCATCACTCTTTTTTTTCTCCATCAAGTCAGTATTGTGTTATCTTTAAGTCTAAACTGAAAAAATATACTTTATTTTTTTGTTTGCAGAAGCATGAATGTAGAAAGTGTTAGAAGATTTTTTTTAAAAATTAACTTTTATATATGGATCTGGTGTTTGCTGATTATAAGGAGCACAATAAACTTTATAGAACACTGCAAGAAAATATAATCTTTTATCAAGTCCTGATGATGGTATGTTTTGTAGAGAAGATGTTAACTCTTTGATTCCAAATCTCCATAGAGGAAAATGAGCTAAACAATTGTGTCTTATTCTTTCTAGTCTCACTAAACAAAATCTCCACTGAGCCTTGTATTTGCAGTTGCACAAACATGTTAAAACTGATGAATGAACATTCATACTGACACAACAGTCTGTAATGAGGAGTTGAGGATCATTGCATTGCTTTTCACTGTGAGAAAGCAACTGCACCTCTATACCTTCCACCTATTCATTTTCCCCACGTAGTCCTCCAGATTTAGTTTGCCTAACTATATTCCATAGGTCAGAGGTTAAATTTTAAAATTAATTAGAAAAGCATGGCCTGTCAAAAATGTATTATTCATGTTCAGATTGTATCATATTCAGCTTTTTTTTTTTAATAAGGAATAAACTTTAGCTATTTATTTTGTTAGATGTATCATAAAGAAATCGCTTTGTAAATCCCATGTCCAGGTTTTTTTAGACAGGGGATAGAGATTAACAAATTATTAATAAAATTATACATGAAATTCATTCAGATTAACTGTTATTTTGGGAGCAGAGCTGATTATGTTAGTGCTGACAGTAGAGTTATCACAACTAGCAAATCAAAACCAAAATCTAGCTGGTGTTCCTAGTCTTCTTAGCCGGGCTAACAGATCAAGGCTTCCAGTAGTTCAGATGTTTGGGCCTGCTCTAGGTCTTCAGACTAGCCGCTGTAAACCACTCCTAGTATGATATAGTGCTTGTGTTCCAACGTTTTTATACTGTCAGCAGCTAAGAACATCCCACCCAAAGTTGCAATGTTTTTATAGTGTCAGCATCTAAGAACATCCTACCCAAAGCATCAATGTTTTTATACTGTCAGCAGCTAAGAACATCCCACCCAAAGTTGCAATGTTTTTATACTGTCAGCATCTAAGAACATCCTACCCAAAGCATCAGTGTTTTTATACTGTCAGCTGCTAAGAACATATAACCCAAAGTTTCAATGTTTTTATACTGTCGGCTGTTAAGAACATCTTATCTTATATCCTTCCTGTGCCGTTAAACATCACATAGGGCTCGCAAAGTAGTTCGCCAATTTTTTCTTCCTTCGGCGAGTCTTTCAACCTCATCAAGGGATTTTATGCCTGTTAATTTGGCCTCTCTTAACAATGTCCTCTTCAAAGTTTCACGCGGTCTGCCTCTTTTTCTTTGGCCTGTTGTGTTCCACTTGATAGCTTGTTTTAGGATTCTCTAAACATTTCTTCTCATCAAGTGACCAACATATGTTCATCTCCTTTTCCTTATCACCCATGAGACTGGTTGAATTTGTTCCACTTGACTCCGAGTATTTTCCTTAACTCTTTCCGTGCCACAGGAAGAAACACGGACGTGTAGTGGAGAACCAGAGTAAAAGCGCGGGTCTTGATATGTTAGGGGGTATAGTTATAAAATGGAATGGAAAACAGTATTTCCATGTACTTCCGTATACTTATTATGTTTCAAAGTATAACTAAATGAATGAAAATTTCATAAATGCAGAGTTTTTTAGGAAAAAAGAAGTAATATGATATTTTTAGACACTGATTGTGCCCAGCTCACCATTGGCTAGGTCTAGACCTACACTACTTACCATCTGAGATGTCTAGATCTACTTGTCGATCTCATATTCTGATTCTATGTTGCATTCTCGCTAAATTAATGTCTGAAATAACCTTCTAACTACTTCTCCCGTCATCTAATATGTCTAGATCTACTTGGGATACATTCAAGAGCAGTGGGGTGGTCCATATCCCTATCTACATCATCAGAAATTGAAAAATTTTGGTCTTTCTCTTCTTTTTTCTCGCTCGGCATCGCTCATAACTAGGCACTCTTTCGCCATTTTGAAAAGTGTCATTGGAATCGCGGACGAAATATGTACAATCTAAATGTTACACCGGTTGTTTTATTGAAACAAACCAATGATCACTAAAGCATCGGGTAGACCGGAAGCGTCACTAAAGTGACCAAAGGCACAGAAAGAGTTAAGCATTTGTTTTCAAAAGAGTCTAATTTCTTGTCTGTTTCTTTACTTGTTTTCCAGCTTTCGCATGCATAAATGAGGGTTGATATTACATTTGAATTGAATAGTCTTAACTTGGTTTTTGTGCTTATAACTTTTGAATGGCATATGTTCTCAAGATCCTTGAAGATTAATGCTGCTTTTGCAATTCTAATTTCCTTTCTGGTGTCACCATCCTGGTCTATGTAGCTGCCAAGGTATGCATATTGATTGACTTCTTCAATATCTGTCCCTTCTATGTGTATTTTTCCATATTGATTAATGGGAATTTTCATTATTTTTGTTTTGTCCTTGTTAATTTCAAGTTCTATTTTGCTAGCCAGTGAAGACAGGCTATCTGTTTTTTCTTGCATGGAATTCACATTGTTACTGATAAGAGTTATGTCATCAGCAAAATCAAGATCTTCTAGTTGGGTCCCATGTACCCAGTCAATACCTGTGTTACCTGTGCAGCATTTTTTCATTATGAAGTCTATTGTAATCCCAAAAAGTAAAGGAGACAGTATACATCCTTGTTTCACACCTGTTTCAATCTGGAACCATTCACCCATCCCTTCTTCTGTCTTGACTGCACAAACATATCCATTGTAGAAGTCCTTAATGATGTTGACAATTTTAGATGGTATTCCATATAGACTTAAAATTCTCCATAATGAATCTCTGTGTATGCTATCAAATGCCTTTTTAAAGTCTATGAAGTTCAGTATTAATGGTTTCTACTTTTCAGTATGTTCTTCAAGTATTATTATTAGATTAAAGATCTGGTTGAGACAGCTTCTCCCTTTTTGAAATCCTGCTTGTTCTTCTCTCATTGCAGTATCCACTATATCTTTAAGTCTATTCAAAATGACCTTGCAAAATACTTTTGACACAGCTGATATTAAGGTTACTCCTCTCCAATTGTTACAGTCACTAAGGTACCTTTTTTTGATATTTTAACAACGATTCCTTTTTTCCAATTGGAAGGGACCTTTTCTTCATTCTAGATCTCGTTAAGAACATACCACCCAAAATGTTAACGTTTTTATATCATCAGCTGCTAAGAACATCCCACTTAAAGTTTTAATGTTTTTATACTGTCAGCTGCTAAGAACATCCCACCCAAAGTATCAACGTTTTTATACTGTCAGCTGCTAAGAACATACCACCCAAAATTTTAACGTTTTTATACTGTCAGCAGCTAAGAACATACCGCTCAAAGTATCAACGTTTTTATACTGTCAGCTGCTAAGAACATCCCACCCAAAGCATCAGTGTTTTTATACTGTCGGTTGCTAAGAACATCCCACACAAAGTATCGATGTTTTTATACTGTCGACTGCTAAGAACATCCAAAGTATCAACATTTTTATACTTTAATCTGTTAAGAACATCTCACCCAAAGTATCAAAGAGATATAGGAGCAAGAATTATTAATTCATTTTGGAGTTGTTTTTTTTTTTTCATAAATATAGGAAGGACAAAACAAATAAAACATTAACAAAATGATATACCAAGATAAAAATTGTGGGTAAACTGGATTCTTCAGCACATCTTATCTGTTGAGGATGCATAAGAAATCCATCAAGATTTGTTGGACATCTCTTGGCTGTGTTTCATAAATATTAAATAACATTTTCATATATATATATATATATATATATTAGTGATTGCATTGATAGTAGTATACTTTCAGTAAACTTTTTCATTCATTTCTTGCCTAAACTTGCAGCAAAGCGAGGAAAGAAGAAAGGTAGAAATGGATATTTTCTCTGTGGCATGTCCCCACTGATGATTAATTCATTTCTTCCACCATGCATTTTTCTCTCTAATAATTTTTTTTTTAATTTCTCATATTAGAGACTTGTCTGTTTGATTGTATGTAATTATTTCTGTGTGTGTGTGTTTAAGTGCGTAGTGATGTGCATGCAAGTAAATGTGTACATGTAGTTGTAATTGGCATTAGTGCATTTGCCTACAACTTTTAACATTGAGATGTCAGAATTTTGTTTCCACGACATTTCCAGTTCAGTTTTTAAAATTTTAAAACAATAATTGTGGACACAAGTAAATTATGAGCTATAATTATGGATTCCCAGTGCTCATGCCATCAGATATAGGGCCTTAATGTGACAGTCATATTTTCAGTCAAATGAGGAGCCATATCTCAAGAACAGTTGGTGTGGAATTCAGCTCAGATTGATAGGAAATATTTTATAGTCATCATCTCTGTGTTTTGATAGAAGATTTGTGGATGAAATGTATTTTTTAATTTATACAGTATTATATTTTTTTGTGTCTTTAACCATAAAAGGTGTACAAAAAAATAGAGGTAAACCATATGAAATGACAGACTTTTAAACAAACTCCTGCATATATCAAAAATTGATACTGGCAACACACAATCTTTCCAAATCACCAAGCCCCATGTCTGTTTGTCCCCTCAACACAGAAAGGTAGATGTGGAAGGCGACAAGACAAGACAGTAAGAGAGATATGCATTTCCTCAGTCTGTAAAGTGCAGTTCTGATAAAATGTTGAAGACAGAAAAAAAAAAAAATTGTGGAAAAATATCAGTTACAATCTAATTCTATGTGCAAAGGTGTCACAGATGCCCCAGAACTGTCTTCCTTATATAAGCCACCTTCAGATTCTGTCTGCTTCTCATTTATTGCAGTTCTGACTAATGTGAGATTGAATTTAAGAAAATTTAATTTTGTGTAACTTAGATGTATGTGCCTTTAAAACTTCATAGAAAAAAAATTCATCACTTCGTAACAAACCATGCCATATTTTTTTTAATAGAAAATGATGCAATGCCTATATTTAGCTTATTTAGTAATTCAAAGTCGTTGTTATCTCCAATACTCAGAACAAAACCATATAGGAGTAGTTATTATGCCAGAGATTCAGCCACTTTAATTGTAATTTTTGTACAAAGTCATGCATGTTGCTGAGAGTAGTTAAGAGATTAAATAGATCCAGCGATTATAAAAGAAATATGCCCCAGGGTTTTTTATAAGCTATATACATGAGAGATCATGTTAACTATTTACTAAAACTTGGTTTGATGGTCTATTATCTTTGCATGTTTTTGATGATAGACTTAGAAATTTTTGCTTACTTTTTTAATCAGTGTTTCAGAAACTAGAAGCCAACACATTTTTGCTTTTGTGGCTGTTTTCACAAAGTTATGTTTGCCTTAATTTTTTTTTTTAATGAGTAGTTAATTTTTTTTTGGCCTTTTTTTCCTTTGGCTTTATATTTTTAAATAAACATCATTTTCTGAAACTGCATGGATATGAAGACATAATGATATTGTTTACTGAATAATTTGATTATTTATTTCTTTATTTTTAAAAACTCTTTTGCCTTATTTATTGAACAATTATCTGAGGGGATAGCAAAAGTTTAGTGTTCGTGTATACCCCTTCTTATTGATATTTTTTTATGAAAACTTCCACACTTGGATTCCAAGAATGCTACATATATCACACAGATATATCAAAACAATGTGTAAAAGTTTTCAAGAGATGTAATTTTCAACATCACTGACAAACAGAATTAACAGCTGAATGTAATAGTTTGATCTTAGAGTTCTCCTCCCGTGTCAGCAAAGGTTAGAGTGTAAAAAGACTTATCACTTTTTAAAATGTATAATATGGATAAAACTACCAAAAAAAACCCAGACAAAACCCCAGCAATTTTTTTAAAAATCATAATGATCGCTAACACACTTTTACACATCCAAGAAGACTTTACACATGGACATCACCTGATGGGAAAACCAAGGATCAGACAGATTACATTTTAGTGCAAAGAAGGTGGAGATCAAGTATAACATCAGCAAAAACTTTACCAGGAGCTGATTGTGACACGGACCATGAGTTATTAATAGCAGACATGAATATAAAGATAAAAAAGACAGTTACAGGATCAAGACCACTCCACTTTGATCTTACAAATATACCAGAACAATATGGTATAGAAGTGAAGAACCGTTTCGAAATTCTGATGGCTGTACAGGAGGAGATGACACCAAATGATTTGCCTACACAAGCCAGAGCTATCTTAATAACAACAGCTAAAGATGTGGTTCAAGTAAAGAAAACACAAAAGAATGGATGGATTACAGCAGGCACACTAGAACTGATAAAACAACGTAGAGAAATGAAGACGCAGTGGAAAGTGACAAACAACAACAAAGAGAAATATAAATCTTTAACAAAAGAAGTACGAAGAAACATAAGAAAAGACAAAAAACAATACATACAAGATTGTTGTGAAAGAATAGAAGGACATCAAAAGTGTGGAAGAGATAGTAAAATGTTTAAAGAAATGAAGACATTGACGAGAAATGTCACACCTAAGCTAAACGTAATTTGTGACAAGATGGGGAATACCTTGACAGAGACAGAGGAAATTCTAGAAAGATGGAAGGAATATTGCAGAGGAATGTATGAAGCAACCAACTGTGAGAGCAGAAATCAACAGTGTGAATTATTATTGGAGGAGAAAGAACCCGAACCGACAGTAGAAGAAGTTTTATGGCCAATAAAGAATCTGAAAAATGGTAAATCACCAGGATGTGATGAGATAAAAGGTGAATTTATTAAAGCAGGAGAAAAGGAATGTGCAACAATCTATCATACACTATGTAAAAAGATATGGCATTCAGGTATTTGGCCAAAAGAATGGAAAAGAACTATATTCATACCACTGCCAAAAAAGGGTAACCTGAAATTATGCACACACTACAGAACTGTTGCCCTGATTAGTCATGCCAGTAAAATTCTGTTAAAAATCATAATGGGTAGACTTCATAAATAGAAGAAGAAGTCAATATGGTCCAAGCTGGTTTCAGGCAAGTAAGAGGATCAAGAGATCATATATTCAATCTAAGATTAATAATAGAGAATGCAGAGAGTTTAATGTGAATCTATATTTAGCCTTTATAGACTACTCAAAGGCATTTGATTGTATACAACACCAGAAACTTTGGGAAATAATGGAAAAAATGGGATTTCCAACACATTTGATACAATTAACATCACTGCTGTATCTAGACCAACAAGCAGCAGTAAGAATAAATGGTGAAACAACAACTTGGTGTGACATAAAACAAGGTGTCCATCAGGGGTGCATATTGTTGCCTTACTTATTTAACTTGTATACTGAAAATATAATGAGAAGATGTAGACAAAGAATATTATGATGCCATAACAATTGGAGGTTATGAAATATACAGAGATTAGATATGTTGGTGACACAGTATTACTGTCCACAACACAAAAATGAATGGAAAAACTAATTATGTCAGTCCGTAAGAATAGTGAAGAGCAAAGCCTCTATCTTAATGCAAAGAAAACTAAATTGATGACAACTGACAAAACAAATAAGGCAGCTGATATATGTATCAATGAGGAAAAACTGGAAGAAGTGGAGAGCTTTGAATATCTTGGATCACTGCTAACTAATAATGGAGATACAATGAGGTAAATTAAAAGGAGGACATCTATTGCTCTTCAGAAAGTAAAACAACTAAAGAATCTGTGGAGAAGAACAGACAAAACCACAAAAATAAGATTTTTAAGGGCATGTATCTTTCCCATCGCAACATATGCCTGTGAGACCTGGACACTTAACAAAACAACTGAGAAACACATAAATGCCTTTGAATGTAAATGCTACAGAGTTCTTCAAGTGTCATGGACACAAAAAAGAACAAATATATCCATACAGCAAGAACTTGATATTGAAGAAGGCTGGCTAGTAAAGAGGATTAAAGAGAGAAAACTTAAATATTTTGGACACATTAAATGTCATGATAATCTAGAGAAGACAGTCTTGGAAGGGTACATAATGGGAAAAAGAAAGAGAGGAAGACCAAGTGAAGATGGCTGCAAGACATCGTTGATGATCTGCAAATGGACTCATCAGCAGCAGGCCATCTTGCTCACAACCAAGAGGCCTACAGGAGTGCTGTTAGTTAGGCAAAGTTCCGCAAAGGACATGCAAATGAATGAATGAATTAAATCATAATGTCATGTTTACCAAAAATTGAATTGACACTCTGCCCATTCACAACAGTTTGATATTATGAACTACAAAATATGGAACATAATTATATGACTGCAGCTTATTTATTTATTTTTTAAACGCCGTTTAAAGTAATGCATCTATTTCTGAACTAAAATTTAGGTATGAGAAAATATGTGATAAAATTTGCTTCAGTATGAGAACATGTGTTTAATGTGACTGAACAAATATTAAGAGACTGGTTATGAATAAAATCCTTTTATATTTATTTGTCTCATGCGAAGAATGCATTGTTTTTTTTTTTTTTTTTTTGTCAGTGCTTTTAAATGGCTTGTTTTCTGCTTATCTAAGTAGCAGTTTTTAGTTTTCTTTTGCATGTTCCAAATGTTTGTACAGTCTTGATGTTAGTTATTTAGTCTGTATTTTTTAACTATAATTAAATACAGCTGCATTTCTTTACATTAGAATTGCTTATTATCACTTATTGTTGAGAATTTGCATCAGCTTGTTAAGTTTCAAATTATAATGGTCTGTTTGTCTTGGGAAATTGTTTGATGTGGATAGATGGTCACTGTTCCTGAAAGTTGTTGAACATCATCTTGCTGTGGAAGTTGTTGAACTTGATCATTGTGTGGAAGTTGTTGAACATCATCTTGCTGTGGAAGTTGTTGAACTTGATCTAGCTGTGGAAGTTATTGAACATCATCTTGCTGTGGAAGTTGTTGAACATCATCTTGGTGTGGAAGTTGTTGAACTTGGAAGTTGTTGAACATCATCTTGGTGTGGAAGTTGTTGAACTTGGAAGATGTTGAACATCATCTTGCTGTGGAAGTTGTTGAACATCATCTTGGTGTGGAAGTTGTTGAACTTGATCTTGCTGTGGAAGTTGTTGAACATCATCTTGCTGTGGAAGTTGTTGAACATCATCTTGCTGCGGAAGTTGTTGAACGTCATCTTGCCAAGCAGCTTCTTCCATGACTGAATATACCAGTATTGACAAAATCAACAACAGTATCAACAATTTTTGTATAACAAGATCCATCCAGTCACATTGTGTGCTTACATCATCTTACTGCCCTTGTTTTCCTCTCAAATGATGCAGTTATCCTGTACAGTTATACTTAGTTTAACACATTTATTTAGTGCTCTTGATAGATGTCAGAATCACTTACCTGTGATTTACCAGTATCGGTGTTTCTGATTTTGATCTATATTAGGCCTCTGTGCTTCCTGAAGTTTACCATTTTGTTGGGGAAGGAATATAATTGTTATTCATTATTGCAGCATGTCCTAGTCCTCAGCTTAGCATTTCCTTATTATTGTAGTTCCTTTCCTAGTTTTGTGTAATGTCATACAGTAGTTGCTTAAATTAATTATCAGAAGTATAATTTGATAATTTGTTTAACGTCATTATTTGCTGAGGTTTTTTTACATTTTAAACTGTGTGTAATCATTTTTATGTCTTTTTTTTTCATTTCTGTTAATTGCTAGTTTGGCTTTTTTTTTTCTTCTTCCAAATGCAGGCTACCATTGGGATACTTCTGATTGGGCTCCTGGACCATCCATGCCAAATATCTCAGAAATTCCAACCAATGAAATTCCAGACTCGCCATCATCTTCCCAACCAAGTGATGACTGTAATGTCAATGCTGACACATTTGATGATGACGACAACATAACAACTAGAGCCATCTATAATGGAGATGATGACAGCCCTTTGCTCAGCTCTGATGAACAGAGACAAAACAACATTACCAGCAGCAATCTTAATGATGATGATGATGATGATGATGAAAATGTAATTTCTCATCTTATAATGGAAGACCAAGACCAGGATTATTTTGAAGACTCGGAGTATGTTGGAGATTCAGAGTATGCTGAAAATGAACCATATGAGCATGAGGAAATGCCACCAAGTTATGCTGACCATCCAAAGTATGAGCAGTTACTTCAAGGATTTGATGACGGCTATGAGCTGCCTGGTAATCTGAGCGTACATCCAAACAAGTACCTGCCCAAATACAATTTGTCACACCAAGACCTAGATATAGACCCTCTGACAGAGGATGAAAACATTGATGCTAAACCTCAAGGGGCAGCATACCTCCCTGAGGCTTCAGGACAAGACCATAATTATCCAACCCTGAGACCCCCTAAAGAGTTTATGACTCTGGGATATATGACAGATGAGTATACCACAGATCAAGAACCTCCATCTCGGACATCTTTTATTGATGACATGAGCATGTCTGTTGGGGGATACACTTCAAATGCATCATGCTCAGACATTTCAGGACTGTGTGAGATTGAGGACAGTGAGATTAATGTTAGTGATAGCGATGACGAGAATACACCATGTCTAAGTCCTGACCAGTTTCAGACTCGGGTGTGAGGATATCACTACGTCAAGAACATCATCACTCCATTGGCTTGCCAAGTACATCAGAGCTTCACTAATATCTTAGCTACAACAGAATTGTCAGAACTCCTGTCTTATAGCTCCATCAGTATTTTGGTTACACCATCATTATAGATTCACCATGAACATATCCTCTTCACAAAGAGTATCATAGCTCCATCAGTATCATTGTTCAGTCACAAACATCAGACCACGACCAGTATCACAGCTTCATCAAGAACATCAGAACTCTACAGATATGATATAGTCTCACTGCAGACATCATAAATCCATGATCTTCACCTTGAACTGTCCACCAGTGAAATCATATTATCAGCCAGGACACCACTTGTCTAGTACAAAAACTCCTTGTTTTGTGTACCGGCTCTAAGAGTTAATGACAGCTACTGAGAACACTCTGTTATAGTTCCATTATCACAAGACTTCATCATAACACCAGCTAACATAACCTTCTAACACAAGGGTAATTGTGAAACGGTTACATTGTAGCCATTGAGTGAAAACTTGCCATAAATATTTTTTATCATATCTTATATTTTCTCATATTTTTTATAATTCTTTATTTTTCTGAAAGGCAGGACTTATCAGTGATGATGATTAACGAATTCTGGAAAAATTTTTTTGCTTTTTATAACATTCAAATTTTAGAAAATGTCTCATGTTCTAAATGTTCAAAGAATGTTTTTATATAATTATTAAAAAATGAGTTGTCATTTGCTTTAACTTGAATGTTAAAATGTATATTTATAATTTATGTATATATGTACACAAATATATATATATTGCAGTATGTTTATAGAAAAATAAAGTTAGGTCATCATAATGTTGTGATGAAGGTTTTAATTTGTTGTGCTAAAGTTGAGCACATCAGTTTTGTTTTTTTTTTCTTATTGTCAGCTACGATCTTGAATGTAAAATAGATCAGCAAACAGTGGAGTATCTCATTTTATTGGTCGTGTCATTTTTAACAAAATTTAAAAAAATTATTAATAAAAAACATTGCCCTTTCACAGTAACATCTCTCATATAATGGCCTGATAGCTCAAACTATTGGTTGTGATTAGAAAAGTTGTGTTGTTATTACAGGTATAAAGGCAGTATTGTAAAGCACATTACTACATATTAATATGGAATTAATTTTATAAATGTGATGCTGTAAGGTTCATATTCTCATAACTGATTTAGATAAAGTTTTCAGAAAGGTCTTGAGTGAAGGAACATCGTTTTTTTTCTTTCCCACCATGGTGGCTTATGAGAAATGCTATCACAGGTGAAGGTTTGAATCATCTACAGTCTGCTCAAACAGTATGCTGCCTTGGCCATGTCAGACAAGTGGAAGATGGTCACATCCATAAAGATGTTCTTCATGGCAGCTAGCGTGTAGCTAAAGAACAACAGGATGCCCTTAGTAGTGTTTCAGAGATGTAGGAAAATGAAAAAAAAAAACAAAGGACTATAAAGAACATTATATTAGAACTGTAGTGCTGACTACCCCATCCTGGGTCGTGCGCTGAGAAATGGCAGTAAGAAATATTTGCATCAGCTAGAAGAAAGAAACAGTAGACAAAAAACATGTTTTACTCAAAGAAAGTCATGCTAAAGAAAAGTGGATAGAGAAAAAGTGTAATGCCATGGAAGAAATGAATAACACTCACAATACAAGAGGGGTGCATGAAGAGGTAGCGCTCATTACCAAAAGAAAGTATGTGACAAACAGCAAGGTAGGTATCAAAAGTTTTAGGTAAAAATCCACTGCCTTTAATTTCTATTTCACATTTATGTCCCTCAGTTTTAGGTAAAAATCCACTGCCTTTAATTTCTATTTCACATTTATGTCCCTCAGTTTTAGGTAAAAATCCACTGCCTTTAATTTCTATTTCACATTTATGTCCCTCAGTTTTAGGTAAAAATCTGCTGTCATTATTGTTGGTGACATATTTTTAGTTTCAAGTGGGGAAATAAGATTCAGCTGTGTAAGCCACTAAGTTAGCTCTCTAGTATTATTGTGCAGGTTTTATTGTTTCTTATGACAGTTTCTACAAGTCTGCTTTGGAAATCTTGAACTTGTTTTAATCAGCAAACTTACATGCTTGATCAGATATATTTTTCTGGTGATCTGCAGTGCTTCCATGTTTAATGTTGGAGTCTTCATATTTTATTTATTATATTTAGAATAAGTTAAAAACTTTTACATTTTATTTTTTTCTGTTGTAAAACTTTGTTTACATGCTTTTTTTGTCTGAAAATTATTGCTGTATTGTTCTTTTAGTTTCTAGTAAACTTCAATTGCCTGTGAAAGGAAACTGATTCAGAATGTTAAATTCAAGAAATTCAAGATTCACTTTGAGTCTTGTATAGATGTTGAGCAGTAGTGGCAATCATGTGGATACCTTTCACACACCAGTTGTGATATGTTTTAGAGTCATTTAGATGTTCTTATTGCACTCTTGTGATACAAAGTTGTGATGTTGTCCAAGAGTTTCTTCATTGTATACTGTAATCTTCTAAAATATGCCATTGTTTTCTCACAGTTTGTTTAGGTTTTTCTTTCTTGATGATAGCTTTATTAAGTTATTAATTGGTTTTCCAGTGGTTTAGTTAGCTGCTTGGTCTCAACTTGGTTATTTGTTCAGTTAATGGGTCTCATCTGATGATTAGTTGTTCAATTGAATCCTTTCTGTGATTAGTTCTTTAACTTGGTTGTTCCTTGATGATAACTTGTTTGTTGTTTCCATGGTGATTGTTTCATTAAGCAGTTAGTTCTATTTGATGAATACTTCTTTTGCAGGTTCTTTGATGATTACATATTTTATTAGATGATCCCTTGTTGATTTCTTGTTTGTATATGATGATGATTCTTTATTTGGTTCCACCAAGTGATTATTGCTGTAATTAGTTGGTCCCATAATGTGGGTCCCATCTCATTCAGCAGTTAGACACATTAGGCTTGAACTAGTTGATCCTTTGATGATTTCTTGTTTTCTAGCTAATGTTTGATGACAGTTCTTTAGTTGGTTCTGTGATACTACTCTGTAAGTGAGTTCCATGGTGAATATTTGTGAATTGAGTTGCTCACTAAATGATTAAATTATGGTGATTACTTCATTAATTACTTGATCCCTTCACATATTTATCTAAGAGTAATGAGAGTACCTGTGAATTTCTTTCTTTTTTTATAAAAGAATTTATATTAAGCATTCTATTAAAGAGTTTTTTTTTTATATTAGGCATTCTGTTAGTTTTTTTTTTATTTGGTTCTCTATTAGGGTTTTTTTTATATTAAATATTCTATTAGGGTTTTTTAATATTAAATATTCCATTAGGGTTTTTTTTATATTAGGCATTCTATGAGGTTTTTTTTTATATTAGGCATTCTATTCGGGTTTTTTTTATAGTAGGCATTCTGTTAGGGTTTTTTTATATTAAATATTCTGTTAGGGTTTTTTTATATATTAGGCATTCTATACTGTTAAAAAAAATGCAGCGCAACTGTAGTCATAATGGACACCAAATTTCAAACTTGTGTCAAAATTTTATTTTATAGAATTAATGTTTCAATCTTGGCATGAAGAAACTTTAACTCTTTCCGTGCGTATGGTCGGATTTTCGACATTTCCGGTGGTCCCAAGCTACCGTATGGTCGAAAATTCGACAATTCTTTGTTTCATTAAAACAAGTGGTGTAACATTTAGATTGTACATATTTTGTCCACGATTCCGGTGACACTTTTCAAGATGGCGAAAGAGTGCCTAGTTATGAGCGATGCCGAGCGAGAAAAAAGAAGCAAAAGACCGAAATTTTTCAATTTTTGATGATGTATATAGGGGTATGGACATGGCCTGTGACGACCCCACTGCTCTTGAATGTATCCCAAGTAGATTTAGACATATTTAGATGACTCGAGAAGTAGTTATGAGTTATTTCAGACATAATTTAGCGAGAATGCAACATAGGAATCAGAATACGAGATCGACAAGTAGATCTACACATCTCAGATGGTAAGTAGGGGTAAGTAGGACCTAGCCGATAGTGAGCTGGCCACAATCAGTATCTAAAAACATCACAGAGCTCCTTGACATGGATCTAATTAGCTGTTGTTGTGGGATGGCTGCTCACTCTTCCCCGCAGTGCAAGAGATGACTGTCAGAGATTGGTTGATGCTACGTCTCGCTGGCGGACTTATCTGTTGAATTCATCCCATAAGTGTTCTATTGGGTTCATATCTGATGACATGGATGGCCACGGAATGGTCTGGATGTTGTTGTCAACGAGGAACTGGGTGGTGAGTTGTGCCACATGAGGTCAAGCGTTATCCTGCTGAAAAATTGACCCTGGTGCAGCCAGAAGTTGAAGGATGTGAGGACAAAGAATTTCAGTGATGTATCGTTGGGCATTCAGGTATCCTTCAGTTTGCACCAGGTCACTTCTTTCCATGAAATTGATTGCCCCCCACACCAGTACACCTCCACCACCATGTGGAGGAGCCTCATCCACGCAGTTCTGGATGTAGCGGTCATGGACTCTGTGGTAAGCTCTTCTCCATCTATTGTGTCGCTGGAGCAGAAGGAATGATTCATTACTAAGCCAAACCCTTCTCCAATCATTCGCAACGGTCCATTGATGATGCTGGTTCATCCACCGCAGTTGGTTCTGGCTGTGCCGGTCCATAAGAGCAGGACCTCTGTATGGTCTTCTAGCCTAAAGACCAGCGTTGTGCAGCCAGTTCCTGACCATTCGATCTGAAATTCGATGAGCTGCTGTCATTGACTGGACTGTTGAGGACGCAGATGCAAATCGATTCCTGAGGTGACGCAGCTGTATGAATGGGTTTTGGGCAGGAGTTGTGACTATGGGTCTACCACTGCACGACCGGTCTGTAACTGGGCCAGTTTCTTGAAATCATCTCCAAAGGTGACTAATGGTGCTTCTAACCACATTAAATTGTCTGGCCACTACACTTTGTGACTGTCCAGTCTGTAAATGTCCAATGATGATGAGTCGTTATTCTGTAGTGAGTTGAGCCAAACTTGCACATTGAATTTTCAAATGAATTGATTCAAGGAGCATCAATCTTTTATAGGCATTCAATAACATGGTCAGTGAGTTGTTCAGTAAGTTTCACAGGATTCTTGTGAACCTATCATGGTTATTGTCAAAAATGCTGTTTTGACTAGTGTCGCTTTTCTGTGCTCATGAATCATCTGCTGAGTACAATTCAGGTCAGCACGTGAAGTTAATATCCAAGTGAACATTTCAGGCAATTTGCCTTTGTCTGATCAGCAAACTTCAGTTTAATCGCAACATCGTATTTGTTGCGTTTCCTTTTTTTTAACAGTATATTAGGGTTTTTTTTATTATTAGGCATTTTTAGGGTTTTTTTTATATTAGGCATTCTATTAGGTTTTTTTTTATATTAGATATTCTATTAGGGTTTTTTATATTAACATTCTATTAGGGTTTTTTTTATATTAGATATTCTATTAGGATTTTTTATATTAAGCATTCTGTTATGTTTTTTTTAAATATTGGGCATTCTATTAGGGTTTTTATATATGAGGGGCGTTCAGAAAGTAATGCACCACATCGTTTTTTTCAGTTAATAATGAAGATAGAAGTGCGAAATTTTGCATACTTTAAATATGGCATGTGGTGATTGTGTGAACCAAATTGCACCGCAGCCGGCCAAAGAATATGGCTGCCCTAACTGTTGAAATGGAGCATGTTAGCAACTTGCGGTATAAGCAGTGAATTGTGATAGAATTTCTTGTTGCAGAGAAGGAAACTGTTGTGAACATTAACAAGCGTCTATGTGATGTGTATGGAAGTTTTGCAGTTGACAGGAGTACAGTCAGTCGCTGGGTTCAGAGAATCAGAGAATCAATAAGTGGAGATAAAGAGTTGCATGATCGGCCATGCTGTGGACGTCCTGCTGCAGCCACCAAGGCAGAAATGTTGAAATGTGCTGAGGGCATTATTCTTACTGATAGGCATATCACTACTCAACAGTTGGCCTTAAAGCTGTCAGTCAGCATTGGTAGTGCAAATGCAGTTATAAAAGTTCTTGGATTTTCTAAGGTTTGCGCAAGAAGGGTTCCTCTTCTTCTTCTTCTTCTTCGTTCACTTCTACCACCAAGATCGCACTGTGATCCTACTGAATTTACACCTGTGGTCCTCGTTAGGTCCCGTGGTCTCCTGTGTGGTCCCCGAAAGGACCACAAGAGGTTCAGAGTATTGCAGGGCTTTAGCCTGTATTCATGGTGGGTCTCTGAAGCGGATTGCGTGACACCGTGGTTTTCATTGCACCAGTTTAGTCTAGAGTTGAACTTTCTCACCGGAAGACCTCGACGTGTTTAGGATATCAGTGCATCCCCGCTGGGTGAGAGGTGGTAGCCCACCCAGGCCAGAGTTGGACCTTCTCACCAGAAAACCTCGACGTGTTTTTAGATGCCCATGTATCACCGCCGGGTGAGAGGTGGTTGCCTATCAAGTCCAGAGTTGGACTTTCTCACCGGAAAACCTCAGCGTGATTAGGATACATAAACATCCCCGCCGGGTGAGAGGTGGTTGCCTATCTAGACTGCCCTGGTCCAGTGTCTCCGACTTCAGCATTTTGTGGTCGTGGCCGCAACCCTTCCTAGTTGTGACCAGGATGGAGCTTTTGTCCAGGAGGACAAATCCTCGCCACTAGTGACTTCCACCCCTGGGTTGAGCCGGTTTAGGCATATTATCCCAGTATGGGCGTGTTTGGGACGGGACCGACCTCTAGAGCAGAGGTACTGTGACATGCATAGCCTTCAAGATTCACCCCTGGTGTGAGCCGGTTTAGGCATATTTCACCAGTGTAGGTGTATTTCGGACGTGGCTGGCCTCTAGAGCAGAGGTGCCGTGGTATGTGTAGCTCTCGCAGTGATACTACTGGACATACTGATTAAACTTCACGTTGTCCTTTCCACCACCTTTTCACATCGCCCATCAACTTTTATTTCTTTTCCGCATTTTCTGCCTTGACCGGGAGGAGCTTCACTCCACGCGCGGCTTTCGAAGAATCTCGCCAGCAGTGTCTTAACCTCCGGGATAAGATGGTTCATGCATTTCACCCGATATGACTGCACTCAGGACTTGGCTGACCTCCAGACCAGAGGTGCCATGATTTGACTGTTTTGCTTCGCTTTATCCTTTCTACCACCTTTTCCGCAGTGGTGCTGCGCGGCAACCCCATTTGCACCTTTCTTCATTGGCCAGGAGGAGCACCGTTCCACGCACGGCAGCTGAAGAATCTCGCCAGCAGCGGTAGATGAGCTACCAAACGTGCCACTCATCTACTCTAAGTATCTGGTTTTCAGGCGCCAGATATTCGCCTTCGCCCCTTCTCCTGTCAGTTTAAACAGTTCTGCCACGGGAAGGCCAGGAGCTGGACTTGACTACCAGAGGCTGTATGAGACATACGCCATTGGAGTGGAGATCAAATTCTCCACCCCACCTCTGGCAATAACAGTCCTTAGAACCGAAGGGTTCCTCAAAGTCTCACAAATGACCATTGATTGCAAAGGAAAGCAATTTCTTCTGAATTATTGGAGTATTTCAATGCTGAGGGAGAGAACTTTCTGGCTAAGATCATAACAGGTGACGAAACCTGGGCACATCATTTTGAACCTGAGACAAAAAAAAAGCAATTAATGGATGTGGCATCATCCGCAGTCACCAAGAAGAAAGAAATTCAAGAAAACTCCTTCAGCTGGAAAGGTCATGATCACTGTCTTTTAAGACATTGAAGGTGTGATTCTTGTGGATGTTATGCCAAGAGGAGAGACAATCAGTTTGCAGGTTTACATTAAGACATTGAAAAAAACTCGGTCAGCGTTTTCACAGCGTTTGGCCGCACAAGAATCCAGCAGACCTGCTTCTCCTTCACGACAATGCATGCCCTCGTGCAACTCTGGCAACATGAGAAGCAATCACCAAACTGGGTTGGACTGTACTACCCCATCCACCCTATAGTCCCGATTTGGCACCCTCTGATTTCCATCTGTTTGGTCCGCTTAAAGATGCACTCCAAGGGGTAAGATTTGAAGATTACGAAGGAGTGATTCATGCAGCGAAGAAATGGCTACATCATCAAGAGAAAATCTAGTACAGGCTAGGAATACATGCACTTGTTTCATGCTGGTTTAAAGCTGCACAAGTTGATGGGGACTATGTTGAATAACACCAATGTTTACATGACATATCCATGTATATTGTGTATAAATTTCATGTTTTTTTAATAAGCAGCTCCTGTGAAAACGATGTGGTGCATTACTTTCTGAACCCCCCTCGTATTAGGCATTCCATTATTGTTTTTTTTTTTATATTAGGCTTTCTGTTTTGTGAAGTAATGAGAAAATCATTAAGGAGAGGACTTGTTGGTTACAGTAAAAACTGTCTTGGTTTATTCTACAGTCTTGACTTAGTTACATTTATGATCGGCATAGACGTATTAAATAAAGGTTTACATGAAGATATATATGCCTTTACATAATAGTTGCCTGAGTGGGTAGGTGCTTTGGTCTACTGAGCTGGTGCAATTTTGTTCTGGCACCACCACAGCAGAAAGGTCCCAGGGTCCACCCAGCCTCTAAAAATTGGCACCAGAGAAATCTGAGAAGGTAAATGACCTGATACTGATCACATCACACTTTCATGTGCCGAAGGTCATGGAAATAAGGACTTAAGACCATATCCCCAGTATGCCCTAATGGAAATGGTGATTTTACCTTTTACATAAAGATGTACAAGAAATGGTAAGCCAGTGAGCTTTTCTTACTGCTTGAGACAAGGCAGACGTGCTGGAGATTTAGCAGCCATTCAAAATAGAGGCAGATTTACCCCCAATTAATTATACCATTTAAAAAGTGACGGAAATTTGAATTTTCTCAGTAATTTATACTTCTTATGATGAATTACTTAGAAAAAAAATTAAAATGATTAATAGATTTTAATTTGAGATTTTGAGCCTTTGTTCAGAGATTATGTGAGCACTTAGTTTTATTTAGAAAATGAATTTGTATATTTTTTATAGCAGTTGTTGATACTGAAGTCTGAAGTTAGCAGCATCTGTCTTTACTGTCTCACAGAATAAATAAGCCATGCTTGGTATTGTTTGTGACCAAATGACAAAAAGAAAGGCAGTCTATACAGAAGTCCATGCAGGATGGAGAAAGATGATTGTCAGTTTGTCACCTAATAAATATATTGCATGATGTAGTGCAAGTAACAGCATAGATTTAGGTAGAAAAGACTCTCCTTCAAAACAGTGGCTTTATCTGTTGACATTACGCTATATGTAAGTGACTCTGAGCATACCTGCATTATTTGTAAGTGACTCGGAGTATACCTACATTATATGTAAGTGACTCGGAGCATACCTGCATTATTTCTAAGTGACTCGGAGTATACCTACATTATATGTAAGTGACTCGGAGTATACCTACATTATATTTAAGTGACTCGGAGTATACCTACATTATATGTAAGTGACTCGGAGCATACCTGCATTATATGTAAGTGACTCGGAGTATACCTACATTATATGTAAGTGACTCGGAGTATACCTACATTATATGTAAGTGACTCGGAGTATACCTATGTTATATGTCAGTAATTCTGGAGCATCAAACAAACAAAGCAACAAAAAAAAGTCACACAAAACGGTTTCAGAATGAATGTGACCACAATAGTGGTCAAAATCCTGCGTTTAGCTTTTGCTGTAGTTTAAATGTACAAGCTCCCAACAACAGAACAAACTATAATGTGTGGTGATAATTTTTTGTGTAATTATGAAGCTGTATGAAGGCTGATGGGAGCAAAACAGCAATCAAAGAGTTGTTTTAAAAAAAAAAAAATCAAATGTGCAAACTGTCTGTAATCTATGAAATATTCAGCACTTTCTGTGCACTTTACCTGTTTTATGTATGATTTTAAATGTTGATTTATTTCTCCTTGTCACAAGATTGAGTTTGTTCATTTATAACCTTTGTAAGAGTAATATAATTCCCAGCTCTCTGCAGGAGTAATAGGATTCATGTTTTGGAAGTTGATTATGGTTATTATTGCTGTTTTAATATTTTAAAATATATTTGTACAATTTAATGTTGATTTGAGTGTATGATAAAATACTGCTTAAACCTTGAGATGATTAAAAAAAGTTGCATGTAATTTGATTTTACTGTGAACACACAGTAATGTTATATGTAAGTTTATAATTTTTGCAGTGATTACAGATGATATTATATGTAGCTGATTTTATTTGAAGATGGCCTCTAATGTTTTATTACTTTTTAGTTTATCTGAGAATGTGTAATGTTGAGATTGATTGTTTATTGAAGAAAGATGAAGTAATGCCATGTTATCATACCTAAACACTGCCTACATTCATTATGTTGTGAGCATTTGAAATAGAGATTCACCTTTTTTTTTTTCATCTTTGTATGAAACAAAGTGAAAAGATAGTTCAAGAAGGTTTGCTTGTTTTTATAACTTGAACAATGTTTGTATGTGAATATTTTTTTTTTCTTTTCCACAAGAGAGTTTTTCCTTTGGTCAGTTATTTTCACAGATTCTGGGGAAGAAGTTTCACACTAGCCCTAAGAATGTGGGGTTTTCTTCCCTCAGCACTGCCATCAAAATGTTCGTCATTTAAAAAGACAAAGCAGTGTGAAAACCACATGTGCAAAGATAATAATATAAAATAAGTCCATGTGTTATGAACACAGAGGATGTTCTTTGATTTAAGTACAGAAATAATGTGAAGACGTGCTCATTGTACCATGATTATATATATTACAGCTGTTATAAATATTTTATCTTTATTAGCTTATGGAGTTTTTAAAGTGGTGATATTGGTCAGAATTGGATCATGTTTAAATTTAAGAAATAAGTGTAAGTTCTAGTTCAGACTTCAAAATCTTTCATCATATGTCATTTATAAATGTTATATAAAATGATTTATACATTAGAGTTGTATGTAATCTGAAGGCACAGTTTTAGAGTCTTCATATTTTATTTGGAGTTCTAATTTTTGTGCAGGATGGTCAGAATGTCCTGCACCAACATAGAAAAACCAGAGTTCTACAAATAATAGAATCAGAACAGATTGTTCTACAGATAATAGAATCAGAACAGATTGTTCTACAAATAATAGAAACATAACAGGTTTTTCTACAAATAATAGAATCAGAACAGATTATATGAAAAATTTTATTTCTGATATTAGCATGAAAAAAAAAACCACCAGCAAATTAAGCTTTATTTCATTCTCAACCTTGCCATTAGTCATACTCTCAAAAACATCATCATTATGTGTTTGTGTGGTTTCAGAAGATCAATGGTTGTGTTTATATCATAGTTTATAGCTAGGCTGTGATATCTGCACCTTTCTGGCCAGCATATCTATCTTTGGGGTTTCTTACTTTTAGGACTAGAGATTTGCCTATCCATGTGATGCCATACTGTTGTCTGCCACCAGGGGAGGTACCATGTGGAGGTATAAAAGGGTCTTAGTCAATTATGGGTTGCTAACCCTGACACAGGCAGTCAACTATGGGTTGCTAACCCAGACACAGTGTAGTCATCTATGGGTTGCTAATCCAGACACAGTGTAGTCATCTATAGGTTGCTAACTCAGACACAGTGTAGTCATCTATGGGTTGCTAACTCAGACACAGTGTAGTCATCTATGGGTTGCTAATTCAGACACAGTGTAGTCATCTGTAGGTTGCTAACTCAGACACAGTGTAGTCATCTATGGGTTGCTAACCCAGACACAGTGTAGTCATCTATGGGTTGCTAATTCAGACACAGTGTAGTCATCTGTGGGTTGCTAACCCAGACACAGTGTAGTCATCTATGGGTTGCTAATTCAGACACAGTGTAGTCATCTATAGGTTGCTAACTCAGACACAGTGTAGTCATCTGTGGGTAGCTAACTCAGACACAGTGTAGTCATCTATGGGTTGCTAACCCTGACACAAGCAGTCAGCTATAGGTTGCTGATCACCACCTTTTTTCAGCTACAAGAGATATATCTGCCATTTATTTTAACATTAACTAAGCTTTCTGAGTTGATAATTATTTGTAATTTATTGATATGTTATAAATTTATGCTGTTTTGTTGCTGAGCAGTCCTAGCAATAATGTTAGTGTCAGAGAGCATGAAAGTAGAGGAGCATGCTAGACGTTTGAGATAAAACATAATAGGTTGAGACAGATTTATACATGTATTGCCAAGGAAAAAGAGCAGATGGCAAAGAGAAGCAGTAGAAGGCAGAGCAGACCATTAAATAACTCAGCTTTTAAAATATACAGAGAACAAGATAAGAAGAGAGGCTCAAGACAATTTTGGGATGGGTGGAAAGCTCTCACTTTATATACCATTGGGCACTACAAGGTTTGACAGTGATGTGTGCCAGCAGTTTTTCTGTTTTGTTGTCATTTTTTTGTAATAACAATGAGATATTTTATTTTCAGCTCCAAGCTTTCCTAAGCTAACACATTACCTCTGGGTATCTTGAAGCATTGAGGGGAAGTGAACATACTTATACAACTTTTACTGATGTCTGAATACAATGATTGTGTTTATAGACTTTATTTTCCTATTCTTATCTTCTTCTTCTTCTTCGTTCACTTCTACCACCAAAAACCGCACTGTGAACCTACTGAATTCATGCCTATGGTCCTCGTTAGGTCCCGTGGTCCCCTGTGTGGTCCAAAATAGACCACACGAGATCCACGAAAGGACCACAAGAGATTCAGTGTGTCACAGTGCTTTAGCCTGTATTCTTGGTGGGTCTCGGAAGCGGGATTGCGTGACACCATGGTTTTCATTGCACCAGTTTAGTCTAGGGTTGGACTTTCTCACCGGAAGACCTCGACGTGTTTAGGATATCAGTGCATCCCCGCTGGGTGAGAGGCGGTAGCCCACCCGGGCCAGAGTTGGACTTTCTCACCGGAAAACCTCAGCGTGATTAGGATATGCAAACATCCCCGCCGGGTGAGAGGTGGTTGCCTATCTAGACTTCCCTGGTCCAGTGTCTCCGACTTCAGCATTTTGCGGTCGTGGCCGCTACCCTTCCTAGTTGTGACCAGGATGGAGCTTTTGTCCAGGAGGACGAATCCTCGCCACTAGTGACTTCTACCCCTGGGTTGAGCCGGTTTAGGCATTATCCCAGTATGGGCGTGTTTGGGACGGGACCGACCTCTAGGGCAGAGGTACTGTGACATGCATAGCCTTCAAGATTCACCCCTGGTATGAGCCGGTTTAGGCATTATCCCAGTATGGGCGTGTTTGGGACGGGACCGACCTCTAGGGCAGAGGTACTGTGACATGCATAGCCTTCAAGATTCACCCCTGGTATGAGCCGGTTTAGGCATTATCCCAGTATGGGCATGTTTGGGACGGGACCGACCTCTAGAGCAGAGGTACTGTGACATGCATAGCCTTCAAGATTCACCCCTGGTATGAGCCGGTTTAGGCAAAATTCACCAGTATGGGTGTCTATCAGGCGTTACCGACCTCTAGAGCGGAGTGGCATGACATGTCTAGCCATCAAGTTCCACCCCTGGTGTGTGCCGGTTTAGGCATATTTCACCAGTGTATGTGTATTTCGGACGTGGGCGGCCTCTAGAGCAGAGGTGCCGTGGTATAGCTCTCGTAGCGATACTACTGGACGTACCGGTTAAACTTCACTTTCCACCACCTTTTCCCATCGGCTCCACACAGCAACCTTTATTTCTTTTCCGCATTTACTTCCTTAACCGGGAGGAGCTTCACTCCACGCACGGCATTTGAAGAGTCTCGCCAGCAGTGACCTATTCTTATAAACTGGATTGGTCCAAGGCTGTTTTATGTCTTAGACGAGGCTAAATATGATACTAACTAATCTATATAAAACTATCCCCTTCAAAGGTCAATACTGTGACCTTCTAAGATCTGCACTCTAGATGGCTGGCTTGTTGGCCTGTTGGTATCACCACATCAGCCCTGCTTATATTTGTATAGTTTTATATATGCATTATTTGTAACTATTAAACATATTTTTTAAAAAGTAAATTGTGATTGTTTATGACCAGGAAGAAGTTGATGAAAAACTTGCACGTTTTATCAGTGAAAGAAGTGTTAATTAACGATCTGGAAAAACAGATGGCATACATTTTACTGAAAGTGTATTTCATGGGTGAAGCAAAAGTGATTGATGATGAATGCGTGAAATAATGTTTGATGTTGTTTGTTGTAGAAATTAGTGATGTTTCTGATGCTTTCAATAAATCTCAAATGTTACTGTTTTATGTGTATGCTTTATCATTATGATAATGCTGAAATAATACTATTCCCTTTGTTGGGTGTAATTTCCATTAATGTGCTGGAAGCTGTGCTTCCAATAGATTTTTCTGAAAATTGTATTTATTTCATTAAAAAAAAAATTGTTTAAAATAAATCCGCTGTATAATATTATGAGCATGATTCAAAGGCCACCTCAAGGGAAAAGAAAGAGGGGTAGGCTGTTGGGGACATGGAGATGTACAATAGAGGAAGAACTAAAGGAAGTAGGAAAGACATGGTTTGAGATATCCCAACATGCTCAAAACATGATTGGCTGGAGAACCTTTGTTGATGCCTTATGCTTCATTGAGATTACAGAGGACATGATGATGATTCATAGGCATAGTGCCATTAACCCTTTTAATTGCTTGCTTTCCAGTTACCTGCAATAACATTTGTAACATTTTAACCCTCTCCTGTCTTGTTGTCAGAGATTTAGTAGACAGACCAGTTCGTGAATTTTGATTCAAAGTTTCCTGTAAAATTAGTATTTAGGAAATTGACTTATTTTTATTAATTATGTGGAGGAAAAGAGAAAGATTTGTGCAGTTAATTATCTTTTCTTCAATAACTTTCATGATACATTGGTCAGGTTATGAGGCCAATGAGTAGCAGAAGTGGTTAGTATACTCATCTCTTTTACTGGCAGTTATGGACAAAACAAACAGATGAAGCAGTAAATCAACAGAGTTCAATGGCAGGTCTTCACCATATGTTTTAAACAGGCAGGAAAGTGTTATAGAAAAATATGTTATTTATATATTATATATACACGTCATTTCTTCCCTATTTTAATTACAGACTTTAATTACTGTTTTTCCATGATGTCTTTAGTGCTGTCTATTGTATGACTTGTTTGTCTGCTAACTTTCTTGAAGTCTTCAAATGGTTGTCTCAGCTACATCACAACACAGTCTGCTTACGCTTTTTGTGGTCATGTGCTTCCATATCTTGCCATTTCTGCTATTTCAGGTTCTTCTTTTGTTTGTTTTATTTATCTGTTTATTTATTTAGTGTTCTACCTGCTGGTTTACATTGCATGTAGGATTAGTAATATTGTATTAAGTAATCGCTGGTTAAGTACAGTGCATTTTTATGTATTTTGTTTCATTACTGTGGATATTTCATGTAATCTCACCATGGATTACTTACGACATATATATTACAGAACCCATGTTCATGAGACTTGCATATACTGTTAGTTCTAGCATCATTTTAAGCAATGGAAATATTTCCTTGTTATATTACACAAAAGAGATTGACCACGTGAAACTCTAAAGAGGACACTGTTAAGAGAGTCCAAATTAGTAGGCATAAAATCCCCTTATGAGGTTAAAAAGCTCGCCAAGGACAGGAAAACTTGGCGAATTACCATGCAAGCTCTATATGATGTTTAATGGCACAGGAAGGATGTAAGATGTATATTACACAGTTGTCAGAATGCAGAACATTATTGATTTAGAAATGCTGATTTCCTCACCAACACTAACATTATTTTCCAGTGATGTATAGACAAGACTAATGGTGAACTTCATGAATGTCTATACCAGCACAGACTCCAGGAATAATCTGGTTTAACATATCTTTGTAAAAACTCACCAAGAACCTCACTGATGGAGAGGCCTTCTGGTGTCTGTAGAGAATATTTTTTAAAATCATTGCCATCCCATCCACGGGCATAAAAATTCTGTCACTGTTGTCAGTGCTGGACATGAAAGTCATATGCTGAAAATTCAGTGCTGTCAAAATAAGGTGTTTTTAAATAGCATAAATGAGAGCTTTTAGGCGGGCAGTATTGAGGGTGAGCAGGAGAGTTTAGCATGGGAGGTAAGTGTGCATTAGAAATAAGATAGATATCTCCCATGCTAGAATAGTAAAGATTCATGTATCAGTTATGAACTGTTATTTTATCCACATAGTCTTTGAAGGCCAGAACATCTGAGGGAAATTACATTTCATAAAGTCATCACAGCCAGGGCTTGAGAGAAATTACAGTTCATGCTGTTGCAGTCATCACAGGTTAGGGCCTTCAAGAGAAAGTTTGTAAGCCAGTGCAAACTCTCTATTTTGTTTTCTTCCACTGCAGTCTCTTTTCCCCCACCAACGCAAGCTCTCTGGACCCTGAAGCAATGCACCCCCCACTCATAGGGTCTATTGTAGGCCATGTGCTATAAATAGTGATCTATAAAGTCTGTCTTATATGAGTGATGTTTACATTTATGTTAAGCTGAAATCCAGTTTAAGAGTTAAACTAAGATTTAACTCTCATCTGTTAGTACATATGTAGCTTGCTCCTTGTATGTTAATCTTGTTATGAGTGATGTATTATGTGAATTTTTTTTTAAACCTGTTAATGTATTATTATTTGATGTGGTGAATGTTGTAATGTAAATTTGTAAACTCATGACATTTTTTTTTTCATGTAAACTTTTCTTATGTCAGTGTACTGTGAACTTATGTCATGTGGGGGGAAACAAAACCAAAACCAAAAGAAAAATAAAAGAATTTGAGGAATACTGACCTTAGTTTATTTATTTCTTTTTAAATTAGATTATTTGTAAATTTTCTTTTTAAATTAGATTTTTTTGTAAGTATGTCATAAAAATTATATATCTACAGTCTTTGACCTGGCATTTGTATATTTACAAACTGTGTGATCTGGCAAACAGCTGATGGAGAAGAAATGAAAAATGTTAACTAGTAAATTTTACGATCTTTCTAGAACAACCTAATGAAAAAAAAAAAAAGAAACAAAATAAAATACATGCCACACAAATGATAATTACTGCTGTAAATCCTCCGACATGTTTTCTGAACTGAGATAATTACTGCTGTAAATCCTCGGACATGTCTCACTAACATCCATGAAAGAAATAATTAGAAAATTCCAAGGCAATTAAAGCAAAATATGCATGAAAATCAGTAGGAAAAAAATAAAAAATACAGAAGAAAGACAAAAAATAACTCATATATAGGGATAAAACACTCATGGATGATCTGATGAATTCATTAGTACAGTGACAGATACCAGCTGTTACACATAAAAAAATTGCTTTGATTGCAGACAACAAAACAACTTTGAGCTGGATGATAAATGATAGACAGTAGGTGAAGGCACATTTAAAATAAATGAATTAATAAACTAAAGTACATCAAAAATAAATAAATAAAAAGGAACATCTAAAATAAATGAATGAACTAAAGGTACATCCAAAATAAATAAATAAGGGCATATCTAAAATAAATAAAACTAAAGGCATATCTAAAAGGAAAATACTCAGCATCAAGTGGAATGAACTCAAGAACAATGCAGAGATAAGACAGATGACTGAACAACAACCAGTCTCATGGTAGGAAAAGGAGATGGACATATGTTGGTCACTTGAGGAGAAGAAATGATCAGAGAATCTCAAAACAAGCTATCAAGTGGAACATAACAGGCCAAAGAAAAAGAGGCAGACCGCGTGAAATTCTGAAGAGAACATTGTTAAGAGAGGCCAAATTAACAGGCATAAAATCCCTTGATGAGGTTGAAAGACTCGCCGAAGACAGGAAAAACTGGCAAACTACTTTGTGAGCCCTATGTGATGTTTAACGGCATGGGAAGGAAAATAATACTAATAAAAATAATACTATAATAATAATACTAACATAATGTATTAAAAGAGAAGATAAGGAGGAACAATTCAAACAATATAATTCAAACTTTTATCCACAAAGAGACAAAAAATAAAAAAAATGATTGTTTACATATAAAAAGGTATGAACTTTTCTTGATGCACATAAACATATCTGTCAATCTCTCTCTCTCTCTGGTTCATGCCAGTCAGGCATTGGTCATCACTGATTTTCACAACCATCCTTTGCTCTTCCTATATAATCACTGATACACATATAAACGTACATTCATGGAAAATATGTAGACAGATTAATATATCTCTCTGTTCAGAGATAGAGGCTTCATCTTTGTTTCTCACACTGATTAAGGTTGTTCAGCAAACAACATCCAAAATTTTGTACATTTATGCTTTTTTCATATTTGATAATGCTGCAAACAAAATTTGAAATAAGTTGCTAAAATTCTCAATATTTTATTTCTGTTTTCAGAAATTTCTTTAAAATTTTGCAGAAGTGTACGGTGATTATAGGTTTCGGAATCCGGCATAATTGCAATCAGGACACTCCCATACATGCTCCTCTCCACATACTCCAACATCCATTGAAGAGTTTGTCTGCTAAGGTTCCCATCAAATGTTAGTTGTTTATTATATGTTTTCTCTGACTTAGCTCAAGTATAACCAACAAGTGATAAAATGCTACTAATCCATCTATGTTTCTGAATGGATTGATAAATTATAGAAGATTATTCTTTGATAAATGTGGAGTGTAACAACTCTTTGATAAATGCAGAGTGTAACAAATCTCTGATAAATGCAGAATGTAATTTTCCAATAATGGAAAAATGTAGAATGTAGAAAATATTGGATGAGAACAAGAGGAGACAGTATGTACAAATGTTTATAGTTGAGGCATGATGGGAGATTAGAGAGAGACTGAAAGAAATATAAGAAGATAAGATATGATTCAACCAACAAATGATAAATGTTTCATGATGACACTCATCATCACTACTGCAGACAAGCCACGGACATTCCAGTGCTCTCCTTAGAAGGTGGATCTCTGCATAGCTCTGTGTACTTCACAACATGGGGGAGAATCCTTATCAATTTGAAGGTAGTGAAAGCACAGAAGGAAGAATCCATGAAGGCGTGTCACTACCAATCTGTCCATCCAACTCTGTTAAGTCAACAAAAGAAAAGCCAGACAACAACTTGGAATGTTGGTTGCTGGTTGTTGGCTTAGGTTCTGTGACCTGTTATTCCAATCTAATATCAGTAGCACCAATTGTGAGTCAAGTTTGCACAGCAAAATAATACCTGGCAGCTTTCATTAACATCTGACATCCATCTTTCATTCATTCTTTTCTGATATGAAAAGATGAGTGCAGCACCATTAATATGACAGAGATAACTGTTCTGGGTTCAGCCAACATTTGTTAAGATGTTTTACAGTTGTAATCTCTGCATTCAAAAGTCTACATGTACTCTGGTGTTCTCCTTGTACTGGTAGACTATACCTGCTGGAACTGGGGAAGGAAAGTAGACTAGTGTGATGATGCCCACATCACCCTCTAGCGTGCTATCAGATCATGTGGGGAATGAAAGTATGATGAACTCACATCACCCTCTAGTGTGCCATCAGATCATGTGGGGAATGAAAGTGTGATGATGCCCACTTCACCCTCTAGTGTGCCATCAGATCATGTGGGGAATGAAAGTGTGATGATGCCCACTTCACCCTCTAGTGTGCTATCAGATCATGTGGGAAAGGAAAGTGTGATGAACTCACATCACCCTCTAGTGTGCCATCAGATCAAGTGGGGAAGTGTGATGATGCCCACTTCACCCTCTAACATGCCATCAGATCTTTACCTTAGCTGTTCACATCATTAAACAAGAAAATGATCTAAAATATACACAATACCATCATCTTATTGATATTGCACCAGTTATGCTTTAAGATCATGTGGGGAATGAAAGTGTGATGATGCCCACTTCACCCTCTAGTGTGCCATCAGATCATGTGGGGAATGAAAGTGTGATGATGCCCACTTCACCCTCTAGTGTGCCATCAGATCATGTGGGGAATGAAAGTGTGATGATGCCCACTTCACCCTCTAGTGTGCCATCAGATCATGTGGGGAATGAAAGTGTGATGATGCCCACTTCACCCTCTAGTGTGCCATCAGATCATGTGGGGAATGAAAGTGTGATGATGCCCACTTCACCCTCTAGTGTGCTATCAGATCATGTGGGAAAGGAAAGTGTGATGAACACACATCACCCTCTAGTGTGCCATCAGATCAAGTGGGGAAGTGTGATGATGCCCACTTCACCCTCTAACATGCCATCAGATTATGTGGGGAAGTGTGATGATGCCCACTTCACCCTCTAGTGTGCCATCAGATCATGTGGGGAATGAAAGTGTGATGATGCCCACTTCACCCTCTAGTGTGCTATCAGATCAAATGGGGAATGAAAATGTGATGATGCCCACGTCACCCTCTAGTGTGCCATCAGATCAAGTGGGGAAGTGTGATGATGCCCACTTCACCCTCTAGCGTGCCATCAGATCATGTGGGGAAGTGTGATGATGCCCACTTCACCCCCTTGTGTGCTATCAGATCATGTGGGGAAGGAAAGTGTGATGAACCCACATCACCCTCTAGTGTGCTATCAGATCATGTGGGGAATGAAAATGTGATGAACCCACATCACCCTCTAGTGTGCCATCAGATCATGTGGGGAATGAATGTGTGATGATGCTCACATCACCCTCTAGTGTGCCATCAGATCATGTGAGGAAGTGTGATGATGCCCACATCACCCTCTAGTGTGCCATCAGATCAAGTGGGGAAGGAAAATGTGATGCCCACTTCACCCTCTAGTGATTATGATGATGCCCACATCACCCTCTAGCGTGCTATCAGATCAAATGACCAACACACATCATCCTTGGCTGAATGGCTAAGATGCACTTGCCAACTGGAAGATCATGGGTTCATTTGTGGGACAGGACAAAAAAATAATAACTCACAAGACCTCTGGGAGTAATGACACAAGGAGCCCCCTTCCCGTAGGGTGTCAGGAGTTTAATAGTGCCGAAACACTTGTCTGGGGGGATACTTCCTCTGATAATCTGAAGGAGTTGTGTTGCTGTTCCACTCTCTACTGTATAGAGTTTCCTGCATACATGGGCACCACCACCAAATGTCTCATGGATGCTTCTGTTACATTCTCAGACTGCCTTTTTTTGTTTTTAAATGAGGGTCTCTAATGTAAAAAGAATCATTACAGACAGTTCTAAAAAAAACTCACTGGATTTGTGTGCTATCAGTTGATGTGGGGAAGGAAAGTGTGATGATGCCCACATCACCCTCTAGTGTGCCATCAGATCATGTGGAGAAGTGTGATGATGCCCACTTCACTCCCTAGTGTGCTATCAGATCATGTGGGGAATGAAAGTGTGATGAACCCACATCACCCTCTAGTGTGCTATCAGATCAAGTGGGGAACAAAAGTGTGATGATGCCCACATCACCCTTTGGTGTGCCATCTGATAATCTGAAGGAGTTGTGTTGTTGTTCCACTCTCTACTGTATAGAGTTTCCTGCATACATGGGCACCACCACCAAATGTCTCATGGATGCTTCTGTTGCATTCTCAGACTGCCTTTTTTTGTTTTTAAATGAGGGTCTCTAATGTAAAAAGAATCATTACAGACAGTTCTAAAAAAAACTCACTGGATTTGTGGTGAAGAATTTGAAAGAATAGATAACTCAGACAGGCTGTCATTTTCAAAGGCTGTAAAGACAAAGAAGAAAAAATGTGGAAATGTTCCGTGGAAATCACTGTTTTAGATTTTTCAAATTTTGCTTGCTCTCCTCAACTCTCATCCTTGATTCATCGATTCATCTCCTCTCATCCTTGATTCATCTCCTCTCATCCTTGATTCATCAATTCATCTCCTCTCATCCATGATTCACTGATTCGTCTCCTCTCATCCTTGATTCATCAGATCATCTCCTCTCATTCTTGATTCATCGATTCATCTCCTCTCATCCTTAACTCATCGATTCGCCTCCTTTCATTCAATTCTCTCTGTGCTTGTTCCCTCAGACTTCGTTCCCGTTTGGCTTTCATGACCAGTTTGAGACAATGAGCCAAAGGTGCAGGTTCCACAAATTCTGAACCTAGTAGGACCAAAGTGACAAGTTATTTTAAAATGAGTGTAAATTCTTAGAAAAGGTGACAAAATGTTTTGCAAGTATTTCCTAAGTTTAATATATATTTTGATCACTGTGGATTAGACTTTTTTTCTTGTCAAGTAGATTTAAATAAAGTTAAATAAATAACAAATCTACTTCTGTCTACATGAGCCAAATGTACTTTATGAATTACCTCACCTAACAATTTTTTTGCCTCCTGGCCATCAATAATTGGATTCATCCAAGTGCTACGTCTGGTCCCCTTTAGGCCCACAGCCGGAGGGACATAAATATAGAAAATCATGTTCAGTAACTCTTTCTTACTGAGACCTCGATTGCCTATATTTTTAGCACGACCTAAAAAGAATCAAGAAGTTTATTAGTTAAAAGAACAATAAACAACATGGAATTTTTTTCTTTCATCATTTTCTGATGGCATATTACAAAACCTGTACTTCTGAACTTCAGGCAAGTCAAGTGAAACAAAGTGGAAAGAGTTTATGTTCTTCACACTTTAGAACAATGTTTCTCAGCCTTTCTAGCTTGACAGAACCCTTACAATAATTTCAGATCTCCAGGAACTCATGCATAAAAATTATGAATTAGTTAACAAGGACCATCATCCTTGGATTCTGGACACATCCATAAATGTTCTAATCTCCTCTTCAATATCTCCTTCAGCATACAGTAACTTGTTACACCCACTCTTTGTTAGCTGACGTCTGCCTGGACTTCTCATTTTTTGCCACTCCAAGTTTCAATCCCAACTCCTTCATTCTTGACATCAACACTGATTCACAGTTATCAGTAAAATCCTTTTTTGACCAGTTTCTCTTATTAGCACATAGCACTCATAATGTCTGCATGATCCATTGGCTGTCCTTTCTCCCAGCTGGCCAACTGATCATATATAATAGTGTCTTCACTCTACAGACACCAACCCAAGTAGCATCTCTGTTGCTGTTTAACTGCAGCAAACTGATCACAAAAACCTTTGAACATCTTTGAATCATCCGTCTGAAATTTAACCTGAAGGTTGATATGCACAGTCTTCAGCTTTCAGACATGACCCAAGCTCTACTACAACTTACATTGGCACAAAATACATTGCAATGACTCAACAAGGCTGGCAAAAACATTCCAATAAGACATTTAATGGGTGGAATAGATGAAATGGAAACAATTACTCACAAAAAGAAAATGATGATATGCAGGCAGATTGCCTTGACATATGGCAATCCAGTATACAAACCAAACTAGAATACCAGCAGACAATACCAACAAGGCAATTCTGCAGAATCCTACCAACCAGACTACTTGTGACAACAACCAGCTAAACACAACCGCTTTGGACCACAGTCAGATGAACACTAACTCACTCAGCCCCCCAAAAATCTTGAAATTTCTGGAGACTTGACCCTGTAAGTACGAGGTTGCCTACTAGCCAAGGACCTTCAAATCCCCAAAGACTACTTCTTTTATACTGCTATACATACTCTCTCTCTCTCTCTCTCACTCTCTGAACCTTAAGTGCCCAGGGCACATGGGGCTTCCGCAAGGGTTTTCCACAAATGCCTGTCCTTCGCCTTTTTTTCTGCTCTTGCCCAGGTGAGCCCTCTATTGCTCAACATCCTTTCTGTTATTCTTCTCCTTGTCTCTTTTGGTCTACCCTTACTTCTGTTCCCCTGTGGTGTCCATCTTAGTGCTATTTTTGGTAGTGAGTTATCAGTCATTCGGAGCACATGTCCCAACCATCGCCAGCGTCTTTCCTCAATAATTGCTGTCAGTGGCTTCATCTGCATTTCTGCCAATAAGATGTTATTTCTTATGGTGTTTAGCCAAAATATTTTTCTAATTCTTCGTAAACATTTAGTCTGCCTTGTTTTCTATGGTTTTGGTGATTTTCCAGCATTCACTTCCATAGAGTAGTACACTTAGAACATTACTCTTAAATATCCTGATTTTCATATTTATGCGTAGTTTTTTTTTATTTCCATATAGTCTGCATCATTGCAAAAGCCTGGTTTGCTCTAGTAAGTCTGCTGCTGATGTCCTCTGTGCTGTCTCCATTTTCTACTACTCTGCTGCCAAGGTATACAAATTCTTTGACCTCCTCCACTAACTTGCTATCTACTCTGAGTACATTTCTGTTGATCACATTTTGCTTCATTAACTTTGTCTTTCCTACGTTGATCTTTAGTCCTATGTTGTTTGCATTCTGAGTTGGCTTGTTTATTTTATCTTGCATATCTTTGTGACTGCTTGATAATAGACAAATGTCGTCTGCAAAGTCAAGGTCCTCCAGCACTATGTTAAGGGTCCATTGTAATCCTCTGCGTTTGTCTGATGTTGCCTCCTTCATTAACTAGTCTACTGCCAAGATAAATAATGTTGGTGATAGTACACATCCCTGCTTCACTCCTGTTTGTACCCTAAAGCTGCTGGAGGTATGTTCTCCACAGATAACTTTGCACTGAAAACCCTCGTATAGGGCTTTGATTACATTAACTATCTTATGGGGGAGGCCATGCCATCTTAGGATTTTCCACAGTGCATCTCTGTTGACACTGTCAAAGGCTTTCTCAAAATCTATGAATAATGCATATGTTGTGCTATGCCACTCATTTGCCTGTTCTAATATTTGTCTAAGTGTGGTCTATGCAAGATCTTCCTTTCCTAAATCCTGCCTGCTCTTTCCGAAGTTTTTCCTCAAGTGTTGGTACAATTCTGTTGATGATTATTCTGCAAAATACTTTACTGGTGAGTGGCAGTAGGGTAATGCCTCTCCAGTTCCCGCAATCTCTGAGGTCACCCTTCTTTGGTAGTTTTACTATAAGCCCAGTTTTCCATTCATCTGGGGCTTTTTCTAGATCCCAAATTTGTTGTAATATCCGGCAAAGTTGTTTTGGTGTTTCTGTTTCTTCTGCTTTCAACATCTCAGCAGTCACTTCATCTTCACCTGGTGCCCTGTCTGATTTTAGCTTCTTTATTGCCTCCTTTACTTCACTTATTGTTATTGGTCCTGTATTGATGTTTAGTTCCGTTTTTGCTTCAGGTATGTCTATTGTTTGTGCTGCTTGTGTTCTGTTTAGTAGGGTGTTAAAGTGTTCCCTCCATCGTTCAATTTTTTCTCTTTCTCCACTGACCAGCTGTCCATTCTGTGTCCTTACTGCACTTTCACATCTTGTGTTGAAGTTACCTGTCATCTGCTTTGTGATTTTATATATGGTTTTCATGTCATTTGTATATGCTGCTTTCTCTGCTGTTTCTGCTAAGTTGTCATAGTATTGACATTTATCTTGACGGCATGATTCCTTCACTTCTTTTTCTTTTTGCATAATTACTTAGAACTTGTTCTTTAAGCCGTTGTGATTTGATGTTCAGTAATTTTTTCTTGATTTCTTATCTTTGCTCTATCTTTTCCCATGTGGTCTTGCTTATCCATTCCTCTTTTCTCCGTTTCTGATATCCCAGCACCTCTTTTGCTGTTTCCTGTAGTGTTTTATTGAACTCTAGTATGGACATTTCTGCTTCGTCTTGTAGGACACTGAAGCGGTTCTTAAGTACTATTGAGAATTCATTTCTTGTTTGCTGGTCTATCAGTTTTCTTGTATCAAAATGTATCTTTCTGTGTTCTCCGATTTTGGCTTTCCTTAATTTTAGTTTTATTTTTGCTACCAGAAGGTTGTGATCACTTCCTACATCTGCTCCTTTCCTTGCTCGCACATCTTGTAGTGACCGTTTCCACTTGTTGTTTATCAGTATGTGATCGATTTGGTTTTCTGTGGTTTTATCTGGTGACCTCCAAGTCACCTTATGGATGTTTTTGTGTTGGAAAATTGTCCCTCCGATGGTCATCATGTTTTCTTCACAGAAACTGCACAGTCTTTCTCCATTTTCATTTATTTCTCCAATTCCTTCTCTTCCCATGATTATTCTTCTATCTTCATTTCCTTCACCTACTTTTGCATTGAAGTCACCCAAGATGAGTAGCATATCATGCTTGGGTATTGTTTCTACTGTTGCTTGGAGGCTATTGTAAAAATCTTCTTTTAATTCCTCTTCAGCTGCTTCTGTTGGTGCATAACAAACTATAATAGACAGCTTTGTGAATCTTGAGTTGAAGCGTGCATATAATAATCTCACATTTATTGGGGTCCATTTCAGCAATGCTCTTGATGCTTCTTTTGTTATAATTAATGCTACTCCTCCTTCATGAAGATCTTCTTTACCTGACCATATTATTGTATCTTCTGTGTGCTGTGTTGTTAATTTCCTTCTGCCTTGTCCTGTCCATCTTGCTTCTTGTATTCCTAGTATGTCTAGTTTGTATCTGTGCATTTCCTTGATGGTTTGTGCTAGTTTTCCAGTCTGGTTAAGTGTTCTTACATTCCAGCTGCCTATTTGCATCTTGTGTTTAGGTTCCAGGAGGTCTGCAGTCGGGCTTGAGACTTCCAGTGGCTGGCTTTCATCCACAACCTTCATGGGCTCAGTTTCCTGATAAGCATTTCTCCTTCCACCTGCATTTGTTTTTTCCCTTGCTTCCGTTTCTGTAGCAGTCTGATAGTTTTTTTACCAGATAGGGTTGCTGGCCCTATGCCGAACCCTCCTTAGTCGCCTTTTACGATCATGCGTGGTAGGGTACAGTGGTCCTATTCTTTGCAGATCCCAGGTCCCACATATATATATATATATACCACATATTCAATGACTATTATATCACTCCACCAAAATCATTACTGTTAATTACATTAAACAGACTTTGGATGCCATAACTTTGAATTTTATACTTCACTAAACCTCATATCATTACATTGTACATATAGAAGTTCAACTCCATCAACATGATAAACTGTTTGCAAATGTTTGATCTTATTTGACACTTTTTCCATGTAATGACTTTG
This sequence comes from Achatina immaculata, assembly GCA_009760885.1. Classification (NCBI taxonomy): domain Eukaryota; kingdom Metazoa; phylum Mollusca; class Gastropoda; order Stylommatophora; family Achatinidae; genus Lissachatina; species Lissachatina immaculata. The sequence continues at coordinate 27,563,301 of CM019700.1, forward strand.
TTTTGAGAATATATAAGAGTGTATAAAATAGGAAAAAGTAGGAGCAGCTTTATTACTTAACAATTACGAAGTTGTGATGTTTCGGCATGAGCCTTAATCATACAAAAACATACAGGACGAAGAAATAGAGAGAGGAGACAAAGTATAGATTCACATGAATGCTATTTAAAAAAAAAAATTTGTAAAAGAGTACTTAGCTGTAAATTGTAATGTGTGGCTTGTCCGGCGGTGTGTGTCAGGAATGGATTTAGTAGAATGTGGAGACTGTTTAAATAGAGACCTGTGACATGTGGTTAGTGGGTTGTAACTGAGGGTGGTGGATGGGGAACCGGGGAAGGGAGAGAGAGAGTGATACAACACTGACCTAGCTAGGAGAAGTTGAAACAGATGATTGGGGAAGAGGGGTTGCTGAGTGATGCTGTAAGGAAGTTTGAAAAGTAAGAATGGGTGGACTTAGTGGAGAGGTACTATAATGATTGAAGAGAATGTTAAGTGTAGCTAAACAGCGAGTTTAACCCATGTGGCTCCAGCGTCCCATGTTTTGAGAATAAAGTTTATAAAGAAAAAAATGAATACAAGTATTATCATGATTGGTGAATCAGTGCGACATATAAGTTGTAGCAATAATTAAAGACTGCTGCTGTTATGTCAGACTTCTGACCCTGACACTTCTATTTTTCTACTGTTTTATTGCCTCATAAATGATGTTTCTAGCAACAGTTGCTCCACTCAAACCTGCTACCATTCCAACTCCTCTTCTCTGCTTAATCCTCTTTACTAGCCAGCCTTCTTCAATATTAAGTCCTTGTAGTATGGACATATTTGAGTATAGTATGATATAATATAATATAGTATGAGTATGTAGTATGAGTGGGTACAAGTGTTTAAAAATGGGCGAACTTTAATCCATAAAGAGGAATGTTCCATCCATCCCAGTTTGGTCGTTACCGATGAGAATGTGAGTTGCATTGATACCATTGTTTTGAAGCACTATTATAAAAGAAGCAGACCACGTGAAACTCTGAAGAGGACATTGTTAGGAGAGGCCAAATAAATTAACAGGCATAAAATCCCTTGATGAGGTTGAAAGGCTCATTGAAGACAGGAATAATTGGTGAACTACCTTGAGAGCCCTATGTGGCGTTTAATGGGACGAGAAGGATATAAAGATATAAGATAAGATTATGAAAAGGGTGAGACTGTGAATAGTGACCATTACAGCACAATGTTGGAGGAGGAGTTGAAGCCAGCAATATGGAATCATTGCAAAGTACTTGGCATTCTTCTCCTTCATGATAACACATGTCCTCAAGTGGCCACTGCAACTACTAACATCATTCAAAGATGGAGAATTCAGATCTTACAGCATCCTCCCTCCATACAGTCCTGACCTAGACCTCTGATTGTCATGTTTGGAACCTGAAGGATGCTTTGAGTGGATGAAAGTTTGGGAGTGATAATGAGATGAAAGAAGTGGTGTGTTCCTCACTGAGGGCTGACCTGAAAATTTTTTTTTTCTGATGGAAGAAGGAAGCTGGTGAACTGGTGTGGGAAGTTTATTGAAAAGGAGGGTGATTAAGTAGGAAAATGACATGTGACTTGTATCTCCAACTAAATAAAACTAATAAAAAGTAAAACTAAAAAATATTTGAAACTGTCAATTTGCCTTTACTTTTTGATTGATCCTCGTATTTGTAAATACTGTCTTGTAATAACACATAACCACTACCATAAAGACCAATAAAGAATTTTAATAACAAAATTTAGTTAATTTGCCAGCTGTTGTGGTTAAATGTAGTTGAAACTCTTTCCTATCTTGCGTCAAAGAAGTTTTAGAGAAACCAGTTTTGACATTTTTATCTGTGTGCTTTCTTTTGTATGTGCTAATTTGAAAAAAAACATATCATACGTATTATCAGTTATATTAAAAAAACATAATTTATTAAGGTTAATTATACATTTGTATATTAAATTATATTTTTATCTTTTACAAATTTCATATAGCATGTAGAATGCAAGAATTTTTTTTTAAAATCAGTCACATGAAATTTTTGTAAAAATTGACTAAACAGGAGACACTGACTTTTTAAGATAGGAATTTCACATGGTTTCCCATGTGCTAAAATAGTAACAGTGAATATTTGCACTCCTGTTGTTGCCAGAAATGGTAGCACATATGCTATCTATAAGCTGTTATCATAAATATACAAACAGCAGTATCTCTTCCAATGATAGTTACCATGATAAGGAACCTTACCATGCAAAGTAACATCCAATGCCTCATCAACCTCTGCTTGAGATGGATACAAATCACACTCTTTGAAAAATGCTTCAATAGCTCCTTGCTCTAGTTCACCATCACAGGACCTCTTCTGAAATATACTTTCATATCCTGGTGGAAGAAAGAAAATAAATTTAACTTTTCATAATATTTTTTTCCCTGGCAAATAAACAGAAAACAGTTTTTCAGGCTTTCACTAAAATAGTTCTACTTCTTCGTTCACTTCTATCAGCAAGATCGCCCCATGATCCTACTGAATTTACTCCTGTGGTTCTCACAATAGTCTCATTTAGGATGGAGGCTCAGAGCATCATGGGGCTTGGGCCTATATTCTCAGTGGGTCACAGAAGTGGCATTGCGTGACACTGTGGTTTTCGTTGCACCAGTTTTGTCTAGAGTTGGACTTTCTCACCGGAAAACCTCGATGTGGTTTGGATATGAATATATCCCCACCAGGTGAGAGGTGGTTGCCCATCAGGCCTAGAGTTGGACTTTCTCACTGGAAAACCTCAGCGTGACTAGGATACATATACATTCCCGTCGGGTGAGAGGTGGTTGCCTATCTATACTGCACTGGTCCAGTGTCTCCGACTTCAGCATTTTGTGGTCATGGCCGCTACCCTTCCTAGTTGTGACCAGGACGGAGCTTTTGTCCAGGAGGACGAATCCTCACCACTAGTAAGTTTCATCCCTGGGTTAAGCCAGTTTAGGCATATTATTCCACTATGGGTGTATATAGGACGTGACCGGCCTCTAGAGCAGAGGTACCGTGATATGTGTAGCCATCAAGTTTCACCCGTGGGTTAAGCCAGTTTAGGCATATTGCCCCAGTATGGGTGTAGAATGGACGTGGCCGGCCTCTAGAGCAGAGGTGCCATGGTATGAGTAGCCCTCACCGCGAGTCTACTGGCTATACTGATTAAACTTCACTTAATTCATTCCATCACCTTTTCCACAGCGGCACTGCATGGCAACTCTAATCGCATTTTTCTTCACTGGCCGGGAGGAATTTCACCCTATGCACAGCAGCTGAAGAATCTCACCAGCAGGGTCTTAGTTTAACCCCTGGGTTAAGCTGATTTAGAAAGTTGATACAGTATGGTTGTATATAGGATGTGGCCAGCCTCTAGGGCAGAGGCGCTGTGATATGAGTAGCCCTGGCCGTGAGACTACTGGCTACTTCACATAATCCTTTCCATCACCTTTTCCACGACAGTGCCAAGCTGCAACCCTAACTGCATTTTGCTTCGTTGGCCAGGAGGAGTTTCACCCCACGCACAGCAGCTGCCAGTAGCAAGCAGGAGCTTTCCTTCTCCCAGATGAGCTATCAACCAAGACTAATGAGTTTCATCTACCCAAAAGCGTCTGGTTTTCAGGCACCAGATATTTGCCTTTCGCCCCTTATCCTGTCAGTTTAAACAGATCTGCCACGAGAAGGCCAGGAGCTGGACTTAGACTGTCAAAGGCTATTTGAGACGCACACCATGGAGACATTTAATTGGAGTGGAGAGTGTATCCCTCACCCCACCTCCAGCTATTACAGTCCTTAGAACCACTAAAATAGTTAAAATTTTATGCTAAAATTTGTTTTGAATATTACAAAGTCATTAATTAAATGCCAACTGACAAACACCTATTTCAGCATACAAATGCATTCTAGTAATTCACTGAGTTATGCCTAGACAAACTGGTATCATCATGTTTCACCCTGTGTACAGTTCTTGGTCTTTCCAACCAGTTCAGCTGCCATTCTATTACAGTGCCACTTAGTCAGCCTTTTAAGATTTTTTTTTCTCTTGAGTTCTCTTATTTTCCTTGAGTTTTCCTCCCACTTGCTGAAGTAATTTACTAAAAGAATGAAACAACTGCACTCATTATTTAATAATAATCATCATCCTGTGCCATATCCTCAGGGAAGGTTAGCTGTAGTGGATATCATGTTTGAACCATCTCTTATCTATATAATGTACCTGGATAAGTTGCTGCCTATCAAATTGCACAGTCTACACCAGTGACTACGATTGTGTTAATCTAGAATCAACTCTTCAGGTCGAATTATACAATTTAATTAGATGGAGCAAAAATAATGGCATGATTATAAACACCGATAAAACAAAATCAATGCTCATAACAACAAGACAGAAACTACAAAACGTAACAAAAACAACACTTCAGCTCTGTACAGAAACATCACAGATAGAAAACGTTAGCGAGCACAAAACACTAGGTCTTATTACTGACCAACGTCTGACCTGGAACTCTCATGTGCAATGTCTAACAAAACTCATCGCACAAAAAGTATACCAGTTAGCTAAAATTAAGCACTTCATCGATCAAGAAACTAAGAAGACATACTACATATCTCATATACAAACACATTTAGACTATTGCTCAACAGTTTGGGATGGTTGCTCAGTGTCAAATACAAAGAGGCTTTGCTCACTCCAAAAGTGAGCAGTTAAGCTTATTAGTGACAAAGATCAAGCACAAACAATTAACCAGCACAAATGTATCAAAATACTGCCTCTTAAGAACAGGTTCCTCTTCAACAAAGCCAAGTTAGTACATCAAATTCTTTCACGGCATGCCCGCCTTATCTATGGAACCTGTTTAAATTTAGCCCAAAGTGCAGCCAACGCTTGAACAACATATGTCTTCCAAAACCTAGACTTGATCTTTACAAGAAAAGCTTTAGTTATTATGCTGCTCATCTTTGGAATACCCTCCCATCCTGTATAAAAAATATAAATTATACTCCTTCATACAACTACAAGCTTTCCCAATATCTACTTGATGTCGACTACATGCCTCTATGAATTATAAAATTTAAGTTATCTTAAACTGCTCTTACAGACACCGAATACAATTAATTGTTTTCTGAATAGTCCCGAAAATTTTGTTTAGTAGATAGTCATTTATAATGTATGTAGCTACTTCTGTACTGAGTGAATGTTTAAGAGTGAAACGTAAATGTTATATTTTATTTTATGTCTCTCAGCTTCAATGTTAATTATGTTTGTTACATGAATAGCATATTTGTAGAATGTCTGGAATAGAGTGAAAGATGTATGATAAAGGGCAGAATGTCAGACAAGCCTGCGTGCCCAATTCTTAACCATTCTGAAATAAAGATCAATCAATCAATCAATCTCTTGATATCCAGATCTGTAATGCTGTCATCTCGTTGTTTTCATTTTTCTTTAAACTTTTCATCCAATATGGTTTTATAATAATAGTATTATTAATATGGTCAAAATACTTCAGTTGTCCTGTTTTACTGTGTTGAAACAGGTGTGAAACAAGGATGTATACTATCTCCATTGGTTTTTGGAATTGCCATAGACTTCACAATGAAAAAATGTTACACAGGTAAAACAGGCATTGACTGGTTACATTAGATCCAACTAGAACTTGATTTTGCAGATGACATAACTCTTATTAGTGACAATGTGAATTTCATGCAAGAAAAAACAGACACCCTGTCTTCACTGGCTAGCAAAATAGGACTTGAAATTAACAGGAAAAAAAAACAAACTTCCCATTAATCAAAAAGGAAAAATATACATAGAGGGAACAGTTGTTGAAGAAGTACACCAATTTGCATACCTCGGCAGCTACACAAACCAGAATGGTGACACCAGAAAGGAAATTAGAATTAGAATTTCAAAAGTAGCATTGACCTTCAAGAACCCTGAGACCATATGGCACTCAAAGTTATAAGCAAAAAACCAAGCTAAGATTATTCAATTCAGATGTAATATCCACCCTCATTTATGCATGCAAAAGCTGGAAAACTAAAGCAACAGACAAGAAATTAGACTCTTTTGATAACAAATGCCAAAGGAAAATACTCGGTATAAAGTGGAACGAACTCAAGAACAATGCAGAGATAAGGCAGATGAGTGAACAACCTGTCTCGTAATCAGAAAAAGGAGATGGACATATATCAGTCATGTGATGAGAAGAAACAGTCAGAGAATCCCAAAACAAGCTATCAAGTGGAATACAACAGACTGAAGAAAAAGAGGTCGCTCACGTGAAAACTCTAAAAAGAAGCCAAATTAGTATGCATAAAATCCCTTGATGAGGTTGAAAAGTTTGCCAAAAACAGGAAAACTTGGCGAACTACCAAGTGAGCCTATGTGACATTTAACAGCACAGAAGGTTGCAAGATGTAAGATTTTTTTTTTTTGGTTCATTTTGTCTGTTCCTTTTAATTTTATATGTTTTCATGTTTGTCAATCACAGATGCCTCATTCTTCTATACATACATTCTTCTTGTATACTTTTGGGATTTAAATATTTTCCCATTTTCTTGCATGTTTGCTATCACGGAATTAACACATTTTTAAAAAAAAAATGTTTTAAAATTTGAAATGTACGTACGTCTTCTTAGATCTATATAATCACTGAAGTCTTTTGTGCTGAAGGGAGACTTTGCCTTGTCCACTCCATGTTGCTGTTGCACTCTTATCAGCATGGCTTTATATTCTTTGGCCAGTTTGTACAAATTAGAGCCATATAAAACTGCCTGTAAAACCAGGTAGACAGTAAATGGTACAAAATAATTGACATCACTTGCTTAAAGTGTCTGGCTAGATACAAAAGAAAAAGGGCAAAGGGAGATGAGAAGGTAAAGGACCTATATTATTAGCCTGAAGAGTAGGCATCTAGCCAAAACATCATCACCAAGATCACCTCTTCTCAGCGTACTTCTCTGAAGTGAAGGTCTGTTGGAACTGATCACATACATGCTCTTTGTTTTATTGTTGATATGCCTAGACATGTGTTGTCCACATATATGTGCTATTATCACTTTGCTCTGAACTTTTCTTTTCTGTACTGTTTGTGAAAACTTCGCTGTGCCCTTTGGTATCTCCAATATATCTCTTTAATCACCTGATTCTAACGTTTTTTTCATTGATTTTCTTTTCAATTTCAGTTGCCCCAGTATGTTAATTTTTTTCTCCTTTTTTGCACATGCTCTTATCTTCAACTTCTTATTCGTTCGCTTTTACCACCAAGAATGCCCCGTGATACTACTGAATTTACTCCTGTGGACCTTGATGCACATCTCTCCCCAAGAGGACCACAAGAGATCCCCGAGTGGACCATAAGAGGTTCAGAGTATCGCGGGGCTTGGGCTTGTATTCTCGGTGGGTCACAGAAGTGGGAATGCGTGACACTCGTTTTCGTTGCAGCAGTTTAATCTAGAGTTGGGGACTTTCTCCCAGAAAACCTCAACGTGGTTTGGATATAAGTGTATCCCCGCCGGGTGAGTGGTAGTTGCCCATCCAGCCTACTCTTCTTCTTCCTCTTTGTTCGCTTCTACCACCAAGACCGCCCCGTGATCCTACTGAATTTACCCCTGTGGTCCTCAAATGGTCCCGTGGTCCCCCGTGCAGTCCCCGAAAGGACCACAAGAGGTTCAGAGTATCACAAGGCTTGAGCCTGTATTCCTGGTTGGTCTCAGAAGCGAGATTGCTTGACACCATGGTTTTCGTTGCATTCCCACTGGGTGAGAGGTGGTTGCCCATCTAGCATAGAGTTGGACTTTCTCACTGGAAAACCTCGACGTGTTTTGGGATACCCATGTATCCACGCCGGGTGAGAGGTGGTTGCCCATCCAGTCCAGTGTTGGACTTTCTCACTGGAAAACTCAGCGTAATTAGGATACGCATATATCCCCGTCGGGTGAGAGGTGGTTGCCTATCTATACTGCACTGCTCCAGTGTCTCCGACTTCAGCATTTTGTGGTCGTGGCTGCTATCCTTCCAGATTGTGACCAGGGCGGAGCTTTTGTCCAGGAGGACGAATCCTTGCCACTAGTGAGTTTCACCCCTGGGTTGAGCCGGTTTAGGCACATTATCCCAGCAGGGGCATGTTTAGGACGTGACTGATCTCTAGAGTGGAGGTACCGTGACTTGAGTAGCCATCAAATTTCATCCCTGGTTTAAGCTGGTTTAGGCATATTTCACCAGTATTGGCGTAGAACGGACGTGGCCGGCCTCTAAAGCAGAGACTACTGGACATACCGATTAAGCTTCACTTTATCCTTTCCATCACCTTTTCAAATCGGCGATGCACGGCAACCCTGATTGCTTTTCCTCATTTTCCTTATTGGCCGGGAGGAGTTTCACTCCACGCGTGGCATCCGAAGAGTCTCGCCAGTGGCGTCTTAACCCCTGGGTTAAGCCGGTTCAGGCAATTCACCCGGTATGAGTGTACATGGGACGTGGCCAACATCCAGAGCAGAGGTGCCGTGATTTGAGCAGTCCAGACTTCGATGTACGGGGCCTCGTCACTGATTGCTTCATTTACTCCTTTCTTTCACTTTATCCACAGTGCCGCACAGCAACCCATAATCGCACCTTTCTTCACTGGCCGGGAAGAGCGCCACTCCACACACGGCAGCTGAAGAATCTCGCCAGCAACGACTTTTATTCTTGATTAATGAAAACATTCTTGACAAATCCTTTCGCAGTAGCTCGTCTTGCGGCGATCCAAGAATTTCATCTCTAACGCTGCAATACGAATGCCCCCGTTTGTCCCTGTTAATCATTACCTCCAGTTCCGAAAACCAACAAAATAGAGCAGAGGTCCTATTCCATGCACCATTTTTCATGCAGCTGGGGCCTGCTTTGAACACTCTAATTCTTTTCAAAGTAAACGCGCCGACCACCAGGGACGCTTAGCGAAGAGCACCCGCGGGAGAGAGCCGGCAGACAGTAGGGCAGGAGACAACGGGCAGTGAACCGGCGCGAGCCGGACCACCCACCTGCGCCTGAGCTCCAACTACGAGCTTTTTTAACTGCAACAGGTTTAATATACGCTATTGGAGCTGGAGTTACCGCGGCTGCTGGCACTAGACTTGCCCTCCAATAAATCCTCGATAAAGGGTTTAAAGTGTACGGGACCTCGTCACTACTTTCCCATTTCGGGAGTGGGTAAGTTACGTGCCTGCTGCCTTCCTTGGATGTGGTAGTCTTTTCTCATGCTCCCTCTCCGGAATCGAACACTGATTCCCCGTTACCCGTTACAAACATGGTAGGCATGTCACATACCATCGATATTTCATAGGTCAGACATTTGAAAGATGCGTCGTCGGCACAGAAGACCATGCGATCAGCACATTCCACGAGGTTGGAGTTTGGTAAGCATGTATTAGCTCTAGAATTGCCACAGTTATCCAAGCAGTATTGTGTCATCTAAGGAACCTCGACTGATTTAATGAGCCATTCGCGGTTTCATCGTGAGACAATGTGAACTTAGACATGCATGGCTTAATCTTTGAGACAGGCAGGATCAACCAGATATTATTCTTCACTGAACCTTAGTCGGATAACTGCTGACAGACCGACGTGGGGCAAGGGAGACAGCGCTCTGCTCAGAGCAGATAACCCTTCCAACCCTGGTGGCATTTCATTTCCTTTAACCACCAGCGGCCGGCTCTCTCCACTCTAATGAACGAGAAGAAAGCCCGGCACCCACAACCAACTCACATTACATCCTACAGACCCGATGCTCTTTGTGAGAGATGGGGCAATTTCGAGACCATTGGTCAACAACGTAGTACACCACAGACGTGTTAGTACAAACCTGGCTGGCTAGCCATTTATAGGCTTCACTTGATGGGCAAACCACTCACTTCTGCATCAAAACACCTTAACTCTCGCCATCCGGGAAGGGAGCAAAAACCTTTCTCTCCATGCACAGAACTCAAGAACGCTCTTTCACCAAAAGAAACATGTTCTAAGGACTTACTTTTCTGTTCATTTCAAGTGTTTAATATCCATGGTTCAAAGAGAGAGAAGGAGGGAGGAAGAAAGGGCAGAGAAAGTAATGAAATGAGCACACATTCTGTCCTTCATCTCTCAGCTTTCAAGCTAGCTATCACAAACATTTATCATCAGTTTAGAACTAGTGTACTGAAAACATAGTGAAAACAAGTAAAATTTAAAATGACGGAAAAAAAAATTTTTATCCACACTTTCAGCCATATAAAATAGCTAAAAGCATATTATATATAAAGTAATTATTTTGACATTCTCACTCGTTATTTAGAGTCAAATCGCTAAATAAATTTGTACACATTAACAGAAATACACAGCCATTCTGTAAACATACATGGAGAATTACTTGGTGTCGCAACATAGAATGAAAAGTCACAAAACCAATTCTTGAATGGAGAAAGAATTGTTACTTGGCTAGAGTGAAGCTGTGAAAACTAGATAAAATGAAGATAAGTAGGTTCAGGGGACATGACACAATGATTATTAAACACAGGAATGAAATCAAACAAAGAATTAGCAGATATTTGTGAATGACCCACGCTTCCTCTTTGTTTTGTCCTTTCAGTGCTCAAGACATACTGGGGCTGTTCGTAGCTTTCTACAGAAGTCAAAAGCATACATTGTTAAACCTGATGATGAATAATATATACAAAATACTGATCTTACTTTTCTAGACAAGCTTTCTACAGAAGTCAAAATGCATACTTTGTTAAACTTGATGATAAATAATATACACAAAATATTGATCTTACTTTTCTAGACAGCTTTTGCATCTTTTGTCTCACTAACCATCCTCTAACACTTTTCTGTATCTTGACAGCTGCCTGGTTCAATTCTTTTTTGGTTGGACCAGTTCTCTTTGGATGGTAAGCACTAAAAGCATTTAAAAAATGAATAGGTTCAGATTTCAGGAAAGCAGAATATTTTTTAAAATTTGTTTCCATAAAAGTATATTATGAATTTCCTGACCTAATAATGTTTAAACACATTACGGTCTGGTTAGAATAGAACAGAATGTATTAAATGTTACTACTTCTAAACACAACTTTAGAATTGCCTGATGTTCTCTCTCTCTCTCTCTCTCTCTCTCTCTTTCTCTCTCTCTCTCTCTCAAGATCCCTACAGACAGGAATATGATATTATGTCCTTCCATAACCCTCAATCCCTTGTGCACTTCAAAAAGGCTTGTCACCGATCATTTCCTGTGTTAGGATGCCAAACCATCAAACAGCTTTTCTCTCTGTCTACCTCTGTCTCTTCTACCTTTGGTCTCCCCTGTTGCTATTAGTTGCTCTAGCCCGCCTCTTCTCTGAACATGCCCCATGAATCTAGATCGTCGTTTTCTGATCTTTGTTAAAATTTTCCTTGTTTCTTGTGCCTCTTCACAAAGTTCCCAATTCGATTTTCTCACTGTCCATGCTACCTTCAGCATTCTTCTCACTGTCCATGCTACCTTCAGCATTCTTCTCACTGTCCATGCTACCTTCAGCATTCTTCTTGCTGTCCATGCTACCCTCAGCATTCTTCTCACTGTCCCTGCTACCTTCAGCATTCTTCTTGCTGTCCATGCTACCTTCAGCATTCTTCTTAAGAACCAATTTCAGATGATTACAGCCTCCTTTTACTTCAAGCTTCGTATCCATAGAACATTGCTTGATGTTACTGTGACTTAGTGCACAAATTCAGCATTGGTAAAATCAGCTATGAGACACCATATCAGTAATAGGAATCTCAGCATACCTATGACTAACATATGTCTGCTTCAAAATGAGAAAATGCCATTATTCCATTAGTTATGAAACAGAAAAGAGCTTACAAAATAACAAAATTATGTTTGCAACATTTTAACTGCATCAGGCAAACATAATGAAACAAAACACAAGGGAAAAAATGGACATAGGTAAATATGAGTGTGAATCAAATGAAAGTCAGAAAATGTGAAATTACATAAAACTTCTCTAGTACAGGAAAAATAGCACTCCTGTTTTTCTTGCTTTGCAGTGTACTTGCACCAGCTGTGAACCAGCAGCTGAGTTCCAGTAAGAAACAGCCTAGGATGATCAGTGTCATGTAAGCTTGTTATGCCTTGAACTTTGTAATACAGTTGTAGACACTAGCCTTGCACATGCACTCATCACTATAAACCACAGACATTTAACAGCATATGTTCAGAGGGTTCAGATCTGTGGTGGACAAGAATTGCATGTACTTCATCCTTGGAGTGTGTCTGCAACATAACTGAAATCTCGGAATATGCTATTCTTAGCTTACTTCTTAGCAACAGTTGCAATTTTTCTGCTTACTGACATTGACCTTGGTGCTAACAGGTAGTACTACTAAGTGATTTCCATCTGTTCTTTTAGAAATTATATTTATATTTTCTAACTTTCATTTGATTCACTTTTGTTTAATTTATGTATTATCATTATCAGATGCTAAACATAAGATAAATAAGTTATTTTTTACACAACATTCACAAGTTTTCTGTAACAAAGAATTACTGATATTAGGTTAGAGGGAAATTAAAGCAAAGAACTTACGCATAAATTTGAACATGAGGTCCAATAACATTTAGTTTATTTCTCGCCTGTCTTTGATTTGAGCTGATCCTGGAGAGGAAAACCATCATAGCTGTAATGATATGGCTCATGATGATGATAATATTGGTCCTTCTGTAACTGCTGTAATCCTTAAGCTCTTGAAAATTGATAAAGTTGATGATCTTTGTTTATAATTTGTTGCCTATCATTTTTTATCACTTTCTATAGCTCTGTTTGCTCTCTTAAGTCTGTATGATCTGATGGCTCAGTAGCTCTGTTTGAACAACAGCTACATTGTTTCATGGCTCTGTTGGCTAACAAAAGCTATATTTGTTCCATGGCTCTATTGGCTAACAACAGCTATATTTATTCCATGGCTCTATTGGCTAACAACAGCTATATTTGTTCCATGGCTCTATTGGCTAACAACAGCTATATTTGTTCCATGGCTCTATTGGCTAACAACAGCTATATTTGTCCCATGGCTCTATTGGCTAACAACAGCTATATTTGTTCGATGGCTCTATTAGCTAACAATAGAGAGCGAGAGATAGAGAGAGAGAGAGATGTACTTTTTTGTTATGGAAAACACCAAAACATTCAAAAAGAATGCAATATAAACAGACTGAATTCTTTGGGGAAAAAACTTATCTAGTTGAGAAAGATATCAGACAAATAATTTAAGACTGTAATTATAAAAATTATATAATTATAATACAAAATGATATAAAAATAGCAATAATAAGATCCAATTTTAGATTAGTCACAGAGCACTGACATAACCAAGAAACAATGAGACTTGCACACAGTAATCTGACAGTCATGTTAGCTTAGGATTAGCTTTAAAAAAAAAAATAGGAAACAAAGCACCATCTACTTTGTGCTTTATCTACCACTTTTCAAAGGCTAAACCTAAAGTTCTTGAAGTTATACCTATGTTTCACAGATAGGATTTGACTTAAAGCCAAACATAACCAGATCACAGAAATGTTAGAAAATATACAAGCAGGTGGCAAGGACCTGTGAATTATTTAAAATATTTACTGGCAACAATTGGCAGTAGTAAATGTTGGACAAAAAATGTTAAAATATCAAGAAATTAAACTTGGCATGTGTTTTCACTGGACCTATTTTCTCTCTACAGCAAAAAAAAATAATGAGACACATAAAAGAACTACCTGGAATAGTACTAGACGGATATAATTTCAACAATTTATGGTGTGAAGATGACACAGTCTTTATAGCACGTGGAGAAAATGAACTACAGTACAAGAACTACTGGATAACACATGAATAATTATTGTATAAGTATATAACTATACGTATATATAGGATGGTGACACTAGGAAGGAAGTTAGAATTGCAAAAGTAGCATTGTCCTTCAAAAATCTTGAGAACATATGGAATTCAAAAGTTATAAGCACAAAAACCAAGTTAAGATTATTCAATTCAAATGTGACATTCACTCTCATTTATCTGGAAAGCTGGAAATCAACTAAAGAAATAGACAAGAAGTTAGACTCTTTCAAAAACAAATGGCTAAGGAAAATATTTGGTATAAAGTGGAACGAATTCAAGAACAATGCAGAGATAAGACAGATAAGCAAACAACAACCTGTCTCATGAGTGATCAGAAAAAGAAGATGGACATATGTAGGCCATGTGATGAGAAGAAACAATCAGAGAATGCCAAAACAAGCTATCAAGTGGAGCACAACAGGCCGAAGAAAAAGAGGTCAACCATGTGAAACTCTAAAGAGGACATTGTTAACAGAAACCAGTTTAGTGGGCATAAAATCCCTTGATGAAGTTGAAAGACTCACTGAGAACAGAAAAACTTGGCAAACAACTATGTGAGACCTATGTGATGATTAATGGCACAGGAAGGATGTAAGATGTCAGATATAACTATACTAGATACAGCAGTAAGCGAAAATGAAAGAAAAGGACTGAGCTTGAATAAGAAGAAAACTGAAGTTATGGTCACCTCCAAGAAAAGTCAGATTCCTCAAAACAAAATAACAGTAAGAGACACAATATTAAAGCAGGTAGACAAGTTCAAGTAAATAGGAACAATGCTGACATCAGATTGGACAGACCTAAAGGAGATTAAGAGCAGAATAACCCAAGCTAAGATAATGTTCCAAAAGATGACAAGTATTTGTGCAACACATCACTGTAACTGAATGTAAGGAAAAGGGTGCTCTAATGCCATAGAGCCAGTTCTGTTCAGTTCTGGGCAGTTATTAAAGAGATGCAGTAACGTCCAGAATGTAATTTCTTAGAGAATGTTAAGGACACCATGGATGGCAAGAAAAGCAAATGAAGAAATTTTGAAAGACCTGTATGAGAAGAAAGCAACAGGATCAACTTTTCTACAACATTCAGGAAAAGACAGTCCAAATTTGTAGGATATGTCATGAGAAAAGACAAACTAGAACATACTGTGACAACAGGAAAATTAAAAGGGAAAAGAGGCTGAGGTAGACCAAAGAGAAAATCTCGGATGGATTGGCAAGATGGCATGGAAAGAGGACACTAGAATAACTCATAGAGGCAACACAAAACAGAGAGTTATGAACAGTTATGACTGCCAACACCAGTAGGCATGGCACTTGATAGACAGATACAATTTTTTTAGAAACAGGAAACAACGAGGCTTTCATATGGTAAAGTAAGAGAACACAGTTTTATAAGATTAGACCTAAAAAAAAACTGTTGACAAAGCATTTTAGTGAGATGCGAGAGAAAGAAAAATCAAGAGAGAATTTCCTGGGATTCGAACCACAGACTCCAGTAGGTTGAGCAGCCGTCTAGCCATGAGAGAACAGCATACTAATGAACTGTGCAATCTCAGACATCCACAGATAGATAATTGTACACATTGTGCTCTGATATAAATAAGTGAGTTGTTAGTGTGGTGTGTCCTTAGTGTGTTGTGTTCTCATTTGTTAAATCTCCACACAAATGGTAAAGGCAGCCATATCATGCCACAGAGGCACATAGGAGGTTTGGCGTTAGTGCCAATAATTTTCCTTGACCTGTAAGCACAGGGTGATTGGCGCTTGTGACTTGTCCGTATCACACATGGCTGTTACTTCTTCAGCTTCAGTTCAGAAAAAGCCAGTTGACCATTTCTCCAGCCTGGGGCATCTTTATCCAG
Organism: Achatina immaculata; assembly: GCA_009760885.1. Lineage (NCBI taxonomy): Eukaryota > Metazoa > Mollusca > Gastropoda > Stylommatophora > Achatinidae > Lissachatina > Lissachatina immaculata. The sequence goes on from CM019700.1 coordinate 27,579,078, forward strand.
ATATAACCAACAGCCATCTCCATGAGAGGCCACTGGACCAACCACTTTACTATTCTGGTGTCCCAACACAGAAATGTCTTTAAAATTACCAGTAACATTTCTAGAGTACTAAAGAACAACTACTAACCTCAGAAGTGAAGGATATTTTTTACATATCTCTCTACCTGAGTGCATATAATAAAAAACATTTCTGGCAACATTCATTCATTTACTCTTTAGCACGTCCCTTGCAGAATTTTGCTTCCCCAACAGTTCTCTTGAAGATTCCTTGGCTGTGAGCCCTGTTACTGATGCATCCATTCACAGATCATCAACATTGTCTTGCTGTCATCTTTGCCTTGGTCTTCTTCTCTTTCTTTTTCCCAATATGTACCCTTCTAAATCTGTCATCTTCAAACTCTGATGACACTTAATATGTCCAAAATACTTAAGTTTTCTCTGTTTAATATTTGAGAAACAGATGAAAAATAATATCAGTCTAATTTCTGGAACATTTTTCTTTTAATGTTCACAAACTGTAAACTTGTATGTGGTTTCTTTTTATGAACCTAACATCTAGAAAAAATGTTTATTGTTTTTCTCTGATGTATTAAAAGCCATGGTTGTAGTGTAATTTGGTGTGCAGGCAGAATTCTCCATTTCCAGAGGCATTTTCAACTGACATAAATATGCCTGGTACCCAGTTTTCAAAGCTAGGCCAACCAGGCATGGCAGAAGAAGATCTAAAACTACATGAGAAAACAATTTATTATCAACTATACTATTTCTGTACTCTTACATCATACATCCTTCCCATGCCATTAAACATCACATAAGTCTCGTATGGTGGTTTGCCAATTTTCTGTTTTCAGTGAGCTTTGCAACCTCATCAAGGGATTTTATGCCTGTTAATTTGGCCTCTCTTGACAATGTCTTCTTAAGAGTTTCACGTGGTTGACCTCTTTTTCTTTGGTCTGTTGTGTTCCACTTGATAATCTGTTTTGGGAATCTCTGATTGTCTCTTCTCATCACATGACCAACATATGTCCATCTTCTTTCTCTGATCACCCATGAGACTGGTTGTTGTTTGATCATCTGTCTTATCTCTGCGTTGTTCTTGAATTCGTTCCACTTTATATCGAGTATTTTCCTTCGGCATTTGTTTTCAATATAGTCTAATCTCTTGTCTACTTCTTTAGCTATTTTCCTGTGCTCTACAGTAGCATTAAATTTTACAAGCTGTTCAAAACGTGTTTGTTTTATTAATTAAAAAAATGTAAAAGTGAGAATCAAACGCAGCTGGTGAACACAAAAATGTCCATAGTTTTCTCACAGCATGACCTACTCATTTGCCCGGAGAGCCAGTTTGGCTTGTCTGTTTCCATCATTCTCTAACTGTATCGCTTTCACATTTCTTGACCACTGTACCAGTTCAGGATTTAAGTGCGGTCTGTTGTAGATGGCATGTTTTTGTGCCAGATGGCCTCGATAAATTCTGAAAGAACATTTGAAAGACACATATAAGTATTTTATAATGTCAAACAGTAACAATCCTTATGTGACATGGTGTTTAATGTAACAACCGACTCAACAATAAAATGAGAAATTGATGAAATATTAATTGTACTGTAAAATATGAATGTCTGAAATATGCTTATACCTTTGTATTTTCACTGCTGCCTTTCTGGCCTCTTCTCTTCTCTGTATCTCTTTACTCAACAGTTTTTTATACACACTCCGTGCAACGTAGCCTCGGAAGATCCTACAAATAAGAAAGTAAGAGATTAATCTGCTGCTGACAAGTTTATTGTTTTGAGAAAATACCAAATTGTATCATCTGCTGAATCTGTTCAAAACAAGAGAAATTCAGCACTCTAGCTCATGTGCTCCGAATGACTGACAACTCACTACCAAAAATAGCACTAAGATGGACACCACAGGGGAGCAGAAGTAAGGGTAGACCAAAAGAGACATGGAGAAGAACAACAGAAAGGATGTTGAGCAATAGAGGGCTCACCTGGGCAAGAGCAGAAAAAAAGGCGAAGGACAGGCATTTGTGGAAAACCCTTGCGGAAGCCCCATGTGCCCTGGGCACTTAAGGTTCAGAAAGAGAGAGAGAGAGCTGGGGCGTTAACATGTGCCCACCATCTTGAACTTCAACTGGAGTATTTGCAGAGGTCAAAGATTTGCAGTGTTGCCTTCATTTCTGTCCAGGTCATGGTGTCTAGGGCAGCAAGAGAGCTGGTAGATTAGCTGGTTTGGTCACACAGATGATGTCCTTGTCCCAGCCTGCTGTGATGTTTGTTCTTGTTTGGCACAAACAGGGAACCATAAACATATAGACTATATTTACTGGGTTAAATTTTGACTCATCACCAAACAACATCCCTGTTCCCCCATCAAGCCATAGCTCTCAGTTCTGCCTGCCAAGAGAAAATCTCTGGTCATAGTCAACTCCCCCACTGCTGATCTGATGTAAGTGATGTTTTGCTGCCAAGAGATACAGTTAGTATACATCAACAATGATGAAAAACAATTTGCTAATTCTGCTAACCTCTGGATATCAACTGCTGCTGCTGCTTCTTTCTGGATCCGTATGGCATCTGATAATTTTTCCTGAAAACATAAAAGTATAATTCTCCTTAATTAAGGAACATCTGCAGCAAAACAATTAATGAATATATATATATATATATATATATCATACATATACATATATATATACATGGGGGCAAAGTATAGTAGTGTGATGGGCAAGAAAAAGTAAAGATCATTGAAATGATACTTCAATGCAGGTTATCATTTCCAGCCAGCAATGTGGATTCAGATAAATGTGTGAAACTTTACCATAGTCCACTTTATGCCTAAACCATCAGCATCCTATGCCTGCCTTCACTCCAAACCCCATACACCCACACATACACATCCACACACATATTTTATAAAAAAGATGATTTATGTGATCTGACCAGCTTCTAATTTCAACCATGAAACCAGACATTTTGTCATCAGAGGAATGAGACAAGATGAAACTGGTAAAGCAATTTGCAACTCAAGTTTTTTAGAAGTTAACAGAGAATGGATAGACAACATCCAAATGTTGTATATGAATATGAAACTTTATGAACACAAACAAAATGTTGTATATGAGTATTAAACTTTATGAATACAAACAAAATGTTGTATATGAATATTAAACTTTATGAATACAAACAAAATGTTGTATCTGAGTATTAAATTTTATGAATACAAACAAAATGTTGTATATGAGTATTAAACTTTATGAATACAAAAAAAATATTCTGAATTTGACATAAAACTATGAATACAAGCATAAGTTTGATTAAACAGATAAAAATTATTCTACATAAGACAAATTATAATTTGTGATTGTTGAAAAGAATAAAATAAAATAATTTAATCTCCAAAATTACAGTAAATACCAAACAGAATTCAAAATACAGAAGCAGAGGTCTCTGATATAGTGAACATAAACTCATGGAAGATGTCAAACAAAAGTTTAAGCATAAATTTATGCACACAGAATAAAAGCTTACATAAAAATGTAATAGAGAAACTGAGATAGATGAGAAGTCAGTCTGCTGTTGGAATCATAAACAGCTTTTTAAATTCTGTGTTCCGTAGCTTTTTCTAGAATAGCCTACATGTATCAAAATACTATTCTCACACATAAACTTACAGGATCTGAGACTTTGGACACCTGAGCTATGGGTCTCCCGATCTTGTCTGTGGCTTTATTACCATGAGTTACTGGTACATCAATCTTGACGTGGCCTTTTCTCTGCTTTAAGCCAGAGCTGGTGGGAATGGGAGTCTGGTGAAGTGTCATGTCTTCTGACTGATCGGGACTTGTGAAGTTTCCTGCAGCTGAAGATGTGAACTGCCTGTCAGAGGATATCTTTTCTTTCACACTTGTGAATTGATTTGTAGTCTCATCTGTAATTTTAAAGAAGTTCTGCTTACTGAAAAGCAATCAGAGCTTAGATAATACCATTTTTTAATGTGAATTTTTTTTTGTGAATGTAACTGGAAAAAAAATGTGTTTTTCAATCAGGAATTTTAAAAAAATAGGAAAAGAAACTTATTTATCTCAACAAATATATGTTTTTCTATTTTTCAGTTTATTTGTGTGCATTTTCCATTGTCTCTGAGTAAGGCTTCAGCTAAAATAACGATTGTTTTGCTGTTTTATTATAGCATTATTTTTTTTCTTTTCTCTTTTTATTTTTCTACATTTTATGAAAATGCACCATTACACTTTCATCCCTGTTCACTTTTTTTCAAATTCAAATTACACTTTGCCTTTTATTTCATAAATATTTAAACTCAGAAGCCGGTTATATGCTTACTGTATACAGACTCAAACATTTCACTACAAATACCAACTCCTTCATGTACCAACTCACAGAAAATGATACATCTAAAAAAAGGTCTAAAAGTAAGTTAGTGGTTAGTTTTGTTACAAAACTTACCAAAACCATGCTGTGTTAAAACTGGTGATGAGTTCTCTCTAGTGGATACCTGAAGTTTACAAATGCGTAGCGTTGTACCGAGTCCTAAATCACCATTTATGTTTGTGTCTGTCAGACATAATGAGAGATCTTTGTGCTATACAGCTTTTCAAATGTTTGAGGTGTAAGAAAGATACAAATTGGTTTAAACTGTTGACAATACACATGGTTTGTAAATAATTACAAATAAAATAATCATCTCTCCAGTCTTTTTATGTTTTTATAAGATTCAAATTTTAAACAAGCTATAGAAGTGATCGTCCATGTGGTTACCGGGGCCCAGATCTGTGGAGAAAAGAATAGGACCACTTCCACCTTTGTCGTAAGAGTCAACTAAGGAGGTTGGGGGATAGCCCAACAACATTTTCCTTGTAAAAAACTGGAGCATTACAGAAACACGGAGAGGAAAACCATACCAGCATAGCAATGCAGGCATTGACATGGAATCCTCATGAAAATGAGGAAGACCTAGAGAAGAGAAATTATAACAGTGCTCAGAGGCAAGGGATACACATGGATGGAAGCAGAGAATAATTCTAAGAGCAAGGATGACTGGAGAGTCTTTATCCGTGGCCTATGCTCTGAAGGCCGTGAAAGGAGATGATGATGATGATGAGATAGGAGCAAAATCTAATATCTACCCTTATTTATGCATGCAGATTCTAGAAAACAACTAAAGAAGCAGAAAACAAATTAGGCACACTTAAAAATAAAGACTCAAAGGTTCAAAATCAAACTCCAGCGTCATCACATTCTGTAGAGTGCCCATATATATGCTTTGCCACAGCTTCCATCTGAGAGTATGTTTGATAATAGTTCCCATCAAATGTTGCTTCTTTACAATGAGTTTTCTGCCATACAGTTCAGATTTCCTACCAGCATCCTTAATTTGTCCTAGCTCCAGCAATCTCTTCACGGCTACATTGTTCTTCCATTCCTGCTCTTCATTTTCTTGCAGTCTTTCCAGTACAGCTTTAGCAATGTCACCATTGTCCATTCTTACCCTGCCATTTATTTTAGCCTGCCCAGAAAGTCTGTCTGCCACTTCATTGCTATGTACTTCAGCATGCTCTGGATAATAAAGCCACTTTAGGCTCCTCACAGTTGACTGGCTTAACAGATAAACCCATTCTTTTTGAAGCAATTTTTTTCTGAATCTTATGATGCTCTGTGAATCTGTCACAATGATGCCATTAGCTACATCATGGGCAACTAGCTATTCCATTGCTGCTGACACAACCTCTCTTTCCATATGCATGCTGACATAGTGACTTCAAAGGCTCCCAAACCCTGTGCCACTAGTCTTCCAATGTGTAGACAACGAAACCCCAGCTATTTCAAAACAAGCCATCAAATGAGACACAACAGGACAAAAAAAGAGGCCGATCGTGTGAAACTCTAAAGAGAACACTGCTGAGAGAGACTAAATTAGTTGGCATAAGATCCATTGATGAGGTTGACAAATTTGCCGAAAACAGAAAAACACGATGAACTACAATGTCAGCCCTATGTGACATCTAATGGCATTGGAAGGATGTAAGATGTAAGACAAGAACAAAATGTAAGGAAGAAGCACCAGCTACAACATCAGTTTTTTTTTTCTTTTGCTTTCAGTTCACCTGATAACTGCTGAGCCATAGCTACATATATATGGGACAGATTTCTGTGTGAATACTAGTTTTCCTTAAATACACTGATAAACATGTCTACAGTGCTTTCATATCTATATTGTCTTCTTGGCAGATTTTCTCCATTTTCAGGAAAGAAGCATCCAAGCTCTAAGCAGAAGACTAGTAACACATGACCATCATCAGGTGCCGTGCCGTGTCGAGTGGTGTTGGCTATTATGCTTCTCCAAAGTACATGATCCTTCATGTAGGCCATCAGCTCAGTTGGTGATCTCCTCTCACACCATCCCGTCAGACTGTCCAGTATCATTTTTCTTGGTCTTCTTCTTGATCTTCTTCACATGACACCAATGAGAAAAACAAGGACTCATTAAAAAAATCTAAAGACACTGTAGGACTCAAACCTGAGGCATTTCTCAAGTGAATGGTTAAGTTTCCCTTGCCACTCAGGTCTGAGTGTGAGTCAGACACTGGTTGTTGGGGCAGGGATTATCGTAGTCCCCTGTGATGGTTTGGTGCTAAAGAAGTATTGCACACCCTCTACTTTTTAGTTCCACTATCTACTTTTTAGTTCCAATCTCTACTTTTTAGTTCCAATCTCTACTTTTTAATTCCATTCTCTACTTTTTAGTTCCACTCTCTACTTTTTAGTTCCACTCTCTACTTTTTAGTTCCACTCTCTACTTTTTAGTTCCACTCTCTACTTTTTAATTCCATTCTCTACTTTTTAGTTCCACTCTCTACTTTTTAGTTCCACTCTCTACTTTTTAGTTCCACTCTCTACTTTTTAGTTCCATTCTCTCTTTTTTAATTCCACTCAGACTGACAGAATATTCACTACAACCTTCTCCCAATCTAACATGATTGTGTGCCTCATCATTAATGTATCAGCTGAAAAAAAAACAGCTTGCATTTCCAGAGAGATAGAAGAAGATGAAGAAGAAGAAGAGGAGGAGGAGGAGGAGATGAAGAAGAAGAAGACAACAACAACAACAGGAAGCAAGAGTGTGACATAGGTAGAACTGGTCTCGAAAAATATTGGAAAAGAACACATCCACGAAAAAAAGAAGAAAATTAGTAATGATGACTAGGAAGAGTTGGAAGAAGACCATCAAGCTACAATAAAGACCAGCTCCATGCAAGGGTGCAGTATCATTTGAAGAAAACAAAGTGACTAAAACTGAAGATAGTGACACTGGCTATTTTGCTCCTATGGCTGATCGAGAAATCCAGCATTGGTAGGATCAGTCCAGAGATTTTCAGCAAAAATGATGCTCAGCAGTTCCAGAACACAATATTGTAGGATTAGACCTAAAAAAAATCATAGACAAAGCACTTTAGTGAGACGTGAGAGAAAGAAAAATCATGAGAGAATTACCTGGGATTCGAACATGGACTCCAGTAGGATGAGTAACCGTCTAGCCATGAAAGAACAGCATACTAACAAACTGAGCCATCTCAGACCAGATGGTGCAGTTTGTTAGTACACTGTTCTCTCATGGCTAGACGGTTACTCGTCCTACTGGAGTCCGTGTTCGAATCCCAGGTAATTCTCTCATGATTTTTCTTTCTCTCACGTCTCACTAAAGTGCTTTGTCTATGATTTTTTCGAGGTCTAATCCTACAATATTGTGTTCTCTTACTTTACCATATGAAAGTCTCATTGTTTCCTATTTATAAAAAAAGGCTTCTCTGCAGTTCCAAAAAAGCCAATGCTTACATGGTTAAAACAATCTTACAAGACAAAAAATGGCTATGATATTACATTCCACTTTTAATTACAGATTGACAAACAGGCAGATAAAATAACATAACAAAATGTAACATAACATAACATAACAAAATGTAACATAACATAACACAACACAACACTATGCAGTGTAACACAATGCAATGTAAAATAACAACATAACATAACATAAGGTAGGTAGGTAGGTAAAAGTAGTCCTGTCATGGCTTATGGGCACATATGGATATAGTATTAGCGCCTATATTTTCCTTGACCTGTCAGCAGACTAGAGGGTGATATGGTCAGTATCACACCTGGCCGCCTTTCCTTCCCCAACTCCAGAAGGAGTCAGGAACCCATTTCTACAGCTAGGTGACTGGGGTGCCTCTGGCCATATTTGAATCCCTGACCTTCACCATGAGAGACCAGTACACTAACCACTTTGCCACTCAGATGTCCAACATAAGGTAGAAAGACATGAACTAGATAGTGACTTCAGCCATGACCATAAAAAAAAATGTCCCATATAATAAAGGACATACTGGCCATGAGTAGCAATGTTATCTGAGACTTGACTGTATTGTGCACAGAAAGAGAAACCACTCACACTCCTCCATAACATTTTTTGGATGTTTTGTATTCCTAGCACGATGCTCCAGCTCATGTACAAATGGGCCACTTTTAGTGCTTATTGTGCTAGTAGTCCTCTTGGGGGTGGGGATGGAGGGTGAGGCTCGTCTCACTGCACTGGTAATACTCTTTGAAGAAGCAAGCATGTGAGCCGAGGTGCCTGAAGTCCTGCTTGGCATTCGACCTGCTGATCTTTCAACCTGGAGTTCAATGAAATTAACAGTTTCATTGTTTTTAAAAGTACAAAATAGAACTTAAATGTATAATAATAAATAAGCATCATCTTTCAATGAGAATCATCTGCACTTAATCTGTCTTTCTTATCTTGATAGTGCACCTGGCCATTCATCTCTTGATATTAGCCCATCAATCTTTTCTTTATCATCCTCAAACTTCTTTGTTTCTAACTTTTCCTCAAAATATTTTGGAGTACGCAGACGGTACAATCTCTTTAAATTTATTTCTTTTGCATTCACTTTCATATCTTTAGAAGTCTAGAATAGGAGACAGGTTGCCTTCATGAATCTCATTGTCAGCAGGAGTTATTCATGTGTTCTCTAGTTTTCTGTCCTTGCTGTTCTCCTGGGACCAGATCTGGGCTCTTAGGTCTCTGCACAGAGTGCAGACTTGCAGGATTGCTCTGGAGTCTTAAACCATTTAGTATATGCAGAGTGAGGTTTCAGTGGCCTTTGAGGTTTGAGTTGCCTTTGGTTTTATATAAATGGGTTTGTTGATAAAATCAACAAAATTTCTTCCAAAATTTATTTCAGAACAAATGTTCATATGACCACAGTGTAATCTTCTTATACAGAGATTGTTGTAAGAACTGAATTTTTGTAATGGTTTGTAATGATCCTAAATATTTGCTATGAAAAGTTAAGCAAACTATATGCTTGTTCTAAAGTTCTACAGCAGTGTTTTGCATATGACAAATGTACTTGATAACCACCAGTTATCTCAATCAGAAGGCTGGGAATATAGGACTTATACTGGCACCCTTCAAACAACTCAGCTTTATAAATGTCTACATGACACACTGATATCATGGAAAACAGCTTCTGAAGACAGAATTATCTGCTTGTACCATGAGACACACTAAGTTAAACTGTATACATGTGTTTGGGGGATAGAAGGGAGAAAACAGGATATCACAAAGAACTCTGTCTCACAAAAAAAACAAACTTTTAAGTCTAGACTGGGAGATGAAATAAAACAAAAAAGATGCTTGCAAAAAAACCAAAATATAAAATTCTTTCCATAAGAACTGTAAGCCAATTGGTATTTTTTTTTTTTCAAATTTTAGTAAAAATGAATTATGACTTTTAGTGTATTTTTACTAAGGGAAAAAGTTTAGATAATAAATGAGATGTTTTCAGTCCTGAGTTTGGAAGATTTTACTTTTTTGTTTTTCCCATTGGAAAGGAGAAGAAAATGCTATAAAAAATATGAAAATAAACTGCGATGAAAAGCAACTCAAACAATCAGCTTTTCTGCAAAATGCTACTTTCATGGACAATATAAAGACAAAACAATAAATAAACATATAAAGATGAAAAAAATTCACAAGTTTATATCAAAGAAATGTTTGAAATCTTGATTAGAATACCTTAAAAGCACTTTATTATTTCATACCAACCTTTGATGTCATTGAATGAGATGTCAGGTCTCTCCAGACTGAAACAGACTCTGACTGAGAACCGTAAAATTGATTTTTTATATTTTCTCCTTCTTTCTGTTTCTAAAAATTAAATGTATTTTAAAAATGAATAAAATTACAAACTGAAGAAGAGAGCTAATTTACTACATGAACAAACACAAAACTGCCACCAAATTTATCAAGATAATGAAGGTGTAACAACAACATATGTTCAAACTTGGAATAATGCTGTTTTTCACCATAATTAATCTGCATAAAACTGTGCCCTTCAAAGGTCATGACCGTGTTCCTCTGAGTTAAGGTTATCATATTTCTACCTCATTTTTGGGGGTAAAAATTAGTGCTCCTACACATTTTTGTGAATTATTCATTTTGTCAGAGTTTTTAGTGATGTCCTCGTTTTGGCTGAAAAAAAAAATGACTGTCCACAATTTGAAAACTGTGCAGATTTGGCATAATTTGTCACATAAAAGCAAAATTACTAATTTCATTTCCCACGAACCCCTACCCCAAGTAAAATTCTGCCCCCTCTCCCATCACATTGCATGTCCCATATGTGCCAACAATAGAAAATCTGGCAAACCTAGGTACTGACACCTTTTAAACATCACATAATGGCTGTTTCACTGTCTGGAGATGTGTCCTTGTTTCAGTAGATCAAAATATGGCAACACTGTACCGTGGGGAGCAGATTTTGCTGGTTTAATGACAGCATATGTCCTGCCTATAATATATACAGGAAAGCCATGAAAGCCCTAGCAAAACATTTATTTGTCCTCTCAAAACTAAAATGTAAATGAGGAAGGAAACAAGACAAGGCAAGCCACGAATGGAAAACCCAAAATGAGCAGAGAAATTTAAAAACAGTGGGTGCATTTTTACCATAAACTGGAGACTAGACTGACTGATGTGGAAAAAAAAGCAAACAAAAACCATTCTCCATTTATTTAGCTGTGTTAATAAATTCTAAAAGTTTTCTGGACTATATACTGTTAGTATTAAATACTTTGAAAAATGAAGGTTATTAAAGATGCATTCATGCGAACCAAGTGAAAGACAACTTGATTTATATCCATTTTTTTATGAACTTCACTTGAAAAGATACATTTAAACACAACTTCAGCTTTAAAACATAAATCATCCATACAGAAAAACAAACAAGAAATTCATTTCTTTTGGACAAATGCCACTGTTCTGATTCGTTCTATATTAGAAATATGGATGCAACAAACTGTGGTGACCATAAGTCTATAGGGTCCATGGGCTTTGTCTGGAATAGGCTAATCTTGATATGTCAGTCTGATCAAAAATAAATTATCCATGACAGATTTACTACCTTCGAGAAAGTTAAAGAAACGAGCCAGTGATTTTCCAAATGTAAGATGTTTAATATTTTGTGTCACTGGCAATCTAGCTCTGAGGTGGCACTTGAAGAATAAGAAAGTTAGCAGGAAGCTTATGTTTGATGTAGCAAACCACTTGTAAACTACCAGGAAGTTTATGTTTGATGTAGCTAACTACTTGTTAACTACCAGGAAGTTTATGTTTGATGTAGCTAACTACTTGTTAACTACCAGGAAGTTTATGTTTGATGTAGCTAACTACTTGAAAGCACTCCTACCAAAAAATTGGCTGAATGCATAATGGGAACATAATTATCTCTTTGAATATTTTGATGTGGACTGTCGCAAAGCAAAAATGGCTGCACATGCATGTACTATATGTAGGGAAATAAAAGTTTGTGAAGACAATCTAACATTAAATTAATGTTAGAAACAATTTTTAAAATTGAGATAAGTTAACGCACCACTTACAAAAAGAGTACATGAACCGTGATATAACAAAATAACTGATGATCACTGTAAATATTTTGTAACAGCGAATGGCAGTGCTTGGCAACACATCTGAGTGATAAATAACTGATTATAAATAATCAGGTAAGGTTAAGTAGCAATGAATATATTTGATACAGGGTAGTTCAGGGCAAAGATTATCAGCCACTGCGCAAAGCGCTATATCCATTGTTAATGATATTGGAACTGATGACAGAAGATGATGTTGCAAACTAAACTTTAATTCTGTGCCAACCTCACTCATAAATTGATCACACTTCTTATTGCTGTCTGTTTGCAAGTCCCCTAACTCTTCCCTGACTGCAACGTCTAAAGCATCTTCATCAAAATGAGAATGTGGAACATAGACACTGTCATCTTCCTTCTGATTCTGCTCAAGATTTTCTGGATAACTGAAAATGTTCAAACAAAACAATCAGATTTTTATCCAGTTCATTCTTTACATCATGTTTGGTTACTGGTACCAGAGAACAGAGTACACTAAGCCAACATTGCATTTAATTTTTTTTAAAACACAGTCGCACCAACACATACATACAAAAACTGTAATTCCATCTCAATCATTAGATATTAGAAATGAAGTGCTAAAAACTCACTTCGAGTATATCACAATCCATTGAAGGGATAATGAACAACAAAAAGACCACTATAAACATCACAGAAAGTAAAAGAAGATGATTGTTTTAAAGGAACAAGCTATCAAGAGGAACAAAACAGGCCAAAGAAAAAGAGGTCAACCACGTGAAAATCTAAAGAGGACAGTGTTAAGAAAGGCCAAATTAGTAAGCATAAAATCCCTTGAAGAGGTTGAAAAAATCGACGAAAATAGACACACAAAAAACTTGACTAACTATGATGCGAGCCCTATGTGACGTTTAACGGCACGGAAAGGATGTAAGATGTAAGAAACCAAGAATGCTCGATTACTTTGAACAAGTAAGATGACCAGTGAGGAAGGTGTGACAAAAGAAAATGAAAAAAGAAAAGAAAAGTACAAGGAAAATAAAATCCATCAACATGTGTTAACACTCTTGAAATCTCTCTTGTCTTTTGTGAGATCTAATACTGGTCTTTTTTTTTATTTTTCATCAGTAAAGAACGTTTTAAAGCAAGTTCGAGTCAGGTATTTGTGTGAGCTATGGAGCGTTAGTTCGCTTAGAGGTTTTCTCTACTTCTCTTATGGCTAATTCTGGAAATATCTGGCTCATTGATCACGGCGGCGACAAACCTTTTTGCAAGGTATGGTCACATTGAATTTGTTATCAGATTACTGCAGTCTCATTTTCTCTATGTGACACTAATTTTTTTTTTCCGGTCTCTCTCTCTCTCTCTCTGAGTAAAGAAAAAAAAACACCAGTGTGAAGTGCCATGGAGGATTCACAGAGGTGCAGCTGAACTTTTGGGTGGAAAAAAAAGGGGGGGGGGGAATTGGCGTGAGAGAAAAAAAGTTTTACTTGGTTTTAAATAATAAAATAGTTTCTTAAAAACTGGTGGTCTGCCTAAGAAATTTGATCAACTTGTTCTATGTACCATGAGCTGAAGAAAAAGGATTAACAATCTGTGCTCTATAAATTTGTAGTATAATACACACAGAAAATCTGATGGTCTTACCTCACAGCTGCTGTCTCGTTCTTGTCTCCAGACTTTTCAACATAACCAGAACTGCTGTCTGGTTTTAGTTCAACTGCGAAAAATAAGTCAGTAAATTAAAGAAGTCATTAACTCCTTCACTATAGACCAACACTGGCAGGGCTAGTACGTCTTGCACACCTACGCGAATCTGTGCTCAGAATAATATTTAGGCAAAGTTAAAGAAAATTGAAAGCAGCATATATTTCCAACCGAACACATATTTTTAATTACAGAGTAACTTTCTTCTAGTTTCTTTCTACCAACATTTCTCAAAAAAAAAAAAAATCTGGCAGAGCATGGGACTTGATTTAAGAGTGAAAGAGTTAAGTTAAATAATACAGTTTACATTTTACATAAAAAAAACAGGCTGTAAAGCGGAAAAAAAAACAAATAAGACAAAAGTGCTTTTCTCTGCTCTCTATAACATGATTTCTTGACCCACAAAACTCTATGATTATGAAAGAAGCTGATGTGGGTTCAATGAAAGACTGTGATTTTAAAATGAAACGAAACAAGCAAAGTTTATATTCAGATCTAAAGAATTTTCAGATGTAGGGTAAAAACAGCCGGACCAAAGCAGGGAAATATCAGCCTACACGACGAGGTACCGGATAACAAGGGAGACAAATAGACATTTGTGAGTGTAGAGAAATGAGATGTATCGGATGAAGTATAGTCTCTCAACTTTTTTTTGTTTGTTTGGGGAGGAAGGAGGGGGTATGGAGAGAAAGAGAGAGAGGCAGAGAGACAGAAAGAGAAACAGAGAGAGAAAGAGGCAAAGAAAAAGAGACAGAGAGAGAGAAGAGAGATAGAGAGAGAAAGAGAAACAGAGAGAGAAAGAGAAACAGAGAGAGAGGTAGAGAGACAGAGAGAAAGAGAGAGAGAGGCAGAGAGAACGAAAAAGAAAGAAAGAAAGAGAGAGAGAGAGGGAAAGAGAAACAGAGAGAGAGAAAGAGAGACAGAGAGAAATAGAAACAGAAAGTTAGAGAAAGAGAGGCAGTGAGAAAGAGTTGACAAATCCTTTAAAAAATCTGTACCCGACAAAGATTGTTAGAGAAAACCGCTCCTTAAACTGAACTGTCTGCAGGAAAGAGGTCCAAGCCACCAGCAGCAGCAGCAGCGGGTGTAGATAAAGTAGAATATTTGAAGTGTGAGAGTTTTCTTTTCTTACTTTTAACATGGTAAGTAAGGGGGAAGGGGAGGGGAACCAGCCACGACTAATTTATTATTAGACCTCAGAGCTGGTCATATGACCTGAAGATGATTAAGAACTACATCATCCAACTGTCTCTTTCTCTCACACACTCTCTCACGCTCTCTCTTTCTCTTACATACTCTCTCATGCTCTCTTTCTCACTCTCTCATGCTCTCTCTTTCTCTCACACACTCTCTCTTTCTCTCACTCTCTCATGCTTTCTCTTTCTCTCACATACTCTGTCATGCTCTCGTTCTCACTCTCTCATGCTCTCTCTTTCTCTCACACACTCTCTCATGCTCTCTCTCTTTCTCACACACTCTCTCATGCTCTCTCTCTTTCTCATGCCCTCTCACGCTCTCTTTTTTCTCTCACTCACTCCCCTCACGCTCTCCCTTTCTCACACACAATCTCTTATTCTCTCTCATTCACTCTCTCATGCTCTCTCTTTCTCTCACAGACTCTCTCTCTCACTTACACAACTCCCTCACTCACACACTTTCTCTCACTCTCACTTTTCTCATATCTCTCTGTCGCTCTCTCTCTTCTCCATGCTTATTAAATACCTAATGCTGAACGTCTGTGACCGAGTGAAAGTTCTATGATGAAGGGCTTGTAAGCCTAATTCTTAACCCCTTGAAAAGTTTATTGGTCCGTCCGTCCTTTCGTTCTCTCTCTCTCTCTCCAGGTCTGTCCAGAGTAAGAGTTGGAGAGCAAATGAAGAGTTCTAAACTGAGAATAACCCAAACCCGGCCGCACTCGTACAAGAAACATCATATGTGTATTATGACATCTTGTACATGTGTATGATGACATCACAAAAGATGCAAGGAAAACTTCTGGCCTTCTTGTGTTTATTGTTTCATCACTGAGCCGGCCAATGCGTGATGTTGACCACATAACTCTCTAATGTGCCGACACGTCAAGGAAAATATAGGCACTAACAACTTATCTCCTGAATGCCTCTATGACAGTAATTCTTACTGGAGTCCAATGATCAACAAATGGATTGGATCGAGTTTAATTTTAAAGTTGTAAAAAATGAACATTCTATGTAAAACCCGAAAAAAAACTAAGTAAAAAATGTTTTAGCATCAACTGGGTTTTATTTATTGCTTTATTATTAATGAGGAGGTTACAGCTGTTATCAGACTTGAAAGAGTTGTCCACATCTGTTCTCAGACTTGAAAGCAGATCCACAGCTGTTCTCAGACTTGAAAGAGAGTCCACAGCGGTTCTCAGACTTGAAAGCAGATCCACAGCTGTTCTCAGACTTGAAAGCAGATCCATAGCTGTTCTCAGACTTGAAAGGGAGTCCACAACTGTTCTCAGACTTGAAAATGGATCCACAGCGGTCCTCAGACTTGAAAGAGGACTCATAACTGTTCTAAATCTTGAAAGTGGGTCCACACCAGTTCCCAGACTTGAAAGAGGGTTACACAGGGATTCTCAGACTTGAAAGAAGGTTACAGAGGGATTCTCAGGCTTGAAAGAGGGTCCACAGCTTTTCTCCGACTTGAAAGCGTGTCCGCGCCCAAAAACTAACAACCACTGGTGATTAACGTCATAAGGATAACGTTTACTGAGCCGATGCAATACAATGAATTTAAGGAATTGCTGGGTACGCGTGAAAGGTGCCAGAGAATGTCTAAATCTGTGTGTTTTCGAACATTAAATAATGCTTTTGCTAATTACGCCTTTGCTAAGCCGAAAGAACTAAATGAGAACTTGCTCCTAAACTACAGTCAAATATAATGGACCGAAGTAAGAAGACAGAATAGCATAATGGTAGAAAATATTATCAAAATCAGATTAACAATGTTGAAATGAGAGAAATTGTGAATCAATGAACAGACAGAGAGAGAGAGACAGAAAGAAATTGAAAAAACACCCTTCAATTTAGAAAAGTACTGTACAAAATAAATTTTAGATCTATGCTTCAAAAATAGCAAACCTTTATTCCGATTATGAAAAGAAAGATAAGGCAATCCAAATCACAAGTGACCAAATAATGATTTTCTTATAATGAAAATATAGTTCCTTTTATTTAAAAAAAACCTTATGACATTTATTCCAGTATTCTGCAGAAGCACAGCCTCGTTTCACGGTGCCATGCTAGGTTCCGCTTACAGAGAGTTAATGTGGCCAGACACGCAAACAATAACAACCTGGCGTTATTGGATTTCTTCCTTCTCTGACATTGAAGGGGGATCCTTCGCATGGAAGTGGAATAATAAAATCAATATAAAACACCACCAAGAGAGTGACTGGTAAACTTTAGATTCTGTTTTCGTTAGTTTTCCCTCTCCTTCAAGTGGGTTTCCATTTATAACCTTAACGATTTATGCATAGTTAGTTTTAAAACTTCATATACACACTTTTACTCAACTTTATTACATCTGACACCTCCATATACATTTTCTTTTGCATATATTTCAGATTATGGAGGAAATAAGTGTATAAGAATAGAATAATACAAAGTATTATCGTAGAAGTTTAGTTCCTTCGTTCAAGCTTTGGTATTTTTTTTCCTTTCCTTCAGATTAAATAAGCGCTAACAAGAATAGTTCCTGGTCAGATAATGTCATACTAAATGTTTACATAAACATTTATTTCAAGGGGGAAAAGCGGCAGCAGCTAACCGTCTATAAAGCTATAAAACATAAAACTATAAAACAAAACTATAAAACAAAACTATAAAAGATAAAACCAAAACTACAGCTACAGAACACCAAACACACCACAAGGAAAACATGCACTCCTGTACCAGCCTTGATACGCTGGAATATCTCTACTCTCTCTCTCTCTCTCTCTCTCTCACACACAAACACTCATACATACACACTCGCACGCACACACGCATACACCAGGCGCCTCCTTGTATCCTACATCAATCACTCACCAATTATCGATCTGTCTTCTGCTTTGTCAGATTTCATTTATTCTGTGGCTAAATTCGGCACGTTAAAAATGAAGATGGAGTTTGCTGATTTTATTGCAAATTTATAATGCTATTTTAAAATCTCTCTTTTCCTATATATATATATATATATATATATACCTTGTATATATTCTACCACACAAACATATAACATCATGAAGTAGTATCTGCATTGCCGAATAGCAGTTATTATATACATTATATCATAAAGATGTGTTTACATCAGAGAGTTCTAAACACAAAAGAAAAAGAACTGGTAAAGACACTACTTTATCTGGCAATCAGCGACCCATAGCTGTGTCATGGTTGGTGAACCATAACTGACTAAGAACCTGTTCTCACAATTCCAATGGTATCCATGGTAACAGGCCTAGCCTGACTAATGGGGCAGGGATTACCGTAATCCCCATCCCGGTGACGTGTTAAAGAAATTCCCTGCCTTTTAGATGCACTCGGCCACTAAAAAAAAAATATCCAGTGTAACCCAGTCCCAGTATGACATAAAGCTGTGCTCAACATCTTCACCACACTGGCTACGGAGAACATCGGTTCACAGTACAAGAGAGATAGAAGGAGGAGGAGGAGGAGGTGGAGGAAGAGGAGATAAAGAAGAAGAAGAAGAAAGAGGAGGAAGCGGAGATAAAGAAGAAGAAGGAGGAGGAGGAGGAGATAAAGAAGTAGAAGAAGAAGAGATGAAGAAGGAGGAGGAGATAAAGAAGTAGATGAAGAAGAGAGGAGGAGGAGAAGAAGAAGAAAGAGGAGGAGAAGAAGGAGGAGAAAGAAGAAGAAGAGGAGAAGAAGAAGGAGGAGAAGAAGAAGGAGGAGAAGAAGAAGGAGAAGGAGGAGAAGAAGAAGGAGAAGAAGAAGTAGAAGAAGAAGGAGAAGAAGAAGTAGAAGAAGAAGGAGAAGAAGAAGAAGGAGAAGAAGAAGGAGGAGAAGAAGAAGGAGAAGAAGGAGGAGAAGAAAAAGAAGGAGAAGAAGAAGGAGGAGAAGGAAAATAAGGAGGAGGAGAAGAAGGAGGAGAAGAAGAAGGAGGAGAAGAAGAAGGAGGAGGAGGAGAAGAAGAAGGAGAAGAAGAAGAAGCATTCTGCCCTTCATTATACAGCTTGCACTCAGTCATAGTCATTCAGCATTTGTTA
This sequence comes from Achatina immaculata, assembly GCA_009760885.1. Classification (NCBI taxonomy): domain Eukaryota; kingdom Metazoa; phylum Mollusca; class Gastropoda; order Stylommatophora; family Achatinidae; genus Lissachatina; species Lissachatina immaculata. Next base: position 27,597,993 of record CM019700.1, read on the forward strand.
ATGAAGAAGAAAAGAAGAAGAAGAAGAAGAAGAAGAAGAATTGTAAATTAGTAGTTTAGCACTTTCACATTTCTGATTAAATCCAGTCTGACTGAAATATCAATTTTGTGCCAGTGTTGGCTACTTCAGGAGTAATATGTATTTGTTCAAGCTTTAAAAATTTTACTTCTAAAATTTCTTTAGAATATGAACATTTGAATTTCTGTATTATGAATCTGTATTTTGTATTAATGAATATGAATCTGAATGAAACATTTTATACTTTGCTTACTTACTTTACTTTATCCTTCCTCTTATAGCTTACTTAACTTTACTTTATCCTTCCTCTTGTAGCTTACTTACTTTACTTTATCCTTCTTCTTATAGCTTACTTACTTTACTTTATCCTTCCTCTTATAGCTTACTTACTTTACTTTATCCTTCCTCTTGATCTGTGCCCTGTAGTTCTTTAGTTGAAGGCCCATGCAGCTGGCTGTATATGCACCATTCTCAGTTGCCAAACCACTTAATTCTTTGTTTCTCTTTATACTGTAAGCATGATGTAGTTCCTACCAACTGTCTTATGTCATCATTTCTATCTTGTTCCTTCTAGTGACATTTGCTGTTTTTATTAGGCATCTCATTTCTTATGTAGATATTTTGTTTTGCTGTTTCTTGGTTAGTGTCCATGTTTGACATTGGTAGCACAATGTTGGTATGAACATGTTATAAATTAGCTATCTCCTGGTTTCGAGTGGTATATTAGAGTGAGAAAGTAGAGGAGATAGCTGGTATAAACCTTCTGTACTTACCTAATTTCCTATACAGATGGTTCCTGACCTAAATCAGTTTCAATGTGTGTTCAAGTTAACAATGATCTGCAGTTGTGACCATTGGCTTCCTATGTTTCTTTGTATTAAAACAAGTTGAAATGCTACATGACATTTTATGATAATATTTTAATTGTGTGATATTTCATGTTTTCTAAGATTCTGAAATAAAGAATAGATCTGTTGAGACACAGACAATAAATAGCTATATTAGTGAAAATGAGCAGGAAACAGGGTGCTGGAGGAGGTATTTGACCTACATCATGCCCGATGTGCAACAGGGTCATCAAAACATAACCCTGTTTAATGTTGAGAACCATCTTTAGTTAGCTTTTTTCTAACAAAAGTAAGATAATTCTGCCATTTCATTGATTCAAACTTCTCTACTACACATTTCCTGACTAGATGCAACCTTTGCAAGTCTGAAGGTCTTCTGTGGAATCCATTCTATATGCAGCTTCATTTGCAAATACTGTATGTATAATTTAGATGCTTTTGTTAACCTTCTTGTATTCTGACCACTATGTGAAATTTATAAAAGATGATATGATCGACAAGCTAATTAACAGCTGCAGTTTATTATTTGTCATTTGTATAAATGTTGACTTTCAAGAATCTTGAGAACATATGGCATTCAAAAGTTATAAGCACAAAAATCAAGTTAAGATTATTCAATTCAAATGTAACGTCCACCCTCATTTATGCATGTGAAAGCTGAAACTAAGAAATAGACAAGAAATTAGACTCTTTCGAAAACAAATGCATCAGGAAAATACTCGGTATAAAGTTGAATGACTTCAAGACCAACTCAGAGAAAAGACAGATGAGCAAACAACAACCTATCTCATGGCTGATCAGAAAAAGAAGATGGACATATGTTAGTCATGTGATGAGAAGAAACAATCAGAGAAACACAACAGGCCAAAGAAAAAGAGGTTGATCACATTAAACTCTAAAGAGAACATTGTTAAGAGAGGCCAGTTTAGTAGGCATAAAATCCCTTGATGAGGTTGAAAAGCTCCCTGAAGACAGGAAATCTTGGCGGGTTACCATGCTAGCCAGTTGTGATGTTTAATGGTACCAGGAAGGATGTAAGATATAAGATGTAAGATGTATAAATGGCAGCCTGGTAAGCTGAATGGTTAGGCACCCAGTTTGCTAATCTGGTGGTACTGGGTTCAAGTCCCAGCAGTGAGATTTTTTTCTTGTACATACCAAAATGGCCCTGGGGTTCACCCAGTCTCTAAAATGGGTGCCAGAGAAATCTCAGAAGGTGAATGCAGCCAGGTGAGATACTGACTACATCACACTTTCATGTGCTGAAGTTCATGGAAATACAAGACTAACACTGTATCTCCAATATGCCTTAATGGTATGGAAATGGGAATTTTACATTTATCTTTTTTATCTGCTTTAAATGATAATTAATGGGTTTTTTTTGTTGTTGTTGAAGTTCCAATTTTATAAGAAAATTGTAAAAACTTTTTTAATTTTTAGGGCTGTATTGCTGAAACTGATCTGTCAAAGAAATATTTGACACAGGACTGGTTAGGAAACTGACAATAATATAAAACACTCATCTCTTGTGGTGTAGGTCAGTAGTTGAACCTAGGCAGAGGTGACTCAGACATCCCAGCTGGTACATGGCAACTTCTGGAGTTGGGGAAGGAAAGTTTGCAGGCTTCATAGTGATAACATTAATTCAAGTGCACTGGCATGTCAAGGAAAATGGAGGCACTAACATCATATTTCTTCTAGTGTGCCTCAGTAGCATGAAGCAAGGCCAACTTTACCTTTATACAACATTAGACCAAATATTTAGTCATTTAAACACAGCCAAGATGCCAGAAGCATCACCTCTAATACAACACTGACCACTGCACTATCTTACCTAAACCTGTGAGAGATGGTGCAACAAATGATAAAAATTCAACAACTGGTTGCTCTGATGAAGCTGCCATGACTTTTCTTTGCTTGTTGAAGATCCTCTGAAATTAAAGAAAAAGTTGCGTTAATTATGCGTCTTTCAAAATAATTTTAATGAAAATATTTTAAGCATGCACTTTTCCTATTGTGGGATTTTGAAGAGTTACATTTTTTTAACCTTTTGCCTTTTTCCTGGACTTACTGTATCTGGATTTGTATTCTTCAAGCATTATTTGTTTTTTCAATTGTTTGTCTTTAAGTGATTTTGGATTTACAGTTACTATATTGTAGCCACACACCATAAGTAATACTTATTAAAAGCAAATAAGAAGACGTGTGAGTAATCATAGCTTACAAAAAAAAAATAGGCTTCGTGTGTAACACCGACATGTAGTTCAAACAGATTTCAAAACTATTAGAAGAACAGCCATAATAGGGACACCTGAAGGAATGAGTGAAATAATGAACTTTATTTCCTAACCTTTAGGAAGAGGGAGACTCCAACAACGGTCTGCCAGACAACCACTGAAGTAGTGGTGGACAGTATACGGCAGAGGCTGACACTGTCTAAAAGTTGATCACAGATCATGAGAAATGAAGAGTGTTCTGTTTCCACTTAAAATGCCACAAAGCATATTGGACATCAGCAGTGTCTTTGTTTACATTCAAGATTAGAGATAGATGGAATGTAATCTTTTATATTAGAAAAAGGAATTAGTAATATCAAATGTACACCAAAAAGGCAAAATAATAAACAACTTACATGATCTAACTCTAACAGACAGTCCTCAGAGTTAGTCCTGAAATATTAAAAAAAGATTAAAAATGAATGTATCTGAGTGTCTTAACAGATAATGCTTTTGCTGTTGTACAGAACAGTTTAGTTTTGGCTAAAGAAATATGCTTATAAATTTTAGATAATAATATGACAGTAAGATCATCATCATCAGTCCTCTGTACTCCCAATGGAGCATAAGGCATCAACAAAGGTTCTCCACCCAACCCTGTCTCAAGCACGCTGGGATACCTCAAATCATGTCTTTCCTGCTTCCTTTTGTTCTTCCTGATTTGTGCATCTCCATGTTCCTAATGGCCCGCCCCTCTTTCTTTTTCTTTGAGGTATCCAAATCAAGGCAGTATAGGGGAGGCTTGTGTTTTTTTTTTTTCCATTTGTAGTATGATGAGTTAGTTTAATGAACAAAATATGTGTTCTTTTTTGTCTAAAAACAAACGAAAATTTCCATCATAAATCATTCCTTTGATTGTTTTTTAACAATGGGAATAACGTATACAAAATTTAGTTTTTGCTTCTCTTCATTTCATAATATTCAAATCAGAGTCTTTCTGTCATGATATTATTGTTTACATTTTGTTTTTTTGTTTTCTTTTCACACAAATCAGATCCCAATTTTGGAGGATTTTTTTCATCAGAAAGCATATTTTCTTATATTATAACTTTTCCAGACAGGAAATGAAGATGCTAATTTTTCTCATTTTCAGTTCATGTTATGATAAGCTATTTATAGTTTAGATCAGTTGATCAGTTTTAATGTTTATTGTTAAAACGTTTGAAGAATTTTTCCATTAAATTTTTTTCTTTACAGTCATCATTCTGGAGACATATTTTTTAAAAATATCAGTTATAAATTTTAATTTCTTGTGTAAGCTTTATTTGTCATATGTCTTAATCTGTTAACATTTAATTAATTATATATTCCATCCACTTTTTGTTCTTTAATGAAGAATCTCTCCTATATTTTCTCTCGAGCACTGACAAATCCACTACCAGCTTGATAGGCCTGTCACAGCCTCCTCACCAAGCCCCCATTCGCCAGGATGTTTCAGGATGACCCAAACTGGCCTTCATGGCTATCATAGCACCTCAGTGGCACATTGCCACACCATACACTGCCCAAACCTAGCAATCTAGCAATCCTACTTCATGTGAATCCAGAACAACCAGCTGCACTTGCATACAACTCAGAAACATCTGGACTGAGAGTGCAAGGACAACCAACTGCACTTGCATACAACTCAGAAACATCTGGACTGAGGGTGCAAGGACAACCAACTGCACTTGCATACAACTCAGAAACATCTGGACCGAGAGTGCAAGGACAACCAGCTGCACTTGCATACAACTCAGAAACATCTGGACTGAGAGTGCAAGGACAACCAGCTGCACTTGCATACAACTCAGAAACATCTGGACTGAGAGTGCAAGGACAACCAGCTGCACTTGCATACAACTCAGAAACATCTGGACTCAGGGCGCAAGGACAACCAGCTGCACTTGCATACAACTCAGAAACATCTGGATTGAGAGTGCAAAGACAACCAGCTGCACTTGCATACAACTCAGAAACATCTGGACTGAGAGTGCCAGGACAACCAGCTGCACTTGTATACAACTCAGAAACATCTGGACTGAGAGTGCCAGGACAACCAGCTGCACTTGCATACAACTCAGAAACATCTGGACTAAGAGTGCCAGGACAACCAGCAGCACTTGCATACAACTCAGAAACATCTGGACTAAGAGTGCCAGGACAGCAAAGGAAAAAAGTGGATAGTGGGGTGAAAGACACACTGATGACACATACATGACAGCTACCCAAGTCTCTCATTGTGCTCTGGACTGATGTCTGAAATTCCCTGTGATGCTAATGGTTTAAGCAGACAGATAAGAAGAAGAAAAGGAATAAAGAATTTGAATATGAAAACAAATATTACAAATTACAACCATTATAATCATGAAAATTCTGAATACAGCATAATGGAAAGCTATATTTATTACCTGGATTGGTTTGGATGAAAATTTCAAACTTCAAACTTAAAAAACAAATAAATAATAGGAGCAAAAAAAAAACATGAATGGGGTATTCACAATACAAACATCAATGGCAGAAGAAAAATGGAAGATGAAGACTATGTTTAAGGAAGAGAGAACTGTGAGAAAAGACATCTGTTCTGCTACCAAGGATGTGCGACCATAATTATTTCAGACCCTATCTAATTTCCAAGAAATGCTCTCTGAAAATAAGCAAGCAAGGCAGGGATCAGTGAGATCCCAACAATGGTGAAAGTTCTTCACAAGAGCAGTGTGATAAAAAGGCTCAGTTTATTCACAAGTCAGGGATCAAGGTAATCTCAGCAGTGACTGAGCTTCAATAGGTAGGGATCAGTGTGCTCCTAGCAATGCCTGATCTTCTTCAATAGGTAGGGATCAGTGTGCTCCTAGCAATGCCTGATCTTCTTCAATAGGTAGGGATCAGTGTGCTCCTAGCAATGCCTGATCTTCTTCAATAGGTAGGGATCAGTGTACTCCTAGCAATGCCTGATCTTCTTCAATAGGTAGGGATCAGTGTACTCCTAGCAATGCCTGATCTTCTTCAATAGGTAGGGATCAGTGTGCTCCTAGCAATGCCTGATCTTCTTCAATAGGTAGGGATCAGTGTACTCCTAGCAATGCCTGATCTTCTTCAATAGGTAGGGATCAGTGTGCTCCTAGCAATGCCTGATCTTCTTCAATAGGTAGGGAACAGTGAGATCTTAGAAATGGTAGTCCAGCACTACTCCTTATTAGGAGGCTATCACTCATCTTCATATTTGCATTCTAGACAATGACAGCAACCAAAACAGCCTGTTGTCACCGTCATCAATACCATGAAAAAAAAAGAGTAAAGAAGCCAATCCAAATAGCATATGAAATAACAGTTATCTTAAATTATTTGCAGAAACTTACCTGTCTTCATCTGATATCAACTGTTGAACCAGCACCATAGAATTTACTTCAGCTTGATCTACAACCATTGTTCTGTGACTGGCAGCTTGAACAGCTCTAGAATTTTTGTCACTGGGCTAATAACAGATACAAGATGAAATTGGGTATTGTAATAGAAACAGGTGGCTTATTAGAACACTGGCAAAAAAAGTAAGGTGGTGTATATGCAAACTGTCACAAACACTAAATAATTTCTTTCTAGAAAGAAATCAGATAGATATATATATATATAAAACTTTAAGCACCCAAGGCACATGGGGTTTCAGCAAAGATGTTCCACAAGTGCCTGCCCATTGCCATTTTTCCCGTCCTTGTCCAGGTGAGCCCTTTATTGTTCAGTATCCTCTCTGTTGTTCTTCTCCGCATCTCTTCTGCTTTACCCTTACTCCCGTTTCTCTGTGGACCCCATCTCAGTGCGCATGTCCCAACCATCATCAATGTCTTTCCTCAGTAATCAATGTCAGCAGCATTTATCTGCAATTCTGCCAGCAAGGTGTTATTTCTTATGCTATTTGGCCAAAATGTTCCTCTAATCCTTAGACTATACACAAGTATATGCATACTATAATAAATTATATATTAGTAAAAGGTTTCATCAATAAGATGATGTAAAGCAGCACAAATAAGATCATACACAAAATATATTGTCCCAGAAATAGGATGACATACATGTGCACGAACATAGAAATATTTTTGGTGTTCTATTTTCCTGGAAATGTGGCAGGAAGTTCTCAGCAGCCAATGGAGTGAAGGTGTTGAAATATACACCCTGTATTGAATTTGGAAGTGGGTTATGGTGGTAAGTAGTGGATCAGAAAGCAAGTTCTTTGGATGAATCCACCACCATGAGGACCGCAGCCAGGCCTGTTCCAAGAGCCATGCTGAACCTGTTATTTGGGGCACCAGTGGAAGGGAAGGACAGGGTCATCAACCAGTTCTTGTTCACTGATCTTAATATCTGTAATGTCACACTACTATGATCATCTTTATCCTGGTCACTGGAATAAAATGGTAATCAAAATATATGGATTATAGAAAAGAGATGATATACAAATATATGAATTACAGAAAAGAGAGGATAAACAATTACTACAGGTTAGCACATTACTTTTGCTTGGTAATGACCATATACGTGTATGTATATTATCTTATTCATGGCTGGTTTGCTTTTGTTGAAGATCTCAGACTTCTTCGTAGCTGATGCCTTGGAGAAGGTTTTGAAACACTGTTACTGAGTCAGAGATGGAATGGGCATTTCTTATTATGCATTTTCTTATTTTTTGGAGAGTTTCTACAAAGCTTTTTAGCAAGCTCCACTGCTATGAGAAAACACACCTATCTCAGTCCCTCTTGGTCAGTCTTTACTGTAAGCATCAGCTGGAGATACACTTGGGTACAGACAGGCTTTGATTTGCTAGTCTTTCATTTCATCCATTGTCATTTTCTATCTCAGTGATATAGATTTTAAAAAAATACAATAAAAGTCAAGTTCTTGAAACAGGTGAAACATTTCAAATATCTAGGTAGCATATCATCCTTAAGGAAGACTGATGCTGAGATGAGAGCAGATGCAATAAAGCAAATCAAGTCATTGGACAAATGACTCCTTTACTGAAAAACAAATACATCACAACTGAAACATAAAAAGCACTGTACAACACAATTTTCCTTCCAACTCTGTGCTGTCAATGTAAAACATGGACACTAACAGCCAAGAACAAAAGAAAATCATCACAACAGAAATGAGATGTTTAAGAATACTAAACATGACAAGATGAGACCAAATAAGAAATGACACCATCAGGGCAAAGGCTGGAGTAACACTAGTATTATACTACATCAAGAAACAAGTCAAATAGTTTGGCCACATTACACAACTACCACCAGACAGTATACCACAGAAAACATTTGCATTAAGATTTATAGATAACAGAGGAAGAGGCCGCCCATGCAAGAGATGGAGAAAGGAAATTACAGAAGCTTTAAATATCCCATTATATGATGCAAATTGCTGAGCCCTATCAAGACGTCTGTTTGTCCTCTCAACACTGAAAGATATATGAACACCGAAAGATATATGAAGAAGGAGACAAGACAAGTTCTTAGCCAAAATGAATTCTTTTCATATCATCACCCACATACATGGCTTTGTGAAACATTACAGATAAAATAACTGTATCAGCATGGTTTTGTTCTAGTTTTTGGAGATTTTGTTCTAGATTTTGTGATTGAAAGGCTTGCCAAAAACAGAAAAACCTGATGAACTACCATGCAAGCCCTTCATGACATTTAATGACATGTGAAAGAATGTAATATGTAAGAAGCTAAATACAGATATCACATCATTTTTCTAGTAAAAATATGGCTGGTTTGTTGATTTTGTTTTTTTTTACTGGTACCTTTTGTCAAAGAAGATAGTTTTGATGCAGGCAGATATTGTGGGTTTTGCTAGCATTATCTTGCTGAGCAGCTCTTCTCGTGGCTGACTCTTCCAATGCTGGATATGCACACTCAGGTTACAGTAACAGCAAGCAATATTTGTGTTGCAAGGTCCAGTTTCCTTGCACTTGCATTTTTTGTATGTGTGTGAGATTTTGGGGTTTTTCTTGTCTAACAGTCTAATGCTATAACAGATAAAAAGAAAAAGAACACACCTGATGAGTTTTCCACTTTTCCTTTGCTGTGATGGGAGCAGTTTTTGGTCGAACTCGTCCTGAAGTGTTACCAGCGCTGCGTAAATTAGGTTTATACCACTTCTTCAGGTATGTGTGACTACCAAAATTTGTTTTTCCCCATCTGAAGATCATAATATTGAAAACTAAATACACTCATTTTTTATATTTCTTTTAACTATTTCTACAGTCACAGTCATACAATGATTCTCTTTGTCATGTAAGATGCTACTGAGGCAAACCAATGTCAGTTTAAGCAAAGAAAAGACCACTGTTTTCTAAGTAACTTTTCTCACAACTGATTCTATCAATGTTTTATGAGTATAATTAGTGACAGTCACAAAAAATCATATTTGTTAGTCTAATTTGTTCTGCTTGTGAGACAGATCTTGCTCCTATATTTGTTAATCACTATCTTCTGAGACATGTCTGGGTCTCATATTTGTTAGTCTTTCTTCAGAAATTGATTTTGCTCTCATATTTGTTCGTCTCTATTGTGAGACGGATCTTTCTCTCATATTTGTTAGTCCATCTTCTAAGATAGATTCATTTATTTATTCATTTGCATGTCTCTTGCGGAACTTTGCCTCCCTAACAGCACTCCGGTAGGCCTCTCAGATGGCCTGCTGCTGATGCATCCATTTGCAGATCATCAACGATGTCTTACAGCCATCTTTGCCTTGATCTTTCTCTCTTTCTTTTTCCCATTATGTAGCTTCCAAGACAGTTTTCTCTAGATTATCATGACATTTAATGTGTCCAAAATATTTAAGTTTTCTTTATTTAATCCTCATTACTAGCCAGCCTTCTTCAATATTAAGTTCTTGTAATATGGATATATTTGTTCTTTTTTTCTAAAATAGACACTGCTCTCATATTTGTTAGTTTTATCTTCTGAGATAGATTTTGTCTTCATAAATAAGTAAATAAATAAAATTATATTTCACATGTCACTGTTTTTGGCTGCAAAAATGGAACATAATATTTCATATTTTACAGAGCACTTCATATAAATAAACTGAAGTTAACATTCCACATTTCACAGTATTTAGTAACTGCAAACTGGAACTGAAATGCTGTATATGTCATTATCTCAGACAGGGTGTATAGGTATGGTGGCTTTTCTTACTTTACAGAGTGAAAAGCATGGCCAGGCAAGACATACCAGAGTGCACTGGTACACCTGTACTCTGCAGAGTCATGAAAACTGAGAATATCTACCTGCAAGGCAAGGCACATCAGAGTACACTGTACATGCAGATGGAAGATTATGCAAATGAAAACCATGTATTCTTCAGTAAATTAGCCTGATGTATATGGAACTGTGCCAGAAGATGCAAAAAGTTTTTAAAAAAATTAATTAAAGAACTTTAACTCATAGCAACTTTACATGTAAAACAATTTTATTAATTTGGGCTCTTACTTGTATCTTATAGTCTCTGGTTGTATTCTTCCTCTCCAGTCTATAACACAAGCTGAACTACTTCTAATTTTGGCCCTCCTGAGTCTACCTGGCACATCTTCCTTCAAAATAGTAGTACTGGTAGGCAAGGGTGAGATGGATGCTTCATTGTTGCTAAAAGTTAGAACATGAGAAAGCAGTAAAAGTTCATTAATTCATGTTAATAGCAGTTGGCAATTAAGCTTTTCTCTTTAATACTGCTGTTGGCCTGGTTAGCTGAGTGGTTAGGCACTTGGTTTACTAATCCAGTGGTACTGGGTTCAGTCCTAGCAGTGGGATTTTTTCTGGTACACACCTAAAAAAAGGGCCCCAGGGCTCACCTAGCCTCTAAAAATGGGTACCAGAGAAATCTGGGAAGGTAAAGTAGCCAGGCGTGATACTGACCACATCACACTTTCATGTGCCAAAGGTCATGGAAAATACGGGCCTAACACCATATTCCCCAATATGCCGTAATGGCATGGAATCAAGAATTTTACATTTAGTACTGCTACTGGTATTTCTAATATGCCTTCCTCTCTTCTCATGTGCCACTTGGTCAATCTATTTGTAAAAGTAAACATGCCAGTACAAAACACTAAAAAGTATCCAGACTGAGGTGACTAGATTTTTTGTTCTGCAGAAATGTAATTATAAGTTCTTTTCTGTGGGTTAATAATTCTACAGACATTAATTTGATGCAAACATTTGTTTAAAACTAGGAAATGTATACCTTTGACATTAAAACTGTTCAAAGTCTGAGAAACTTTTTTAAAAATAAAACTGAAAAAACATTCATCCTTGTACATCATCATCATAAGCCATCTCCAGAATGAAGGTTGGGGGTAGTGACTCTACAGTTTCTTTTCTCTCTAGATTATGCACTCAGCCAGATTTGTGTGTCATCTTCCCTAAACTGATTACTGAATGTGTTAGGCCGTGGAGACTCAATAGGTACATCAGGAATATATGAAGAACTTATCTCCCTTGGAAATGGCAGCCCAGTTGCTGATGGTTGCCGAAAACCAAGTTGAGGTTCTGGAGCAAGCTAGAATGAATTGTTGTAATTTTTGTTCTGTAGCAACATATATAATGGAATGTAAGAAGCATGTATGAGGGAAAATATCAAGTAATAAGTGACGAGATGAAAAGAACGGGGATACACATTTTGGGAATCTGCGAACATCGATGGAAAGGATCAGGACACTTTAAGAGCGTGAATGATAATATATTTATATATTCTGGCGGAGAAATAGGAGGAAAGAACGGAGTGGCTTTTTATTTGGACAAATCAACATCAAAAGCATTACTAGGCCACAATCCAGTAAGTGATAGAATCCTAACAATCAGACTTAAGGGCATTCCTAGAAATGTAACAATTATCCAGATATATGCACCAACATCAGCAGCAGAAGAAGAGGAAGTAGAAAACTTTTATAACACACTGCAAACGACAATAGACCAGGTACGGAAAAATGATATTGTATTAATAATGGGTGATTTTAATGCAAAAATTGGTACAGAAAGAGCAGAAGATGAAGGACATGTTGTAGGGAAATTTAGCATAGGACATAGAAATGAGGCAGGTGACAATCTAATGGCGTTTTGCATGGAAAATGAGCTAATGATCGCTAACACACTTTTTAAACAACATCCAAGAAGATTTTACACATGGACATCACCTGATGGGAAAACCAGGAATCAAATAGATTACATTTTAGTGCAGAGAAGGTGGAGGTCAAGCATAACATCAGCAAAACCTTTACCAGGTGCTGATTGTGACACGGACCATGAGTTATTAATAGCAGACATGAAGATAAAGATGAAAAAGATAGTTACGGGATCAAGACCACTCCGCTTTGACCTTACAAATATACCAATGCAATACGGTAGAGAAGTGAAGAACCGTTTCAAAATCCTGATGGCTGTACAGGAGGAGATGACACCAGATGAATTGGCTATGCAGGCCAAAGATATCTTAGTAACAACAGCTAAAGACATGGTTCCAGTAAAGAAAACACAAAAGAATAGATGGATCACAGCAGGTACACTAGAACTGATAAAACAATGTAGAGAAATGAAGACGCAATGGAAAGTGACAAACAACAACAAAGATAAATATAAAACTTTAACAAAAGAAGTACGAAGAAACATAAGAAAAGACAAAAAACAATACATACAAGATTGTTGTGAAAGAATAGAAGAACATCAGAAGTGTAGAAGAGATAGTGAAATGTTTAAAGAAATGAAGACATTGACGAGAAATGTCACACCTAAGCTAAATGTAATTTGTGATGAGATGGGGAATACCCTGACAGAGACAGAGGAAATTCTAGAAAGATGGAAGGAATATTGCAAAAGAATGTATGAAACAACCGACTGTGGAAGCAGAAATCAACAGTGTGAATTATTATTGGAGGAGAAAGAACCAGAACCGACAATGGAAGAAGTTTTATGGGCAATAAAGAATCTGAAAAATGGTAAATCACCAGGATGTGATGAGATAACAGCTGAATTTATTAAAGCAGGAGGAAAGGAGTGTGCAACAATCTATCATGCACTATGTAAAAAGATATGGCATTCAGGTATTTGGCCAAAAAAATGGAAAAGAACTGTATTCATACCACTGCCAAAAAAGGGTAACCTGAAATTATGCACCAACTACAGAACTGTTGCACTGATTAGTCATGCCAGTAAAATTCTGTTAAAAATCATAATGGGTAGACTTCGAAAGAAAATAGAAGAAGAAGTCAATATGGTCCAAGCTGGTTTCAGGCAAGGAAGAGGATCAAGAGATCATATATTCAATCTAAGATTAATAATAGAGAAATGCAGAGAGTTTAATGTGAATCTATATTTATCCTTTATAGACTACTCAAAGGCATTTGATTGTGTACAACACCAGAAACTTTGGGAAATAATGGAAAAAATGGGAATTCCAACACATTTGATACAATTAACATCACTGCTGTATCTAGACCAACAAGCAGCAGTAAGAATAAATGGTGAAACAACAAGTTGGTTTGACATAAAACAAGGGGTCCGTCAGGGGTGCATATTGTCACCCTACTTATTTAACTTGTATACTGAAAATATAATGAGGAATGTTAGAGAAGATGTAGACAAAGAATATTACGATGCCATAACAGTTGGAGGTTATGAAATACCAGAGATTAGATATGCTGATGACACAGTATTGCTGTCCACAACACAAAAAGGAATGGAAAAACTAATTATGTCAGTCCGCAAGAACAGCGAAGAGCAGAACCTCTATCTTAATGCAAAGAAAACTAAATTGATGACAGCTGACAAAACAAACAAGGCAACTGAAATATGTATCAATGAGGAAAAACTGGAAGAAGTGGAGAGTTTTGAATATCTTGGATCGCTACTAACTAATAATGGAGATACAATGAGGGAAATTAAAAGGAGGACATCTATCGCTCTTCAGAAAGTAAAACAAATAAAGAATCTGTGGAGAGGAGCAGACAGAACCACAAAAATAAGATTTTTAAGGGCATGCATCTTTCCCATTGCAACATATGCCTGTGAGACCTGGACACTTAACAAAACAGCTGAGAAACACATAAATGCCTTTGAATGTAAATGCTACAGAAGAGTTCTCCAAATATCGTGGACACAAAAAAGAACAAATATATCTATACTACAAGAGCTTAATATTGAAGAAGGCTGGCTAGTGAAGAGGATTAAAGAGAGAAAACTTAAATATTTTGGACACATTAAACATCATGATAATTTAGAGAAGACCGTATTGGAAGGATACATAATGGGAAAAAGAAAAAGAGGAAGACCAAGACGAAGATGGCTGCAAGACATCGTTGACGATCTGGAAATGGATGCAATAGCAGCAGGCCATCTTGCTCACAACCGAGAGGCCTACAAGAGTGCTGTTTGGGAGGCAAAGTTCCGCAAGGGACATGCAAATGAATGAATGAATGAAAGCAACATATTATTAAAAAGAAATAAATCTGAATATGAAGACACAAATAAAATGACAATGCTGGGAGCTGAAGATCTGTGGTTTAAGCTGAGTGGTCAACAACTCATAGCTGATTGCCTGCCTCAAGGTTAGAAAACCATGAACTATAGCTTCTTCCAGATGAAGTCCCCTAGTAATAGACAATAGTCTGACACAAAGGACTGTGACATGGGGTGGAAAACATTTTCCTATAAATAAGCCAGGTTGGACAATTTGGGCCAAGAAGCACAAATATCACAGTCTGACTGCTGAGTTTGATACAATAAGAGAAGGTAGAAGAAGAAGAAGAAGAGGAATGAGAAGAAGTAGCAGATAGAATATGAATTTTTATTTATAATTTTTATCAAAATTCTTCATATTCCCATTATGGTATTAAATCTACTACTTTAATAAAAACAACGAAATAAAAATGCTCTTCTAAATTTTCAGTAACCTTTTACCAGGATGGTTGACCAAATTAAAAAGTTTAATTATTAAGTAAACAAAACAATGTTAATTACAGAGTTTTAGTTACCTTCTCCTTGAAATGTACCATGCTGTCACTCACAACATCAATAACATTGATCATAGTGTCTAGTTTTACTCCACTGTCATTCTGTGGATGGATGTCTTTCAGCTGTTGTGACCTATTTAAAAAAAAAAAATAAAATTACACTTCTAGACAAGCAGGAGATTTGATTATGTTAAAACAGAAATTAGGAACAGAATAGGCCATTTCAGAGAATGAGAAACATATTATGCAACACATCTTTATCAATGAATGTTAGAAAACGAGTCCTAAAATGCTATATTGAACCTATCTTGTTATATGGAAGTGAATTATGGACAATAGGCAGGTCTGCACAAAAGTCCTTGGAAGCAGCAGAAATGTGGTTTATTAGAAGAATGTTACGAATCCCCTGGACAGCAAAAATAACTAATGAAGAATGTATGAGAAGCGCTGGAGAGACAAAAAATCTTGTCAAAAAGATAAGAGTGAGACAATGTACTTTCATAGGACATGCAGTTAGAAGAGGGGGCATTGAAAATATTATAACAACAGGAAAAATAGAAGGAAGAAGAGCCAGGGGAAGACCAAGAAAAATGTTACTGGACAGTCTGACGAGATGGTGTGAGAGGAGATCACCAACTGATCTAATGGTCTGCATGAAAGATTGTGTACTCTGGAGAAGCTTAATAGCCAACGCCAGTAGGCACGGCACCTGATAATGATGATGACCAATGGAAAGGTGGAACAGGGTCTTGGTCAGCTATGGTTTGCCAACCTTGATCTAGCATGTCAGCTATGGGTCGCCAACCTTGATGTTAGCATGTCAGCTATGGGTCGCCAACCTTGATGTTAGCATGTCAGCTATGGGTCGCCAATCTGGATGCTAGCATGTCAGCTATGGGTCACCAGCCTTGATGTTAGCATGTCAGCTATGGGTCACCAACCTTGATGTTAGCATGTCAGCTATGGGTCGCCAACCTTGATGTTAGCATGTCAGCTATGGGTCGCTGACTACCAGTTAGATGAAACAAAGGTGAATAAAAAAAAGGTGAATTAAAAACCACGGGTGAACAGGGAATAATTTTTTCAGAATTAAAAAAAAAGTCACTTGTTGCCCTGAGAGCCTGTGATGGATCATGTCAGGTGCTGTGCAGCAGATCTGAATTTTGTAGAATACAAAATGTTTGCAATTTAATACCACGTGGTGGAGGGCAGCAGGGCAGCTGTGGCAAAATATCATTTGGTTTTAGTGATATAAATATCTGGAACAATGGATGTGAGAAACAGCTGAAAGAACAAAGAAACATGAGTAATATTGAAATAGATATCTCTGGGTATGATTTGGCTGAATGTTCATTTTTTCATATGATGCTGAATTCAAATGATGGCTAACTTAAAGATTCTGCCTGCACTGAATATAAAAACAAATGAGAATTCTAATATTTACCAGGTGCCTTGACCTCCTTCTTTTTGATCTTGTTCAAACTGGGGACTTAAGTTTGGCACCGACTGAAAGTTCTGGAAGTTAGATGTCTGCGTGGACATCCTGATGCTACTTTGCCGTCTGGGTGTAGCAGACTTTATTCTTGAGTAGGAAGTAACATTGGAGCTATTTCTTGCCTTTGGCATGATGTTTTCTGCTGTTTTATAAAACTCTTCCAACGATTGTCCAGAAAAAACATTCTGCTCACTTGAATCTTTTGTTACTGCAGGTATGTCATGAAAAAAACGCAAAATTTATTATTAATTATTGTAACATATTCATCATTCAGAATTGTGCTCAGTTTCTATATCATAGTTTTTTTTTCAAAAGCTATGTTACATTTCTTAATCAAATATATCCCTTGATGAGGTTGAAAAGCTTGCCAAAAACAGGAAAACCATGCAAGCCCTATGTGACGTTTAGCACCATTGGAAGGATGTAGGATGTAAGATATTCTTTTTGTAACAACAAATTTAAACTGTAACAGGTGAATCTATGGATTCTTTAATTTTTAATCTACCATGAGTCATTTTAAATGACTTTTAAGAAAGATTTTAAAAAAAGCAAAATAATTATAGCCATTTGTATATGTTATGTAGTTGGAATTTTCTAATTTTCTTAAATTACCACAAAATGCTACAACTAGGTATCATGATTTCAGAATATTTTAACTTTAAACTACTGAACATGAACAAGACCCATTGCATGTACATTTTTTGGTTTACAAAAATAACTGCCGTCATGTTTTATCATGTAACACATGATACATACATTTAGCTTTGCTGGTCATTTTAATTGGAGGTTATGAAATACCAGAGATTAAATATGTTGATGGCACAGTATTACTGTCCACAACATAAAAATGAATGGAAAAACTTATTATGTCAGTCTGTAAGAATAGTGAAGAGCAAAACCTCTATCTTAATGCAAAGAAAACTAAATTGATGACAGCTGACAAAACAAATAAGGCAGCTGAAATATGTATCAATGAGGAAAAAACTGGAAGAAGTGGAGAGTTTTGAATATCCAGGATGATTACTAAATAATAATGGAGATTCAGCAAGGGAAATTAAAAGGAGAACATCTATTGCTCTTCAGAAAGTAAAACAACTAAAGAAGCTGTGGAGAAGAACAGACAGAACTACAAAGATAAGATTTTTAAGGGCATGCATCTTTCCCATTGCAACATATGCTTGTGAGACCTGGACACTTAACAAAACAGCTGAGAAACACATAAAAGCCTTTGAATGTAAATGCTACAGAAGAGTTCTTCAAATATCATGGACACAGAAAATGACAAATATATCCATACTACAAGAACTTAATATTGAAGAAGTCTGGCTAGTAAAGAGGATTAAACAGAGAAAACTTAAATATTTTGGATACATTACATGTCATGATAATTTAGAGAAGACAGTCTTGGAAGGGTACATAATGGGAAAAAGAAAGAGAGGAAGACCAAGGCAAAGATGGCTGCAAGACATCATTGATAATCTGCAAACAGATGCATCAGCAGCAGGGCATTTTGCTTACAACTGAGAGGTCTACAGGAGAGCTGTTAGCAAGGCAAAGTTCCAGAAGGGACATGCAAATTACTGACCGGTCATTTTAATCTTTTAAAAAGCCATTTAAGTGACTCATGGTAGGCTAATAATAAAAGAAGATGAATTCTGCAGACACTACAAATATGATGTTCAGATGAATTCAATTCTAGAAATCTTACCATGAGTTCTGTGCTTGGTATAAGTTTTTAAGAAACTTTGAGTATCGGCTTCTGGAGTCTCCCCATGCCCATGTGCTGAATAGCGTATGTCTAATGCTGTGCCACTTCGTCCAACAAAATTTAACTTGCCTTTAGTACAAAGAATTCATTATAACCAAAGGAAAGAAGTGTGATATAATACTTCTGTAAACTAAATAATATCATGGCACATTAAAATGTCAAGACTATTTAAAACAGAAACAAGATCAGCTTCACTCATTAACAAGCACACTGATGTTACATTTTGGTTTGCACCTTAATCATACAAAAACATACAGGACAAAGAAATAGGAAAGAAATAGAAAATATAAATTCACATCAGTGATACATAATGGATATGAATGGAAAAAAAAATAACAGAAGAAAGGGAACACTCAGCCTTGTCTTGCAAGAAGCTTGATCTGAGGGTGCATGTGGTGAAGCTGTGTGAGTGTTTAAATGAAGATTTGTGAGGTGTGATGCCACTCTGCCTGGCTGAGTGCTAAAATCACTTGTAGGGGTTGGTGCTCTTGCCTGCTGGTCAGAAGTTTACTCACTCAATTTTGCACCCCAGAAGAATTTTTTCAGACTGACCTGCACCGGGTTCAAGCCAGCCTACAAAAAAAAAAAAAAAGGTATCTGGGGTTTCCCTAGGAAAACAGAGGCAGCAAGGACAGGTGCTGGCATCTTTACCTCAAATGCTGCAGTGGCCTAGAAATGTGAAGGTGCTAACACTTTACACCCCTACAACATGCATGTGCCATGGGATACAGATTTGACCTTCCAGCTCTTGCATGTAAGCAAGTTTGATCTGACCTGTTTCTTCACACTGGACATCTTGGGGTTTGGCATGGGATAACCCAACCCCAGTAAACAAATAAACAGATATTATGAAACAGATACAGAAACCTTAGAACTGGATGGATAAAAGTATGTTACAAATCATAAATGGTACAAATATAATGAAATATGGTGCATAGAACATACAGATTTTACACAGACTGGAAGCTCCAAATGATATGATGCAAGAATGTTAACAAAGGTATAATTGAACATTTTAGATATAATATTGTCTTGATAGCAAGATATTTCATTTGTGCAAGAACAACCAGACAGATTCACAAAGTAAATCTCTGCCTATCCAGTACAAAGAAGAAAACTTTCCAAGTAGCAGCTGGACACTTGCCTGTACTGATGGGTCTGCAACCAATGCAATGGAAAACAGTGGAGGGGGAATCTTCTTAGTATTGAACAGGGAAACTTTTCAGCAACTTCAGAGCAGAGGCAGAGACACTAAAATCTGCAGAAGAAGCTCTATAATCAGAAGAAAGAAAGAAAATGTAGTGTTTCTGACTGAAGCAATGTCAGTAATTACTGCATCAAAGAGTCACAGAGATGAAACCTTCAGTGACCCAAGAACAGCAATGTACCAGATATATAAGCTTTTCTAAAGAGCGATAATACAGTGGATTCCATCCCTTTGTGGTATACCTGGTGACATCCTAACAAAAGAAACAGGCATGACATATGAGGAAACTAAATCTGTGATTAAAAATAATATTCAAGAACAAATGGGCAAAAGAACACCCTGGCTATCAGAAAAATGACACTGACTACCAACTCGGCAGAGAGGAGCAAGTGATTATTGTTCAGCTCTACATCGGTCAAAACAGACTGAGGTACCACCTTGTCAACAAAGCATTTCGTGCTGGACTTTCTTACAAGGAGGAGGCCAAAAAGCTAAGTCTACATATTTTCATGTTTTTATCTGTTGGTGTTCATTTTTATGTAATCCTTGAAAAAGGCTTTTGCCAAAATATTGGACTGTTATATATCCTTCATTTACATGTACTCGTTTTACCTTCTGCCATTGTTTCTGCCAAATTTCCTCACTCGTTCTATCTTTTTCTAAAACTGAACCATACACTCAACTATTTTCACTTAAGATTGGTCCAACTGACATGTGCACATCTGGCAAAGGTAAGATGACAGGAGAACATACTCTGCAGGAGTGTCCAGCATATGAGGTGTAGCGAAAACAAATGTGGCCAACATCTAAATTGGTTCAACAGAAACTTTATGGGGATGTACACCAACTCCAGCTGACCACCAATTACTTAAGAAGTATACAAGTTAATGTCTGAGAATGGCTGAAGTAGAAGTCTTAATTGGAGCTAAAGGCCAAAGAAGTATTCTACTGACAATAACTTACCAATGATATCCTGGCCATATGATCTTTTTTTATTAAATGTTTGCCATGCTTGTAGACTCTCAGATCTGGATGGTTTTGCTGACATTGATCTCATGGAAATGCCAGATTTTTTTTCTGCCAGAAGTTGTTTTGAAACACATTTCTCAATAATAACTCATAAATGAAAGATAAAAAAGTAGACAAATGATGGAAGAGAGTTTAAGACATATGATAATTTTTGATCAATCTACCAAATAAAGAATTGAAATTAGCCTCTCAAATATATATATATATTTCTTCTTCTGCGTTTGAGGTTGTTGGTCACTTCAGATCTTGATCCCTGTTGACATGGCAAAGCCCACAGTCCTCTCCAGATCCTGATAGGAGCCCCAAAGCTTTTGCCCCAAGCTTGTGTCCTCTGGCCATGTCTCACGCCTCAGGTCTGCGTGGTTTAGGCACTCTTGTAGGATATGTTCTGGAGTCTGGACTCTGTGTGAGACATTTTGAGTCGATGTAGGTGGCTCAGTAGTCTGCAGTGGCCTGTCCTTAGGCAAAAGAGGATGGTTTGCTGATGTCTTTAAAGTTGGTGTATTGCATCTGGTTCATTGTTGCATTTCAGTTTCTTTTTCCATTCAGATCTGCACTGGTTACAGATTATGGTTTTTACCTCTTGGTAGTTTACTGGATGATTGGTTTGATCTTGATTGCTGCCAGCTTTGGATAGGCTGTCAGCTATTTCATTGCCAGCTATTATATATATATATACACACATTTTTTGCCTTTTCTCTGGTTGTCGTGAATGAGCGTTCACATCAATGTAAAACAAATGTTAGTTAGGAAGGACCATCATCCATGCATTCCAGGCATATAAAGAACTCCAGACAGGTGGACAACCAACAAAGAGTGGGGATAAAATAAGTCTATTAATTGGACAAACCAGATTTTAAAGCAAAAAAAAAAAAAAAGTAGGCCCATGAGCATGGAATACCTGATCTGAGAATGGGGAATATATGTTTGCAAGGTGAGGCACACTTGGACAGTGGCTCTTAGCCTGAGGTCCATGGAAACTACACAGATCCATGGACAAGGAAATAGATTGGACTTGATCTTAGCAAAATCTGGGTTCTGTATATTGGTGTTGTTTTAGTGAGGGGTCCACAGCAGTTCTCAGTCTGAAAAGGGGGTCCACAGCAGTTCTCAGTCTGGAAAGAGGGTCCACAGCAGTTCTCAATCTGGAAAGGGGTTCCACAGCAGTTCTCAGGTTGGAAATGGGTTCCACAGCAGTTCTCAGGTTGGAAATGGGGTCCACAGCAGTTCTCAGGTTGAAAAGGGGGTCCACAGTAAAATAAAAGAGAACAAACTTATGAACCACTCACTCGAGACTTGAGTATATTATGTATATATGGCATTAGTGTTGGTGGGGGGGGGGGGAGAACACAGAAATGTAAAAATAAGACCCATCTGTAAGGAGTTTCCCTTCAAACATTTTTTGTTTTTATTAAAAAGCCTTTAAAAGGTACCAGAGAAATCTGGGAAGGTAAAGTGGCCAGGCGTGATACTGACCATATCACTTTCATGTGCCAAAGGTCATGGAAAATATGGGCCTAACACCATATTCCCCAATGTGCCTTAATGGCATGGAAATGGGATTTTACCTTTTACCTTTACTTTATTAAACTGATACCCTTACCCATTAAAATAAATACAGCTTTTCATACACATCCCATACTGCTAGATAAAGCCATTATGTGAGATTAGTGCACCAACCACTCTCAACATTCATTTAGTAACACAGCACATGGATCAACGATGCCATTGGCTTGTGTACTGCCAGGCATAACTATTCTGAATCTACAGCCTGTTTAGTTCTGCTAAATACTCTGTTAGTAGTTAATTGCACATCTATTTCAGACAGAGCAATGGTGACAAAGACAAGAAAGGTGCCCACAGCATGTAATGAAAAATAGACAGGTGCCACGTTACTGTTTCAGCAACTAGTATTTCTACATGTCATGAGTGGAGGTACTGGGTATAGAAAATTATAGACAAGTACAGATATGAATTTACAGAGCAAAGGTATACAGAACTGAATGTTTTACCAAAAAAAAAAAAGTAGAAAAGGGATGCAAATATAAGATAATAAGATGAGCATATGGAAATGAAAGATAAACAACAGTTCAATATTTCAGGCATATAAGCCTTCATCAAGGACAATAGAGATAACAAAAACTTGTGTTCTCTTACTTTATTGTACCAAAGTCTCGTAGTTTCCTATTTATAAAAAATTGTTCCTTAAAAATAGAGATAACAACTGCATTCATTCATTCATTTCCATGTCCCATGTGGAACTTTGGCTCCCTAACAGCACTCTGGTAGGCCTCTCGGTTTGCAGATCATCAATGATGTCTTGCAGCCATCTGTGCCTTGGTCTTCCTCTCTTTCTTTTTCCCATTATGTACCCTTCCAAGATGGTCTTCTCTAGATTATCATGACATTTAATGTGTCCAAAATATTTAAGTTTTCTCTCTTTAAACCTCTTTACTAGTCAACCTTCTTCAATATTAAGTTCTTGTAGTATGGATATATTTGTTCTTTTTTGTGTCCATGATATTTGAAGAACTCTTCTGTAGCATTTATATTCAAAGGCTTTTATGTGTTTCTCAGCTGTTTTGTTAAGTGTCCAGGTCTTATAGGCATATGTTGCGATGGGAAAGATGCATGCCCTTAAAAATCTTATTTTTGTAGTTCTGTCTGCTCCTCTCCACAGATTCTTTAGTTGTTTTACTTTCTGAAGAGCAATAGATGTCCTCCTTTTAATTTTCCCTATTGTATCTCCATTATTAGCTAGTAGTGATCCAAGATATTCAAAACTCTCCACTTCTTCCAACTTTTCCTCATTGATACATATTTCAGCTGCCTTATTTGTTTTGTCAGTTGTCATCAATTTAGTTTTCTTCGCATTAAGATAGAGGTTTTGCTCTTCGCTGTTCTTACAGACTGACATAATTAGTTTTTCCATTCATTTTTGTGTTGTGGACAGTAATACTGTGTCATCAACATATTTAATCTCTGGTATTTCATAATCACCAATTGTTATGGCATCATAATATTCTTTGCCTACATCTTCTCTAATATTCCTCATTATATTTTCAGTATACAAGTAAGGCGACAATATGCACTCCTGACGGACCCCTTGTTTTATGTCAAACCAAGTTGCTGTTTAACCATTTATTCTAACCGCTGCCTGTTGGCCTAAATGCAGCAGTGATGTTAATTGTATCAAATGTGTTGGGAATCCTATTTTTTCCATTATTTCCCATAGTTTCTGTGTTGTACACAATCAAATGCCTTTGAGTAGCCTATAAAAGATAACAAAACAACAGATAAATACACACACACACAAATGAAATTTAACTGGCTAAGATTGCTTTAGTATGAATGTCAGACACAGAATGCATTTACATGGAATATGGCAAAACTGAAATAAAAGGAGTCAAATGACTGAGACTGAAGAATATTAATTACAGCCAAGAAGCCCAACTGGCAGACTTATTTATCAGTTACTTAACATCTCATACCCCAGATGGCAGAAATCTTGGTTTCATAGTCCAAATCAGTATAGATTTACAAAACGTAGAAAGAAAATCTACAGGAGAGATGAAAATGTTGGTGGAAATCCAAATAAATTAATTTTTTGTTTTCAAAAGTAAAGATATGCACAGTTCCAAGTTTTGTAATTTTTATTTTACTTGGTTCTTCATTATAATTAAATGAGTGTAAACAAAATGTAAAACCTACATGTAAAGATGAAACTGCAATTAGTAAAGAGTAAAACTAGAGTCAGGAAAGATGAAACTGTAAAATCAGTAAAGTCTGATTCTTACTGTGCTGGCCAGCTTCTGCATGAGACAACAGCTTTGCCAAGGTGGTATGAGGATTGACGAGGCTAGATATGGGGTGGACTACATTTCTCACATTGTTTGCAGACACTGGATGGTTGCCTGTCTAGAAGATGATACATAATAAAGTCTAAGTACTGAACTTTAAATTATAATTATCATTAAGTATTATGCCAAAACACGTTGGCGTAAGCTTCTCATTATATGCATCGTTTGTATGTTTAATCAGACTTTTTGCTTTTTTTCGTTTCTGTTCATTTAGCCAGCTTGTTCAGGCTTCTATTAATTTTTCAGCTTTTTTAAAAAAAAATTTCTGAATTCATTCACTAAAACTTCATAAACACAGAGCTTACATATTCAACAAAATCTCACATTGTGTTCTGTATTGTCATATATCATTTTTTTTCTGCTCTTGAAAATTCTTTCCCATTATTTTGATTTTTCATTATTTATCTCTATTTTCCACACAGATAAAATTTAGAAAGTTATGAATATGTACAATTTTACAGAAACTAATTTATTTCGGTTCATAGGTTATCATTTTCTGATCTTTGTTCCCAGTTGTAGCAAGACCCACAACTGAACAGATAATGCTGGGTGGACCATGTAGAAAGAATGGAAGAGAACAGACAAATGAAAATGATGTATATACAACAGATAAAGGAAATAAGATTGAGAGGCAGACCAAGACAGAGATGGAAAGATAACATAGAAGAGGATATACAGGAAAATGGTGTTCCCCAACTGGAGAGAGAAGATAAGGAATAGTGAAGAATGGAGGTAAACTTTACTGGCAATAACGAGCCTTAATAGCTGGGAAAGCTGTGGAAGACATTCCAAACACAAGTCTAGAAACAGGTATGTGGCTCCTAGAGCTGTGAAAAAAATGACCATGAGATGTGATGCTGATCTTCTTCTTATATCTTATATCCTTCCTGTGCCATTAAATGTCACATAGGGCTCGCAAAGTAGTTCGCCAATTTTTCCTGTCTTCGGCGAGTCTTTCAACCTCATCAAAGGATTTTATGCCTGTTAATTTGGCCTCTCTTAACAATGTCCTCTTCAGAGTTTCACGCGGTCTGCCTCTTTTTCTTCGGCCTGTTGTGTTCCACTTGATAGCTTGTTTTGGGATTCTCTGATCATTTCTTCTCATCAGGTGACCAACATATGTCCATCTCCTTTTCCTGATCACCCATGAGACTGGTTGTTGTTCAGTCATCTGTCTTATCTCTGCATTGTTCTTGAATTTGTTCCACTTGATGCAGAGTATTTTCCTTAGGCATTTGTTTTCAAAAGAGTCTAATTTCTTTTCTATTTCTTTAGTTGTTTTCCAGCTTTCACATGCATAAATGAGGGTGGATATTACATTTGAATTGAATAGTCTTAACTTGGTTTTTGTGCTTATAACTTTTGAATTCCATATGTTCTCAAGATTCTTGAAGATTGTTGCTGCTTTTGCAATTCTGATCCTAACTTCCATTCTAGTGTTACCATCCTGGTCTATGTAGCTGCCAAGGTATGCAAATTGATTGACTTCTTCAATATCTGTCCCTTCCATGTGTATTTTTCCATTTTGATTGAGAGGAATTTTCATTATTTTTGTTTTGTCCTTGTTAATTTCAAGTCCTATTTTGCTATCCAGTGAAGACAGGCTATCTGTTTTTTCTTGCATGGAATTCACATTATTACTGATAAGAGTTATGTCATCAGCAAAATCAAGATCTTCTAGTTGGGTCCCATGTACCCAGTCAATACCTGTGTTACCTGTGCAGCATTTTTTCATTATGAAGTCTATTGTAATCCCAAAAAGTAAAGGAGACAGTATACATCCTTGTTTCACGCTTGTTTCAGTCTGGAACCATTCACTCATTCCTACTTCTGTCTTGACTGCACAAACATATCCATTATATAAGTCCTTAATGATGTTGACAATTTTAGATAGTATTCCATATAGACATAAAATTCTCCATAATGAATCTCTGTGTATGCTATCAAATGCCTTTTTAAAATCTAAGAAGTTCAGTATTAATGGTTTCTGTTTTTCGATATGTTCTTCAAGTATTATTCTGAGAGTAAAGATCTGGTCGAGACAGCTTCTCCCTTTTCGAAATCCTGCTTGTTCTTCTCTCATTGCAGTATCCACTATATCTTTAAGTCTATTCAAAATGACCTTGCAAAATACTTTTGACACAACTGATATTAAGGTTACTCCTCTCCAGTTGTTACAGTCACTAAGGTTGCCTTTTATTGGTATTTTAACAATGATTCCTTTTTTCCATTTAGAAGGGACCTTTTCTTCTTTCCAAATCTTGTTAAACATTCTCTGTAGTTGTCTCATGTTGTCACTATTGATAGCTTTTAGCATTTCTGGTGTTATTTCATCTTCACCTGCAGCTTTTTATGTTAGCCATTAAATTCACTGCTGTTTCAATTTCATGCAATTTAATTTCATCTAGGTTGACATTTAGTTGTGGGGCTGGTAAGTCAGTTTCAAGGTTTAACAATTCCCCTGGGTGTGGTCGACTAAGTATCTCTTGGAAGTGTTCAGCCCATCTTTGCTTTTGGTCTTTACTTGATGTTAATAGGGCTCCAGTTTTGCCAAGGATTGGTCTTTCTTTAGATGTAATAGTACCTGTTAGCCTCTTTTGTATGCTACACAAAGTTTTGCTGTCTCCTGTTTTTGCTGCTTTCTCTGCCTCTTTCACCATATTGTCTATGTATTCTCTTTTATCCCTTCCAGCTGAACCTTCCACTTTCTTGTCTACTTCTTTGTATGTTGCTTTTGCCAGATCTTTTCCAAGATCTGTTTTTGCATTCAACATGTCTAATTCGACTGCTCGTCTTTCATGTATATACTTTCATGTTTTATCTGATATCCATGCTTTTCTATTTGGTTTTTTCAGTCCAAGGCTTGCTTTTGCTGCTGTGACTATGGCTGCGCTGTAAGAATTCCACAACTCATCCATACCCATCTCCTCTTCTTCTTCTTCTTCGTTCACTTCTACCACCAAAAACCGCACTGTGAACCTACTGAATTCACGACTGTGGTCCTTGTTAGGTCCCGTGGTCCCCTGTGTGGTCCAAAATAGACCATACGAGATCCACGAAAGGACCACAAGGGGTTCAGAGTATCACAGTGCTTTAGCCTGTATTCTTGGTGGGTCTCGGAAGCGGGATTGCGTGACACCGTGGTTTTCATTGCACCAGTTTAGTCTAGGGTTGAACTTTCTCACTGGAAGACCTCGACGTGTTTAGGATATCAGTGCATCCCCGCTGGGTGAGAGGCGGTAGCCCACCCAGGCCAGAGTTGGACTTTCTCACTGGAAAACCTCGACGTGTTTTGAGATACCCGTGTATCACCACCGGGTGAGAGGTGGTTGCCCATCCAGTCCAGGGTTAGACTTTCTCACCGGAAAACCTCAGCGTGATTAGGATACGCAAACATCCCCGCCGGGTGAGAGGTGGTTGCCTATCTAGACTTCCCTGGTCCAGTGTCTCCGACTTCAGCATTTTGCGGTCGTGGCCGCTACCCTTCCTAGTTGTGACCAGGATGGAGCTTTTGTCCAGGAGGACGAATCCTCGCCACTAGTGACTTCCACCCCTGGGTTGAGCCGGTTTAGGCATTATCCCAGTATGGGCATGTTTGGGACGGGACCGACCTCTAGGGCAGAGGTACTGTGACATGCACAGCCTTCAAGATTCACCCCTAGTATGAGCCGGTTTAGGCAAAATTCACCAGTATGGGTGTTTATCAGGCGTTACCAACCTCTAGAGCGGAGGTGGCATGACATGTCTAGCCATCAAGTTCCACCCCTGGTGTGTGCCGGTTTAGGCATATTTCAACAGTGTAGGTGTATTTCAGATGTGGCCGGCCTCTAGAGCAGAGGTGCCGTGGTATAGCTCTCGTAGCGATGCTACTGGACATACCGGTTAAACTTCACTTTCCACCACCTTTTCCCATCGGCTCCGCACAGCAACCTTTATTTCTTTTCCGCATTTACTTTCTTAACCGGGAGGAGCTTCACTCCACGCGCGGCATTTGAAGAGTCTCACCAGCAGTGTCTTAACCTCTGGGACAAGCTGGTTCATGCATTTCACCCGACATGACTGCACTCAGGACGTGGCCGACCTCCAGACCAGAGGTGCCGTGATTTGACTGTTTGCTTCGCTTTATCCTTTCTACCACCCTTTCCGCAGTAATGCTGCGCGGCAACCTCATTTGCAAATTTCTTCATTGGCCGGGAGGAGCACCGCTCCACGCACGGCAGCTGAAGATCTCGCCAACAGGGCACCCATCTCCTCAACTTCACTGGGTGTTTTGGAATGATTGGCAAGTTCCTGATTAAAATTAATGTTAGTATTCTCTTCTTGTAGGCTGTGGCTGTTTATCTTTCTGTGTACTGATTTCTTGTGTTGGCCCTTCAATTTTAGTTTCATTTTCCTTATGCACAGGTTGTGATCACTGTCGACATCTGCACCCCCTATAAGCCCTTACATCTATGAGGGATGTTCTGTATTGCTTTCCAATACAAAAATGATCTATCTGGTCTCCAGCTCTATCATCTGGAGACACCCACGTTGCTCCGTGTATCTCTCTGCGTGGGAATATTGTGCCTCCAATGACCATGCCCTCTGTTAGACACATCTCAACTAATCCTTCTTCGCTCTGATTAATCATGTCAATTCCTTCTTTCCCCATCACTTCCTCAATGTCGGTATTATCTTTCCCTACCTTAGCGTTGAAATCCCCCATAGCAATTAGGATGTCGTGTTTGCTGATCACACCATCCTAAATTGTGCCAGTCAACAGCTTATTTCTAGGTATCCCTCTAGCATGTGTTGTTTGGTTTTTTTTTTCACTGATTAACTTCCACATATTTTCAGTCCATCTTGCCATGATTTCCTAATTCTACTAAGCAAAGCCTAACAAGCTAACAGCTAAGTTATTAATTTTCTTTTTCATCAATCTGCCCATCCAGCCATGACCTGAGATGCCAAGTAACTGGGTAATAATTGTCTAGTACATATTTAACAGCAGCAACAAATTCTCTCCACTTCTAATAAACCTTTATAAGGCTGGACTTTGTATGATGACCTGGTTGTGATGAAAGCTTTTCATCTCAGCTTTGACAGTTCTTTTTTAGTTTGTGATCAGGTTCTTTAGTTGTTTTCCAGCTTTCGCATGCATAAATGAGGGTGGATATTACATTTGAATTGAATAGTCTTAACAGGAAAAGGAGACGGACATATGTTGGCCACTTGATGAGAAGAAATGAGCAGAGAATCCCAAAACAAGCTATCAAGTGGAACATAACAGGCCGAAGAAAAAGGGGCAGACCGCGTGAAACTCTGAAGAGAACATTATTAAGAGAGGCCAAGTTAACAGGCATAAAATCCTTTGTTGAGGTTGAAAGACTCGCCGAAGACAGGAAATATTGGCGAACTACTTTGCGAGCCCTATGTGACGTCTAACGGCACGGGAAGGATATAAGATAAGATAAGATCAGGTTCTCTTCCTCTCTCCTTGTTTGCTACTGGCTTACCAGTTACTTTAAGTCAGCTCACAGATCTACTTTTCTCTGCCTTTCTCTTTTCTTGCCTGTATATGTTTTGTATGAATGGTCAGGGTTGATGAAGCAAGACCCTGTCCCACTTCTTGACTGGTATTCCCAGTAACAGATCTGGCCTGGCTGCCATAGTGGCACAGGCTGCTAAAGAAGCATTGCACAAGCTCTGCCTTTTTAGTTACTCAGGTACTGAAAAAACACCCACCATAACCCACCCCAAGTTGGCATGATGCTGTGCCTCAACATCTTCTTTGCATCAGCTGCAAAGAAGATCAAATCACAGTTTCAGGGAGATAGAAGGAGAATAGGTTCTGTAGGAATAGAACAAAAACTTAAACATTCCAGCTGTACACTTCATTATTTCATTACTAAAATCAAGCCACTGTTACCTTTCTGTATTTATTTTTGGTTCTTTCTCTTACAGATATCTCTACAAGACATAGCTAACTGTATTTGCTGGTCTAGAAGATGCAATGTTGTTTTCCATGGGCATTTTGGGAAAATTTTTTTTATTATATTACTGTTCACTGGTTCCCACTCTATAAGGCTCTTTGCTGCTACATCTGACATAATTATATCCACTCCTTGGTATTTTCCAGCTTGTCCCCTGAATGTATTATTAACTTATGGTTTTCTGCTATTCTTTTCCCTGCTTCTGGTCATCGAATTTCACTGATGCCCAGCACATTGAGGTGGTAGTGCACAGTACACACTGGCAAATATGTTGTATAATTTTATCTTTAAACTTACAAGTTCTTTAAGAGCAGATGATGTCATCACAGAGGCAGTTTTTGGTCTCAGGAAAATTCTTGGAGGTGATGGAGACAGTGAGACATCTGATGAGTACTCATTATCATCATGCTGAAGGTCTGCTTGACCTACATGCTGGTAATTCAGAATAGGTGCCTTTTCATCAAGTTCAAGTTCTGGGCTGTTAGGTGCAGCATGATAAAAAGGCATATCAAGAACCTGAAACAAATGTGAAAAATATTTTTTGATCTTTTATTTACATGGTCCTATGTGGTCAATATTCTTCCACACTATTGTTCTAGAGAAATATGTGATAAATCCTCTGGATAAAGAAATGAACACCAGTTCACAGTTCCAGGGAGGTGGAGGAGGGAAAGAAGAAGAAGATGGCATGGTTATCACGGCAAGACTCATAGCTGGCCAAGACGTACTTCTTTAGTTTCTAGTAAGAGTCTGATGTCCTCCTTCAGCTTGCCTGGCAAGGTGAAGCTCACTGTGATGGAGCCTACTGAGAAACTTGATTCATGGACACACTTCATGTCTTAAAACAAGCCACCGTAATCCACCCCCTGGCAAATAATTATTCTGCTTAAATGCCATCTTTTACAAAGAACGATATTTCACAGTTGTAGGGAAATCAGAACAAAAATTCCTGCATTGTTTTGTATCTATAATCTTGACAAAGTTTTAGTCCATGATTATGGATTGCAGCTTACTTGTGTTGATGACAGAAAAAACACTCACAGTAACTGAAATGACTCACTTGAGAATAAATAGGTACATCTTCAAGTAAAATATAAAAAAAATTAACACTGAAAAGTTTTCCAGACTTTAGATGTACGTACATCAAACTCTGAAGGAAAACCAAAAGGCTGCTGGTCATTCATTCCTTCTTTTGCTTGACTGGAAAATGAATTGGAATCTTTTTGTAGGCTGACCATGGTCTGTGGATTTGATAAGATGAAATCTGGCTGATTGTTTCTTACTCTACTGCTCAGTGGTTGCAATTTTTCTGATGTGACATGAACCTGGCGCTTCTGAGCTGTGGCTTGACGTAACAAGTCTTTAGCTTCTTCCTTCAGATGGTCTTTGCCAAAATGCTGTTGAAAAATGTTGAAATGACAAAGAGTTGAAATGACAAAAACTTGAAATGATAAAGAGTTGAAATGACAAAAAGTTCAAATGACACAAAGCTGAAATGACAAAAAGTTGAAATGTTTATGCTTAGACATATAAGTAAAATAGTCCTGTCATACTACAAATATGCATAGTGATATGTTAGCATCCACATTTTCTTGACCAGTCGAGTGTGACAGAGAGTGATGAGGTCAGCAACAAGTATGGCTGTCTTTGATTCCTCAGAGGCAAGAGCAGCCGGGAAGCCATGTCTACAGCTGTTTGACTGGAACAATGTCAGCAAGAGTTGAATCATCAGTCTTACCTTGAGAGACTCATGCTCTGACTACTTCACTACTTAATATTCAATCTTAGATATAACAATTAATAAATGCTAATGCTCCAATATGTGCCATTAATTCACTCATAGTGGTAGTTAGACTTATTATATACAGAAAATATAGATGACTGTGTTAGAGAGATGACTCAGTCATCTGAACCAGTGAACCATAGCAGGCCAAGACCCTATCCAGTTCAGTGCTTCACTAAACAGTATGCTGTATTATTTCATAGGATGAATGTGGCCAAATTTATAGTACTACAGTTATCTCCCTACAGAAAACTGTGGACTTCATCCTGTACTCCATATTTAATATAACATTGGACTTTCATATAAAAAAAAAAGACTAGACTTAAGTGGTTCAGAAATACATCATGACAGCACACACTAAAATACTCACAGGCCCTGAAAACAGGACATGCTTATTTGCCATATACCATAAGTGAACTCGTTTCAAGCTCTCCATTTGTTCTCCTTTGTACCTTCAGAAACAGAATTTATGAAAGACATAAAATAATTATGAAATAACATCTTATATTTATAGATTGTCAGGATACATAAGATAAATGAAGTTTAAAATATACAGATCCTATACTTGTACCACATTTAAGTGATGATTGCACCAGTGTATTTTTAGTGAACTGGTTTTTAACAATAACAACATGTTTAAAAATGATGAAACGCACATAACTATGATAATAGAACTAACAAATTTATAACAATAATAGCAAAGTAAATGAACTGAGAATTGCAGTAAAACTGACCATATGAACAATCTCCAATACAGTTGTAAACACTGTGATATGAAAATAAACACTGCCAAAAACAGAGACCGTGATAGTCAGCAGGAGTCCAAACTCACTGAACATCTACACCGAAGACAAAAAATCCAACAAGTTAAAGAATTCAAGTATCTTGGTAGTGCGTTTA
The DNA here is from genome assembly GCA_009760885.1 of Achatina immaculata. NCBI lineage: Eukaryota > Metazoa > Mollusca > Gastropoda > Stylommatophora > Achatinidae > Lissachatina > Lissachatina immaculata. The sequence goes on from CM019700.1 coordinate 27,631,132, forward strand.
CAAAAGATGAGAACCTTGATAGAGCAAATGTCATTACACACCAGTTATCCCCACCGCTTTTTCATACTAACATATCCCTTGAAACCAGGAGACAATTAATTAATAGCACATTTATTATACCAACATTGTGCTACTGATGCAAAACATGGGCACTAACCAAGAAACAGCAAAATAAAATATCTGCATGTGAATTGAACTGACTAAGAAAAGAAGCAAGTGTCTCTAGGAGGGACAAGACATAAACATCATTGAGGCCACTCACATGCCCCAAAGAAGGCAACTACATTTCCCTAGGACACCTCACAGTACAAGAGGAAGAATAAAGTAAAGCAAGTAAACCAAGCATTACATATCATCAAAATATTGGCTTGTTACTGTTTTGTCTTACATTTCTATGTGCTCATCTCATTGCCTCTTGCCATTCTTCTTCATCTTTACTTCTTTCCATTTTTTTTTTTTTTGGTAAAAATATGCCATACTCCTCTGATATCTCTACTCCACTAATAACAAAGCAAAATGTATAAACTAGGAAGAAAGTAGAAACAACTTTATTATCTAACGATAACAAACTTGTAATGTTTTGGCACGAGCCTTTGTCAAACAAAAACAAACAGGACGAAGAATTAGAGAGAAGAGACAAAGTATGGATTACATCAAACTAATGTAAGTGAAATAACAAAAAATGAAAAAAATCAGTGAAAAAATGAATGAAAAATAGTAACAGAATGAAAACTTATCTCAGTTCTTGTAAAGGCACAAAAAAGGCTTGTGTGTATCCAGGAACATAAGCAATTTGTTTTCACAAAAAAGGCTTGTGTGTATCCAGGAACATAAGCAATTTGTCTTCACAATAAAAGGCTTGTGTGTATCCAGGAACATAAGCAATTTGTCTTCACAAACAAAGGCTTGTGTGTATCCAGGAACATAAGCAATTTGTCTTCACAAAAAAGGCTTGTATGTATCCAGGAACACAAGCAATTTGTCTTCACAAAAAAGGCTTGTGTGTATCCAGTAACATCCTTTACTGAAGTGCTTTGTGTAGTGTTGTATGACTATAACTAATTATTTGTAATAATAAAGCAGTACAACTTACTCACTAACTTCACAGAGCATCTTGACCAAAATGTTGTAAAACTTGGTATCCCTGACTGCCTTGTCCCTTAAAATAATGAAGCAAACAGAAACAAAAATTAAGTTTACATTTTGTAATAATTAAAGAATGGCCAGTGAAAAGCTGGCTTAACAAGCCAAAAGAAAAATAAGCTACAATTGTGATCAGTATCCAGATTTAGGCTAATGATAATGGCTAGTGAAAAAATAGTAAAAAAACAAACAAACAAACAAACAAAATGTTGGAAATAGTAAATGTTTAGTACAAAAAAGAAAAAATAATAATTTTTTACAGTCTCTAGGTAACAACCGAACTTGAATATGAGAAACAATAAAACCAGAATCAAATAGAATAAAGGAACCAAAGTTAAAAAAAAAAATTAAACAATCAAATTCAAATTAAAAACAAAAAGAAAAATCCAATGCTTACAAAACAAACAAACAAAAAAAAAAACACACCTGAAAGAAAAGGAAAATCTAAACTTAAATAAACAAATAAAAATCCAGACTGAAATAAAGAAAAAAAAAAGATTTAAACAAATGGAAAAAAGGCCAAATTCAAACAGAAAATAAACAAGCAGAAAGCAAATATCAACTTATGAAAAAATCTAACTTCAGCATAAGAAACTTCTCTATGAACAGTTAAAAAAAAAAGTAAAAGTAACCCCATGCCATGTGTTAGAGGCACATAGGGATATGGTGTTAGTGCCAATATTTTCCTTGACCTATCAGCACACTAGAGGATGATATGGTTGGTATCACACCTGGATGCCTTTCCTTACCCAGCTCCAGAAGAAATCGGGTACTCAATTCCGGCCGGATTGAAACCCCAGACCTTCCCCTTGAAAGACTAGCAGACTAACCACTTTGCCACACAATACCATCACTTTTCAGATCATAAAAACTCAGCTGAAGAGAAAATAAACCCTTGAACATAGATCAACCAATTTGGTAACTTACTGTAGATCTTTGGCTTTGCCAGTTAAGTGTGCTAACTTAATATCTCTGTAGTGTCGCTCAATGGCTCCATACATATTTTTGAATTCAGGGACTGCCATCAGCTAGGAAAGTATAGAAAACAGATTAATGAATTCATCAAATTGAGACCTTTATAGATGTGTTTCTATGTTCTTCAAACAACTCTGTACTAGAAACCAAGTGTCTGTGATGTTTTGGACATATCATTCTCTTGGCTGTCCGTGTTCCTCATTTTCCAAGAACTGTTCCTTTCATTATTGTTAATCTGCGGTAAAGATTACTATATATACCTGCTTACTGACTGACTGAATTTACTTAATTTATTTATACGTTTATTTATTTACATATTTATTTATTTATTTCAGTTGGGTTAAATAACCTTACCTCACATCTGTAGAGAATCTTTAATCCATGTTCCAAATCTTTAAGTCCTCCTACAGGGTGATATGATGCAGTTGACATTTTGCTTGTCATAAGCACTCAGAGATTCAACAACAGAAAAATGTGGACACATGAAGTGAACAGACCTTTGTACACTTAAAGTGAATGGATCTGTAGATATTTGAAATGAGCAGATCTGTGGACATATGAAATGAAAGGATCTGTAGACATCTGAAATGAACAGAACTGTGGACACATGAAGTGAATGAACCTGCAGATATCTTAAATGAACAGACCTTTAGACAAATGAAGTGAATGAAGTTTAGCTATCACTGCAGTGTTTTGTTTCAAAGATTTCTCATACCAGCTATTATGGAAGAAAAACTATAAACCAATACTACTGCTTGGTGGTAGGAAATTTATGTCATATATAATTTTTTTGTGAAAGATGATAAGAGCATGGATGATGATGCTGGAGAGAATGCACAGCTATCAAGACCAGCAAACCAGACTTTAGATATTAGGGTTTAGTTTGATGTGTTGCTGCTAGGAGTGGAGCCTGGTAAGAAGCCTGCTTACTAGATCCACAAAAACTATAAGCCAGCAACAGCAAACTACTCCATCCCAACACAATTTTATAAAACACTTTTTGATTTAAAGACCTATCTCACATATTACATGTTTACTCTTGCTATCACATGTCACACAGGCCTCACAGTGTTCATAGGGTCACACTGGAAAATGCTATAGAGAGACAGGACCTTGTAACACAAATGTGGTGTGTTCTTATTTTGTTTAGATCTAATGATCAACTTTTGGTAGAATCAGTCAGTATATACTTGGTGAAAAGTTGCGGGGCAGGCATAACTAACAAATGACACTTGTATGCATCTTAGCGAAAAGATACATGGCAGAAATATCTAACAGATGACACTCATATAAATCTTAGTGAAAAGATACACTGACATTCATTTATTTCAAAACTATCTAAAAAAAAAAAAGCATTAGAGCTTTATATATTTCAAAATATCTGAGCAAGATGTCTGGATATAGAAGAAATGATGACTGCAGTAAAACTTATTGTAGTAATGAAGCTAGATAGAGGTGTATGGTTGAGTTTTACAAAAAGATAGAAAAAAAAGTGAGGAAAGTGGGCAGAAACAAGGATGGCAGAAAGTAAGATGAACACATTTGAAGGTATTTGTGCCAGTCTTTCTTACAATGAGTAGATCAAAAAGTTATGTGTTTCATTTTTCATCTATTTTTTGTTGTGCTGTCTTTGTATGTCATCTTTGAAAAGGGCGTTTGCTGAAATATTGGACCGTTTTATGTTCTTCACTTATATGCCCACTTTCCTCATTCTTTGTATCTTTAAAAAAAAAAAAAACTGAACCATACATCTCTATCTATTTTCACAGCAAGATGTCTGCGCTATTACTCTATTTTTATGGCTTTAAAATTTCAAATCTGGAAATAATTTAAAGTAACAAAATTAAATTCACAATATTAAACGTAACTCCACGTACGATGGACGTCTCAGAAACTCGAGTATATTTCATTTTGATTGTTAGTTATTAAAATTGGAAGAAAGAGAAATATATCCAAACTTTCCAGTGTTTGCAGTGGCACACATCATTCCAGCCTACAGCATTTTGTTCGTCTTCTTCCCTTTAAAAGTGTGAATTCCTTTTAACTGCTGGTTATTTTACAACATGAAATGTTATCTTTAATTAGCTAAATAAATAGTTCGCATACAGTTTTATTAAACGAATCTATACAATTTGTGATGTAAACGAAAACAGTTTAAATTTTTAGCCCTGTCTATGCTTTTCAAGGCATTACTTGTTTGTGATGTATTAAATGAGTGCGCAAAATTTACCACTTGTTTGGGCTAGGCCTGTTTGAGTCTTTCCTAACAGAATCTCGTGAACACGGCTCAAGAGGTCTAGCGTTCTTGGCAACCAGCGGGGGTTGTGTCTGTCACGTGGTTAGCGTTCAAAACTTGTGTTCGTGACATGTTAATTTCGTTAAATTATTTAGTCAAGGCTCTAGGCAAGTTAGTATGCACGGCCGTAGAGAGCAGGTCAGATCCTGGGGTCAGTTACTGTTGGGCCCCCTAGGTATGGGTAGGAGAAAACGTTATAGTATTTTCCTGAATTTTGTCTATAATAGGGAAAGAGGGCCGCCGGCCCCTTCAACAGGTCGGGCCTCAGGAATACAGTCCTGGCTCTTCTTTCCTCTCGTCACGTCTGAGTACTATTTTTGCTGTAGTACTTTCTTCTAACCAAGAATATCCCGTGACATTTGCATACGGTAGAGGTGTGAAATGTCAGTGCCTTCAGGTTTCCAGGCCAGGTACCCCTTTTTTTAGGTTGGGTCGACCCTGGTGTCGGTATGTCTACAAAGTTATTCATGCCACATCAGATAACTTCTTCGTTGTCGTTGTCGCTCGCGCAGACACCAATGCCGGACTATCTAAAAATATGAGCAGTATACCACACTGTCTCACAAATATGAGCGGTATGCCACACTGTCTCACAAATATGAGCGGTATGCCACACTGTCTCACAAATATGAGCGGTATGCCACACTGTCTCACAAATATGAGCGGTATGCCACACTGTCTCACAAATATGAGCGGTATGCCACACTGTCTCACAAATATGAGCGGTATGCCACACTGTCTCATAAATATGAGCGGTATGCCACACTGTCTCATAAATATGAACGGTATGCCACACTGTCTCATAAATATGAGCGGTTCGTCTCTGGTTTTCTTCATGACCAGGCTGTGTAGATGGCAACTCTGAGGGGATATGTGGTTCTGTCTGTGGTTATCTGGGGGGGGGGATATGTAGTTCTGTATGTGGTTCTCTGCGAGGATATGTGGTTCTGTCTGTGATTCTCTGGGAGGATATGTGGTTCTGTTTGTGGCTCTCTAGGGGGATATGTGGTTCTGTCTGCGGCTCTCTGGGGGGATATGTGGTTCCGTCTATGGCTTTCTGGGGGGGGGGGGATATGTGGTTCCGTCTATGGCTTTCTGGGGGATATGTGGTTCTGTCTATGACTTTCTGGGGGATATGTGGTTCCGGCTATGGCTTTCTGGGGGGGGGGGGAGGATATGTGGTTCCGTCTATGGCTTTCTGGGGGGGGGGGGATAAATGGTTCTGTCTATGGCTTTCTGGGGGATATGTGGTTCTGTCTATGGCTTTCTGGGGGATATGTGGTTCTGTCTGCGGTTCTCTGGGGGGATATGTGGTTCTGTCTGCGGCTCTCTGGGGGGATATGTAGTTCCGTCTATGGCTTTCTGGGGGGAAGTGTGGTTCCATCTATGGCTTTCTGGGGGGGGGGGATATGTGGTTCTGTCTATGGCTCTCTGGGGGGATATGTGGGTCTGTCTATGGCTCTCGTGGGGGAGAGGGGGGTATATGGTTCTATCTGTGGCTTTTGTTTTAAATTCGGCGTTCATTTGTTAGGGTAGTAAGAGTAACAGATCATGTGCAAAAAAGTTTTTTTTAATTCAGGGGACATAAAACACAACAGAGATTGTAAAGTAATATTCATGGTTGTTTACCCTGAAAGTCATATCCTTTCCGTGTAGTTAAAACTTCACATAGGGCTCGCAAGGCAGTTCGCCAGTTTTTTCTGTCTTCGGCGAGTCTTTCAATCTCATCAAGGGATTTTATGCCTATTAATCATCATCATCATCTGCTGTGCAGACTGGCGTTGGCTATTATGCTTCTCCACAGTACCCGATCCCTCATGCAGGCCATCAGGTCAGTTGATGATCTGCTATCACGCTATCTCATCAGACTGTCCAGTATCATTTCTCTAGGTCTTCCACTGGCTCTTCTTCGATCTATTTTTCTTGTTGTTATATTATTTTCAGTGCCTCTTCTTCTCATTGCATATCATATGAAAGTACATTGTGTATGTCTCTCTCTTTCTTATTTTTTTAACAAGACTTTTTGTATCTCCAGCTCTTCTCAAACATTCTCCATTAGTTATATTTGCTGTCCAGGGAATTACCCTGAAAGTAGCGATCTTAATTTGCCTAATTATCGCTGGAACAAAAATCAGGAATTCGGAGACTAGCAATAGAGCATTCTGGAAACTTGTAGAAAACTGTTTTATAGGAAAAAAAATAGACAGTGTATACAATTAGAGAAACCATGGCAATTAACAAAAAACATTTTTTTAAAATGGTCACATATTGTTGTAAAAGTGAGAGAGTGAGAGATGGCAGATGTACAACTTCCTAGGTCTCCATAAATTATCTTAACAAATTTCCTGGACAGCTCTTAATGCTCATGACCGTCACGCTCTGTGTCAGTACCGCAACAACGGGGCCAGCAAATAAATAAAGACTACAACCAAACTAAGACCTCAACAGAAATTGTTAAAACTGTTACTCTGTGTCACAGGGACATGGGAAGTGATAGACAAGACTTTATATTAACTCTTGTAATAAGTCAGTCAGTCATTTGCATGTCCCTTGCGGAACTTTGCCCCCCCCCCCCCAACAGCTCTCCTGTAGGCCTCTCGGTTGTGAACAAGATGGCCTGTTGCTGATTCCTCCATTTGCAAATCATCAACGATGTCTTGCAGCCATCTTCGCCCTAGTCTTCCTCTTTTTCTTTTTCCTATTATGTATTCTTCCAAGAAGGCCTTCTCTAAATTCTCATAACGTTTAATGTGCTCTATATATATATATATATATATATATATATATATATATATATATATATATATATATATATAAGTTTTCTCTGTTTAATCCTCTTCAATATTCAAGTTCTTGTAGTATGAGTATATTTGTGTCCATGATATCTGGAGGACTCTTTTGTAGCATTTACTTTCAACGGTATTTATGTGTTTCTCAGCTGTTTTGTGAAGTGTCCAGGTCTCACAGGCGTATGTTGCGATGGGAAAGATGCATGCCCTTAAAAATCTTATTTTTGTAGTTCTGTCTGTTCCTCTCCACAGCTTCTTTAGTTTTTAAAATTTTTTGAAGAGCGATAGATGTCCTTTTAATTTCCCTCATTGAATCTCCATTATTAGTTAATAATGATCAAAGATATTCAAATCTCCATTATTAGTTAATAATGATCAAAGATATTCAAAACTCTCAACCTCTTCCAATTTTTCCTCAGTGATATATATTCCAGCTGCCTTGTTTGTTTTGTCAGTTGTCATGAATTTAGTTATATTCGCATTAAGATAGAGGTTTTGCTCCTCACTATTCTTACGGACTGACATAATTAATTGTAATAAGTAATACATGAAATTTATTTGAAAATGCTGAAAATATGTAGTTAACTGCACAGGATGAAAGCGTTAAGAACACAGGCATGCAGCGACAGAAATCTGTATTACCAAGTGTGCCACAGTTTGAAAGTTTCAAAATTGCTGCCTTAATCTTTGGAAAATTCACATTATACTCAGAGTTATTCTGGTTCAGTTCGCTCTGCTGCCGTATGATAATAACCGGGACTACAAGTGCCTGTCAAACCCACTGGGTTGCCAGTGGCTCGCGAAGCCAAAGGTTAAGAGAGTAAACCTCGAAAGAACTATCCGGATGAGGAGACCCTGAGACATTTGTTGGTGGTGTTATTCAGCCTATTCACTTTCTGACACACTCCGAAGTTCTGCTGGATTTTGGACCCTGTCCTTCCTCTAGAGTTGAAATGGCACCTTCCTCTAGATCTGAATTGTCAAAGTTCAAAATGAGGCCATGTACAAGATGGGGCAACCACAGAGGCAAATCCGATTTTCTGGTAACAGCCATCAAACAAATTCACGCTGATGACAGAAGTCGCCTGGTGCTTGAGAATTTTTCCAGTTGCTACAGTGTGTTCCAATTTCCTCTTCTCAGGAAATGTCCTATAAATCTCGCTAGTCTGCCTCTGATCTTTACTATAATTTGCTTTTTAACTCAAGCCTCTCTTAAGACTTCTTCATTGGTTTTCTTGGCTGTCCATGTTACCTTCAACATCCATCTTATAAATCACATTTCCATGGCTTCCATTTCTCGCTGTACTCCCGTATTCATGGACCACATGCTTCACACCCATAAAACAAAATTGGCTCGATGTAACATTTAAGTACTCGGAATCTTGTTTCCATTGATATGGATCTGTTGCACAAGATGTTTCTCATCTTCTGGAATGCTGACTTGGCCTGAGCACGTCTGCTTTTTATTTCACTGTGACATTTCCCATCAACTGTTATAATCGTGATAACCACGACAATCTACAACCCTCTACATCAACTATAATCACCTATTCCACCCTCCCCCCTGTTAGATCACCTTTGTATCAGTCTCTCTCTCCCCTTTCCACGGTCACCTCCCCCCACCCCCAATCCTTACATACAATCCACCTATCACACATCACGTCTCCATTTAAACATTCTCTACACTCCACCATGCGCACTTCTGAACACAGCCTCTTACAAGTCACAGCTTCTTACAAGCCACAGTTTCTTACAAGTCACAGCTTCTTACAAGTCACAGCTTCTTACAAGCCACAGCTTCTTACAAGTCACAGCTTCTTGCAAGCCACAGCTTCTTACAAGTCACAGCTTCTTACAAGTCACAGCTTCTTACAAGTCACAGCTTCTTACAAGTCACAGCTTCTTACAAGCCACAGCTAAGTGCTCCATTCATTTTATTTTATTCAACTTTTTTCCATTCCTATTTTTACACAACATTCATGCAAGTTTATATTTTATCTTCTCTCTCTATTGCTTCGTCCTGTGTGTTTTTATTTGATTAAGGTTCACATCAAAACATCACAATTGTGTGCTCGTTAAGTAATAAAGTTGTACCTACTTTTTTCCTAGTTTATAAATTTTGTTAAAGCTTTTAACAGTGGCAGCTTGAAACAACTACAGAGAATGCTTAATAAAGTTTGGAAAGAAGAAAAAGCCCCTTCTAAATGGAAAAAAGGAATCATTGTTAAAATACCGAAAAAGGCAACCTTAGCGACTGCAATAACTGGAGAGGAGTAACCTTACTATCAGTTGTGTCAAAAGTATTTTGCAAAGTGATTCTGAGTAGATTTAAAGATATAGTGGATGCTACACCCTCATTTATGCATGCAAAAGCTGGAAAAAAACTAAAGAAACAGGCAACAATTAGACTCTTTGAAAACAAATCCCTCTGGAAAACACTTGGTATAAAGTGAAACGAATTCAAGAACAACCCAGAGATAAGGCAGATGAACAAACAACCTGTCTCATGGGTGATCGGAAAAAAGATATGGACATACAGTGGTCATGTGATGAAAATAAACAGTCAGAGAATCCCAAAACAAGCTATCAAGTGGAACACAATAGGGCGAAGAAAAAGAGGTCGACCACGAAAAACTCTAAAGAGGACATTGTTAAGAGAGGCCAATTTAATAGGCATAAAATCCCTTGAAGAGGTTGAAAAGCTCTCCGAAAACAGGAAAACTTGGCAAACGACTTTGCGAGCCCTATGTGACGTTTAAAGGGACTGGAAGGATATAGGATGTAAGTAAGAAACATTTTGTTATCACAGCTTTACCCCAGCGGCTTCATGTATGGTTATATACTTTGTTGTATATATTTATACACTAATTATTCGTTGTCTAGCCGAATTGACTGCTTCAGTGAATGTCTTGGATTCTTACCCACCCCAGCCGTCTCTTTTCTTGCTTCCCAGAAGCCATACACTCCGTTATTGCTATTTCTAAATCACTGTATCTTGTAATGAAGAAAGATATTTCGCTTTTCTTGATGGAGCTGAGAAGCCAGTTTTCATCCACATCTATATCCAGTTCTTCTCAGACGCTTCTGTTGCTTCACTTGTTCTTCCAATATATTCTGAAGGCTCTTCTGTGACTTATAAAGAATGGAATTCTGGCCAAATATACATTCACGAGAATGTAACTTAGGTATATAACGGTGCTGGAGAGAGCTTTCGTAAAGCAACGATTCCTCCAGAACTTTTCGACCTAAAGCCCTCTTGTCTCCCATGCGCCATCTCTTTCGACTTTCTGACTCCCTCTCCTCCACCCCTTTTGCTCAGTTCTAATGTCACTTCCTATTCGATTTTTTTTCTCATCGCCCCTTGGAACTAATTGGAAGAGATGGAGAGTTTTGAACATCTTGGATCACTGCTAATTAATAATGGAGATCCAATGAGGGAAATTAAAAGGACATAAATCGCTCTTCAGAAAGTAAAACAACTAAAGAATCTGTGGATAGGAACATACAGAACTACAAAAATAAGATTTTTAAGGGCATGCATCTTTCCCATCACAACATATACCTGTTAGACCTGGACACTTCACAAAACAGCTGAGAAACACATAAATGCCTTTGAATGCAAATGCTACAGAATAGTCATCCAGATATCATGGACACACACACACAAAAAAGAACAAATATAACCATACTACAAGAACTTAGTATTGAAGAAGGCTGGCTAGTAAAGGGGATTAAAGAGAGAAAACTTAAATATTTTATCTTATCTTATCTTATATCTTATATCCTTCCCGTGCCGTTAGACGTCACATAGGGCTCGCAAAGTAGTTCGCCAATTTTTCCTGTCTTCGGCGAGTCTTTTAACCTCATCAAAGGATTTTATGCCTGTTAACTTGGCCTCTCTTAATAATGTTCTCTTCAGAGTTTCACGCGGTCTGCCCCTTTTTCTTCGGCCTGTTGTGTTTCACTTGATAGCTTGTTTTAGACATATTATATTTTAGACATATTAAAAATCATGAGAATTTAGAGACAACATTCTTGGAATGGTACATAATGGGAAAAAGAAAGAGAGGAAGACCAAAGCGAAGATGGCTGCGAGACATCGTTGTTGATCTGTGAGTGGATGAATCAGCAGCAGGGCATCTTGCTCACAACCGAGAGGCCTACAGGAGAGCTGCTAGGGAGGCAAAGTTCCGCAAAGGACATGCAAATGACTGACTGGCCCTTAGATCCCTCAATCCCCTCAAGGGGACAGTGGTATCCACTTTGGAAACCGCTGAGTTAAAGAAACAAGAAAATGGCACAATATTCCTGCTCTCCTCTTTTCTTTACCTTTTCTTTTTCAAAACACATAAACAATCGTAAAGTAAGAAGAAAGAATTTCTGACAGTCGAAGCGGTTCGTCCACTTTTCTCTCATGGGGAAGATCAGGGAAGCCTAAATCACTCAGCCGTGGAAATGAACACATGGCTTCTTATAGATTCTTATAGATCCGGCTTCTTATAGATTCTTATAGATCCGGCTTCTTATAGATTCTTATAGATCCGGCTTCTTATAGATTCTTATAGATCCGGCTTCTTATAGATTCTTATAGATCCGGCTTCTTATAGATTCTTATAGATCCGGCTTCTTATAGATCTTATAGATCCGGCTTCTTATAGATTCTTATAGATCCGGCTTCTTATAGATTCTTATAGACGAGCAGGCGTGATTCTGATCACATCACTCTGTAGTGTGCTGACAGGTCAAACAAATTTAGGCGCTAACACCATGTATCTTAAGTGTCTTCAGGGCGTAACAAGGCTGTCTTTACCCGTTTTATCATTGTCTTGAAGTAAAGCGAAAAGAGAAGGCAAAGATAACGGCTAATACGACGGTGGTGTTATTATTCCCAGTGAACTATAGCTGGTCAAGACCTTGTCTTACCTCTCCATTGATGCTTCTAGTAACAGCCCTAGAAGGAGCAAGGAGGCAGGACTCCAAATCGTTGAATCAGCAGAAAAGCTTGATTTGCTTTTTAAGTTCCTTCAGAGTCTTCAAGAATAAGCACTTCAATCCAGTCTTAATTCGGTCTGGCGCTTGTTTCCCAACTTCTTCAAGGTGTTGGCTGCTAAGAAAATTCTTCTCAAGGTTTCGGGGAAATAGAACAACAACTAGAACAATGAAAGCAACAAGAACAATGAATGCAACAACAACAACGATGACAGGAACAAGAAAAACAAAAATGAAAGGAGTAAGAACAAGAAGAATGAAAGCAGTAACAAAAATAACAACAACAGTGAAAGCAAACAACAATAAGAAAAATCAACGGAACAACAACAAGAACAATGAAAGCAACAACACAAACAATGAAAGCAGCAGCATCAACGACAGTTAAACGAAAATCAACAAGAACAATGAAAGCAACAACAACAACAACAGCAATGAAAGCAACAACAGAAATAGCAATGAAAGAAACAATAACAGTAACAATAATGAAAGCAACAACAACAACAGCAGCAACAACATTGAAAATAAAAACAACAGTAACAACAATGAAAGCAACAACAATAGCAGTAATAAAAATAACAAAACAACAACAACAACAGTAACAACAATGCAAACAACAACAGTAACAGCAATAAAAGCAACAACAACAACAAAGAACGCAAGACTAATGACAACAACAATGAAAACAAGAATAACAAAAACAATAAGAAGGAAAGCGGCAACAACAATGAAATCAAAAGTACCAACAACAGCAATGAAAACAATAAGACCGACAAAACGAAAGCAACAACAACAATGAAAGCAAAAGCAACAAAAAGAGCAAAACAATAATAAAAGGAACAACAGCAGTAACAACAATGAAATAAAAAACAACAGTAACAACAATGAAAGCAGCAATAACAATGAAGGCAAAAGCAACAACAACAACAGTAATAAAAGCAACAACAATAATAACAGTAATGAAAGCAATAACAGCAGTAATAAGAATGTAACCAAGAACAACAACAATGAAAACAACGACAAGAACGAAATAAACAAACAGTAACAACAATGTAAGCAATAACAATAGTAACAACGATGAAACCAAGAACAACAACAACAGTGCAAGCAGCAGCAACAGTAGCAACAAGAGTAACAAGAATGAAAATAACAACAATAAATGCAACAAGAGTAACAACAAGGAAAGCAACAACAACGAAACCAACAATAGTAACAACAATGAAAGCAACAACAACAACAACAGCGAAAGCAATAACAACAACAACAACGAAAGCGGCAACAACAACAACAACAATGGTAACAAATGAGAGAATCGGATTAACAAAACAGAGAATTGTGTGAGAGAACATGATTAATTTCTTCCAGGGTGCATTCTGTAATGGAGCAGGTACAGTGTTTCTCAGTCAGTCATTTGCATGTCCTTTGCGGAACTTTGCCTCCCTAACAGCTCTCCTGTAGGCCGGCCTCTCTGTTGTAAGCAAGATGCCTTGCTGCTGATTCATCCATTTGCAGATTATTAACGATGTCTTGCATCCATCTTCACTTTGGTCTTCCTCTCTTTCTTTTTCCCATTATGTACCCTTCCAAGACGGTCATCTCTAAATTCTCATGACGTTTAATGTGTCCAAAATATTTAATTTTTTTTTCTGTTTAATCCTCTTTACTAGCCAGCCTTCTTCAATATTCAAATTCTTGTAGTATGAATATATTTGTTCTTTTTTGTGTCCATGATATTTGAAGAACTCTTCTGTAGCCTTTACATATAAACATCCAACACCTTTCATAAATAATAATGATTAAATGTGATTAGCACAATGCTAGTAATCATCCACTTGCATCTTCTAAAAATAGCCAGGAAAGAGTGAATTTTATTTTTAATGTAAAGTAATGAGGTAATTCTGAAATAAAAGAGAAAATTGAGTGAACACTTAATGGTAAGCTAATGATGAGGAGATGATGAGAAGATGATGAGGTAAAAGATGGATGCTGAGTAGCCGTGACTGAGAGAATGAGGGAGCTAGTGAATGAGTGAAAGAGTGGATAAGTGAGCAAGTGTGTGATTGATTGGTTAGAGATCGTGGAGACTGGCCGTCCATGAGTTTCCACTGCGCCAAACCTCCCAGAACCCGGCTGATAGACTGGCCGTCCATGAGTTTCCACTGCGCCAAACCTCCCAGAAGCCGGCTGATAGACTGGCCGTCCATGAGTTTCCACTGCGCCAAACCTCCCAGAAGCCGGCTGATAGACTGGCCGTCCGTGAGTTTCCACTGCGCCAAACCTCCCAGAACCCGGCTGATAGACTGGCCGTCCATGAGTTTCCACCGCGCCAAACCTCCCAGAAGCCGGCTGATAGACCTGGAACATTACCCGTCGCCGCCAAAGCCACCACGACTATCCCTTCTTGTCACATCTACTGGCGCAGACAGAGAGGCCACGCGAGGAAAACTCTCAAGAACTCGGGTAAGTGCCCATAATACTATGAATGTTGAACTTCACAGCCTATGTTCACGTTATGTATTTGCTATTAGTTTCTCTCCGTTGCTGACAGTGTCGTTGTGAAAGTATTGAAGAACCATCATTTTATTCGTGGGATTAAGGTATATTGTTATCTGTTTTATTATCATATCGGGTATACAAATGGAAGTTTCTTATCCGATTTTATAAATAATAGAAATAGATTTCTTTTATTTCCACGTGTTATCACATATTGATGGTAATATTTTAATACCGATCGGTAACCTATGTTCCTATTTTTATAAATACGTCTCGAATGAGTCACGAGTTAAAAATTACAAGATGTAATGTAGTACTGTACTGTAGTACACAGAATTTTATGATGTAATGTAAAGCTGTACTGTATTATACATAATTTTGTGATGTAATGTAGTGCTGTACTGTAGTATACAAAATTTTATGATGAGAAATACGTGTTTAAATATATTGCTGTGTGTAAAAAAAGTTAGTCGTTTAATGAAAAGTAACATCCATCCATCCATCCATCCATCCATCCATCCATCCATCCATCCATCTGTCTACTTGTCTGTGTATCTAGCTGTCTGTCTATCCATCTGTTTGTTTGTCCGTCTGTCTATCTTTATGCACGATTTTTTTTTCTGTTTATGCATGTATCTCTACGCCACAACGTATGTTTGTCAGTGTGTGTATACACTCGTATATATATGCGACTCTGCATTCATATAGACCTGATTTATTTATATATTTGCTAATTAGCCTGCTTCCACTTCTCTCGATGTCCATCACTACGTCCCACCGTCCCAATTTGCCTTTCAGTTTTATAAAAATATACTCTCATCTTTCACGGTTCCTATTAGACGAACGTATTCTCCATGGGCTAACCAACAAACAGAAAATGTGTACGGAGTTACAACTTGTTGACAATATAAATCCTATTGCTATTCCTAAGCCAGTCTAATCTGGCTCCGTACACACGAATGCTGTATATTGTTACGTGGCTTTGAGTGGATCTTTCCAAGTATACATAGATCATTTGCAGAGCTTTTATGTAAGATTGTATTGGAATGATCAATCCGGATATTTGTGGCGCGATCAAAAGTCCGGGGACAAACACATTTTTTTTCAGGTCACGTGTGTAGAAGGCAGACAGTCTAAGAAAACTGGAAATTGGGTTTCAAGTTACGAGAGTCGGGTGGGAGAAAGCCATTACAAAAAAATGTGTGTGTGTGAGAGTGAGAGAGAGGAGGGGTGAGAGGGTGGGGTTGGAGGGATAATGGAAGGGCGCCGACATCTCCATTACTGACACTTATTTTTGTGCCCTGTATTTGAGAGGCGTTGAATCTGTTCCTTCAAAATGCAGTCCTGTCAACTCCGTAGCGCCGGTGTCGAGAGCTCCCCGTAGGCTGACTGCAGATTTCCGGTGCTAATATTGTACACGACCTGTCCAGACATCCTGTTCTTTTCGAGAATTTACATATTTTCTTTTCTTTTTAAAAACCGCATCACTATCTGCAACTAGACACACAAAAAAAAATACAGTAAAAAATTGTGTCCAAGTTCTCTCAGTTTAAGAGCAAAAGAAGAATGGGTGGACAGTTTCAGTAGAAGATTAAAAAGTCTGGTAGGTCACCAGCTACCATAGTCACAGGTGATATATAAATTGAGAAGAAGAAGAAGAAGAAGCAGAAGAAGAAGAAGGAGGAGGAGGAGGAGAGCAACGACAAGCAGAGGAAGAAGAACAGCATTAATAAGCAGAAGAAAAAGTACAACTAGTAAAAATCGAAGAAGAAGAAGAAGAAGAAGAAGAAGAAGAATGAGGAAGAAGGGGAGGAAAGAAGAAGAAAGAAGAAGAAGAAGGAGCAGGAGAAAGAAGAAGGGAGGAGGAAGTGGAAAGAAGGAAGAGGAGGAAGAAGAAAGAAGAAGAAGAAAGGAGGAAGAGAGAGAGAGAGAGGAAAGAAGAAGAAGAAGGGAAGAGGAAGATAAAGGAGAGAGGAAAAGAAAATGGATTAAGAGGAAAGAAGGAATGAGGAGGAGAGAGGAAAAAAAGAAGAAGGGAGGAGGAGGGAGAGAGGAATTGAAAGAGGAGGAGAGAGGAAAAGAAGGAGAAGGAAGAGGAAGAAGAATAAGAAGAAGAAGAAGGGAGGAAGAGGAGGAAGAGGGAAGAAGAATAAGAAGAAGAAGAAGGGAAGAGGAGAAAGAGTTGGAGGAGAAGAAAGAAAGAAAGAAAGAAAAAAGAAGAAGAAGAAGAAGAAGATGATGATGATGATGAGGAGGAGGAGGAGGAGAAAGAACCATTTAGAATCTATGGAATGAACGCAATTTTATTATTTATGCGGGCATTTATATTTAAGAGCGTCCGGTGTAGAGAACTTTATTTCTTCTTCTCTTCACACCACAGAAAAAAGTAGCTGCGAAATGTCAGGAGAGTTTGTGGACGTTTACTGTTCAGTGGTTTTCATGGACAGTTTGCGCGGGCCAAGCCCTACGAACGCATTCCGTTCTCCGGTTGATCAGCTCCAAAAGGAAAGATAAAGTCCTCTCTCTCTCTCTCTCTCTGACCGAGTTCCAGAACATGTGAAAGATTCACCTGCATTAAAGTGGGTCATTTATTCCGTTCATAACAGAAGAAAACCAGCTCTGTGATGAGCTGATGATGCGTTATGTCCACTTGCAGTAACTTGGTAAAAAAAAAAAACCGACAGGATAAGAAATGAACATAAAATTTTCAATAAAAATTATTCAAGTAAAGAAGCCCAAATAGCCCTTGTTCGTGACTAAATTTTCAACATTTCATTCACCGTTTGCGCACACTTTATCACTACACCAAGCGCATGGCACAGCCCTCAGTTCAGAAATGAAAAATGAAAAGGAATTTTTTAGAAGAAAAAATAAACAACATTCTACTTACAGATTATTACCTGTGGAGAAATGTGTGAATCTATAATAATAATAATAATACATTACCTATAGAGAATAATTTAATGGTTATTCCTACAGAGAATAATTTAATGGTTATTTCCCTTTTCAACATAAGACATTCTTGCTACTATACTGACGGTATAACAAAGAAAATTATATACTTAGATGCTTATCTTGGATAGTTTTCCATGCGTCACTATTCATCTAGTTATTTGCTGCAGCTGGCACCTTCTGGAGCTGGGGCAGTAAAGGCTGCCCCAAAATAAGTGGTCCTCATCGCTCCAAGTTCCAGTCGTCCCTTTTCATCCCAGCCTGCCCCCATATCCACCTCTATAAAGTAAACTATTATAGATAAAGGATTTTCATTATTATACTTCACTTTACTGTGGTAATTCCTGTCCTTAGACTTGAAATTCCTGCCAGCGGATCCACCTGTCTCCCAAGTTGAGAACCACTCCCCGAGATATTTCTATGGCACATACCATGGACTAGTTTTACCTTTTGTTGTTACTAGTATATATATATATATATATATATATATATATATATGTGTGTGTGTGTGTGTGCGTGTGTGTATAATAACAACCTAGATTAAAGAGAAAAACTTCCAAAAAGAGTAGGAGAGAATGTTTTCAGCTGTATCCAGAAAGTATCGATCAATCAGTCAGTCAGTCAATCAATCAATTCAAAATGCAGTATACAACCAGCTTTTCGCGTGGAACACGTGAAGATTGTTAACAGCTAGATCCATTACTGTTAGGCGCTGTGTTTTTACTCGAGTGTACAATTTTATGCTTCAGTTATCTGACCAGGGACAGCTGAGAATGAACAATTTTATGCTTCAGTTATTTGACCAGGGACAGCTGAGAATGAACAATTTTATGCTTCAGTTATTTGACCAGGGACAGCTGAGAATGAACAATTTTATGCTTCAGTTATCTGACCAGGGACAGCTGAGAATGAACAATTTTATGCTTCAGTTATCTGACCAGGGACAGCTGAGAATGAACAATTTTATGTTCATTTACAAGAACGGGAAACGCCTTTCCGTCGCCTGGTCGGTTTGTCACATCCGGGCAAATGGCGGAAACTTTTGTGGCATAAATTTAGATACTTTCCAGTACGTGTATCCAGGAACAGATTAACTACCACCGGGGCCCATATTTTAATCTTTGTTAGGGCCTTTGAGAGAAAGTTTGCAAGGGGGTCCAAATTATCTCTCTCTCTCTCTCTTTCTCTCTCTCTCTCTCCCAACAACCCCTACATATACACACTTACCTTATTGAGTAACCATTCTGTTTTCACTACCAAGGGCTTCTTTAAAATAGGGACCACCCCCTCCCTGCTGGGCCCATTCCCTTCTCATCGGACTTCCCTAGCCCCACCGAGACATAAGACCTATCTCCTGTATGTACTTTCTCTAGACGTAATGATTAGGTGAAGGTACGTATATATGCATGTGTATATATGTATATGTGCATATTTATACATATATAGGACAACCAACCCACTTACTTAGGAATGACTCTTGACTCAAAACTGACTTGGAAGCAACGCATCAACAGTGCAGAAGCAAAAGCCAGAAGAAAACTAGCCATATTAAGAAAATTAAGTGGAACCACATGGGGAGCTAGTGAAAGAATCCTCAAGAATGTATATCAGCAAAGTATTCTACCACATTTAGAATATGGCTCAACATCTTGGTGCACAGCATCAAACACTACGCTGCATAATCTAGACAAGGTTCAAAATCAGTCACTACGGATTATCACAGGTGCCATGAGGTCCACACCAATAGTAGAAATGCAGAAAATAGTTGGTGTTCAAGCGCTAAAGGAACGTAGAGACACAAAGGTCATGACCATGGGAGAGAAATTCCTTAGCTCTGTAAGCCATCCCCTGAAGGAGAGATTCAATAACTTGGCATTAAGCCGGCTTAAAAGAAGCAGCTTCATTCACCAGGCCAAGCGTATGCGTAAGCTGATACCTGACCTTCCAACTGTAGTGACTCCATTATCATATGTACCAGAGCATACACCATGGAAAGAAGCAGATTATACACAAATAAATATTCAGACTGTAGTGAAAAGTGTGCAGAATGGTGAGATGCAAAGCAGCCTTGTAAGGTCAACAGCCACACTTAGTGTGCTAGATGACAAATATCCATGTGACACCTGGATACGTGTGTATACAGACGGATCTGCACATAATGCCATAAAGAATGGAGGGGCAGGAGCACATATTGAATATCCAAACAACACCATTGACAAGATTTCCATACCCACTGGAAAATACTGCAACAACTTTGATGCAGAAGTTATGGCAATTATTGCTGCAGTTGAAAAACTATCAGACTCCAGAATTGATACATGTCCTGTAGTAATTCTCACAGATGCAAGATCAGTACTGGAAGCTCTTCAGTGCAACAAACTACCAGACCTTAAGGATGCCTTGTCAAAAATTGGCTTACAACATGGAGTCACTTTGGAATGGATTCCCTCCCACTGTGGGATACCAGGCAATGAGAAAGCTGACCATCTGGCCAAAGAGGGCACTGAAATGTAGCAACCAGACATACCAATCACCTATAATCAGAAGAAAAGCATGATAAAAACCTACAGGAAGCCACAAACACCACCACATGATGACTATCACATGCTAAACAGAAAGGAACAAGTCATCATTTTCCGTCTCCGAACAGGACACAGTCGACTCCGAAATCATATGTATACAAAGTTTAAGGTTGGTACTACTAATCTATGTACATGTGCCCAGGTGCCCCAAAATGTGGAACATATCCTCCAGAACTCCACCAACTATGAAACACTGAGAAATAATTACTGGCCCAGTGAAACCACTAAAGAAGATAAGCTCTAGGGTTCCATACATGAATTACAAAAAACAGTGAAATTTATCCAAGAGACAGGACTGCAGGTATAGACAGACAATGCGAACGAAAAAGAAGAAGAAGAAGATACATATATAGGTATAAGTGTATATATATATGTACGTGTACGTACATACATATGTGTGTATACGAACATGTGTTTATGTGTATATAAGTGAATGTATGTGTGTATATATGCATGTGTGGATGTGGAGAATGCATGTGTATATATGTACATGTGTGGATGTGTTGTATATATGTTGTATGTGTATGTGTGTGTGAATATATACATCTGTATGTATTTGCTTATTTGAGAAACTGCATGTACGTAGTTTACTATCAAAGTCTAAAATAGTTTAATCTAAAGTATGGTGTGATTGTTGTATTTATTATAATGCTGTTCTATAAATGTGTTAGTTATAAAGAATGTGTTTATGTTTATTTCATGTAGTTACATAAATCAGAGTGTGGAGTGTATGGGCAAGAAATTATTTACTTAATGCTTTGGGGTGTTTTTTTTATGGTTTTTCATGCATATTATGTTCAATAACAAATGCTGAATGACTGTGACTGAGTGAAAGTTGTATGATGAAGGGCAGAATGGTAGACGGGCCTGCGTGCCCAATTCTTAACCCCTTGAAAATAAAGTTCGTTCGTTTGATGTATGACCTGAATCTGCTGTAACTGCGATCTCCGCGGCTGCTGTATGACTCTTTGTATTACACAGGCCAAACACAAGATGGCACATCACTGTCTTTGGATAACATAACGTGTTAGCGCAGCAGTAACATATGTAACGTTTTGTCGCATGAAATAATGACCTGTGTTTGCAGAATTGTTCCCTTGACCTTGAGCAACCCTTTTTTCTAACCCCCCCCCCCCCCAACCCCAAGCATCGGGTCAGACCCGGAGTAAATTATTATCGAGCCTCCGGTCACACACAGGAAACTGTGGGATGGAAGTTTTAGTGGTTTCTGAGTTTTGCCTCTAATAAGAAAAATGTGTGTGTGTGTGTGGGGGGGGGGAGTTGGTTTGACCTGGGGCCCATCAACAGCTTGAGCGCCAGAGTTACAATCTTGATTCACCCCTCCCCCCTTTTCTAGTCGAGTTGCCCCCCCCCCCCTCTGGGCTCTAAGGATTAAGCCTAATGGCTAGTCTGCCTCGGGGTAGAGCAATCTGACAGCTGTCGAAGAAATTGATGAGCATGTGCCACTTGTCGTATAGAAATGAAGTAAGAAAGGACAGACATTTATGTTTTGTTTGAAACTGGTTGTGTGGTTGTGTGGTTGTGTGGTTGTGAGACATTAGTACGGAGCTGCTGCTATGGCAGTTCCCGTGCCCAGGTAAGTTGATTAACGAACACTAGCGTCGTGACATAAGAATGTTGCCAATCCCCTGGACAGCAAAAATAACTAATGAAGAATGTATGAGAAGAGCTGGAGAGACTAAAAACCTTGTCAAAAAGATAAGAGAGAGACAATGTTCTTTCATAGGACATGCAATAAGAAGAAGGGGGACTGAAAATATTATAACAACAGGAAAAATAGAAGGAAGAAGATCAAGAAGAAGACCAAGAGAAATGATACTGGACAGTCTGACGGGATGGTGTGAGAGGAGATCACCAACTGAGCTGATGGCCTGCATGAAGGATCGGGTACTCTGGAGAAGCATAATAGCCAACGCCAGTCGGCACGGCACATGATGATGATGAGCGTCAGTGTCTTTATGTGGAGCTTCTAGCGAGATGACTTAAAGAAGTACAGTTACACACTGAGGACGTCACAAAATCCTATTTGTTACACACTTGGCAGGGAGTCAGGATATCAGCACACGTACACAGAAGAACAGTTGGCACAGCATAGTACCAACGGCATCGATCTAGAAACATAAGGTGACATTTAATGGTGGCGGAGGATGATGATGAAGTTCGATAATTGATGAAATACATCAAGTCACATGTCAAACTGCAGGTGACCAGACACAGATGTCAAGTTCTAGCGCCCTGTTCCACTACGGCCAACTAGCACCCACAGGGGAACGATTAAAAGGAAAGAGTAGAGAAATATCCACATAACAGCTGAGGAAAACCTAGCCTGACTCTTAACAGCACAGCTTCCGTACTTTTCGACTAACACTCAGTCTTTCACACAAATCCCGTGCGGGACACTATTACACGCCCGAAATTGTGGTCGGACACGGGGGGAACAATCATCCCGGTAGCCCGAATATATAAATAAACTCAGGGGCGTTAACTTTACACAGGGCTGTGTACTCTGAAAGCATAATCTGTTACACCTTGGGGAATTAACAAAGAAATGAAAAAATGGAAGCAACAGAGATGTCGTTTTCTAGAAAAATACAATAGATGCTCTGGACAGGCAGAAAAACAAGTGAAAAGGTCGCTGTAAAAGTTTCACAACAACTAAAATTAGCTAAAATGATGATGATGATCATTCTGTACCGTCTCCCCACGGAAGGTTGGCTGGAATAAATCTCCATTGTACTTTGTTTCTTGTCTTTGTAGAACAAGCTTGTTCTTGTCCATCGCTGTCGTCCTCTTGTTCTCTTCCCTTCGATCTTGCATTCAAGAAGGGTCTTCAATACAGTATTGTGCTTCTTGACGTGCCCAAAGTATCTTATCTGTCTTGTTTTTATGATTGTCAATATTTCTCTTTTCACCTCTAGTTGGTTTAGCACTTATTTGTTTGTTTTCTTTTCTCTCCATGGGATACGCCCTAAAATGATCAGAAAAAAGTCAAAATTTCTTGGACAACTCTCATAAGAAGACAGAAGTTTAAAAACCTGATACATCTAACACCTTACATCCTTCCCGTGCCTAAACATAAAAGGCTCGCATGGTAGTTCGCCAAGTTTTCCTGTTTTCGGCGAGTTTTTCAGCCTCATCAAGGGATTTGCTTATTAATTTGGCCTCTCTTAACAATGTGCTCTTTAAAGTATCACGCGGTCGACCTCTTTTTCTTCGGCCTGCTGTGTTCCATTTGATAGCTTGTTTTGTTATTCTCTGACTGTTTCTTTTCATCATGTGGCCGATATATGTCCATTTCCTTTTTATGATAACCCATGAAACAAGTTGTTGTTTGCTCATATGTCCTGTCTCTGCGTTGTTCTTGAATTTGTACCACTTTACGCCGAATATTTTCCTCAGGCATATATTTTCAAAAGAGTCTAATTCGTTGTCCATGTCTTTAGCTATTTTCCAGTTTTCGCATGCATAAATGAGGGTGGATATTACATTTGAATTGAATAATCTTTGCTTGGTTTTTGTGATTATCATTTTTGAGTGCCATATGTTTTCACGATTTTTGAAGGTCAGTGCTGTTTTGCAGTTCTAATTCTAATTTCCTTTCTGGTGTCACAATCCTGGTCTATGTAGCTGGCGAAGTATACACATTGGTTTACTTAAAGTACTTAATAGTAACTGAGAAATTCAAGAGGGAAAAAAGCAGAAGAGAAAGGATAACAGAGAAATATCTTAGTGGACTGAGCAAGTGCCATGGAAAGAATAAAGACACGACCTGATCGGAAGCTCGAAGGACCGCACAAGATGGATAGTCCCAAGGAGCACACAGGATAGAGAAGCACCAAGGACTGCACAAGATGGATAGTCCCAAGGACCGCACAAGATAGAGAAGCACCAAGGACTGCACAAGATGGATAGTCCCAAGGACCGCACAAGATAGAGAAGCACCAAGGACCGCACAAGATGGATAGTCCCAAGAACCGCACAAGATAGAAAAGCACCAAGGACCGCATACGATAGATAGTCCCAAGGACCGCACAAGATAGAAAAGCACCAAGGACCGCACAAGATGGATAGTCCCAAGGACCGCACAAGATGGATAGTCCCAAGGACCGCACAAGATAGAGAAGCACCAAGGACCACACAAGATGGATAGTCTCAAGGACCGCACAAGATAGAGAAGCACCAAGGACTGCACAAGATGGATAGTCCCAAGGACCGCACAAGATAGAGAAGCACCAAGGACTGCACAAGATGGATAGTCCCAAGGACCGCACAAGATAGAGAAGCTCCAAGGACCGCACAAGATGGATAGTCCCAAGGACCGCACAAGATAGAGAAGCACCAAGGACCGCACAAGATGGATAGTCCCAAGAACCGCACAAGATAGAGAAGCACCAAGGACCGCATAAGATGGATAGTCCCAAGGACCGCACAAGATAGAAAAGCACCAAGGACCACACAAGATAGAGAAGCACCAAGGACCATACAAGATGAAGAAGCACACAAGGACCATACAAGATGGAGAAGCACACAAGGACCATACTAGATGGAGAAGAACCAAGGACCATACAAGATGGAGAAGCACCAAGGACCATACAAGATGAAGAAGCACACAAGGACCATACAAGATGGAGAAGCACACAAGGACCATACAAGATAGAGAAGCACCAAGGACCATACAAGATGGAGAAGCACACAAGGACCATACTAGATGGAGAAGCACCAAGGACCGTACAAGATGAAGAAGCACACAAGGACCGCGCAAGATAGAGAAGCACCGAGGACCGCACAAGATGGAGACGCATCAAGGACCGTACAAAATGGAGAAAGCACTAAGGACCGCACAAGATAGATAAGCACCAAAGACCGCACAAGATAGATAAGCACCAAGGACCGCACAAGACGGAGAATCGTGATCCACCACGCTGTCCTGCACGGCACAGAATGTATGTATTAACATTTTTTAAATGGAAGGAACACAGACAAAAACTAATCCCTCGTCCGTGGTTTAAAAATAGTTGCAGTTTTTGCAGAGAAGCAAAATGGTTTTTGTTTTTTAATCACAGAATTTAATTAAGATTCTCTGCCCTCCTGGGGATCTTACGTTGGTGGTAGAAGTTTCAAAAACAGAACCCGACGCGGCAAAAGCTCGGAAAATTGTTTTAATGAGTGCAGATTCGACCAAGCATTTATGTGACAGGTATGTTAAAAACTCGCATCCTTGTCGGAAACTTTTAACGAAACGCATTACGTGAGCAAATAAAAAACATTTTTTCGCCATTAAGATTTGACTGGTTAATAATCTCCATTTAACCGCGACTTTGAACTGTTTGAAACAGAGGCCATGGCGGAGATTTGGAAAAATTGTACTAAAGTCAAGTTTTAGAGAGGGTTTCTACGGCTTCTTTTATTTTCCACAGCAGACTCAAGATGCAAGCTTCTTAGTAGGCTCCGCAGCCATGGGGTAACACGTTGTTCTCTACTCCCTTGCCCAAACTGAAATAAAATGATGGCCTATTTCAAGGAGCTTCCCGAGAGGAAAAAAAAGGTTGGGTTCTTTACCACTTCCGCCTCAGTTCTTCTATCAATGTAGTAGAGTCATCTTGACAGCAGTTTTTGTTAGGCTGACCCATATAGACATATGATAAAAGTAATCTCGCCCGTAGACATATGATAAAAGTAATCTTGCCAGTAGTCATATAATAAAAGTAACCTTGCCAGTAGAAATATGATAAATATAATCTTGCCCGTAGACAAAAGGATGAAAGTAATTCTGTTAGTAGAGATATGATAAAAGGAATCTTGCCAGTAGTCATATGATAAAAGTAATTTTCCCATTAGACATATGATAAAAGTAATCTTGCCAGAAAACATGATAAAAGTAATCATGCCAGTAGACATATGATAAAAGTAACCTTGCTCGTAGAATTATGATAAAATTAGTCTTGTCCGTAGACATAAAAAAGGATGAAATCTATCGCTCTTGAAAAAGTAAAACAACTAAAGAAGCTGTGGAGAGGAACAGACAGAACTACAAAAATAAGATTTTTAAGGGCATGCATCTTTCCCATCGCAACATATGCCTGTGAGACCTGGACACTTAACAAAACAGGTGAGAAACACATAAATGTCTTTGAATGTAAATGTTACAGAGGAGTTCGTCAAATATTATGGAAAAAAAAATTAAAAAAAATATCCATACCACAAGAACTTAATACTGAAGAAGGTTGGCCAGTAAAGAAGATTAAAGAGAGAAAATTTAAATATTTTGGACACATTAAACGTCATGAGAATTTAGAGAAGACAGTCTCGGAAGGATACATAATAGGAAAAAGAAAGAGAGGAAGACCAAGGCGAAGATGACTGCAAGACATCGTTGATAATCTGCAGATGGACGCATCAGCAGCAGACCATCTTGCTTACAACCGAGAGGCCGGCTTACAGGAGAGCTGTTAGGGAGGCAAAGTTCCGCAAGGGTCATGCAAATGATTGACTGACTGACTGAACCTTGCACGTAGACATATGTTAAAAGTAACCTTGCATGTAGACATATGATAAAAATAACCTTATCAGTGGAATCGACAGCTGACGTCCTTGAAATGTAGATAAACATAAATTTACATTTCGCTGCCAGAAAAGAAAATAAAATAAGGAATAATAGGGTGGGCTACAAAAATCCCGTCCCTCTTCAAGTATTCCATGTTGGCATTGTCATTTGTCAGATAAGAGTTTTCTGTAACAAACTGTCTGCGTAATCTTTGTTGGGTTCCCCAGGGTGGGTTTTCTTGGTCTACCCAGAAAAATGCTGAAAAACATAAGAACAAGACAACTGAAATATTTCTGTCATATCAAGAGACGTAATACAATAATTAAAGGAGTATTAGAGGGGAAAAGGAGAAGGGAAAAAAGACAGAGGATAGCAACAGTATAGATTGATGGGCAACACAAAGAGATGGGACTGGGTTCCGTATTGACTGATGGGCAACACAAAGAGATGGGACTGGGTTCAGTGTAGACTGATGGGCAACACAAAGAGATGGGACTGGGTTCAGTGTAGACTGATGGGCAACACAAAGAGATGGGACTGGGTTCAGTGTAGACTGATGAGCAACACAAAGAGATGGGACTGGGTTCCGTATTGACTGATGGGCAACACAAAGAGATGGGACTGAGTTCAGTATAGACTGATGGGCAACACAAAGAGATGGGACTGAGTTCAGTATAGATTGATGGGCAACACAAAGAAATGGGACTGGGTTCAGTATAGATTGATGGGCAACACAAAGAGATGGGACTGGGTTCAGTATAGATTGATGGGCAACATAAAGAGAACATAGTGTTTGTTCTCATATGCCGATAAATTCCTTGTGGTTCAGCATTGGCGCTAGGTTTGACCATTTCACGCTCTCACAGGCTACTCTTCAATTATTGTGAAGCCGGATGTGGAGCAGGATTTCTGCGATGCCGGTTGATAGTACCTGTGACCCTGTGGTGGCTCTTTGAAGTTTGGTCGAGTGTGGTGGGAACAGGAACACACGAACGTGTCAAATAGCAGCAGTGCCGTCTTTGCTTTCAAGATGGAAGTCTGTTCTGTGTGTCGATCTACTGAGCTTAGTGCTATGGCACCACTGTGAGCTGTGAACTTTGTGCAGACAGCATTGATGATATTTCCTTATGTCTGTCTGGCAAATGGTGAATTATTATGTTCTTCGTATGTCTTCTGTTTCGGCTTGGCGCCTTGTATGCGGAGTTCATGCTGAGAGCGACGCTGACTAGTTTCGCATTTGGACTTTTGTAGCCTCAGAAATGGCGTCCTTACTGAAAGTGGCTCATCGTCAAGGACTGATGCAAAGGACCAATGATGAACATTCTGTGCGATATTCACTGGCACGGGTGGTGGAGCCATTATGGGAGTGTGTGGTTCGCGATGATACCGAGAACCTAATGCCGAATACTGAATGAAGGACGAGGTATACAATAAGCCACAGATAACATCAGAATGACATCATGCGGTGGTCGCCTCCAGACAGTTCGTACAAAAAATCCTAGAGATAAGAGTAATAACGACTGCGGTAGAACTGCTTCTAGTAACAGCCATGAAGGCAGCTGTGTGTTTCAGTTCAGTTTTATTTTTATAAAAAGGTCGAAAAAGTGGGGGAAATGAGCAGGTACGGGAGTGGCAGAAAAAGATGAGCACGTATAAATGAAGGACATACAAAAACAACACAACAGATAAAAACACATAAAAAAGAAATAAAAAAGTAAATGATCCGTGTTTCTTATCTAATCTATGTCCTTCAGCATTTGCATGTTGTTGGGGTGTGAAGTGTTATTGCCCTCGCATTTCAAGCCCATTAAAGCATTTAAGGCAGGGATGCCAGTACCTGTCCTTCTTTCCTAGGGAAACACCAGGTATCCATTTTTTTAAAGGCTGGGTTGATCCCTTTGTGCCGGTCGGTCGGAACAAAAAAATCCGTCCGAGTGCGAAATCGAACCAGAGACCGGCAGGCGAGTGAAGGGATATAAAAAGAGGTAAGTTTAGTTCTTCATTTATTTCTCGCGCTTTTATCTATTCTGTGCGTGTGTGGTTTGTTTTAAATGTGATCCTTGAAAAAAGGCTTTTGGCGAAATATTGGATTGTTGTATGTTCTTCATTTATACGTGCTCATCTTTTTATGATACTCTCCTTCCTGCTCACTTTCCCAACTTTTTCTAGATTTCTATCAAACTGAACCAGACAGCTCTGTTTACCTTCAGTACAAAATTGCTAGGACGGAAAAAACGCGTCATAAAAATGAATGGTAATGAGGAGGATGGATAGATAGAAAAGGTTATCGGCCTAGAACTGACAGGATCTGAAAAGAACATCATATATGTCTCCCTTTGTCTGTTTGTGTCTGTCTGTCTCTTTCTCTATCCCCTCTCTTTCTCTCTCTCTCTCTCTCTCTCTCTCTCTCCTAGAAATGCCAGATGATTCAGGAAATGTTCAGGTTTAATTATCTCAAAAGATGACATATTTTTTCACATCCTGTTAGATGTGGCGGGAAAAATTGCTTCTGAAAGTTTGTATATTGCGTGCGAGATTGTTTACTGTTCTGCGTAGGGGTAGCGTAGTTGAATGCCGATTGGTTTATTTAATAGAAGAAAATAGATCGGAGACCGGTTCTGTAGAATGATAGTCGACTTACTTGTGAAGATGATTATGTAGGAAATTTTCTGTTCTAGAAAGAAAAAAAAAACTACTGCATTCTAAATCATCACGGAAATTACTCACATCTGACACATGATTCAGTCTTTTAAACTACTCGAGAAAGGGGGTGAGGATGGGTGGGGGATGGGGGAGGGGACGAGATTAACTCCAAAAGGTCTGTAAGTTGTTGAACTATTCGTATCTGCTCCTTATTTCCCTTCAGGGACTTTAAAAACGCTTTTGATTGGTGGTGGTTAGTTCATTCATCTCTCAGGCTAAAACCTTTTGACTGGTGGTGGTTAGTTCATTCATCTCTCAGGTCGAATTCGGTAGATGAAGTCCGGGCAAAGGCGCCCCAGTTGCCTAGCTGTAGAAATAGGTACCTGGCTTCGTGATGTCTGACTATATGACCCTCTAGCGCTCTGTCTTAGTCAACAGAGGGAAGTTAGTTCGTCGAATTTCGTCTCAGAGGGCTCTGTCTTATCTGTGGAAACTTTCAAGCTTAACCTGAAGTTTAGCAATGAATTAAACAATATTTTTCTTCCACTTTATCTGTTTAGGTAAAGCCTTGCTTACTCCGCTGCTCATTTTTGAAATATCCTCCTATTTTACTTAAAAAAAAGCAACAACAACAAACACAAGGTATGTTCCTTCCTACAGTACAACTACTATATAGTTTTTCAAAATCTAGTTTGTGTTGATTACACCCCCCCCCCAAATTGATTTGTAAACTTTCTCCATAAACTTCCTACAATAATTTAGAGTCTTAATGTAAACAATGAATGTAAAATGACTTTTATACTGCATTCTCATACTACAGAGTAGCTTGGTATGTATTCATTACTGTGCAAGACTGAGAGTAAATTAGCTTGGTGGGTATTCATTAATGTCCAAGACTGTGAGAGTAACTTAGGATGGTGGGTATTCATTAATGTCCAAGACTGTGAGAGTAACTTAGGATGGTGGGTATTCATTAACGTGCAAGACTGTGAGAGTAACTTCGGATGGTGGGTATTCATTAACGTGCAAGACTGTGAGAATAATTTTGTAGTATTTGTGTAGCTAATCTGTGGTATGAATGTGTGGCGAGGGGACAATTAACATGTTTTGTTATTTCAGTTTGGTTATTTCAGTTGTAATCACGTTTGTTATACGCATAATATATTTATACTAACGAATGCAGAATGTCGAGAATATGATGAAAGATGTATAATAAGGGTCAGAATGTCGAGAATATGATGAAAGATGTATGATAAAGGGAAGAATGTCGAGAATACAACGAAAAATGTATGATGAAGGGAAGAATGTCAAGAATACAATGAAAGATGTATGATAAAGGGAAGAATGTCGAGAATACAATGAAAGATGTATGATAAAGGGAAGAATGTCGAGAATACAATGAAAGATGTATGATGAAGGGAAGAATGTCGAGAATACTATGAAAGATGTATGATGAAGGGAAGAATGTCGAGAATATAATGAAAGATGTATGACAAAAGGAAGAATGTCGGGAATAAACGAGATGAAATTTGTATGATAAAACAGAGGCTGTCAAACTGCCCTGTATGCCAAAGTTTTCAACCCTTGCAAGTAAAGTTTTTTTTTTTTTTCATTCGTTCATATCAGTACAAAAACGCTGTATCCCGTAGTTCCTCAGTGTCTAGATAAAACGATGTTTTTTTAAAATTTTATTCTAAAAACATAGTCTATGTGCAAGCAAAATAATCAACTACAGAAATATTTAAATGGAACCTCCACAGTTTACTGATGTACTTTCTGTTTAGAAAATATGGAGACCAAATTTAGTCAAGCTTCCTACAACTTTTCTGTCTCAGCAGCATTTTTTCCAGTACTAAACTCTTGGCCTGGCTTGAATTAAATCCAGAATTAAAATGCCCTTATTCAACTTTCGTTAAAAAAAAAAAAACTGTTTTCTTCCTGTTCTGGTTTCGAACGTTGCTTAAAATCCTTAACCACACAAGAGAAATCGATTCGAAACTGCGTGAAGATTCGAATCTTTCTGAGAGAACCACAGAGGGCGCATGTGGGCGATGTTGGTTGTTCATTGTCTATGTGGTTTACATCGCGAGTTGTTGTACTGACTCACCTATACATATTCCAGTGAACAATAATACATTGCCCCTTTGAGGACGGTATCGATCTCCTACCTCTAACTACGCGTGGAGACTGAAATGAAATATGGTTCAGGGACTGTAGAAAAGAAAAAAATAAACGTAACAATGTTTGTGTCCACAGTTTGTGTACGTCTGTGTTTAAATATTTGGTTTCGGCTATATTCTCATTAAATATTTGGTATGGGCTATATTCTCATTAAATATTTGGTTTCGGCAATATGTTTGTTTCTTCGATATCCGCTTTTAGGGTAATTCTGTTAATCTTCTTCTTCTTCACATTCTCTATTTCTCTTTCTAATTCTCTCTTTCTGTCCGTCTCTCTTGTTTGTTTCTCTCTCTTTCTTTCTAGCTCTCTTTCTCTCTCTGTCTCTTTCTAGCCCTCTCTATTTATCTCTCTCTGTGTCTGTCTCTCTGTGTCTATCACTTTCTGTCAATCTCTGTCTGTCTGTCTCTTTCTAGCGCTCTTTGTCAATCTTTCTGTTTATTTCAGTCTGCCTATCTCGGTCTGCATTTCTCTATGTGTGGGTGTCTCTCTCTCTGTCTTTCTCTTTCTGTCTGTCTATCTCTCTCTCTCTTGTTTGTCTCTTTCTGTGTCTGTCTGTCCGTCACTACTTGTCTTTGTCTCTCTCTCTCTGTCTTTCTATTTCTGTCTGTCTATCTCTCTCTGTCTATAGCTCTCTTTGTTTGTCTCTTTCTGTGTCTGTCAGTCCGTCACTACTTGTCTTTGTCTCTCTCTCTGTATCTGCCTCTCTCTGTGTATCTTTCTCTGTGTATCTTTCTCTGTCTTTCTGCCTGTCTCTCTGTCTATCTCTACCTCTCTCTCTCCGCCTCTCTTTTCTTGTCTCTACTCTCTCTGTCTCTGTCTGGCTCTCTTTCTACCTGCATCTATCTATCTATCTATCTATCTATCTATCTATCTATCTATCTATCTATCTATCTATCTATCTGTCTGTCTGTCTGTCTATCTGTCTGTCTGTCTGGTTCGTCCCTCCGCCCGCTTGTCTGTCTATCTGTCTGTCTGTCTGTCTGGTCCGTCCGTTTGTCTGTCTGTCTGTCTGTCTGTCTGTCTGTCTGGTCCGTCCGTCCGTCCGTTTGTCTGTCTGTCTGTCTGTCTGGTCCGTCCGTCCGTCCGTTTGTCTGTCTGTCTGTCTGGTCCGTCCGTCCGTCCGTTTGTCTGTCTGTCTGTCTGTCTGTCTGTCTGGTCCGTCCGTCCGTCCGTTTGTCTGTCTGTCTGTCTGTCTGGTCCGTCCGTCCGTCCGTTTGTCTGTCTGTCTGTCTGTCTGTCTGTCTGGTCCGTCCGTCCGTCCGTCCGTCTGTCTGTCTGTCTGTCTGTCTGTCTGGTCCGTCCGTCCGTCTGTCTGTCTGTCTGTCTGTCTGTCTGTCTGTCTGGTCCGTCCGTCCGTCCGTCCGTCCGTCTGTCTGTCTGTCTGTCTGTCTGTCTGGTCCGTCCGTCCGTCCGTTTGTCTGTCTATCTGTCTGTCTGTCTGTCTGTCTATCTGTCTGTCTGTCTGTCTGTCTGTCTATCGTTTCATTTCTGAGACTAGGTCTAAAAAATATGAAATTCTAAAGCAAAGCTCTACAGACGCGAGCACGCTGAAGAAGAAAACTGCTTGTGATTGGACGAAATACGACATTTTCTATAAATACCAGCGGAAGTGGCTGTGGAGCCTTTTCTCCCATTAAGGCAGGTCAAAAATGCAATCTTTCAGGCCAAGTGAGGCATGTATTTCCACCTATAGGTCTATGATTTGGACAACTGAATCTTAAATGACAAAGACATAACCTGCGCTGGTTGACATGGATTCATCGGTCCTGAATATTGTACTAGGAAGATTCAAATATTTAGAAGTTTATGCCTACAGATGTTCTTGGATTAGTGTTAATGGTCGTGATGATTTGGTGAATTTCTAATTGGGCTCAGAACTGTCCTTTGGACAATAAATCTTTCTGCCCCTGGCATCCATTATTGATAGAAATGGCTGGGCCACATGTTACGAATGGAAAGAACAAGACATCCCTATACCGTCTTGACTTGGACACCTCAAGGAAAAAGAAAGATTGCCGGGGGGCAGTGGAGACAAGGAGACGCAGAATAGAGGAAGAACTAAGAAAACGGAAAAGACCTGGTTTGAGGTATCCCGACTTGCTCAAGACTAGACTGGCTGGGGAACCTTTGTTGATGCCTTGTGCTTCACTGGGAGTACAAGGACTGAAAAATATCCATCGTTGATATTTAAAGCTCTTCTTCTTCTTCTTTGTTTGTGTGTGTGGTGGAGAGAGGGAGCGAGATAAGGAACTCAATTTATGCCACGACACAACGACAAGGTAACCGTGTGGCGGAAATAGGTCAGATACATCTGCTTCCCTGATAGGTCAGATACATCTGCTTCCCTGATAGGTCAGATACATCTGCTTCCCTGATAGGTCAGATACATCTGCTTCCCTGATAGGTCAGATACATCTGCTTCCCTGATAGGTCAGATACATCTGCTTCCCTGATAGGTCACACATCGTTCTCGTCCTACTACTCATTTCAACGTGCTACACCACCGCCTCATCTCACTCGGCTCCGCCCCTGCTTCCTCTCATCCCGTGTAGTAGTCCAAATACTTTCCTAACATATTCTTATGTCAACATTTTCCTAACATATTCTTATGTCAACACTTTCCTAACATATTCTTATGTCAACACTTTCCTAACATATTCTTATGTCAACACTTTCCTAACATATTCTTATGTCTCTTGCCTGGTTTCTTTTCAGCTTCATGCCAACGTTTTCTTTACTTCTCTACACGCCCTCATGCCGTCGTCATCGTTATCACCATCATCATCATCATGATCATCATTTCCTTCCACCCACAAAAGTTCATGATTATGGAGCCGATAAGCTCAGAGCAGTAATCACAAGGAGCCATAGCATTATTGCATATCACAATACTTATCAATCTTGTTACCGTAATTTTTTTTTTACATTACATTACATGTTGACAGCCTGGTTGGCTGACTGGTTAAGCGCTCCGTCTGCTAATCCGATGGTATCGAGTTCAAGTCCTAGCAGTAGCGGGTTTTTGTTTTCTGGCGCCACCGTGCCTAAAAAAAAAAAAGGCCCTTGGTCTACCAAGCCTCTAAAAATGAGCATCAGAGAAACCCAGGAAGATAAATGGGGCCAGACGTCAGACTGACCAGATCACACTTTCATGTGCCGAAGGTCTTAGAGAAATGTCGGCCTAACACCGTGTCTCCAGTCAGTCTTAATGCCATGGAAACCGGAAGTTTACTATTTTTACATCACATGTCCAAACATAATCCAACATTCTTGGGTAGAAGTGATTCAACCAACAGCGACGT
The DNA here is from genome assembly GCA_009760885.1 of Achatina immaculata. Classification (NCBI taxonomy): domain Eukaryota; kingdom Metazoa; phylum Mollusca; class Gastropoda; order Stylommatophora; family Achatinidae; genus Lissachatina; species Lissachatina immaculata. Next base: position 27,666,039 of record CM019700.1, read on the forward strand.
CGCGTCTCGGAGTAGAGGCAATGGATCCACTTCCTGCTGCCATCGCCGTCCACCCCCCCCCCCCCACCCCCACCCCGTCAGTAGTATTTGCACCGACGGTTCGAAGTACGATCATTTTAGATCCTCTTTTCAACGATAGATCAGGAATCATTCGGAATGCTTTGATGATGATGATGATCGTAAAACATTTTAACGTACTGTTTTAAGCCCAACATTACAGCATCTTAGAATCAAAGCAAAAACCAGTCGAAGCCAGATTTCCCTACAAAGATTTTGTTTTATTTCTACTTCGCCTTGTTCTAGCGTCTGTCCCTCAAACATTCCAGCCATCTTTGGAATCTTCCAACCGTTTAGAAAAACAAGAGCTACGCCCCTCTTCAACAAATCTTCATTTCATGCAAGTAATTCACATCGCCTGTTCTCCTGTGAATTTTAATGCATTCTGCGCTATCTTCTTTTCCCATGCACGTCATTTAAATGCTGATCTTTCTTGTTTTTTTTTTCTTTCTTTCTCAATTTATGCCTAACAACTTCAAGAAAATGCGTTTCTCCTTACGAAGGGAGATTATCTCTCAGAACCAGTATTATCTCCCCATGCAAAAATATTACGCAGGAAGAATTTAATGACATATTGGCCGTGAATGATTTATTAATTTTGAGCATGATGGGGTTTTCTGTTCTGTTTTAAATTTTGTGTAGTTATATGATCTCGCCCACTGAAACCTTGGTGGATCGAAGCAGCAAAAGGGAGAATGGTGTGTCGATTGACTGGTGTGTAATTTGATTCGTGTGTTGGTTGACTGGTGAGTTGGTTGGTTGATTAGTGTTGGTTAATTGTTGTATTGGTGTGGTGGCTGGTTAATTAATGTGTCGGTTGGTTGCTGTATTGGTTGATTGGTGTGTTGGTTGATTGCTGTATTGGTTGATTGGTGTGTTGGTTGATTGTTGTATTGGTTCATTAGTGTATTGGTTTGATTAGTGTGAATTGGTTGATTGTTATATTGGTTGATTAGTGTTTTGGCTGATTGATGTGTTGGTTGTTTGACGTGTTGCTTGATTGCTGTTTTGGTTGCTTGGCGTGTTGATTGATGGGTGTGTTGGCATGGTGGTTTATTGGTGTGTTGGTTGATTTAGTAGTTAATGAATTGAGTATAAGTGATAGGTTGAATTATTGCAAAGGTGACACCTTGGATTTGAACCGAAATTGCTGTCATTGGGGCATGAGGGAACAAGAGGTTCAGTACCACAGAATTGAGGCATGAGGGAACAAGAGGTTCAGTACCACGGAATGAATTGCCTTTCCTCCCCTAAACTGCAGAAGGAACAAGGCATTTACCCGAACACCTAAGAGGAATGTCTCGGAGCAGGATAATTGCTGATGAGGGGCAGGAGTTTTCTGGAAAAAAAGAAAAATAAATGTGGGAATCTGAGGGGGACAAGGAAGAGAAGGTGTTAGTTATTTGTTATTAAAGGTGTCATTTTTTGTGTACAAGGTATTTGCGGTTATCTTCTCTATTTATCTCCACATCATCCTCTGTTTATCTCCACATCATCTTCTGTTTCACATTTGTACACCCTTTGTTATGATCTTTTAAAGCTTCACATCTTTTAACTCTTAATATGTGTCAGCTGTTGCTGATTGGTCTGGTCTTGAAACGTTCCATTTACAGCTGCAAGGCAAATTTGCTTTATTAAGTGTAACAGGTTGGACAGAAAAGCTCAATCATGTTTGTCAGATTATCTCACCGCGCCCTACAGCTAGAACGATCTGAGAGATGATTTGAATCTGTCGAAATTAATTCGTTATTTTCTGAGCTAAATTACGAAAAACTAGAATTTGGTTCTCTGCCAAGACACTCGGGGAATAGAAAATGGAGGTAGAAGGTTTTCCCAACCTAGAAGATTGAAAAAAATGGGGAGATCTTGTAGGGCTAACAATTGAAACATGGCCAAAAATGTTTTCAAAGAATTGAAAATGAGATAAATATATTAAGAAGTTTTACTGTGTGTGGCGAGACCCCATTCTTAAATGCTCAGTAAAGCAAGTGACGCTAAAGTACATTGCACACGCATAATAATATGTTATTGTGGTTAGGCGGGTTTTGCGTGGTGGTGCGAATGGCGAGAGTGTGGATGGGAGTGAAGATTTGAATAAGGTGGTAGGAGGACGACTTGTGGCTTCTTAAGGAAGCCTAGAGTAAGGACCTATTGTCCTTAAACGTGCCTCTTGCTGTGTCTGTTTGTGTAAATTTTCTTAGAGAGACTTAGGTATCTGATCTATCGTTTCTATACGTGTCATGGCCTAAGGTAGATTCAGTCTCCCGCGATCTACCGCAAGAAATTTTAAAAAACCCACAAATAACAATGACTTGGATTACAAAGTATTGCTGCCAGGAACGACAGGTTTTGTTGTCCGAAGAACAGTTCTGTTCTCATTTTAGCCAGAAACTCTAGTTTAAAACAGCTGAATCATGAATAGACTGTCGTCTAGGATTCCCGAAAAATAAAGACCCATAAACTATGAAAGTACATAAATCTGGATTCATTCATTCATTTGCATGTCCCTTGCGGAACTTTGCCTCCCAAACAGCACTCCTGTAGGCCTCTCGGTTGTGAGCAAGATGGCCTGCTGCTGTTGCATCCATTTCCAGATCGTCAACGATGTCTTGCAGCCATCTTCGTCTTGGTCTTCCTCTTTTTCTTTTTCCCATTATGTATCCTTCCAATACGGTCTTCTCTATATTATCATGACGTTTAATGTGTCCAAAATATTTCAGTTTTCTCTCTTTAATCCTCTTCACTAGCCAGGCTTCTTCAATATTAAGCTCTTGTAGTATAGATATATTTGTTCTTTTTTGTGTCCACGATATTTGGAGAACTCTTCTGTAGCATTTACATCTGGATTATTTCTATAAATTACAAACACTAAAATACTTTTGAGCGTCTTCTACCACCTCCCCAAAACCAAGGAAAGATAACTGCAAGTTATGCAGGGTATGTCCTATTCAAAGTAGATTGGTTTATGGTATAAAGATACATCAGGATTAAGCCCTAGATCGCTGGGAGGTCTGAGCCTAAGGCAGTATATTCCCCTTCAGAAGAAAGGATCGAGAATGTCCTTTCACCCCAGATTGGAAGTCACGTGAACTTAAGCGCGCGAAAACAGAAGGAAGTCACATCTCGTTTAAAAGCATATAATCCCGCCAAGTCGTAGTTATTCTATTTCGCGAAATTCGACATATAATTCATCCCTTGCATATATAATTTCATACATTTAGAGACTTCGTCTGGCGAACTGTGACATTAAGAGACGAAATATCTCCATATAAAACACATTATTTCCATAAATGCTAAACTCTGTATGAGATCACAGCGGATGAAAGGGGAAAAAAGTGAATTATTTTATATTTAAATAAGTCAGGGGTAGGGTCACCGTGGCAGCACACTTGAAAACGTTGGTTTCTCTTCAGGATGGCAGAGGGAGTGAGTAAAGTGAGAAAAATGAGAAAAAAACGAATAGAAAGTATGAAAGTGAGATGAGAATGTATACATGAAAAACATACAACATCCGATATTTCGGCGTGAGCCTTTTTCGAGGATTACTTACACAAACGAGACGAAAACGTACAATTAAACGAAAAACTTATCTTAATGTGGCATCCTCCAAAAGTAAGAAACACATAGAAATGCGTGTCCAATAGACGAGGTATAGAGACCACGCAGGGCCACACAAAGAATAAGCCGACAAAGTCGATCGTAAAGAAGAGGTGGAGAGAAGGAAAGAAACAGGTGGGGGGAGGGCTATCGACACATGATAGCCGTTAGAGCAGAAGGTGGGGGGGGGGGTGAAGGGAAGTTTAGAGACAATGAATGAAGAACATGAACAACCTGCAGTGAGAAAATGTGAAACTGGTGAATAGGACAAGACACTATACACCTATTGGTCGCCAGAGAAGAAGAGAAGGTGGCGATAGGGAGGGGAGCTAGGAGAAAGAAGCAAGAAAATAGAGTATAAATCACAAAAGTGGTGGAAAACTAAAGAAGCCAAAGGAAGCTGAAGACATTGTTAATTCCAGCTGGGTGAGGACAGCCAGCCTGGAAAATAAGGCGCTGTTCCATGACCCTCTAAGATCACACATCTGCAGAACAAGAGCGGATGGTACTAAAAGAAATGTTATGTTTCCCCTGTGGTTGCTAAGGCAAAAAGGTTTAGCCACAGGTGTCCAGACCATTTAAGAAATATCGTTAAGATGTTGACAAAAACGATCTCCTAAGCATAAACCGGTCTTCCCTATAAACTGCACACCACAACGCATGCACATAATAGCATAAATAACATTGCATGTAGTGCAGGTTCTATGGTACCAGAACGCTGGGGACGCCGTGGATGCAACACTTGCCCGTTTGTTGTCGAGGCTAGCCAGATCTCCTTCTCTAAGTCCACGTTGTCAGTTCAGGAGGGTTTCACCTGTACTTCGCGCAATGTTATTTATGCTATTATGTGTAGGCGTTGTGGTGTGAAGTGTATATGGGAAACAGGTTTACGCTTAGGAGATCGTTTTCGCCAATGTCTTAACAATATATCTAAGAGGGTCTGGACACCTGTGGCTAAACATTTTTGTCTTGTCAACCACAGGGGAAAACAGAACATTTCTGTTGGGGCGATCCGCTCTTGTTCTGCTGATGTGCGATCTCGAAATGTTCTGGAACAGCGTCTTATTTTCCAGGCTGGCTGTCCACATCCAGCTGGAATTAACAATGTCTTCAGCTTCCTTTGGCTTCTTTAGTTTTCCACCACTTTTTTATGATTCATACTCTATTTTCTTGTTTCTTTCTCCTAGCTCCCCTCCCTATCGCCACCTTCTCTTCTTCTCTGGCGACCAATAGGTATATAGTGTCTTTTCCTATTCACCAGTTTCACATTTTCTCACTGCAGGTGTTTATGTTTTTCTTTCATTATCTCTCCGCTTCCCCCCCCCCCCACACCTTCTCCTCCATCGGCTATCATGTGTCTATTGCCCTTCCCCCCACCTGTTTCTTTCCTTCTCTCCACCTCTTCTTTACGATCGACTTTATCGGCTTATCCTTTGTGTGGCCCTACGTGGTCTCTATGCCTCGTCTATTGGACACACATTTCTCTGTGTTTCTTACTTTTGGAGGATGCCACATTAAGATAAGTTTTTCGTTTAATTGTACGTTTTTGTCTCGTTTGTGCATGTAATCCTCGAAAAAGACTCACCTCGAAATATCGGATGTTATATGTTTTTAATTTATACATTCTCATCTCACTCTCACTCTCACTCTTTCTATTCGTTTTTTCTCACTTTACTCACTCCTCTACCACTGTACCATACACTTCTATCTACTTTTATTATTTGAACCAGTTTTACTGCAGCCGCCTTCCCTTTTGTTTTTCTTTAGGAAACACGAGATCGAAGCTTTATAAGATATGACTTTATTTTTAGAATCTTTCTGCCTAATATTGAGTTTAATAAATCCAACCAATAAAGTCGGCTCCAAAGGTAGGTGTCTGAGTGGCGAAGTGGTTAGTGCACTGGTCTCTCATAGCGAAGGTCAGGGGTTCGAGTCCGACCGGAGGCATCCCAGTCACCCAGCTGTAGAACTGACGACTTATTCTGGAGTTGGAGAAGGAAAAGCGGCCAGGCTGACAAGTCAAGGAAAATATGGGCACTAACACCATGTCCCTACGTGCCTCTAAGGAAAATATGGGCACCAACACCATGTCCCTATGTGCCTCTAAGGTAAATATGGGTACTAACACCATGTCCCAATGTGCCTCTAAGGAAAATATGGACACTAACACCATGTCCCTCTAAGAAAAATATGGGCACTAACACCATGTCCCTATGTGCCTCTAAGGAAAATATGGGCACTAACACCATGTCCCTATGTGCCTCTAAGGCATGACAGGATTACAAAAAAAAAAAACCTTAAACCCTTAAATGCAAAGAACTATCAAGCGGCACTGGAAGATTTGTACAATGCCATTGTGATACTTAACTACTGGCAACATCCGAAGCAAGGACACTTAACCAGTGCCAACATACGAAACAGGGACAATTAACAACTGACAACATACGAAACAAGGACACTTAACCACTGGCAATATACGAGACAAGACACTTAACCACTGGCAACACACGAAACAAGGACATTTAAACACCGACAACATACGAAACAAGGACACTTAACCACTGGCAATATATGAGACCAGACACTTAACCACTAGTAACGTACGAGACAAGGACACTTAACCACTGGCAACATACGAAACAAGGACACTTAACTAGTAACAACGTACGAAACAAGGACACTTAACTAGTAACAACGTACGAAACAAGGACACTTAACTAGTAACAACGTACGAAACAAGGACACTTAACTAGTAACAACGTACGAAACAAGGACACTTAACCACTGGCAATATCCGGATACGAAACAAGAACACTTAAACACTGGTAACATACAAAACAAGGACACTTAACCATTGGCAATATAGGAAACAATGACACTTAACAAATAACTAGAAAAGAGAATAACATTTGAAATAAAATGTTACAGAAGGGCACTTAAAATATCATGGATAGAGCGAAAATCAAACAAAGAGATATTGATAGGATGAGGTTGTTGCAGAAGACTGGCTCGTAAACACCGTCACAGTTAGAAAGCTGAGATACTTCGGCCACATCAAGAGACACAGTAGCTTGGAGAGGGACTCAATGCGCAGTGGCCGGCAAAAGAGAAAAGGGGCTATCTCAGGACATCACGGAAACTCTGATTGTGTCATCGCGAGACACCAGTCAAATTGAGCAAGACTGGATTGCATTCTGGGAGGCTGTGTGAGGGACAACGTTCTGGAAAGAACATGTCACATGAATGAATGACGTTTAATCAAGGCATAGACTACGCTAAGAGAACACCCATACGTAATTTATTCATCTCTAGATATAACAGGAGAACGGGTTAGTAGGAAAGAGGTTCTCAAGTTCTTTAACTCTTGTCTTGTTGCGCCGTGTTTTGGCAAATGGATTATAATCCTGGTTCATCTCCTGTCACGACGCCTTCTAGTTCATTTTTCAGTGCTTCTCCAAATCTGTGGCATAATCACGTCGACGTGAAGATTTCCGGGGGGTTGAGGGGGGGGGGAAATGGAAAAAGCAAAGAGTAATCAGAACTATCTGAAGGCAAAAAGATTTTGTGAAGAAAGAGGCCAAATCCCTAAACATCTTGAGAACCACCGTGGCAATGACTGTACTGTTGACAGCGCTGGAAGAAGCTTCAGTTTGTGGCTTCTTGAAGGTTCACGAGAGAAAGATCCTGTTCTAAAACTGATTCTTGATTCTCTCTCTCTCTCTCTCTCTCTCTCTCTCTACCTATCCGTGTCTCTATCTGTCTCTCTATAACTATCTCTGTCTATATTCATCTCTCTCTACTTATCTCTGTTTCTGTCTCTCTATATCTCTGTCTCTATCAATCTCTGTTTCTGGTTTCGAGTTTGTGGTTAGGTCAGTTGTTTTGGAGATTTTGGCCAGATGGCGGGGAGCCTTGTCTTCGTGAACGAATGGAGTTGTAAATTGTGATCATTTTCCTTTTTTTGTTTTTTGGACATTGTGTTGCGGTTGTGGTAAGCAAGATTTTGTGGGTGCTATGATCTCCACATCGAGCCATCTCATATACGTAAATATTTATGCAGTAATTGTAAGTGTTGTCTGAGTGAAGTCTCGGCGGTTAATGTGGAAACTGTCGAGCTGTGTAGTTGTGGAATTGCTCATGTTAGCGACGAGGTAATCTATATTTGTCCTGTACGTACACTGTTAGGAGAAATAAATCGCTTGCTTTGATCATGATGAAGAATATGCATCATTTATCTACATGATTTTTTCCATGCAGATGTTTTGAACCAAGTATTCTGTGGGTTTTGGGGCAGTCTCGGGGCGCTGGACTTTCATTGATTTTTTATTTAACTGGAAGCGAATGGATGCTTCATCAGCAGAGCATCTTGCTCACAACCGATAGGCCTTTAGGAGAGCTGTTAGGGAGGCAAAGTTCCGCACGGGATATGCTAATAACTGACTGCCTGACTGACTGGAAATGTCACATGAATGAATGAATTAGTACTAATGTACGAACAATGGAGAAGACTTATATTTACAAGTAGCATGATTTTTTTTTTGCACATATCCTAAGGTTCTTTTGTTATACACACCACCAAACTTTCTACATTTGTCTATCTGTAAGTTCCCGTCATTTTGTAGATATATCTATCTGTAGATACCTTGTGCTACGTAGGTTTGTCTGTCTGTAAGTTCCCGTCATTCTATAGATTTATCTATCTGTAGATACCTTGTGCTACGTAGGTTTGTCTGTCTGTAAGTTCCCGTCATTCTATAGATTTATCTATCTGTAGGTATCTTGTGTTACATAGGTTTGTCTGTCTGTAAGTTCCCGTCATTCTATAGATTTATCTATCTGTAGGTATCTTGTGTTACATAGGTTTGTCTGTCTGTAAGTTCCCGTCATTCTATAGATTTATCTATCTGTACGTAACTAGTGTTCCATAGGTTTGTCTATCTGTAGATTTCCGTCATTCTATAGATTTATCTACCTGCTATCCCATAGGATGAACAGCAAATTGCAGATCTTTCGGAACAAGATCCTAGGAAGAATCTTTGGGCCTATAAAGGATATCAACAGTGGACAATGGAGAGCTAGAAAGAACACTAAACTGAACAGCTTATTTAAATCGCAACGAATTATAAATGTATTGAAACTGAACAGACTACGATAACTTTGGCATGTAGAAAGAGTGGAAGAGAACAGACAAACGAAAATGATGTATGCACAAGAATAGAGGGAAACAAAACCAAGGGGTAGACCAATACAGAGATGGAAAGACAACATAGAAGATGATATAAAAGAAATTGGTGTCACCAACTGGAGAGGGAAGATTAGGAATAGAGAGGAATGGAGGTGAACTGTATCTGCAGCAGTGAGCCTTAATGGCTCGGAGAGCTGAAGAAGAAGAGCTTATCCCATAGGTTTGTCTGTGTGGAAGTTCCTGTCATCCTATGGACTTGCCAGTCTATAGATACCCGTCATCGTCTATATATGAGCATATGTAAGTACTTGAATCTCATAGATTTGTGTATCTGTATGTCATCCCACAGATGTATCTGTCTGTAAGTACTTGTAATACTATAGATTTATCTCTCTGTATGTTGCAGATCACTTGAAACTCTAAAGATGACATTGTTAAGAGAGGACAAATTAATAGGCATAAAATACCCTGATGAGGTTGAAAGGCTTGCCGAAAGCAGGAAAAATTGGCGAACTACCTTCCGAACCCTACGTGACGTTTAATGGCACGGGAAGGATATACGATATAAGATATAAGATAAGATGTTACAGTAATCTTATATAAGTGTCTGTGTGTAAGTACCTCCATCATCATCATCATTATCATCATCATCATCATCATCATCATCGCCTTTCACTCCCTTGAGAGCATAGGCCACGGATAAAGGCTCACCAGTCATCCCTGTTCTTGGAACTATTCTCCGCTTTCTTCCATGCCCATCCCGTGTCTCTGAATGTATCTTCATGCCATGAATTTATTTGTTTCTAAGAATGTGGCATATGATATGTATATGTTGATCTGGAAGATTATGGCATATGGTGTATGGTAAGAATGTTTTGAATTTGTTTGAATGACGGTGATTTGTAAAAAAATAACATTCCACAGATATATCTATTTTCAAGTACGCATCATAACTTTGTCAGAACAGAAGAAAACTGATACAAATTTATATCAGTATGGCGGTGTACAAGTAATTTTGCCTACAGGAAAAATTCAGACTTTGGCAAGACTTTGGTAAACAAGTCATTAACCATTCCTGCAATCTCATTTTCCTCTGATCTCCTTATAATCTGTCTTCTGCTTCATATATTTAAACTGGTACCAACTTTCTGTCCAGGTAGTGCGGGTGTGCAAGGAAATAGTTGACTTAATGACTGGCTGGAGAGGCTGAAATACAAGGCAGGCTGAGAATGAATAGAAGAGGACTTTGCGATGGCTGTATAAGACAGACTGTGGGAGGCTGAAGAGAAGGAGTGGATGGACAATGTGCATATACAGAGATTTAGGAAGTTGGGGCAGAGCAAGGGTGCTGGAGGAAAATCTCAACTAAATGGGAGTAAACGTATAACAAACAACCAACATTTGACGGGAACCATTAGTAGGCAGACTCTTTGGTTGATGTTGGAGTAGGCGGCGAAGCATGCATGGGAATGCCCAGAATGCGATGATGCTGGATTCTGAAATCTGAAACCAACTTACTCATGACCTGAACACGAGAACACGCACACAAGGACACCATTTCTTTCTATCTCTGGTTTCTTCTCCTTCCTTCTCATATGTATCTTCTCACTCTCTCTCTCTCTCTCTCTCTCTCTCTCTCTCTCTCTCTCTCACACAAATACAAACATACAAATGGATATAGGTACCGACTTCACATACAGATGCACTCACACACACATAAAATGAACTTTTATCAACAGATATTTCACATGAATTTCCGGAGCTGGGACATTTTTCTTCGCAATTTTACGTCGGGAAAAACGAAAACTAGGACCGGCGTAGAGGAAGTCGTGTAGACAGATGTGAGGACTGATCAGGACAGAGATTAAGATGACATTTACTAGCTTCTATTGCTTGGTAAACTCAAGGGAAGGTGGGACTTGTCCCGGACCAAATTTGTAGACAAAAGTTACATTCATGAACAAGTTTACTGGAAATTTAAGTTCATAAATGTAATATATTAAATTCTGTTCTGAGATGGAAGATGAACACTGACATAATAGAATTTAATATGATCAAATCTATTTTAATCACACGGTGCGTAGTTTACATTTTAAAAATGTGAAATACCTTATTACGTGTTTGTTGTTTTCAGTACTGGGACCAGTGAGTTTATATTTCTGAGTAGTAACAGAAAACAAGCTGAATTCTTTCCAGACTAAATGTTTACAAAGGATTAGGAGAATATTTTGGCCAAACACCGTAAGAAATAACATCTTGTTGGCTGAAACGCAGGTGAATCCACTGACGGCAATTACTGAGGAAAGACGCTGGCGATGGTTGGGATATCAGTAATGTGGAGTATACATACCATTTGATGACTCTTATCTTATAAATCATAAAATAATGTGGAATATACATACCATTTGATGACTCTTATCTTCTATACCATAAAGTAATGTGGAATATACATACCATTTGATGACTGTTAACTTCTACACCATAAAGTAATTTGAAGTATACATACCATTTGATGACTCTTATCTTCTGCACCATAAAGTAATGTCGAATATACATACCATTTGATGACTCTTATCTTCTATACCATAAAGTAATGTGGAGTATAAATAACATTTGATGACTAGTATTTTCAGTTAATGCGTTATGTTGCTTCGGTGGACGAAGAAAGAAGGAAAGAAACAAAACGAAACAGAAGACTTCTGAAACGTGGGATTGGGCAAATGTTCAGTTTATGTGGAACAGGAGTGGACATTGAAATGAATTTTTTCACGAAATTCACCGTCCAACTTTTTCAAAGGCTGGACATAGTCTCGGAGCATGATGTAGTCTCGAGTAGAGGATAAGTGACAGATTAGGAGATGGAAGATAAATAGAAAGAAAAAAAAAACTCACTGGAACTGAGACTGAAGTAAGATGTGAAAGATAGTTGAGTAATAGAAGAGTGTGGCGTTTCTTTCTTTTCACGGAGGAAGGAGGGAAGAAAGAGAACTGGAAGGAAGAAGGTTGAGAGAGAGAGAGAGTGAGAAGAAAGAAGGTTGGGAGAGAGAGTGAAAAGAAAGAAGGTTGAGATAGAGTGAGAAGGAAGAAGGTTGAGAGAGAGAGAGAGAGTGAGAAGAAAGAAGGTTGAGAGAGAGTGAGAAGGAAGAAGGTTGAGATAGAGAGTGAGAAGAAAGAAGATTGAGATAAAGTGAGAAGAAAGAAGGTTGAGATAGAGAGTGAGAAGAAAGAAGGTTGAGAGAGAGAGAGTGTGAGAAGGAAGAAGGTTGAGAGAGAGAGTGAGAAGGAAGAAGGTTGAGAGAGAGAGTGAGAAGGAAGAAGGTTGAGAGAGAGTGAGAAGGAAGAAGGTTGAGAGAGAGTGAGAAGGAAGAAGGTTGAGAGAGAGAGAGTGAGAAGGAAGAAGGTTGAGAGAGAGAGAGTGAGAAGGAAGATAGGAGGGAGGGAAGGAACTGTACACTCGAAAGATGAATAAGTGGACAGCTAAGCCCGACTAACATTCAGAGAGAGAGAGAGAGAGAGAGAGAGAGAACCAGAGAGAGATAGAGAGACACAGACAGAGAGAGACATGGATAGAGAGAAACAGAGGGAGAGAAAGAGAGACAGAGATACTGAGAGAGATACAGACAGAGAGAGATACAGACAGAGAGAAATAGACAGAAAGAAATAGAGAGACAATGAACGAACGAACGAACAAGTATACGAGGGGTGATTGATAAGTTCTCGGCATAAGGCACAATGAATTATTTGTGGACAATATTTTTGGGTTATTTCTCAACATAATCCCCTTGCAAGTTTATGCACATAGTCCAGCGATCCTGGAACATACGTATCACATTCTTTGTAAAAGTCAGCATTTTGTGCCAGTAGAAAGTAGTCTACAACATGAATGACCTCATCATCTGAAGCAAATTTGCAACCACTGAGCTCCTTTTTTGAGTTTGGTAAACAGGTAATATTCCGAAGGGGCAAAGTCTGGGGAATAAAGAGGATGGTCAAGAAGCTGGAAGCCGCATTCATGAATGGCAGCCATTGCCACCGCCGACCTATGAACTGGAGCATTGTCTTGATGAAAGATGACTCTTCTCGTCAATTTCACTTGACGCTTTTCCTTCAGTTTGACCCGCAGTTGCTTCACAAGATTAATGTAATAGGCCCTGGTGACCATTCTGACCTTTTGAAGATAGTCTACCAATAGCACGCCTTCTGAATCCCAAAAGTTGGAAGCCATCACTTTGCCTGCAGACAGAACCACCCTTGCCTTCTTTGGAGGTGGGGATACATGATATTTCCACTGCTTTGACTGTTCTTTGGTTTCTCGTTGAAAATGATGAACCCAAGTCTCATCCATAATCACAAATTGCTGAAGAAACTTTTCAGGATCTGAAGAAAAATGGCCAAGATTGTCTCTTGACATGTTGAGACGCTGTCGTTTGTGATGAGCTCCAAGAAGTTTCGGGACTCATCGAGCAAAGACCTTTGTCATTTGAAAATATTTGTGAATAATGGCATGAACACGTTCCTGGGAGATGCCTAACTCAGTAGCAATGTACAGCTCAGTTAGTCGTCGATTCTTTATTATCATGTTATGGATTCTGTCAGTGGTTTCATCGGTGGTTACTATTCTTGGTCTTCCTGGACGGGGATCATCTTCCAGACTCTCCCTTCCATGTATGAATTGAGCTGCCCATTTCTTCACTGTGGTGTAAGAAGGGGCACTCTCCCCTAGAGTCTCCACCATATTCTCATGGATCTCCTTTGATGATAAGCCCTTGATGCAGAGGTAACGAATGACTACTTGATGAGAAATTTTATTCATTTTGTCATTTTCTGCCACCCCTTACCACTTTTGGTTGCAGTTAATTTCTTGAAACTTGGTGTTTAATCTTACATTAAACTGATTTACAAATGCACCTAATGTCAACTGTGTGTTTCAAGTATTTGTATCTTATGCCGAGAACTTATCAATCACACCTCGTACTTTATTTTCAAAGAGTTAAGAATTGGGCACGCTGGCCCGTCTAACATTCTGCCCTTAATCATACAGCTTTCACTCAGTCACAGTCATTCAGCATTTGTTATTAAGCATTAATAATCATGAAGACACACTTCATCATCATCATCATCATCAGGTGCCGTGCCGACTGGCGTTGGTTACTATGCTTCTCCAGAGTACACGATCATTCATGCAGACCATCAGCTCAGTTGGTGATCTCCTCTCACACCATCCCGTCAGACTGTACAGTATCATTTCTCTTGGTCTTCCTCTTGATCTTCTTCCTTCTATTTTTCCTGTTGTTATAATATTTTCAATGCCACCTCTTCTCATTGCATGTCCTATGAAAGTACATTGTTTCTCTCCTATCTTTTTGACAAGGTTTTTTTGTCTCTCCAGCTCTGCTCATACATTCTTCATTAGTTATTTTTGCTGTCCAGGTGATTCGCAACATTCTTGTAATAAACCACATTTCTGCTGCTTCCAATGATTTTTGTGCAGACTTGTCTATTGTCCATGATTCACTTCCATATAACAAGATAGGTTCAATATAGCATATTAGGACTCGTTTTCTAAGATTCATTGATAATGATGTGTTGGTTAATATATTTCTCATTCTCTGAAATGCAGTCTTTGCTTGGCCTATTCTGTTCCTAATTTCTGTTCTGATTTCCCATCTGAAGTTATTACTGTTCCAATGTATTTGAATTTCTGCACCTGCTTTAGAATAGTTCCATTTAATTTTATACTGCATGCTGGTGGATTCTGTTTCTTAGATATAACCATAGTCTCTGTCTTTTTGATGTTCAAAGTAAGGTCTTTCTGTTCACTTTCTTTGGCGACTTTATCCAAGAGATTTTGCAGGTCTTGTTGGTTCTCAGCCATCAGTACTGTGTCGTCAGCATACCAAAGGTTGTTAATATTGTATCCTCCAATTTTTATGCCTGGTTCTGTGATGATCGTTCTTAGAATATTCTCGCTGTACGTAGAAAAAAGGTCTGGTGATGGTACACATCTTTGTCGCATCCCTTGTTTTATCAGTTGATATTTTCCAGTTCTATTTTCAACTCGAACTGCTGCTTCTTGTTGCCAGTATAGATGTTTTACAATCCTCAGGTCTTTGACGACTATATTGATGTCTTCAAGCATTTTAATAATTTGATTATGTTTCACCTTGTCGAATGCCTTAGTGTTATCAATGAAGCATAAGTAGAGATCTTTCTGTACTTCTAAAGCTCTTTCTGTTAGTGTTCGTAAAGCATAAATGGCATTGTGTGTTCCCTTTCCTTCAACAAATCCAAACTGTTCATCTGCTATTTCCATTTTTATCTTTTTCCTTGTTCTTCTCATAATGATTCTCAGAAGTAACTTCGTTATGTGACATGAGAGGCTGACAGACCGGTGATCATCACATTCCTTTGCACCTTGTTTCTTTGGTAGTGCTATAAACGTGGATTTAATCAGGTCATTGGGAATATAACCACTGTTGTAAATGTCGTTCAGTAACTTGGTTATTATTTTTATTCCTGTCCTCTCTAGTGCCTCAATTTCTTCTATTGTTATATTATTAGGCCCAGTCGCTCTTCCTTTCTTCATGTGTTTGATGGTATCTATGATTTCATCTTCAAGTATTGGCGGTCCATCACAGTTTTCAGTATCTCGTGTTAATTCTAGTCTTTCTCCTCCATATAGCTCACCGCTGTACTCTGTCCACCTGTCCACAATGTCTTCTTTTCCCATTAACATTTTACCTTCTTTTGATTTTAGGCATCCTGTAAAATCTCCCATGACTATGGTAACTTCATGTGACTTTGTGTGTTTTAGGGCTGTCTCTATGTCATAAAATATCTGTACATCTTCAGAACTTTCAGATGTTGGAGCGTACACTTGTATAATATTTATGTTCATTGGTCGTCTTTCAGTTGGGCTGGCAGGACTTGGTCCGAGATGTTCAGATATCCTACAATTGTCCTTGCTGTTTGTTCGTCAAATATTATTCCTACTCCTCGTTCATGTTTCTCACTTCCTGAATATATTATTGTATATTTATCATAGTTTATCTTCCCTGCACCTGTCCATCTAACTTCACTCATTCCTAATATGTTGATCTTCATCCTTTCCATTTCCATCTTTACATTTTCTAATTTTCCAGCCTGGAATAAAGTAAGACACACTTACATAAATAAATAATAAACTTATCTCTTGTCCATACACTCTACACCCTGATTTATGCAACAGCATGAAATAAACTTGCGTTCTTACAATTATTTAAAACTAAAATTTATAGAAAAGCAGTTAAAAATTACAAGAGTCAAACCATACTTTAAACTACTTTAGACTATGCTTAGGGAGGCGTATAGTCCATGTCAAACAGAGAGACAGAGAGAGACATAGAGAGACAGAGATACAGAGAGAGATAGAGAAAAACAGAGACAGAGAGAAATAGAAACACAAAGAGAGAGAGACTCACAGAGACACAGGGAGAGACAGAGAGAATCAGAGAGAGAAGAGATTGATTGATTGATCTTTATTTCAAAGGGGTTAAGAATTGGGCACGCAGGCCCGTCTGACATTCTGCCCTTTATCATACATCTTTCACTCTATTCCAGACATTCTACAAATATGCTGTTCATATAACAAACATAACTAACATTGAAGCTGAGAGACATAAAATAAAATATAACATTTACGTTTCGCTCTTAAACATTCACTCAGTACAGAAGTAACTACATACATTATAAATGACTATCTACTAAACAAAATTTTCGGGACTATTCAGAAAACAATTAATTGTATTCGGTGTCTGTAAGAGCAGTTTAAGATAGCTTTTAAGTTTTATAATTCATGGAGGCATGTAATCGACATCAAATAGATATTGGAAAAGCTTGTAGTTGTAGGAAGGAGTATAATTTATATTTTTTATATAGGATGGGAGGGTATTCCAAAGATGAGCAGCAGAATAACTAAAGCTTTTCTTGTAAAGATCAAGTCTAGGTTTTGGAAGACATATGTTGTTCAAGCGTTGGCTGCACTTTGGGCTAAATTTAAACAGGTTCCATAGATAAGGCGGGAGAGAGACATAGAGAGAGACAGAGGGAGAAACAGGGAGAGAGAGACAGAGACTTAGAAAAATAGTCAAAGTGAGAGACAGAGAGAGACAGAGACAGAGAGAGACAAAGAGAGACAGAGACAAAGGGATACAGACAGAGAGAGACAAAGAGAGACAGTGACAGAGAGAGAAACTGAGACGGAGAGACACGGAGACAGAAGGAGAGTCAAAGTGAGAGACAGAGAGATACAGACAGAGAGAGACAAAGAGAGACAGAGACATACACAGAAAGAGACAAAGAGAAAGAGAGAGAGAGAGAGAGAGAGAGAGAGAGAGAGAAGGCGAGAACACAGAGTATCACTTATGAAACTCATCATCATCTTGTTCCACACCCCATGAAAGATCAACGACAATGTATCTTTACCTTGCTTGATCTTCCCCTTTCATAATATACCGGGCCCAAGTTCTATATTTCTTGATGTTCTCCATCAATCTCTAACCTTGACGTCCCCTTCCTGTTTTCCCTTGAAGCTTCTAAACCATAAAGGAATACTGAGTATACAAATCTTGTAGAAAGGTTTTAATATATGTATATTTTAGTCTGCTGAACGCCCAGTAATTCTGAGGCTCAGACTAGCATGGAGTTTGAAATAGCTCTTAAAGTATAGAAAAACACTGAATGAATTTGTGAGGAAAAGACAGATAAGACTGGATAAGAAGTTAGATTTTTATCTCTTATAGGAATAAACAAAAGGTTAATGTGAATACTGTAGGAAAAAACTTGGAAAGAAATATCAGAAATTTGAATCTCATTTCAGAGTTATTCTCCCCTTACATCCGGTATTAAGAATTTGAAGTATTACACAAGGAAGTTCGTATCGTGCACGTTATGAACTCTTGCGAAATGCTGAGTTAATCCCCGACACCGAATCCGATTCCTGGAATCATGAAGCGAATATAAATAACGAAGAGGAGAGAATGTCTTGGAAGATTTTAACAAAAACATGGAGTTTAGATGAGATTATGAAATACGTATGTAAAATGCCTTTTTATTTCAGTGTTATAGGCAATATATATATGATCCTCTTATTTTCTGTTTTGTTTGTTTTCTGTTTTATTTTCTGTGTTGTTTTCTGTTACTGGCTTTAAAAAATCTTTCCGTTTTCGCTTTTCTATTTTTTTTATCTTTCCTGTTTCTTCTTTACCTTTCATACTTTATCTTTCCTGTCTTCTTTTTGGTTTTATCTTTCCTGTTTCTTTACTATCTCTTTTTCATTCTAGTCTTTTCCATTCTTAATCTTTACTGTTTTACTGTTTCTTTTTTATCTTTAGTCTTTCTTTTTATCTTTACTGTTTCTTCTTTATCTTTCCTGTTCTTTCTTTATATTTTCTGTTTCTTCTTCATATTTAGTGTTTCTTCTTTACCTTTCCTGTTTCTTTTTTATCGTTCTTGTTTCTTCTTTATCGTTTCTTCTTTATCTTTCCTGCTTCTTTTATCTTTCATGTTTCATGTTTCATATTTCTTCTTTATCTTTAGTGTTTCTTTATCTTTTCTGTTTATTCTTTATCTTTCCTGTTTTTTTAATCTTTAGTATTTCGCCTTTATCATCTGTGTTTTTATTGTTCATAACTTTCTTTTTATTTTTCTATGTTATCTTTCTGCTTTTCTTTCTCTTTTCAGCATTAACTAACATCTTTTCTGTTCTTCCATAATCTTTTTTCCCTCTTTATGTAATTCTTCTTTATTCTTTATACTTCGTTATTTTTGTGCCTTTCTTATCTTTTTATGCCTTTCATTTCTTTTTCAGTTCCACCACTTTCTTCTTCTTCTTCTTCTATCATCCTGGAACTGCAAGCTTGAGTTCTTTACAGTAGATGCAGTGAAGATTTTGAGACACAGCATTGTGTGGGTGTGGGAACAAGTTACGGGCGTTTTTTTATATCTGGTTGGAGCGTAAGCGCAGTGGGTGTGGAATACTTCTTTAACAGACTCCTCCACCATGGGAACTACGGCGATCCCTGCCTCAGTACCCAAACTAGGCCTCTTACTATGAGTATGAACAGAGAGGTGGGACAGGGTCTTAGTCGGCTATGATACTCCAACCATGACGCTACCATTTCAGTTTGAGTAACTGACTGTGAAATGGGACAGCATCACCACCTCTCTTTTTCTACTACGAGCCATGGATATGCCCCAAGTCGTGCCGTGATACAGTCGAGTGATTTATTGTTGCTTTCCATTTTTATGAAGATTCGTTACATCGACGATGCTTTAGCGGAAAAAAGAGATGGAAGCGATGGTTTGTGGGAAATTATAGTGAGCTGCCGAGGAAGCGAAGAGCTGAGGGCATGACCGACAATCTAAACACCACATATCCCGGAACAGGCATCCTGTCTTGACAAGTTTACATCTTTTGTTTAGCTGTCAAGAAAGTCAACTTCTTTAACGAACAAAGCACTTGACTTTAACGTGGATTCTTTTCTTTTTAAGCTGTTTAACTTCATTCATTGTCTGTGGTTTTATTTGTCCTCTGTTAACTTTATTCATTGTCTATCGTTTGCTTTGTACTCTGTTAACTTCATTCATTGTCTGTGGTTTTATTTGTACGCTGTTAACTTTATTCATTGTCTATCGTTTTCTTTTGTACGCTGTTAACTTTATTCATTGTCTGTGGTTTTCTTTGTCCGCTGTTAATTTCATTCATTGTCTGCCGCGTGTTCAGACTATGAGTGTCACTGTTCTCTATTTCACGAACTCTTAGATTTTTTTTTTACTCACAACGAGCTCTTCTCTTTTCCCATGCCACTTTGCTGTCGTTTAAAATTGTTTTTATCTCTCTATGCCCCTCTAAATGTTTTTATCTCTCTATGCCCCTCTAATTGTTTTTATCTCTCAATGCCCCTCTAATTGTTTTTATCTCTCTATGCCCCTCTAATTGTTTTTATCTCTCTATGCCCCTCTAATTGTTTTTATCTCTCTATGCCCCTCTAATTGTTTTTATCTCTCTATGCCCCTCTAATTGTTTTTATCTCTCTATGCCCCTCTAATTGTTGTTATCTCTCTTTGTTCCTCTAAATGTTTTTATCTCTCTATGCCTCTCTAAATGTTTTTATCTATTTTGCCTCTCAACTGTTTTTTTAAATATCTCCGTGCCCCCCTCTGTTTTTTATCTTTCTGTTACCCTCTGTTTTTTTAAAAATCTCTCTGTGACCCCTGTATTTCATTTCCTCTTTGAAGTTTCCAGTGATTACCATACTGAAGTTCTCTGTCTTCCTATGCCATGTTCAAGTAAGAGACTTCACGTGTGGCCATGTTCTACTGCTTGAAAGTGTCCACAACCTAACAATATATTTACCGAGGACCCCCTCCAAATCAGCTAACCAACCACACACACACAAACACACACACCTCACACACGCACGCACGCACGCACGCGCACACACGCTCACGCACTGCTTACCATATTGATTAGCCATTTTGATTTCATTCATTGCACATCAGTCCTCCCCCCGGGAACTCTCATTTGAAACAGGGGAAGTCTTTTGTACCCCCCCCCCCCCCGGCTTGGGCCTACATCTAACTCTAGGCTGTCCTCGTAATCTTCCTTTCATCAATAAAGCACGATATTCTTCTTCTTCTTCTTCTTCTATCATCCTGGAACTGCAAGCTTGAGTTCTTTACAGTAGATGCAGTGAAGATTTTGAGGCACAGCATTGTGTGGATGTGGGAACAAGTTACGGGCGTTTTTTTATATCTGGTTGGAGCGTAAGCGCAGTGGGTGTGGAATACTTCTTTAACAGACTCCTCCACCATGGGAACTACGGCGATCCCTGCCTCAGTACCCAAACTAGGCCTCTTACTATGAGTATGAACAGAGAGGTGGGACAGGGTCTTAGTCGGCTATGATACTCCAACCATGACGCTACCATTTCAGTTTGAGTAACTGACTGTGAAATGGGACAGCATCACCACCTCTCTTTTTCTACTACGAGCCATGGATATGCCCCAAGTCGTGCCGTGATACAGTCGAGTGATTTATTGTTGCTTTCCATTTTTATGAAGATTCGTTACATCGACGATGCTTTAGCGGAAAAAAGAGATGGAAGCGATGGTTTGTGGGAAATTATAGTGAGCTGCCGAGGAAGCGAAGAGCTGAGGGCATGACCGACAATCTAAACACCACATATCCCGGAACAGGCATCCTGTCTTGACAAGTTTACATCTTTTGTTTAGCTGTCAAGAAAGTCAACTTCTTTAACGAACAAAGCACTTGACTTTAACGTGGATTCTTTTCTTTTTAAGCTGTTTAACTTCATTCATTGTCTGGGTTTTATTTGTCCTCTGTTAACTTTATTCATTGTCTATCGTTTGCTTTGTACTCTGTTAACTTCATTCATTGTCTGTGGTTTTATTTGTACGCTGTTAACTTTATTCATTGTCTATCGTTTTCTTTTGTACGCTGTTAACTTTATTCATTGTCTGTGGTTTTCTTTGTCCACTGTTAATTTCATTCATTGTCTGCCGCGTGTTCAGACTATGAGTGTCACTGTTCTCTATTTCACGAACTCTTAGATTTTTTTTTTACTCACAACGAGCTCTTCTCTTTTCCCATGCCACTTTGCTGTCGTTTAAAATTGTTTTTATCTCTCTATGCCCCTCTAAATGTTTTTATCTCTCTATGCCCCTCTAATTGTTTTTATCTCTCTATGCCCCTCTAATTGTTTTTATCTCTCTATGCCCCTCTAATTGTTTTTATCTCTCTATGCCCCTCTAATTGTTTTTATCTCTCTATGCCCCTCTAATTGTTTTTATCTCTCTATGCCCCTCTAATTGTTTTTATCTCTCTATGCCCCTCTAATTGTTGTTATCTCTCTTTGTTCCTCTAAATGTTTTTATCTCTCTATGCCTCTCTAAATGTTTTTATCTATGTTTGCCTCTCAACTGTTTTTTTAAATATCTCCGTGCCCCCCTCTGTTTTTTATCTTTCTGTTACCCTCTGTTTTTTTAAAAATCTCTCTGTGACCCCTGTATTTCATTTCCTCTTTGAAGTTTCCAGTGATTACCATACTGAAGTTCTCTGTCTTCCTATGCCATGTTCAAGTAAGAGACTTCACGTGTGGCCATGTTCTACTGCTTGAAAGTGTCCACAACCTAACAATATATTTACCGAGGACCCCCTCCAAATCAGCTAACCAACCACACACACAAACACACACCTCACACACGCACGCACGCACGCACGCGCACACACGCTCACGCACTGCTTACCATATTGATTAGTCCTCCCCCCGGGAACTCTCATTTGAAACAGGGGAAGTCTTTTGTACCCCCCCCCCCCCGGCTTGGGCCTACATCTAACTCTAGGCTGTCCTCGTAATCTTCCTTTCATCAATAAAGCACGATATTCTTCTTCTTCTTCTTCTTCTTCTTCTTTCCGTACACAGAAGCTGGCTAACGAAGTTAGCTGCCAAACCTGGCCCAGCATTTCTTCCTCAATCTCACTCACGTCAGCCGCCATTTATCTACCTCTAAAGTGCCAGGGCTATCTATTTTTCTTGTCCCTCACTTAAATCTTTCAATATTCTCTTAACAGATTATCATTTCCGCCCCCCAATACTGCAATGTTTCCCGGCCGTGACCTAGACCCCGAATATTGGGATGCTGCTCATCGATCCCAGGGATTCATGTCATGAATATTAACTCTCCTGCACGTCGGTGAACTTGAGTCCTGGTCTAGAATTATGGCTTTTATATATATATATATATATTACGTAATAGCCCGAAACACTAGAGAGAATCGGAAGTGGGGGGGGGGGTATCTTTATGTGATTCATTTATATGTTATGCTTCCTTGAGTGGAAAGAGGCGGTGTGAGAGGGTTAAAGCGTTTTGTTGGCGTCAGTGATACATGAGGAACTGTCTGATAAATGAACTCAGGGAGTCGGTAGCAGTGTTATAATCTTTTCAATATAGGACTCTGTCTACACCCGGGGGGGGGGGGATATTGTAGTGGTTGATAAGTGAAGAATAACCTTTACATATGTAAGGAAGATAGTGAGGGGAGTGAGGGATGTGTGAGAGTGGTAATTAAGTAATTAAATTCTTCATTTGCTAGGAATGTACTGTGGAGTTACATAGTGAAAAATGACATTACATAATGGAGAATAACCTTTACATAATGGATTTTAACTCTCATTTAGTGGAGAGTAACCGTCTCTTAGCGAAGAGTGAAGAAGCTAGGGGTGAGTCTAGATGAGGGAAGAATAAGCTCACAGTCTGGGCAGAAGCGACGAACGCACAATCAACGCTTTGATAGAGATAGTCAGTACACATACCTTTCATTGGTTACTGGAAAAGGCATCGGAGCAGATATGGGAATGTCCTGACTACGTTGAAACTACCTCCTGCGAGCAATCACAACCAGTGGCTGAATCAATAGCGGGGCTGTTCTCATATCAGATGTTCTGGGTTCTAGCCTCGCTACTTTCGCCCTTAGCTTCACTTAAATGTAAAAAAAAAATTCTTGGCACTTTGTTGTGTGCGAAAATTGTCTCCGAGAAAGGAAGGCACAGCAAGGTGCATTGGATTACACCGAATACAAGATTTTAATGGCGTGAAAGAAAAATAGGATTTAATGCTGAACCAGTATTCATAGAGCTTGGTTACAATCTGTTGTAGAATATATGGAGGAACAAACAGCGAACAACGTTGGGAGTTACGCACACGAACTGTGTCTTCAGCTTTGTCGAACACACCAGCAACTCACAGACCTCTGGGAGTCATGACCTAGAGCAGCTCTTCCCAGGCTTGTTCAGGCTGCTCCCCCTCCCCTTTTTTCCCAGGTCACATCCTCAAGGGGGAGAGGGGGCCCTTCCCCATGTACTGCTCGTACAATGACCTATTAACTAGGTCATGCATTACATAATTAAAAACTTCAGGCAGCAAAACAGTTTATTTAACAATATGAAGGAGTACATTTATAACTCACATATTACATTCATTTTCTCAACTTTAAATGTGATGAATGAGTTTCATGTAGGGCCACATAATTTCTCAATATCAGGCCGAGAAGTGATAACAAAGGTATTACTCCTCCCCCCTCCCCCCCCCCCACCCGCTGCTTCGTTTTCCCTCAACGCCCTCCTACTGACCCTTTCTCTTTCGGCGCCCCAGTTCTTTCCAGCGCGCACAGGGGGGCGTTATCGCCCACTCTGTAAAACACTGATCTAGATGGATCCACTCCCCCCCCCCCTCCCATCCTTACGGCAGCAGAAGCAGAGTCGAAACGCTTGTTTGAAGAGGGGTAGAGGGTTGGATATCTCTCTGACGATGTGAGGAGATTTGTTCACCCTCTGCAACAGAACTTCCTGTTATAAATATGGAACTGACAACATGAACGCCGACACTAATAATAATAACAACAACAATAATAGTAATTTAAAGATTCAAATTAAGCAGCCAGCACAAATGAGAAAAAAATGCATCAGTTATAATTCGTTGTGTCATGGGACGATATCTGAGCCTGGGATCAGATAGTTTAATTAAATAGTGAGTGAGTCATGCTGTGTGCCATCTTAGCACGAACCATTCTCTGGTCTGTTACCTTCTAGAGCAGAGGTTACCAAACTCTCCCAGTTTAATGTCAAACAGGTTTATCAAATATTGAAATTGGGACATACGTGTTCGATCCAGCAGCGGAAAAATTACGCTCTCAGAAATGGATAAATGGACTCGCCAAGACTTCAGCTACACCCTACGGACCCTTCGTGGTCGATCGGTGTGCCACGGTACACCCGGTTAGCAATCTCGACTCTAGAATGTGATCTCATATTGTTAAATGTTTACAAAAAATAAAGCGCTGGAAGTGTACAGAGTGTGTCTTAGTTCCATGCTGTATCAGTCTTTCGTATGTTGTCCTCTGTCTCTCTCTCTCTCTCATTTAGTTTGTCCTCGCCATCATGTGGTGCTTAGTTCAGTTGTCTGCCATTTTCAGGTCTCATCTATTGAAAATCATCGTTTAAAATCGGGTAAAATCGTTCTTCTTCGGTCATCCAACAAACGTCTGTGGAACGTAGGGGGAGTATAGATTTATTATAAGCACTGGAGTTTATCAACCTCTATCGGGCCACCTATTAGTGCTGTAGTTCTTACATTTCTGTGCTTTGGCCATGGGTCCTCTCTTCGGTCTGATAAGAGTTGTGGATCTTCTTTGTGGTCTGACAACATCTGTGGACACTTTATCCGGTCTGACAACAGCTGTGAACCCTCTTTCCGGTCTTACAACGGATGTGGAGCACTCACTTAAAAACAAAACAAAGAACCAGTAAACAGAACCAAGATCTATGCGCTGCTCGTGTATTCTCACACTTCTTCTTTGAAGTCAGTGGGTGTCCGTGAACCAGAGGTTCTGGCGTGTCATCCTCTGATGCGGAACCTTCTAATGTGTTATATTCTAAAGCATCATCCTGTGTGTCATCCTTTCTAAGTATCTTCCTGTAGTGTTTCATCGTTTAATACATTCATTTCACTTATCACCATCTGATAATGCCTTGCTCCAGTACGCCATTTTCTTTGCATACTCTGCAGTACAGCTCTGGAACACACTCCCTTACCATTTAAAATACATTAGTAATACTTCATTCTTTAACCCAAACCTTTTTCAATAATTACTTTCTTGCAACTATATGCCTCCATAGAATAACCAGTATCCTCTCGATCCGTGGCTCGCCAGCCATCAAGTTCTAAAAGGACATAGTTCTAAAAATAACTTGTTAGATCTTGTTAGAAATTATTTTAATGAATGTTAAAGAATATTTGTTAGAAGAACTGAACTGAAAATCTATTTCTGTTTATGCATATGGCTGTGGGTGTGTTCGCATGCGCTATCTTGTTAGATCAATTATCTCTTCTCTTATATTTGCGAATGTAATAGTTTAATTTTGCATTTTTTAAATATATCATCCTTCTAGTATTTTATCCTTCTAGTAAATTATCCTTGTAGTATATCACCATTCTAGTAAATCATCCTTGTAGTAAATCATCCTTCTGGTAAATCATCCTTGTGGTAAATCATCATAATAGTGCATCATCTTTGTAGTAAATCATCCTTTCCTTCTAGTAAATCATCATTATATTATAGTATCCTTCTAGTATATTATCGTTCTAATAAATCTTCCTTCTAGTATATAATCCTTCTAGTATATAGTCCTTCTAGTAAGTGATCCTTCTAGTATATCATCCTTCGATAGACTGTAACATTCTTTATCAATAAGAGTAACATACCCTGCTTTCTATGCTAGAAGTTGCATGCATAAGATGTCCCAATACTGGGGAAACAGATACGTGGCTGAAGTCAAAATAAAACTGCTAAACTCATCAGTCAGTCACTCAGTCAGTCATTCAATCAGTCACTCAGTCATTCAGTCAGTAATTTGCATGTACCTTGCGGAACTTTGCTACCCTAACAGCTCTTCTGTAGGCCTCTCAGTATTAAGCAAGATGCCCTGCTGCTGATGCATCCATTTGCAGAAAATCATCATCAGACCTATTTTATCCCAGTTGAGCATAAGGCACCAAGAAAGGTTGCCCAGCCAAACCTGACTTGAGCAAGCCAGGAATACCTCAGACCACGTCTTTCTCGCTTCCTTTAGTTCTTCCTGTGCCTCTCCAAGTTTCCAATGGCCTGCTCCTTGATGTGTCCAAGCCAAGGTGGCATGAGGATGTTGTTTTTTCTACCATTCGTTGTATGTGGCCCAGCCATTTCGTTGTATGTGGCCCAGCCATTTCAACCTCCGTCTTTTGACCTCTTTAGTAATTTTCTCAATGTCGGTTCGTTTAATTAATTCCTCGTTTTTTTTAAGACGAGGAAAACAACAGGCCGTACCCCGGTGGTATTGCAAACCGGGTCCACCGGTAACAAGATGTGGACCATACCCCCGGCATTCAATGTGCAGGGCAGGCCTCGGGCATCTCGTTTAGTTCAAAAATAACCAGGCTTTTGTTTAACCAAAGGGCATGTTGACCAGGGTACCTGCCAAGAGGACACTTTGACCTCAGCCACTTTGATCTTAGCCGAAAGGCCGAGAAGCGGTTTTTTTAAAATAACTTTATTTACATTTCAATAATTAACAATTTCATAATCAATTGAAATGATGTGAAGTGGGGATGATTGCCCGGGGAGTGAAATAATGAGATGGTGGGCTTTTAGAAACCATGAGGTGATAGCGTGGAGTATGATAAAGTAAATACTTTATACATAAAATGTGAAAACACAGTTGTACAGTAATAGTATCACCCACACACGCACACACACACACACACACACACACTCTCTCTCTCACACACACACACGCACACACATATCAGATTGGCACTAATTTCCAGAAAAAGGATAGAAGAAGCGAAAAAGAAAAGAAAAGAGGGAAAGAGAGGGCATAAAAATATATGTTAAAAGTGGAAAAAAGAAATCATTATCAAGACTGAAACTGAATCTTTCACCAGAATATACAAACACTTCTTGTAGATAAATGAAAGATATGAGAAGGAAAATGAGAAGAACTGAATTAGAAAGTAAAAGATACTTTTTATTTCAAAGAAAATGGATATATAAGGGAGAAAAATCTTTAACTCGTTTCCAGAAACTCTAGCCTCCCTTTATCGAGTAGGTAAATAAAGGGGAGTAATGTAGTTATAGGAGGGACGTAACTTTAGTGTCGAGACCTCCAGACAGTCATCAAGACACTTGCGCTTTTCCTTACCGCCCCTCTTCTCTCTCTCTCTCTCTCTCTCTCTCTCTCTGTGTGTCTCTCTCTCTCTCTCTCTCCTAAACTATCCTTTCTTTAGTGCCCTCCGCTTCCTGCCCTACAGCCAGTCAGCGCCATGTTTCCTCCAAATCCAGACAGACCCACCAGGAAAAGACATCTGCGCTGACCCGCCTCTCGTAAAATGATGGTAATCACAAACCCCACGGGGCTGATTCGAGGGGGGAAATACCTTAACCAAAATTACATGGCACAAATTCCAAGCAGCCTTGACATTTGGTCTGCCTGGGCTTTCATTTCTTCTCCGCTTTTCTTTTCCTTTCATATGCCTGTAGAGTCTGTTCAGAATTCTGCTGTATGTCTGAAGTTAAGTAGTTATATCTGTGCCTCAATAAAAAATTCTTTGGAATTTTCATAAAAGTATGGCGGTTAAATTACACTCTTTCGAAAAACAAATCCCCAAGAGAATATCGGTTTAAAGTGGAACGAATTCATGTACAACGCAGAGATAAGACAGATGAGCAAACAACAACCTGTCTCATGGGTGATCAGAAAAAAGGAGATGGACATATAACGGTCACGTGATGAAAAGAAACAATCAAAGGATCCCAAAATAAGCTATCAAATGGAACACAACAAATCAAAGAAAATGAGGTTGACCACATGAAACTCTAAAGAGGACACTGCTAAGAGAGGCCAAATTAGTAGGCATAAAATCCCTTGATGAGATTGAAAAGCTCAACGAAAACAGGAAAGCTTGGCGAACCCCATGTGACGTCTGACGGCACGGGAAGGATGTAAGATATAAAATGGCGGTTAAATGGAAACCCAAAAGACGGGGTGGGGAGGGGGGTCAGCCTGTTAAATGTCCGGGGCTTTAAGGTTTCTCTGGTTTGATGGAAAGAAGAGCCTGTGGCAAGGCAACAGAAAGAAAACAAAGTTAATGTTTACTAAGAGCTTACATATTCACTGTGGCAAGGCAACAGAAAGAAAACAAAGTTAATATTTACTAAGAGCTTACATATTCACTGTAGCAACGCACGGATGTGAAACATGGGCACTTAACAAATCACTAGAAAAGAAAATAACAGCATTTGAAATGAAATGTTACAGAAGGGCACTTCTATCATGGATAGAAAGGAAATCAAATAAAGGGATACTGACGGGATTAGATAAGTGTTTCTTAACCCATGGGCCGTGGCCCAAAGGTGGGCCGTGACAAGGAGTATTGTGAGCCGCGCTGAAGTCTCAAAGTAGCAACAAGAAAAAAGTAGACAACATAACAAATTATTCCGCATTTTTCACGCAATGCATAGGGGCAGACTGCACGGACGCAAGCCGTAGAATTGTAGGTCGCTTTATTAGTATGTCCACAGGGCTGCTATTGGAGAAAGGATGGTCCAGACAGCGTTTCTTCCAGCATCAAACAGAAATGTGACATACATAAAAAAGGCATCTCTTTTGAAATGCAAAACCGGCATCTTTCTGACTTCTTTTGCGTAGCAATGAATATGCAGTTAAACATGTAGATAAAACATCACATACTACTTTATAAAATTAGATTTATACCTTGCAAATATAACGCACTTTATTAGTGAGCCGCAAAAATGTTTGACTTTTAAATTTGGGCCTTGCAGCAAGACGATCTGAGAACCGCTGGATTAAATGTCTTAGAAAACTGGCTTGTAAAGCACCATCAAAATTAGGAAGCTGAGATACTTCAGCCACATCGAGAGACACAATAACTTGGAGAGGCTGATAGCAGAAGGTATAGCAGGTGGACTTAGGACATCTCGGAAAGTCTGTATGTGTCACTGCAAAACGCTGGTCAACTTGAGCAAGACCGTTTGGCATCCAGGTCGGCAGTGAGATGGACAACGTTCTAGAAAGGACACGTCTTATTAAACGCACACACACACACAAACGTACACACAGGCTTACACAATAAATTACTCTCAAAGATTCCGGTTAAACTGACAGAATCCTTTGTAATCATGATTGACAAACTAGAATTGATCAAGACCCTGTCCTGCTTCTTAGTGGTGGCTCTAGATACAGGTTTTTGTGCTTCTTGAGTCTGACTACCAGAGTATGGATCTTTCGGTGGTGGAGTTTACACAGAATCTAGTTTTATGTGTTCAGGTGTTGAACTACACGTAGAATCAAGCCAGGTAACTACCTATGGAGCTATACGTACAAACAGGCCACATAGACAGCTGCCTATGGAGCTATACGTACAAACAGGCCACATAGACAACTGCCTATGGAGCTATACGTACAAACAAGCCACATAGACAACTGCCTATGGAACTATACTTACAAACAGGTCACACAGCTGCCTATGGAGCTATACGTACAAACAAGCCACATAGACAACTACCTATGGAGCTATACGTACAAACAGGCCACATAGACAACTGCCTATGGAGCTATACGTACAAACAGGCCACATAGACAACTGCCTATGGAACTATACTTACAAACAGGTCACACAGCTGCCTATGGAACTATGAGTACAAATAGACCTTATAGACAACTGTCCATGAAACTATACATACAAACAGGCCACATAGACACCAGTCTGTGACTCAGTACTATTATATGAAGGTCATAGCCTCAGAACAATAGCTAGCCTTCCTTAGGGCCTTAAGAGTAAATATTATTCTGAACCATTCCCTATCGAACACAGTCACCATGACCATAAGAGAGTTTGGTTCCAAGTTCAAAGTTGAATTTTGTGGCCTCAAGTCTCTGCCTCTTGAAATCACAGCTTTTCATTCTTACATGTAAAAGAAAAAAACGCAAAATCATCGTTTCCATGAGGATACCGTGAAAGGCCCCTATTTCCAGGACCATCAGCACAAGAAAGTCTGATGTGGTCAGTATCATGCCTGGCCGCTTTTCCCAGATTTCTCTGGTACACATTTTTAGAGGCTGGGTGGACCCCCGGGCCTTTCTGGTGTGATGGTATGGGGAAAAAGTTCCTCATTGCTAGGATCTGAACTCGGTTCCCCCGGATTAGTAGACCGAGCTCCTAAAAACTCAGTTAACCAGTCGGCCCTTTGTAAGAATTAAAAAAAAATCGAGAAACTAAAAAGAAGAAGAAGAAGCAGGAGGAGGAGTAGAAGAAGTAAAAAGAAAGGAGGAGGAGGAGAAGAAGAAAAAGAAAGGAGGAGGAGGAGAAGAAGAAAGGAGAAGTAGAAAAAGAAGAAGAAGTAGAAGAAGAAGAAGAAGGAGGAGGAGGAGGAGGAGAAGAAGAAGAAGAAGAATAAGAAGAAGAAGGAGGAGGAGAAGAAGATGAAAAAGAATTTCCTCCGAGAATAAAGGCGAATATTTATACTCCTACTCCTCCATCTCAGTCCTATAAAACAAGAGAAAAAAACATGTTTTATGGAGTGGAGTGGATGAATAGAGGCAAAATATTTGACAGTCTCATGAATCATTTTGCGCCCGTTCACGAAGTATGGAAAGCTTGTTATTAATTAAGAGAACATTTTCGTGTAGAGAGTTGGCAACAATTTGACATCAATTCATGAATCTTGCGGTGGAGGTAAGGGAAATGTTCTCGCTAGCGTCTGAGATAAACACATCTCTAGCCGTTACAGTTAATATCCATTTGTTTTTACTTTCATTTCGTTTTGTTTGAAAATAATTGTGTTTAAAATTGTTAAATTAATGTATTTGTAATAAAAATGATGGTGACAGTAAGGAAATAATGTATTAATTTTGTGATACGTGAAAGTGTAGATCGGAAGTCATGAAAGTTGCCAAAGTTAAACAGGCTGTTATTCAAAAACTTTGTAAATAAGCATGCTATCATTCAAAGACTTTATGTATGAACAGGCTGTCCTTCATATATTTTATATTCATTCATTCATTTGCATGTCCCTTTCGGAGCTTTGCCTCCCAAACAGCACTCCTGTAGGCCTCTCGGTTGTGAGCAAGATGACCTGCTACTGCTGCATCCATTTGCAGATCGTCAACCATGTCTTGCAGCCATCTTCGTTTTGGTCTTCCTCTTTTTCTTTTCCCCATTATGTATCCTTCCAATACAGTCTTCTCTAAATTATCATGACGTTTAATGTATCAAAAATATTTAAGTTTTCTCTCTTTAATCCTCTTTACTAGCCAGCCTTCTTCAATATTAAGCTCTTGTAGTACGGATATATTTGTTCTTTTTTGTGTCCACGATATTTGGAGAACTCTTATATATTTTATAACACACGAATAATTAGTATATAAGAATAGAAAACTAAGTATAGAACTATACAAGAAGCCACTGCAGTAAAGATGTGATAACAAAATGTATAAACTAGGAAAAAAGTAGGAACAGCTTTATTATATAACGAGCACACAGTCGTTACGTTTCGGTTTGCATGTTAATCAAACAAAAACATATTTTACATGTATATACTTTATATGTATATATTTTAGATATATATAAATAGACAAGAAATTAGACTCTTTTAAAAATAAATGCCTAAAGAAAATACTCTGCATCAAGTGGAACGAATTCAAGAACAATGCAGAGATAAGACAGATGACTGAACAACAACCAGTCTCATGGGTGATCAGGAAAAGAAGATGGACATATGTTGGTCACTTGATGAGAAGAAATGATCAGAGAATACCAAAACAAGCTATCAAGTGGAACACAACAGGCCAAAGAAAAAGAGTCAGACCGCGTGAAACTCTGAAGAGGACATTGTTAAGAGAGGCCAAATTAACAGGCATAAAATCCCTTGATGAGGTTGAAAGACTCGCCGAAGACAGGAAAAATTGGCGAACTACTTTGCGAGCCCTATGTGACGTTTAACGGCACGGGAAGGATATAAGATATACGATAAGATATATTTTACACATTCATTATAACAGCTGATGGGAAATGTCACAATGAAATAAAAAGCAGACGTGCTCAGGCCAAGTCAGAATTCCAGAAAATGAGAAACATCTTGTGGAACAGATCCATATCAACGGAAACAAGATTCCGAGTACTTAAATCTTACATCGAGCCAATTTTGTTTTATGGATGTGAAGCATGGTTCATAAATAAGGTAGTACAGCAAGAAATGGAGGCCATGGAAATGTGGTTCATAAGAAGGATGTTGAAGTAAAATAGTATAATGCCTCTGAGGAATATTATTTGCTGTAACTCAACTGAACCCGTATTCTACTGAATGATTAGTCTTCTTGAGGAGTACAATTTTCCTTTCATCTTAGAAATTATTTCTTATTGTTGGTGCTATAAGACAACCTAATTTTCTCTGTTCCACACTAAGAAAATCCAACAAGACTCCCAGACTTTCAACTCCACAGAATAATACTGATACAACAACTTAATTGAACTTGACAGTCTTCCAACATAACAAAACTTGTCAAACAGTCAGAGTTTCAACAAAGCCAGTGGTGTAGTTTTTATATTCAGACAACACAAGTTTATTGATGGGTAAAAAGAGGGATGAAATTATAAGGATGGAAACGTAGCCCATCAGGCTGGTAAGACGTTTACAATGACAGTTAGAACATCAGTATCCGGGGTGAAGTATTCTACGCCATATGGGAGGAAAAAAACCTCACCATTTACAATAAAAAGACATCCTCACAAGAATTCCTACAGAAAAAAACTCTTCTAACTACCACCTTCAACTGTCTCAACTAAATCACTTCATCTTATCTAGAAACTGCATCTACCAAGATCTGTGACTGCAGAAAAAAACTATGTCTTCAACAAGGCTCTCAAAACACGTAAGGCTTCTTCTTCTAACACATCGTAAGGGTCCCCTTTTCCTAATCGTGAATGGTATTTATACTATCCCTACCCACTTAGTTTTCTCATGCTGCACGCTTATCTCAAGACCCCCGCTTACGCTCTCAACCAAAATACCTTTCAAACAAGGGTACTCACTCTATTAATTGTTTCCTGAGTACTAATACTGCTTATATCCCATAGTTAAGAGAATACTGCCATAGAAGGTACCATGGACAGCTAAGAAAACCAAAGAAGAAGTCTTAAGAGAGGCTGGAGTTAAAAGGCAAATTATAGCAAAGATCAGAGGCAGACAAGCGAGATTTGTAGGAACTTTTCTAAGAAGAGGAAAATTGGAACACATTGTGGCAAGTGGAAAAACTGAGGGAAGAAGAGACAGAGGAAGACAGAGAGAAGTTGCTGGATGGGCTGTCCGTGTGGCTAGGAAGAAAGTCACCGGCGGATCTCATAATCAAGTCTAAAGACAGGGAACTGTGGGGAGAAATGATCGCCTACGCCACGCGGCACGGCACTTGACTGATTAATTCATTTTACACAGCATTCTTGTGATGTATATTTATCTTCTCTCTCTATTTCTTCGTCCTGTGTGGTTTTGTATGATTAAAGCTCACGCCGAAACGTCGCAACTTTGTACTCGATAATTAATAAAACGGTTCCTACTTTTCTTCCTAGTTTTACAGATTTCAAATATTTTCACGTTTTTTAAATCATTCTGTGGTTTTGTGGTGATATCTGTTGGAACACTGTGCCAAGGCTTTAGAATTTAGACTTCAGAATCTTGTATATCTTAGTTGTCCGCAGTATGTGTGTCTTTTCTGCATATATATATATATATATATATATATATATATATAATATATATATATATATATATATATTTACCAGCTAATTTCTACAAGTATATAAATACATGTCTCTGAAATTGATATTCACTGCTTCAGGATATCTCCAGGCAGTGCCGTCTTAACGCATGGGCCCATCTAGCCCATGGAAATCTATGAATTCTTAACATTACTTGCATAGGTTAGAGACGAATGACGGGGGCCGAGTGCATTACTTTGCCCAGGGGCCCCGATGCTGTTAAGACGGCCCTGTCTCCAGGATCTTTTCCCTTGTCGATACAGACAAACGTAACTAAATAAACAAATCCATCAATCGTTGGCACATAGAGTTGATGAAGATGTAGATGATAACGTAGGAGATACTGACTGCTGGGCAGGCTACGCCTACCCTGTAACAAGTCCGGTTACATGTCTCACTTTGACTGACAACGTAGGCAAGGTTGACAGATGCAAAATCATATCTGCCTGTTCCAGTTCTTACAACCCAAGACATGACGATATTTGTAAATTCCATTCTACAGTAGCTACTTGACCAGACTAGCCAACACATGTCCCACTTGTTCACGTCCCAAACATACTCTGACCCTCCAGCGAGTCATGTAATCCTTTGCCTTCGGGAAATCCAGTGCCAGTTAGAACACGGACTACCTGACCTTACTAGACAGGACACACTTAACGCTCAGTAAGGAAAACCATGAGGAAAAGATAAAGGATACAAGATAAAGGGGAAAAGGTAAGGGATACAAGATAAAGGGGAAAAGGTAAGGGATACAAGATAAAGGGGAAAAGATAAAGGATACAAGATAATGGGGAAAAGATAAAGGATACAAGATAAAAGGGAAAAGATAAAGGATACAAGATAAAGGGGAAAAGATAAAGGGTACAAGATAAAGAGGAAAAGATAAAGGGTACAAGATAAAGGGGAAAAGATAAAGGATACAAGATAAAGGGGAAAAGATAAAGGGTATGGATGGGAGAAAGCAAAATTTTCAAGGAGTAAAACAAATGTCACAAGAAGAAACAGGCATTCAACATTCAGTGGCTGAGGGTAACTGAAGAAAAAGTCCAAAAACATAGACACAGTAAACAGATAAAATATTTAGATAAAGTATATATACAAAGTATATAAATAAAGTATATAGACATAGTATATAGACAAAGTATACAGACAAAGTATATACAGACATAGTATGTAGACAAAGTATGCAGACAAAGTATATAGACAGTATATAGACAAAGTATACAAAGTATCTTTACAAAGTATCTTTATAAAGTATATAGACACAGTGTATAGACAAAGTATGCAAACAAAATATATAGACAAAGTATATAGATAAAGTATAAAATATATAGATAAAGAATATAGACAAAGTATGTAGGCAAAGTATACAGACAAAGTATTTAGACAAAATATATAGACAAAATATATAGACAAAGTGTACATGCAAAGTATGTAGACAAAGTATACAGACAAAGTACTTAGACACAGTATGTAGACAAAGTATAGACAAAGTATATAGACATAGTATATAGACAAAGTATATAGATATAGTATACAGATGTAACAGGAAGGAACCGTAAAGAATCCAAAAATAAAGAGGTGACGTCATGGAAGGTATCACGTGAGCGCTAAAAAAAGAAAGAGGTTGGTCTAAACGGGGAAAGGGTCCTACATTCGGAGTGCGAGCATGTGGAACTTTCGGTAGATCTGCAACGGGACCTGGAACGGAGGAACAGGGACTCGGGAGCAGCAGAGAGCGAAGGCAAGTTGTACGAGTGAGTGGAGCCTGAAAAGCAAGTCAGTCAGGAGAATAAAATCATTCATGTGAACAGTCAGAATTCGCGCTCTATTGTGCTCAAGCACGAAACCTGTTGACTGGTGTTCTGTAGCGGGTCTTCGCCCGTCTCATGGGTGGCCTCATAGACGGACCACGCTGGGGTAGAACTTGAACATTACAAAAAGTGAGTGGCCCCGAGACTTGGGGGTCTGGACTTGTACCAATGCTCCATTCGATCAGCGATAACTGCTGGACAATACATCACGGCATGAAACTCTAGCGGGGGCCTCATATTTCCTCAACGCTCCCGAGGGCCTCTATATAGACAAAGTGTATAGACAAAGTATATAGACAAAGTGTATAGACAAAGTATATAGACAAAGTATATAGACAAAGTATGTAGACAAAGTATATAGACAAAGTATATAGACAAAGTATGTAGACAAAGTAAATAGACAAAGCATATAGACAAAGTATATAGACAAAGTATATAGACAAAGTGTATAGACAAAGTATATAGACAAAGTGTATAGACAAAGTGTATAGACAAAGTATGTAGACAAAGTATATAGACAAAGTGTATAGACAAAGTATATAGACAAAGTGTATAGACAAAGTATATAGACAAAGTGTATAGACAAAGTGTATAGACAAAGTATATAGACAAGGCATTTAATCAATGATTGAAGAATAACGTGACGTTAAGGAAAATAAGTCTATATGGAATACCAAAAACAAAATTGTCAGCATCATTAAGGACTTCTACAATGGGTATGTTTGTGTAGTGAAAACAGAAGAATGGATGAGCGAATGGTTCCAGATTGAAACAGGTGTGAAACAAGGATGTATACTATCTCCTTTGCTTTTTGAAATTGCAATAGACTTCATAATGAAAAAATGCTGCACAGGTAACACATGTATTGACTGGGTACATGGGACCCAACTAGAAGATCTTGATTTTGCTGATGACCTAACTCTTATCAGTAACAATGTGAATTCTATGCAAGAAAAAACAGATAACCTGTCTTAACTGGCTAGCAAAATAGGACTTGAAATTAGCAAGGACAAAACAAAAATAATGAAAATTCCCACTAATGAAAATGGAAAAATACACCTAGAAGGGACAAATGTTGAAGAAGTCTATCAATTTGCATACCTTTGCAGCTGCATAGACCAGGTTGGTGACACCAGAAAGGAAGTTAGAATTATAATTGCAAAAGCAACATCAATCTTCAATAATCTTGAGAACATATGGAATTCAAAAGTTATAAGCACATAAACCAAGTTAAAATTATTCAATTCAAATGTAATGTCCACACTCATTTATGCATGAAAAAGCTGGAAAACAACTTAAGAAATAGACAATAAATTAGACTCTTTTGAAAACAAATGCCTAAGGAAAATACTTGGCATCAAGTGGAACGAATTCAAGAACAATACAGAGATAAAACAGATGAGGGAACAACAATCAGTCTCATGGGTGATCAGGAATAGGAGATGGACATATGTTGGTCACTTGATGAGAAGAAATGATCAGTGAATCCCAAAACAAGCTAACAAGTGGAACACAACAGGCCGAAGAAAAAGAGCAGACCATGTGAAACTCTAAAGAGGACATTGTTAAGAGAAGCTAAATTAATAGGCATAATATCCCTTGATGAGGTTGAAAAGCTAAGCAGAAAACAGGAAAAATTGACGAACTACGTACCTTGGTGACGTTTAACGGCACGGGAAGGATTTAAGATATAAGATAAGATGGAAAATATGTCGTTTATGCTGATGTGGATTTGTGTTTTAGAAGTTTCATCTATATTTTGATGTGGGGTTCTGTTTTACAAGCTTCACCTTCTACATTTATGTGGGGTTCTGTTTTAGAAGTTTTATCTTCTTTGTTGATATGGAGTTCTGTTTTAGAAATTTGCCTTCCATCTTGTTGTGGAGTTCTGGTTTAGAAGTTCTGTCTTCCATGTTGATGTGGAGTTTCAGTTTAAAAGCTCTGTCTTCCATGCTGATGTGGAGTTCTGGTTCAGAGCTTCTGTCTTCCACGCTGATGTGGAGTTCTGATTTAGGAGCTTTGTCTTCTAGTTGATGTGGAGTTCTGTTTTAGAAGTCCTGTCTTCTATGTTGATGTGGATTTGTGTTTTAGAAGTTTCATCTATACTTTGATGTGGGGTTCTGTTTTAGAAGTTTTACCTTCTGCATTTATATGGGGTTCTGTTTTAGAAGTTTAATCTTCTGTGTTGATATGGAGTTCTGATTTACACATTTTATCTCCTTTGTTAATGTAGAGGTCTGTTTTAGAAGTTCTGTCTTCCATGTTGATGTGGAGTTCTGGTTTAGAAGTTCTGTCTTCTATGTTGACATGGAGTTCTGGTTTAGGAGTTTTGTCCTCCATGTTGATGTGTAGTTCTGGTTTAGAAGTTATGTCTTTCAGTTTTTATGAGGAATTCTAAGGTTGTGTTTGAGATAATTTTTTGTTGTTGTTGTTGTCCAGGTTGGTGTGACCATGTAAAATCATCTTTTCGTTGTTTTCTGTACATAAAGTAAACTATACGTATGTATTTGTGAAATTTTGCTATGTTTTCCAGACCTCATGCTGTAAGCATCCTAGAGGCTGAAAATTCTCATTGGAAGACTCATATGTGAGTGTATATGTGTGAGCGTTTATGTGTGAATACCGGGCCTGCTCGATATGTTAACAAGTTTCATTAAGCAATTCCTGAAAATAGTTGAGCCATTCTTTAAGAAATGAGACTAATCTAGTGGCCAGTTGTTAAGAGAAAATATCCTTTTATACTGATTAGTTTTATACATTAAATAATTGATAAGCCAATCAAATGGCAAGGATATATTTGTGTTTTCTGAAAAATCTAAATCATGTATGGTTCAGTTGGTACTTTATTATTAAATGCTACTTATTACAAACATACAATAGTAGTAGATGTCAGGAGCGAAATTCATCATCATTAGGTGCCGTGCCGACTGGCGTTGGCTATTATGTTTCTCCATAATACACGATCCTTCAGTGCAGGCCATCAGTTCAGTTGGTGAACTCATCTCTCACCATCCCGTCAGACTGTCCAGTATCATTTCTCCTGGTCTTCCCCTGGCTCTTCTTCCCTCTATTTTTCCTGTTGTTACAATATTTTCAACGACCCTTCTTCTCCTCAAGCATGTCCCATGAAAGTACATTGTCTCTCTTGTATTTTTTTACAAGATCTTTTTGTCTCTCCAGCTCCTCTCAGATATTCTCCATTGCCCAGGGATTTCACAACAATCTTCTGATAAACCATATTTCTGCTGCTTCCAATGATCTTTGCATGGATCTGCCTATTGTTCATACAATAATTAAAGAAAGATTACAGATCAGTTTTAACTCTCCTGGACGGCTGCCGTAAGTAAAGCTCGACCTTAATCCTTCAGTCTCAGCCCAGTCCATACTCATATCCAACGACACAGGGAGCCTGATAAGAAGTTGTAAATGACAATACTTTTTAAATAGTACCTTAGAAGAGTGTTATCCAAATGTCATTGGGAATTTGTTTTTGTCTTTTAAAATGTGAAATTATTTGTTTTAAACAAATATGTGAATTATTTGCCATAAGCAGTTCCTAAATCACGTATATTTTTCTTGTCCACATCACAGTTCAGAAAACTGTGGGCAGAAAAATATGTGAACATTTTCGGTTTAAAGAAGAAAAAACATAAAAGCATCATTTGAAAAGGGAAGTAAGGGACGTAACTGGGCTGGTAGAAGAGTTACCTTTCCTCGCTGAAGCAATGTAGCCGGCACAAGATTAGTTCCTTCCCGCCAAATCAGCTGTAAAAATAGGTACCTGACTCATTAACGTTGAGGGGAAAAAGTCTACGAAAAGGAAGAATATGCCTGCAGGGTGGGGCACACCACATTGCGCCAGCCCGTCAATTAATGAGATCAGTTCCATGAATAAGAAAAATATGGCGAAAAAAAAAGAAGCAAAGAAAAGCAGGCGCGAGAGTTTATCGTTAGCGTTTTTGTATGAATAAGCGTTCGAGACAAGAGAAACCAGTTATTTTAGTGATTAAAAAAAAACAACAACAAACCTTGCTGCCATTTTACCCCCATTATCGTGTGTGGCTGTTGCGCTTTGAACCGGTGCCATGAAAGAAGATTGAGTGAACTGGCTTGGTTATGTTCGTGCCTGGCCAGGGAAGTTAGAGATAAAGTGCGTGTACAGATTTATGTTGATTTTATAATGTTGGGTTTGTCCAGGTGCCTCCACAGATGATGATGTATTAGAGTGAGAAATAAATAGCTGGGGTAATATCTTTCTTTATTTAAAAACGAAGTAATAAGCGCCGTCGATGTGAAGATTTATGTGGGCTCCTTCAGTGAACACCTCAGTGATGTAGTAGTTCACTGTGATGTACACCGGGGGGGGGGGGGAATTTTTTTCGGACCGACCGACCCCGGGGTCAGCCCAGCCTAAAAAAAAAAGGTACCTGGGGCTTCACTAGTAAAACAAAGCCAGCGAGGATAAGGGCTGGCATTCCTACCTCAAATGCTGTAGTGGCTTAGAAATGTGAAGGCAGTAACACTTGACACATCTGCTACGTCATGCAAATGCTACGGGACATAGAGAAAATAAAAAAAGTAAAGGCAACGTACCTTTATATAGAGAGAATAAAATGGTAGGGGCAACGTACCCCTATATATATATATATATATATATATATATACAGAGAGAGAATAAAAGGGTAAAGGCAACGCACCTTTATATATATATATCTAGAGAATAAAAAAGTCTATATGCCTGTGAGACCTGGACACTTAACAAAACAGCTGAGAAACACATAAATGCCTTTGAATGTAAATGCTACAGAAGAGTTCTCCAAATATCGTAGACACAAAAAAGAACAAATATATCTATACTACAAGAGCTTAGTATTGAAGAAGGCTGGCTAGTAAAGAGGATTAAAGAGAGAAAACTTAAATATTTTGGACACATTAAACGTCATGATAATTTAGAGAAGACCTATTGGAAGGATACATAATGGGAAAAAGAAAAAGAGGAAGACCGAAACGAAGATGGCTGCAAGACATCGTTGACGATCTGGAAGTGGATGCATCAGCAGCAGGCCATCTTGCTCACAACCGAGAGGCCTACAGGAGTGCTGTTTGGGAGGCAAAGTTCCGCAAGGGACATGCAAATGAATGAATGAGAGAATAAAAAAGTAAAAGCAACGTTCAGTTCAATTCAAGTGCCATGTCGTATGGCTTAGG
Source organism: Achatina immaculata (assembly GCA_009760885.1). Lineage (NCBI taxonomy): Eukaryota > Metazoa > Mollusca > Gastropoda > Stylommatophora > Achatinidae > Lissachatina > Lissachatina immaculata. The sequence continues at coordinate 27,707,328 of CM019700.1, forward strand.
CGATCATTTCTCTCCACAGTTCCCTGTCCTTAAACTTGATTATGAGATCCGCCGGTGACTTTCTTCCTAACCACACTGACAGCCAATCCAGTAACTTCTCTCTCTCTGTCTTCCTCTGTCTCTTCTTCCTTCAGTTTTTCCAATTGCCAAAGTTGGCTCCAATTTTCCTCTTCTCAGGAAATGTCCCATAAATCTCGATTGTCTGCCTCTGATCTTTGCTATAATTTGCTTTTTAACTCCAGCTTCTCTTAAGACTTCTTCATTGGTTTTCTTGGCTGTCCATGGTACCTTCAATATCTTTCTTATAAACCACATTTCCATGGCCTCCATTTCTCGCTGTACTCTCTTATTCATGGACCATGCTTCACATCCATAAAACAAAATTGGGTCGATGTAACATTTAAGTACTCGGAATCTTATTTCCTTTGATATGGATCTGTTGCACGAGACGTGTTTATATATATATATATATATATATATATATATATATAATATATATATATATATAAAGAGAGAGAGAATCAAAAGGTACGGGCAGCGTATCCTCTTATATATATATATATATATATATATATATATATAGAGAGAGAGAGAGAGAGAGAGAGCGAGAATCAAAAAGTACAGGCAACGTATCCTTATATAACTGTAACTATGAGCAGTTGAACGTAAGAGTTATATCACTTTTCCATATAGTCGAGCCCCCTCCTTCCCTCCTCTCCAATTGCAGGTCATTGCACTTCTTGTATCGTTCCACTAACTTTTTCATTCCTTGTTAAAAGAATCTTTTAAACTGCTCATGAATGCAGATCTGCGCGGCTTCCTTCAACTCATCATGCCCGTTTCCTTCAATTCATCGTGGCCGCTTCCTTCAACTCATCATGGCCGCTTCCTTCAACTCATCATGGCCGCTTCCTTCAACTCATCATGGCCGCTTCCTTCAACTTATCATCAGAGGTGAACCTGCGATTCTTTACGCTGTAGTTACTCAACAATTTTCAAATTGCCTTTACTTCTTGATTCTGCCTCGTATTTATGAAACTGTAATTGTTTAGTTCATTTATCACTCTGCTAGACAGGCGCTAGAGGTCTTTATTCAGCGTACAAGATAGTAGATTCGTTCAAGATGGTACGTTACTTTCAAGTACAGATTTAGAATAAAAATATAACGCACTGATTTGAAGAATGAGAGAAGGCACTATCATGACGATATGCCGGGAGAGAAACTTTTATGTTAAATGTTTTTCAGAGTTTCAAACTCTTTTCTCTTCTGTATGAAACCGCCCCTACTCTGCTGCCTCAGTAACACACAATAATTAGTGTGTGGGTACACAACTATACACAAAGCACTGCAGTAAAGCTGCGATGCCAAAATGTATAAAACTAGGGAAAAAGTAGGAAGAGCTTTATTACTTAACGACTACAAAGTTGTGACGTTTCGGCGCGAGCCTTTATCAAACAAAAGCAAACAGGACGAAGAATCAGAGAGTATAGATTCACATGAATTTTATGTAACTTAAACAATAAAAAAATGAAAAAATGAATGGCTTATCTGAGGTTTTGGAACCTCACTGAATTACGATCGCTTACATGTCGTCGGGAGCATAAACAAAATGCACCTAAAGACAAAAATAAAAGAAAAGAGATGCAGAAATATGATCTTCTTCTTCTTCTTTGTTCGCTTCTACAACCAAGATCGCCCCGTGATCCTGCTGAATTTACTCCTGTGGTCCTCGATAGATCCCGTGGTCTCCTTGTGGTCCTTGAAAGGCCCACAAGAGATCTCCAAGAGGATCGCAAGAGGTTCGGAGTATCGAGGGGCCTGAATTCTTGGTGGGTCTCAGAAGCAGGATTGCGTGATACTGTAGTTTTCGTTGCACCGGTTTAATCTAGAGTTGGACTTTCTCATCGGAAAACCTCGACGTGTTTTGGATATTAGAGCTTTTGTCCAGGAGGACGAATCCTCGCCACTATTAAGTTTCACCCCTGGGTTGAGCCGGTTTAGGCGTATTATCTCAGTATGGGCGTGTTTAGGACGTGGCCGACCTTTAGAGCGGAGGTACCGTGACGTGAGTAGCCATCAAGTTTCACTCCTGGTTTAAGCCGGTTTAGGCATATTTCACCAGTATGGGTGTATATCGGACGTGGCCGGCCTCTAGAGCAGAGGTGCCGTGGTATGAGAAGCTCTTGCCGCGAGACTACTGGACATACCAATTAAGTTTCACTTTATCCTTTCCATCACCTTTTCACATTGGTGCCGCACGGAACCGTAATTTCTTTTTCGCATTTTCTCCATTGGTCGGGAGGAGTTTCACTCCATGCGCGGCATCAGAAGAATCTCGCTAGCAGTGTCTTAACTCCTGTGTTAAGTCGGTTCCGGCAATTCGGCCGGTATGAGTGCACATAGGACGTGACCGACCTCCAGAGCAGAGGTGCCGTGATTTGAGCAGTCCTGACCTCGAGGCTACATATTACTTCACTTAATCCTTTCTTTCACCTTTTCCACAGTGGATCCACGCGGCAACCCCATTCGCACCTATCTTCGCTGGCCGGGAGGAGTCCCGCTCCACGCACGGCAGCTGAAGAACCTCGCTAGCAGCGGGTTTTAAATCAGAGTTTTCCTTCTCTCAGATGAGCTACCAAACAAGACTCTCATCTACCCGAAACGTCTGGCTTTCAGGCACCAGATATTCGCCTTCGCCTCTTCTCCTGTCAGTTTGAACAGTTCCTCCACAAGAAGGCCAGAAGCTGGACTTGACTGTCAGAGGCTATTTGAGACGCACGCCTTGGAGACATTTAATTGGAGTGGAGAGCGTATCCTCCACCCCATCTCCGGCTATGACAGTTCTTAGAACCATAAATGTGATGTAATTCAATATTTCGTCCTAAAGCCTTAGACAGAGAAAAAGCTTTAGAGCAAAAACAATGGTAAACATGACAAGAACAAAATTCAGTAAAATGTCCGGAAAGCAGTATATGTACTCACACCATCTGGGGCTTGAGAAAAGGAGAAAGAAATGGAGGCGTTATCTCACTTTTGAAGAGGTAAAACCGCCTAAGCCGCTAACGAATGTCTCCACAATAAAGACAAATATTCCTTTCAAGGACATATCAAACCTGGAATGTGAGAGTATATTCCTGCCCTAAAGTCTACGTGTGAGATTACCAGAATACCTCTCATTTACTCTTTCTTTCTCTCGTTCTCTCTCTCTCTCTCTCCCTCTCTGTCTCTAAGTAATTAAGTTTATTTCATGTAGTTACATAAATCAGAGTGTGGAGTGTATGGACAAGAGATGGTTTATTATTTATTTATGTAATCATTTAATTGTATCCTCATGATTATTATGCTCATTAACAAATGCTGAATGACTGGCTGAGTGAAAGCTGTATGATGAAGGGCAGAATGTTAGACGGGCCTGTAAGCCCAATTCTTAACCCTTTGAAAGTAAAATATGTTCCTTTATCTATCTATCTATCTATCTATCTATCTATCTATCTATCTATCTATCTATCTATCTATCTATCTATCTATCTATCTATCTATCTATATCTATCTATCTATCTGTCTGTCTGTCTGTCTATCTATCTATCTATCTATCTATCTATCTATCTATCTATCTATCTATCTATCTATCTATCTATCTATCTATCTGCAAAGAGCAAAGACACTGTCCGTTTTGTCAGAGATCCGAAGTTGATATGCTAGCGTCAGGGTTGGTGAAACATAGCTGACCAAGACCCTGTCCCACCTCTCCGTTGGTACCCTCAGTAATAGGTCTAGCCTGGTTAATGAGGCAAGGGTCGCCATAGTCCCCATTGTGGTGTAGTCTGCTAAAAAAGCACCCTCCCCCCCCCCCCGCTTTTTAGCTGTACTCCAGGGCTGAAATAACATAGCTGCCATAATCCGCTCCCACGCCGTTACGATGCAGTGCCTCAACATCTCTACAGCATCGGCTGCAGAAAACGTTGTTCCAGGAAGATAGAAAGAAACACAAGACGTTCTGTCTCTTATTTCTCTTTCCCTCTTCTCTCCTCTCGCTCTCTCTCTCTCTCTATCTCTCTCTTTCTCTTTTTCTCCTGAAATTTTAACAATCTTTCAGTCACACCCCTTTACGTTACGTCCTCTACCCTATCCTACACTTTCTCTCTCTCTCTCGTTCTTTCTCCCGTTCTTTCTCGTTCTTTCTCTTTCCCTCGTTCTCTCTCTCTCTCTCTCTCTCTCTCTCTCTCTCTCTCCTGTATGCGACTTACATGAACTACAAACATTCCTGGACAGCAGATGTACTGATTTTAAACAATTACACATTCCATTCTTAACAGTCAGTGAAGTTCACAGTTATCTCTTAACCTTAAAAAACAACAATACAGCTGGACTTGATGATATTAGTAATAAGATCGTACGTTATGCTGCACCTGTCATTTCACATACACTAACATATATTTACAACCAGTGCATAGCAAAATGCTATTTCCCTGAGGCTTTTAAAACTGCTAAGGTGTATCCTCGCTTTAAATCTGGCTCATCCAACAATCCTACCAACTATAGACCAATATCCATACTATCGTCATTATCAAAACCACTCGAAAAACACATACACAAAATAACTCTACGACACATGCAAGAGAACAATTTACTCAGAGACAGTCAGTCAGGCTTTAGACCCAATCATTCCTGCCACACAGCTCTTACCAAAATTACAGAAAACTGGTTAGTAAACATAAATGAAGACAGACTATGTGGTGCCATCTTTGTCGACTTTAAAAAGGCATTTGATATGATTGACCACGATATTCTTGTAAGAAAAATAAAGACTTATAGACTGCACCCTGACCTAATAAAATTAATTGCATCGTTTCTTTCAGACAGACAACAGGTAGTATTCTTCAACAATTCTCTATCAAATTCTGCTAAAGTTGACACTGGTGTTCCGCAAGGTTCTATTCTAGGCCCGTTGCTCTTTGCTATCTATATCAATGATCTTCCACTTCATCTTAAACACTCTTCTTGTGACCTTTTTGCCGATGATTGCACAGTCTACACCAGTGACTACGATTGTGTTAATCTAGAATCAACTCTTCAGGTCGAGTTATACAATTTAATTGGATGGAGCAAAAATAATGGCATGATTATAAACACCGATAAAACAAAATCAATGCTCATAACAACGAGACAGAAACTACAAAATGCAACAAAAACAACACTTCGGCTCTGTACAGAAACATCACAGATAGAAAACGTTAGCGAGCACAAAACACTAGGTCTTATTATTGACCAACATCTGACCTGGAACTCTCATGTGCAATGTCTAACAAATCTCATCGCACAAAAAGTATACCAATTAGCTAAAATTAAGCACTTCATAGATCAAGACACTAGGAAGACATACTACATAGCTCATATACAAACACATTTAGACTATTGCTCAACAGTTTGGGATGGTTGCTCAGTGTCAAATACAAAGAGGCTTTGCTCTCTCCAAAAGCGAGCAGTAAAGCTCATTAGTGACAAAGATCAAGCACAAACAACTAATCATCACAAACGTATCAAAATACTACCCCTTAAGAACAGGTTCCTCTTCAACAAAGCCAAGTTAGTACATCAGATTCTTTCACGGCATGCCCCGCCTTATCTATGGAACCTGTTTAAATTTAGCCCAAAGTGCAGCCAACGCTTGAACAACATATGTCTTCCAAAACCTAGACTTGATCTTTACAAGAAAAGCTTTAGTTATTCTGCTGCTCATCTTTGGAATACCCTCCCATCCTATATAAAAAATATAAATTATACTCCTTCCTACAACTACAAGCTTTCCCAGTATCTATTTGATGTCGACTACATGCCTCCATGAATTATAAAACTTAAAAGTTATCTTAAGCTGCTCTTACAGACACCGAATACAATTAATTGTTTTCTGTATAGTCCCGAAAATTTTGTTTAGTAGATAGTCATTTATAATGTATGTAGTTACTTCTATACTGAGTGAATGTTTAAGAGTGAAACGTAAATGTTATTTTTATTTTATGTCTCTCAGCTTCAATGTTAGTTATGTTTGTTATATGAACAGCATATTTGTAGAATGTCTGGAATAGAGTGAAAGATGTATGATAAAGGGCAGAATGTCAGACGGGCCTGCGTGCCCAATTCTTAACCCTTTTGAAATAAAGATCAATCAATCAATCAATCAATCTCTCTCTCTCTCTTGTACCGAAGAATATATGTCTGCAATTTTACTTATTCATATAAAACTCTATCTCATTAAGACAGAATCTCTCATTCGTAGGCACATGACCTCCATACCTTACGGTTACCTCGGTAATCTCATGACTAGAATAGATCTTGAGAAAAGGAAGACATCTCCACCAGATTGTTAACTTAAACAGTAGGAAGACAAAGACTTCAAGACAAGAATAGATCTTGAAAAAAGGACGAAATCTCCACCAGATTGTTAACTTAAACAGTAGGAAGACAAAGACTTTATGACAAGAATAGATCTTAAGAAAAGGAAGATATCTCCACCAGATTGTTAACTTAAACAGCAGGAAGACAAAGACTTCATGACAAGAATAGATCTTGAAAAAAGGACTAGATCTCCACCAGATTGTTAACTTAAACAGCAGGAAGACAAAGACCATAAGTCCTGACACACATCAACAATCATTTATGTTATCATCATTAGATTAGAGGGAAGTTGATCACGTGCGCTCAATCACTTTCTCTAAACAAGGAGACAACTGAAATGAGAGATAAGATAGCAATCTCGAAAATCCGGGGTACAAAGGCACAAACAGCTTTTGGACTCTTCTGTGGAGCAGGAAGCTGATACGAAAATTCTGGGAAATGTAAACAATTGTTTTAGCAGAACAGGAGGTGAAATCTCCTTCCATAACAGGATGGTGTGACGTATCGGGGTTAAAAACAATACTCTTCTTCTTCTTCTTACTACTTCTTCTTCTTCTTACTTCTTTTTCTTACTTCTTCTTCTTATTTCTTCTGCTTCTTCTACTTCTTCTTCTACTTTTTCTTTCTGGGTCTTCTTCTTCTTCTTCTTTTTCTTCTTCTTCTTCTTCTTCTTACTACTTCTTCTTCTTCTTACTTCTTTTTCTTACTTCTTCTTCTTATTTCTTCTGCTTCTTCTACTTCTTCTTCTACTTTTTCTTTCTGGGTCTTCTTCTTCTTCTTCTGTCTCCCTGGCGGAGGTGTGTGCTGGTGTTCTATGCAGCCGAGTCGGTGAAGATGTTGTGGCAGAGAATGGGTGTGGGATTGTTTACGACAATTATGTTTTATTTATTTTAGTTCCTGTGAAAATGTTGGGACACAGGCATCGTACCAAATTTTCACTGAGTAATAGTGGCTTACCTGAAGACCTTGAGCTATATTGCCACCATGGGCACCTCGGTCAGCCCTGCTCATATAACCAGACTGAGCTTGTTACTAGGAGCACCAAAGGAGAGGTAAAATAGGTTCGTGACTAACTTTGGTTCACTGACCCCGTTATCAGTTCCGCGTTGTCTTTTCTAACCAACACGCTACGAAAAAACGCAAGCACTTGTGGTCTTCTAGATGCTCATCACATTGGAAGCTAAGGAAAGCAACAGTAAAACAAATGCGCCAGACTATCTACGTGAAATATCTTGTGTTTAGAAGTTGGAGAAAACGGTGAAGATTGAGTCGTGCTTTAAAATGGATTACAGGCAAACCTCGGTTTTGTGTTATCGAGACTTTTATCGTGTCAGCTTTACAGCTTCCTCGAATGTTCACGCCCAAGTAGGTTTCAGGATTAACGAACTCAGCGCTTGGCAGGGCATTTATGGTCACTGAGTTTGTTGCAAGACCTGGCTCAGCTAGGGAAGTCAGCTAGGGAAGTCAGCTAAGGAAGTTAGCTAGGGAAGTCAGCTAAGGAAGGTAGCTAGGGAAGTCAGCTAGGGAATTTAGCTAGGGAATTTAGTTAGGGAAGTTTAAAGTGTTCTTGATATGCGTAATGTTGCTTTTGCTTTCCACTCAATCCTTTCTCTGCATAGTAAGGTTTCTATTGGGTTTTTAAAACTCACGTTTTAAAGGAGAAAAAAAATGTTTGGTCCTTGTGGAGGTTGATGAGTACATTCTCACAGAACTATTTCCATCCATCCATCCATCCATCCATCCATCCATGTGATGATAGATGTTGCAGAGGTGATAGAACATTGAACGATTAGAGGTAACATAATATTGAGCGGTTAGAGGTAACATAATATTGAGCGTTTAGAGGTAACATAATATTGAGCGGTTAGAGGTAATATAATATTGAACGGTTAAAGGTAATTGAAGATTGAGAGGTTAGAAGTGACAGAACAATCAGCGGCAAGGTGTGACAGGACAGTGAAGCAACAGCATGTGACATATCAGTGAAGCGGCACGTGGTGACAGAGCAGTGAGAGGCTAGAGGTGACAGAACAAAGTGACAAAGGAAAGATTTGTAGTGGAGCAAGGGATGTAGACGAAAGGCAAGGAAGTCGCAGTCTGAGAAGTTTGGGACTCACTGTTAAAGATGACGCATGTCCAATTCTCATCAGACTTCCCCAGTGCCAGTGGCTTTTTATTGGTTTATTATGCATTTCTTTGTGTTCTCTACTTTATAAAAGGCATAAATCTGCCAGATAAGAACTTTCTTATTTTAGTATTGTTTTTTCTTCTGTGTTGTTTTTGAAAAAGTCGCTCTGGCGAAATATTGGAATGCTTTTGCTGGGGTTTTGTTTTTGTGTGAGTTTTTCAGTTTTTTATCAAATACATTTTCCGTGAGAGAGGGAAAAAAATAGAGACAGAGAGAGTGCGAAAGACAGAGAGACAGAGAGAGAATGAAAGAGAAAAAACGTGATTGAGAGAGAGAGAGAGAGAGAACGGGGGCCAACATACAAACTTTATTTTCAAAAGGGGTAAGAACTGAACATCCAGGCCCGTCTGACATTCTGCCCTTCATCACACATCTTTCACTCTGTCACAGATATTCAGAGAGATACAGAAAGAAGGGGGAAAGTTTCTGTTTCTGTGTTCTCAGTTTAAAACAGAGAGAGAGAGAGAGAGAGAGAGAGAGAGAGCTATAAAGAAAAACTATTGCAGGATACATACAGATACCTTGTCAGGCAATCAGGCAGTACGGCCATCAAAACCGCTAGAAGCCATTGGCTGGAAAAGAGACCCCGTAGACTGGCTGGCAGTTAAACGAATTAATGAAGCTCCCGCTTATTTTACAAGCTAATCGGGAGAAATGTTATTGTTTTGTGGCTCTGATATCAAAGATTTCCTGATAGTTATGATGGTCGCTAGTTTGATAGCGTCATGGGAGTCTGAGAACAAATTATTTCGCTTCGCTTTGGAATTAATTTCGCTAGATCAAGGTATCATCAAGTTGAAAGTGATCAAAGCTGCAGAGTGATGGAGGGGTATGATAACTGAGTGTATGAATGTTTGTGTGGTGTGTGTTTGAAACGGGCGGGTTTATTGGAGAAGGGATGATGTAAGGAAAGACACTGAGTGGTGAAGCTGGGATAAAAAGAAAGAAAGAGTAGAAGAAGTGAGTTGGTTTTGGAGACGGGAGTTTAGAAAAAGGCTTCTCCTATTTGTTGCCAGGGTTATAGGACCACAGATTCAGCTGTAGAGAACGTCTTTTTCTTCTTTTTTTTCATCCTCTTCCTTTTTTCTTTTTCTTTTCTCCTCCTCTTCCTTCTTCTTCCTTCTCCTCCTCCTTCTTATTTTCCTTCTTCTTTCTCCTCCTCTTCTTTCTTCTTCTTCCTCCTCCTCCTCCTTCTTCTTCTTCCTCCGTCTTTTCTTCTTCTTCTTCTTTTTCTTCTTCTTCTTCTTCTTTTCCTCCTTTTCCTTCTTCTTCCTTCTCCTTCTTCTTCCTTCTCCTTCTTCTTCTTCTTTTATCAGCCTTGGCTGTAATGAAAACATGCCAGGGCCGCAAAGCCTCATCATATGTTTTATTTGCATATTTTGCTCAGTATGTGGGGAAAAATTATGTGTAATATTTTAAAGTTCATATTTAGTATTGCTCTTTATCTGTAATGTTAACAATGTAACCCAAACTAGACAAAGATATCGGTCGCTTTCACCCACTCATCCAGACTAGACGAAAAGATCAGTTGCCTGCTCCCATTGAGCCAGACGAGAGAGAGAGCTCGGTCGCCTTCTCCCATTCATCCAGACTAGAGAGAGGGATGGGTCACCTTCTCCCAATCATCCAAAATAGAGAGAGAGAGAGAGAGAGAGAGAGAGAGATAGGTCGTCTTCTCCCACTCATCTAAACTGGAGAGAGAGAGAGATCAGTCACCTTCTCCCACTCATCCAGACTAGAGAGAGAGAGAGAGAGAGAGAGAGAGAGAATGGTCGCCTTCTCCCACTCATCCAAACTAGAGAGACAGAGAGATCGGTAGCATTCATGAATCTCATCGTCATCAGGTGCTCTTCCTGTGTGCCTCATAAATTTCTTTTTCTTCTTTCCTTCCTCCTTGGACCAGCTTTGGACTCTTAAGTATCGTTAAAGAGCTCAGGGTTATAGGCTGGTTCTGAAGCTCGGTTACAGCTGTGGCACGTGCTGACCCTCATTGTCTGGAGCGTATGTCAGGTGGTTGGGATATTCTGTGAGAATACTCGTATTCAGTCTTGGAGGAAGTACATCGATCCATCTTTTTTTTTTGTGAACGTCGGATGAAATAAGGAAACCCACTTTACATTGTTATCAGCACTGTTATCACCATTTTATTAAATTGTTATTGGAAATCCGAAGTTTTGGAGTGTGCTAATCTCTCATCAGTGAAGGTAGACAGCAGAATAGAAACTGAGATATAAAGATATGTGCAAGTCATCACTGGGAGATTTTTATATCAGCTGTGAGGTCCGGGAGAACTTGCGAAAAATGGAGACATGCGGAGATTGACTGGCATAAGGAGGAGTTGAGGACGAAATCTGAAGTTAGAGAAGACGCCAGCGAGTAGAAGCTGGACATTGCCACACACATTTTCCTTTCTGTTGCTGTGGCCAGCTATGCAGATCTAACATTGGTAGAGTCAGCCATGACAGCAGCTGCTGAGTAAGATGATGTTTGGCAAAATACTCACAACAGCTGGTATGTGTCTCCTTAAAAGCCTTCTCCTTGGACGAAAAGTTTCGATAAATTAATTGTCTGACGTGCTGATAAGAGTTATAAAGGTAAATAGAGGTGTATGGTTCAGTTTTACAAAACGACAAAGGGAATGAGGAAAATGAGAAGAAAACACAAATGGCAGAAAGTATGAAAGTAAAAGGATATAGATGAAGAGACAATCACATGTAAGGGAGTTGAAAATACAGTAATACTAGAAAAAAATTCCATAAAGAAGAAAGATTACAGAGTCTGAAAAGGAAAAGAGGGAGTTTAGTACGTCACAGTCAGTCAGTGAGTCATTCAGTCATTTGCATGTCCCTTGCGGAACTTTGGCTCCTTATCAGCTCTCCTATAGGCCTCTCGAATGTAAGCGAGATTCCCTGATGCTGATGCATCCATTTGCAGATTATTAACGATTTCTTGTAGCCATCTTCACCTTGGTCTTCCTCTCTTTCTTTTTCCCATTATGTACCCTTCTAAGATGGTCTTCTCTAAATTATCATGTCTTTTAATATGTTCAACATATCTAAGTTATCTCTGTTTAATCCGCTTTACTAACCAGCCTTCTTCAATATTAAGTTCTTGTTGTATGGTTATATTTGTTCATTTTTTTGTGTCCATGATATTTGAAGAACTCATCTGTAGCATTTACATTCAAAGACATTTTTGTGTTTCTTAGCTGTTTTGTTAAGTGTCCAGGTCTCACAGACATATTTTACTTTGGGAAAGATGCATGCCCTTAAAAATATTATTTGTGTAGTTCTGTCTGTTTCTCTCCACAACTTATTTAGTTTTTTTTTTACTTTTTGAAAAGCGATAGATGTCCTCCATTTAATTTCCCTCATTGTATCTCCATTATTATTATTTAGTAATGATCCAAGATATTCAAAACTCTGCACCTCTTTCAATTTTTCCTCATTGATACATATTTCAGCTGCCTTATTTGTTTTATGAGTTGCCATCAATTTAGTTTTCTTCTTGCAGCATGTCACAAGTCAACGAACACGTACAAAAATCTACCTAACAGTGTCACGGTCTCTTACCTGTGATCATCTCTCAGTCATCTCCGTTTCCTTTCATACTCTCCGCCATTTGTGGGCTTTTTTTTTTGGTCACTTTCCTCATTCCCTCTGTTGTTTTATAAAAGTGAACCATACACGCCTGGCAACCTTTATTACTAGAACCAGTTTTATCGCGGTCGTTGTCTCTTTTACCTGATAAGAGCTTCTTTATTTTGTTGGTTATTTCTGCTCAGACTGGTTGTCTTTCGTTTAATGTACTACTAGATCAACACCTTAAGAAATTGCCTACCTTTCTTTCTTTTTCTCTTCAATTTTCTAGTCATTTACTGAACTACTGTAGCATTTACTAACGAGTTACAGTAGTGATTTTATGAGGAGCACGGCCATCATTTTAACTCTTTGAATCCTGAGTTATTTTTCATGATGTGTCGGAATAATTTTTGTGTAGAAATTTGAGGTCCCACCTAAATACTTCATAGGTGCCGGTACGACATCAAATATTGAAATCAAGGACATTCCCTTACCATCACTGCTAGATGGTACAAATGACTGGGATGTGATAGCGGACCTTCCAGGAAGAAGAGAATACCCAACTGCCATCAAGAACACAGAAATGCGACCGGACATTGTAGTGTACTCCACAGAAAAACAGGAATTAATAATGATCGAGCTTACGGTCCCATACGAAACTAGAATAGAGGAACAGCATTTATTCAAATTGGAGAAGTACAATGATCTGGTCAAGCAACTGAGGCAAGGGGCAGGAATCAGGGCAAAAGTGATAGCTGTAGAAGTGGATGCAAGAGGATTCGTAGCAACATCAGCATATGACCTATGTAAGCAACTGGGCATAAAGGGACAAGAGAGAGCAAGGGCATTGAGAAGCCTTTCAGAAACAGCAGAAAAGGCCTCATACTGGCTGTGGAGTATGCGAAACAAGCATTGGGAACATAAGTAATTTCATTTGCCACAACCAATACCAGTCCTCCGTAACTAAATCGCTAAAGACGCACTGTAAAAGTGCAGTGGCAACTGGAAGATCATGGGTTCAATCCCGGGACCGGGAAAAAAAGCAACTCACAAGACCTCTGGGAATCATGACCCAGAGGCCCCCCCCCCCTTTAGAGTGTCAGGAGTTTAGTAGGGTCGAAACACTTGTCTGAGGGGGGGGGGGTACTTCCTCTGATGATCTGAAGGAGTTGTGTTGTTGTTCCGCTTCTCTGTGGTAGAGAGTTTCCTGCATATTTAATCACTTTCTCAGCACTCGCGCAGGTAGACCTCGCATACTTCCATATTTCCATCCCCTAGATTTCACACAACTGTTCTTCCTATCCAGAGAGAGAGACGAAGAGAGTGGGAGAAAAAAGAGAGAGTGGGAGGGAGAAGGAGAGGGAGGGAAAAAAGAGAGAAAGAGAGAGAGAGAACAAAGAGAGAAACAGAGAAAGATGAAAGGAAAAAGAGAGAGAGAGAGAGAATAAAAGAGAGAGAAAAAAGTAATCTACAGAAATTATAAAGGGAAAGCGCTGAATTGACAACTACAGGTGAACTTAACGAACAGAAGAAAGTATGCGTAGATGAGAAGAGAAATTCGTACATTTCTGTTGAGTGTGGATGCTTTCTAAATATACATAAACCAACAGAAGGCTGTTTTTTTTTCCACGTGGTACATGTTGTTCTTGGGTTTTCACATAGCATAGGCTTGCTGCACTTCCTCTCTTGTGTCTGATTCTACCAGTGTTGGTTTTACATGTTAGGTAATGATAGTAGCAAGCAGTGTTTGTGTTGCATGGACAAATCTTCTAAATTAGTGCTGCGCTCTTTTTCTTAACTGAAAGTAAATGTTATAGAAGAGTCATTCAAATGTCATGGACAAAAACAAAATAAATAAAGAATAAATATATCCACACTACAAGAACTTAATACTGAAGAGTGCTGGCTAGTAAAGAAGAAACAGAGAGAACTTAAATATTTCAGACATATCAAGCATTATGAGAGTTTGGAGAAGACAGTCTTGAAGGGTGTATAATGGGGAAAATAAAGAGAGGAAAACCAAGGCGAAGATGACAACAAGACATTATTGATAATCTGTGAATGGATACGTTAGCAGCAGGGCATCTTGCTTATAATCGAGAGGCCTTCAAGATAGCTGTTAGGAAGGCAAATTTCCGCAAGGGACATGCTAATGAATGAATGACTTTTATCCTGGCAAGATGACTTCATCAGGGACGAAAAACACTGATAATAACATCATGCCTCCTTCTAGATGTACTTTTCAGTGTCGACGGGTCTTGATAGGGCTCGGCAAGTTGCTTCCTATAATGAAAAAATTAAGGTTTCTGTAAAATCATCCCATTACCTCTTGCGTGGGAGGCCTCTTCTTATGTTACCTACAAATATTAGTGGCAGTGCAGCAAGGCCAAAACATCTGACTTGTTGCTAGATGTTGTGCAGTACTGATGTTACTGCAACTTTTACCCTGATGTTGTCAATTCTGGTTTAGTCTCCTCGTGTCACATCTACTTATGTGTGATTATTTCTGTTGTGATGATTTTCCTTTTGCGTTTTGTGTTCGTGTTTGACATTGATAGGAGAGAGCTGGCAGGAAAATTGTGCTTCAGTTGTGATGTATTTATTTTTCAGTAAAGGAGTCATTTGTGCGATAACCTGATTCCCTTTATTGCATCTGCTCTCAATCTCAGTCTCCATGATAACTGCATAAATGTGATAAAATAGGGTGAATATGGGCGAAAGTAAAGCAGGAATTTTTTTTTTACTTATAATCTGGGATTTAGGTTCGGGATATTTTTAGCATTCGCGTGACTGCCTGCATGCGGGCTGTTTGCCTGGGCCAATGTTTCGCCCAATACTTATTAAAAGTTGGAACGCACAAAATCCAGTCAGATCTCTCTCTCCTCATGGGCTTGATCCAGCAAAATGCAGAATTCGATTTCTGATTCTGGGGCGATATATGTGCCTCATTCTGTCTTCATTAATTTAGTTTTTTGTCCTCGCCATGAGGATCGTTGTTGCTGATATCACTGACGAGGTATCGGCGCCGCCCAGCGCTGAAGGATTAAACTGAAGAATACAAATGTATTATTTTTACTTCCAGGTCAAATTGTTCGGGCTGGTCACGCTGACATAAGCGAAAGAGAACAGGCACCCCCCCCCCAAAAAAAAAATGTTGAAAGACACAAGCTCTGTTCTCAACACAGAACAGAAATACTCGATTTGAAAAACTGGGAAAGAAAAACAAAAGGCAAAAAAAAAAACCAAATTACCCTGGGAAATGAAATCAAAGAGCGTGATGGATGCTGAAAGAACAGGGGAATCAAAGAGTTAAAAGAGATGGGGAAAAAATAAAAACTAGCGGGAAAAGCGACAAAAAATGGCTAGATAGAACAGCAGAACTGGGGAAAAGCAAGAAACAGGATAACAGTTTCGAAAAATAAAATCTATAAAATAGTAGAAAATAGGGAAGAAAATATGTTTCTTACAGGCATGAGATAAAGATAACTAGCCAAAATGGAAAACAGAGTAGGGGAAGAGGAAACGAGAAATAGATCTAAAACAACAATTAATAGATTACAAAGCTTTCAAAAGGAACTAGGACAACGAAAATGTGATGTCTGAAACTGGCAACGAGCCTGAAGAGGATCAAAACGTCAGTATCTACAGAAACATGAAGTATCATCATAATTATATAACTTTATATTCATTATATACAGCGACACAAACTATCATCAGAATTATATAACCTTAGAATCGTTATCTACAGCGACACAAATTATCATCAGAATTATATAACTTTATAATCATTATCTAATAAAGCATCATCCAATTTATATAACCTTAGCATTCATTTCTTTTTTTTTTTTACAAATAGGAAACAACGAGGCTTTCGTACAGTAAAGTAAGAGAACACATTTTGTAGGATTAGATCTCGAAAAAAATCGTAGACAAAACACTTTAGTGAGACGTGAGAGAAATAAAAATCACAAGAGAATTACCTGGGATTCGAACCACGGACTCTGGTAGGACGAGCAGCCGCCTAGCCACGAGAGAACAGCGTACCAAGGAACTAAACTATCTAACACAACCCCCCCCCCAAAAAAAAAAGTACTCGTTTGTTTGTTGTTGTTGTCCAGTGTGCAGGAGATCGTGTGTGCACTAGGTGTGGCAGGAGATCGTGTGTGCACTAGGTGTGGCAGGAGATCGTGTGTGCACTAGGCGTGGCAGGAGATCGTGTGTGCACTAGGTGTGGCAGGAGATCGTGTGTGCACTAGGTGTGGCAGGAGATCGTGTGTGCACTAGGCGTGGCAGGAGATCGTGTGTGCACTAGGTGTGGCAGGAGATCGTGTGTGCACTAGGTGTGGCAGGAGATGTGTGTGCACTAGGTGTGGCAGGAGATGTGTGTGCACTAGGTGTGGCAGGAGATGTGTGTGCACTAGGTGTGGCAGGAGATGTGTGTGCACTAGGTGTGGCAGGAGATGTATGTGCACTAGGTGTGGCAGGAGATCGTGTGTCCACTAGGCGTGGCAGGAGATGTGTGCACCAGGTGTGGCAGGAGATGTGTGTGCACTAGGCGTAGCAGGAGATGTGTGTGCACTAGGTGTGGCAGGAGATGTGTGTGCACTAGGTGTGGCAGGAGATGTGTGTGCACTAGGTGTGGCAGGAGATGTGTGTGCACTAGGTGTGGCAGGAGATGTGTGTGCACTAGGCGTGGCAGGAGATGTGTGTGCACTAGGTGTGGCAGGAGATGTGTGTGCACTAGGCGTGGCAGGAGATCGTGTGTGCACTAGGCGTGGCAGGAGATCGTGTGTGCACAAGGCGTGGCAGGAGATGTGTGTGCACTAGGTGTGGCAGGAGATCGTGTGTGCACTAGGCGTGGCAGGAGATCGTGTGTGCACTAGGCGTGGCAGGAGATTGTGTGCACAAGGCGTGGCAGGAGATCGTGTGTGCACTAGGCGTGGCAGGAGATCGTGTGTGCACAAGGCGTGGCAGGAGATCGTGTGTGCACAAGGCGTGGCAGGAGATCGTGTGTGCACTAGGCGTGGCAGGAGAGCGTGTGTGCATGTTTGCGTCAGAAATAGTTGGTACCTGCTGAAAGACTGAATCTAAGCTACGGAATCTCTATGTCATGACCTCGTTTCCTTCCGAGTTCCACGATCTTTGTGTCGACTGGACTATTGATTTCGCTTTCAAGCACCTTTTGTTTTTTAGAGGAGCTAGACAGTGTTGTTGGTTGGTACGGTGTTCTCTCGTGGCTAGACGGCTGCTAGTCCTACCGGAGTCTGTGGTTCAAATCCCAGGTAATTCTCTTGTGATTTTTTTTCTCTCACGTCTCACTAAAGTGCTTTTTCTACGATTTTTCGAGGTCTAATTCTACAAAACTATGTTCTCTTACTTCACTGTACAATCTTAGATTCATTATCTACAGAGACACAAATTGTCATCAAAACTACATAACCTTAGATTCATTAGCTACATAAACACAAAGCATCATCAGAATTATAAAAACGTAGATGCACTGCCTTCATAAACACAAATTATCATCAAAAGTACATCACCTTAGACCCATTGTCTACACAAAGTATTATCAGAATTATGTAACCTTAGATTCATTGTCTAGAGAAATACAAAGCATCATCAGAATTATATAACCTCAGATTAATAGCCCCTCATGACGAATATTTTTCTTTTATATCTCTAGAGACTTCTACATACTCCAAGATTATTTAGAAGAAGTGTATATAAAGAACAGTTAATATTAAATTATACTAACAGTTCTACATCTTGTATAAACATGACCAAGGGATAGACCAAGACAGAGATGGAAAGACAATATAGAAGATGATATAAAAGAAATGGTGTCACCAACTGGAGAGAGAAGATTAGGAATAGAGAAGAATGGAGGCGAACTTTATCTGCAGCAATGAGACTTAATGACTTGAAAACCTGAAGAAGAAGAAGCAGAGGAAGAAGAAGTAGAAGAAGTTATATAATTCTGATGATAATTTGTGTCGCTGTAGATAATGAATCTAAAGTTATATAATTCTGATGATAGTTTGTGTCGCTGTAGATAATGAATCTAGAGTTATATAATTCTGATGATAGTTTGTGTCGCTGTAGATAATGAATCTAAAGTTATATAATTCTGATGATAGTTTGTGTCGCTATAGATAATGAATCTAGAGTTATATAATTCTGATGATAATTTGTGTCCATGTAGATAATGAATCTAAAGTTATATAATTCTGATTATAATTTGTGTCGCTGTAGATAATGAATCTAAAGTTATATAATTCTGATGATAGTTTTTGTAGCTGTATATAATGAATATAAAGTTATATAATTATGATGATACTTCATGTTTCTTTTGATAATGACATTTTGATCCTCTTCAGGCTCGTTACCAGTTTCAGACATCACATATTCGTTGTCCTAGTTCCTTTTGAAAGCTTTTTAATCTATTAATTGTTGTTTTAGATCTATTTTTCATTTCCTTTTCCTCTACTCTGTTTTCCATTTTGGCTAGTTACCTTTATCTCATTTCTGTAAGAAACATATTTTCTTCCCTATTTTCTACTATTTTATAGATTTTATTTTATAGTTCTATAAAAATGTTATAACTAACAGGTAAAAGCATACATTTTCAGTAAGTCACCAAGGCAAGGGCCGGACAGATTAAACCGTTCATATGTATATGTCAAATCATCATCATCATCATCATCATAATATTATTATTATTACTGTTATTATTATTATTATTATCCTCTTCTTCTTCTTCCTCCTCCTACTCTCTTCTTCTTCTTATTCTTCCTGAAACTGCGAGCCTGTTGTCCTTTGCAGCTGATACGATGACAATGTTGAAGATCGGCGTCTTGTCTGATTGGGACTGGATTATGGGGGCTATTTTTTCCATCCTTGTGTGGAGCTACAAGAGTGTGCTATGTTTCTGTAGCAGGCTCCACCACCTAGGGGGCTAGGGCTATCTCTGTTCTGTTAGCTAGGCTAGGTCTATTACGGGGAGTACCAAGGTAGAGGTGGGATAGGGTCTGTGTTAGCTCTGCTCACTAAACCTGACTCTAAGATTCCAGTTAAGAAATGCTTATCGTCAAATCCGACGTCCTCTTCGCACATGGAGAATCTTGTGAAATACTTGAAATAATTTAGCTTTTTTATCCTGAGATAAAAGTCAAGATTGTGGAAGTGCGACCTGTACATGTTTTAGAGAATATGATGCACTTGCCAGGAGGTTTTTGAACATTGAAAATTTAACTGACGGATATGAGGAAGAGACTTAGTCAACTTATCTAGGTTTGTGGTTAACAGACGAAAGTTGAGGGATCTGAGAAATCTTGGAAAAGTCAAGGAAAAAAAGAGAAAGAGCTAGAGAGAGGGGGGGGGGGGGAAGAGGAAAAGAAAGAAGAAGAAACAGAGAGAATGAAAGGAGAATGAGACAGAGTATATACATTGTACGAGTATAATTGTATATGTGAGTGTGTGTATAGAGAGAGAAAGAAAGAGAGAAAGAGTGCATGACTGACGGAGAAAAAGCTAGAGAAAGAGAGATAGAGTGGAGACACACACACACAGAGAGAGAGAGAGAGAGAGAGAGAGAGTGAGGCGAAGATAGTGTGAGAAAGATTGATTGATGATTGACTGATTGATTTTATTTGCAAAAAATGAAGAACTGGGCACGCCGGCCCGTCTGGAACTCTTTCATTCTTCCCAGCCGTTCAGTTTAGCTGAGGTTTAGAGAAACACGCGGGCCATGAACAGAACGTAGTATAACAAAACAGTGAGACACGTGGATGGATGGATGGATGGATGGATGGATGGATGGATGGATGGATGGATGGACGGACGGGCGGATGGATGGATGGACGGACGGACGGACTGCGGACGGATAGATGGATGGATGGATGGATAGATGGATGGATGGACGGGGGGACGGACGGACGGACGGATGGATGGATGGATGGATGGATGGATAGATGGATGGATGGACGGAGGGACGGAGGGACGGACGGACGGACGGATGGATGGATGGATGGATGGATGGATAGATGGATGGATGGATGGATGGATGGATGGATGGATGGATGGATTAGGTACGCAAGCCCATTTAACAATACACCACTCATAACTCAACATTAAGCTGCTACACATGTTCGCTATCAGTTTGGTATTAGATGAATTTAACAAGAATGCATAATAAAGAACAGAATCTTACACTCGTCTCTTAATCACCTATTCCACAACAGAACCATCTCATACTATATTCTTGTCTATATACTTTTTCTATATATACTCTATATTCTTGTCTATGCACTTTCTCTATATATTACACTCTTGTCTGTATACTACTAACTAATAATGGGGATACAATGAGTGAAATTAAAAAGGACATCTATCGCTCTTCAGAAAGTAAAACTAAAGAAACTGCGGAGAAGTGCAGGCAGAACCACAAAAATAAGATTTTTAAGGGCATGCATCTTTCCCATCGCAACATATGCCTGTGAGACCTGGACACTTAACAAAACAGCTGAGAAACACATGAACGCCTTTGAATGTAAATGCTATAGAAGGGTTACTCAAATATCATGGACACAAAAAGAACAAATATATCCATACTACAAGAACATAATATTGAAGAAGTCTGGCTAGTAAAGAGGATTAAAGAGAGAAAACTTAAATATTTTGGACACATTAAACATCATAATAATCTAGAGAAGACCGTCTTGGAAGGGTACGTAATGGGAAAAAGAAAGAGAGGAAGACCAAGGCGAAGATGGCTGCAAGACATCGTTGATGATCTGCAAATGGATGCATCATCTCAACAACGGAACTGGCCATGTACATATAATAAAACACTCGAAGGTCAGTTATAATTACAGTATAATTAGAGAAAGAAAGAATATATATATATATATATATATATATATATATATATATACAGAGAAAGAGAAGCAGAAGAAGAAGAAGAAGAATTAAAGAAAAAGAAACAAAAATATCTAAATCTGTTGGCTAGATGACGCAGGAAAAGAAAAGCAGCCTATCTGATTAGATATATCTGTTGTTCGTCCATCGTCTTCGATGATGACCACAGCTTCATCTTGGTCTTAATAGGTTGAGGTTTGTGAAATATATTAAGAACTTAATGGATACCCAATAATTTGAAATAGTTGTAAAAAAATGTAAATATAAAGGTAACCCTGTCATGCCTTAGAGGCACATAGGGATATGGTGTTAGTGCCCATATTTTCCTTGTAAGTTTACTTGTAAATACAAATCTGTAAATTAAAAAAAAATTTACCCATAGATGACACATTTCGTGAAACTGGTTGTCTAAAGGAGAATTAGAAGAAAAAGCGATGAAAGGAATCATCAAAAGCACGGGCAATATATTACAAAGGCCATTAATTGTCAGCTTCAAAAGAGACATAATTTAACACCATCATGATAACTTCCTTTAGAACAGGTCATCAAAGCAGCTGAGTTTTTGGCTATATTTGTTAACTGATTCCAGGATTCACTGATTCATTGGCCATTGATGATCTATGCCTCTTATATCTGTATTCCACACAAAGAGTTAAGCAGCAGAGTTTTGAAAGTTCTATTTAGCATTGTATTTATCTACGAGTATTTGGGGGTGTAGACACTTGTCCGATGCGGCAATCAGCGACCCATAGCTGATATGCCGGAGTCAGAGTTAGCGAATCATAGCTGACCAAGACCCTGTCCCACCTCTCTGTGGTACCCCCAGTAACAGGCCAAGCAGAGATCGCCATAGTCGCCATGGAAAGAAGCATTGCAAACCCCCCCCCCCCCCCCCCGCTTTTTAGCTGTACTCCGGGACTGAAAAAGTAGCCGCCATAACCCGCTCCCACGCCGATACGATGCTGTGCCTCAACACCTCTACAGCATGGGCTGCAAAGAACAACAGCTCGCAGTTACAGGGAGATAGTACAAGTATAATTTATTACTTTAGTTTTTAAAAACAAACTATAACTTTTTAAAGTCCAAATAAAAGAACTTTATTTCATAAACACATTTCACAGACTTCTAACTTTCCCGTGGAAGACAAGAATTTAGCATAGGCCGTCGTGTCGCTGTAATTTTCCATCCAGTTTTCTGATACAGATAGCATAGAAAAATTTGCCTACGACCAAGTCAAGATAAACAACGTAGCCAATCTTTGACTGTAAAGATTTGCTGTCTAGAGATGGCCTTACGTAGTCTGGGTAATCAAGAAGTTGCTGGTACCATAGGAATGCTACAGGCTGGACTTCACAGAATTATGTTGCTAGACACCTTGGGAGTGTGGTCCACAGAATCTTCACATGGTTTCAGGAAACTAGCCAGTACTCCCGTTTTGTCAAGGAGTGGTCGACCACGTGTCACCAGCCATCCATCGTATGCGTATGTGTTTGTGCTTTCTGTAAGAAGACAATGATATGTAACTGCACGAAAGTTACAAAACGACCTTCTAGCAGCGAGTGGGTTATGACTTTACACTTAAAAGATAAAAAATCGACCATCAAGTTGGCTTTCATTCAAGTTCAGATAACTCTCTCTCTCTCACCGTCAGCGTTAAACTCGTCTGAAATGTACAAGACAATACAGCAAGTGAACTACAAATCAATGGCACCATGTTGTCTTCAGTGACGAATCGAGATTTTGTTTGGACTTTAATGATGGCCTCAGACGGGTGGAGGTGGAGAAAGGTCTGGTGACTTTACTACTGTAAAGCATGACATATGGGTTGGAAAAAAAGGGGGGGGGGCAGTTTGATGGCCTGGATCGATGGACGCTCTTTCATGCACATCTTTAGCTTAGGAACTGTGAATGCCCAGGGGTATTTGGATGAGGTAATCAGATCCCTCGTTATCCTCCAAATGAGGCAGCTGGTGCTCAATTTATTTATTTATTTTGCAAAGCTATCCACCTTGCCACAGGGCAGACATGGCAAATAGAGAGTTGGGTATCATTAGCATCATGGGTCCTCTCTGGCCTGCCTGTTCTGCTGACCCTAACCCAATTTAACAAGCTTAGAGCATGGCAGGAAGAGCGATTCATAACTCACCTGAACAATCCTAGACACTCGTTGCCTTGGAGAATGTCCTACGGGCTCAGTAGATGGCATTTCCACAAAATAATCTGAACAAGTTTATAGCGTCAGTTCTGCGCCATGTCGAGACGTGGAGTGAGCCTGCTGGAGACCACACAATCTACTGGTAACAAAATAAATCAGTCGGAAATTCTTTAATCATTAAATTCTGACAGTAACAATTTTTAAGTATATTTATAACACCTATCTTCATTTCAGTTTGAATTGTCACAGAACACATTATCTCTGGCTATTAAAGTAATTAAATTAGGATAAACTGAATGTTGAAAGGTTGCCTGATTTTTGTTTTATTTACTTCTTACATCTTACAGCCTTCCTGTGCCGTTAAACGTCACGTAGGTCTGCCATGGTAGTTTGCCAAGTTTTTCTGTTTTTGGCGAGCTTTTCAACCTCAACAAGGGATATTATGCCCACTAAACTGACGTATCTTAACAATGTCCTATTTAGAGTTTCACGTGGTCGACCTCTCTTTCTTCGACCTGTTATGTTCCACTTGATAACTTGTTTTGGGATTCTCTGAGTGTTTCTTTTCATCACATATGTCCATCTTCTTTTTCTGATCACCCATGAGACAGGTTGTTGTTTTGCTCATCAGTCTTATCTCTGTGTTGTTCTTGTTTATTTACTTATGAAACTTTAATTGAGTTTCGAATATTTGTTGCTTGACTTGTATTTGGGGGTTTGTATTCCTTTATGTTTATATATCGGAACTTGTCGTCTAGGGAGCCATGCTGGTATAATGGATATTATACTTGCTCGCCGACCAGCCAACCCGGTTTCCATTTTCTCCCACCACGTGGAGGCGGTCAGCCCGTGTGTCGCAAAAAAAAAAAAAAAACCAAACTCCAGGGGTTCACCCAGCCTCAAGAAAAAATGGGTACCAGGGTTAACACTCTTGAAGCCGCTAGCTACGGAGTTGGTGCTGATGGCGACACTACTTGGCAGTTTCTGATCAGCTGTTGACTAGGGAACAGAGCACTTTTGGTTTGACTGTGTGCAATGACGCTGGTTCATAACTCATACCTTTTACCTTTACCTTTACTTTTACCGTTACCTTTACTTTTACCTTTACTTTAGATTTGCCTTTACTTTTCGTCCAAGTAAATAGGTTTGAAAGAGGCGGGCAATAACTGTTGAGGGGTTTTGTCAGACATCATCTTTCTTAGCAACTTCCCGCATGGCTGAGTGTATCAATGTTGGATTTGCACAATCAGCCACAGTTACACCAAGAAATGTTTCTCTATATTGCAGATAATATTTCCACAAAATATTCACTTTGATACAGAAGAAACAGTTTTAGTTATTCTTATCATGTACTTTTTATAAAAAATCCATATCAATCTCTCTCCCTCTTTCCGTCTCTCTCTCTGAATGTCTCTCTGTGTTTCTCTAATCTCTTTCTTTCTTTCTTTCTTTCTTTCTTTCTTCTCTTTTCCTCTCTATGTCTCTCTCTCATTGTCTCTCTATCTCTGCCTCCTTCTCTCTCTCCATCTCTCTCTGAATTTCTTTCTCTGTGTCTCTCTATTCTCTCTCTCAATCTCTTTCTTTCTTCTCTTTTCCTCTCCATGTCTCTCTCAATGTCTCTCTGTCTCTATCTCCTCCTCTCTCTCTCTATGTCTTTCTGTCTCTGTCTCCTTCTCTCTCTATGTCTCTCTGTCTCTGTCTCCTCTCTCTCATTGTCTCTCTGTCTCTGTCTCCTTCTCTCTCTATGTCTCTCTTTCTCCTTCTCTCTCTCTCTATGTCTCTATTTATCTCTCTCACAATTTGTTTTCTTCTCGTTTTCTCCTTATCTAAGCAGTCCTCAGCCAATGTTTTGACTTATTAAAGTTGACTATAGCAGTTGCACTATCCCTGATCTGTTGCATGACCGTGTCTGTTTATAGATTATTACAGTATATTTTTTCTGGCGAATGAAAAATGATCCAGCATTACAGCTCCCGTGTTACCAACTTCCTGCAAAATCAAGGAGAAGGATTGTTCTATACTAATAATCCTGAGAATAGCTAGCTTACACGTTACTGAACATAGGTCACAAACTTCTGGTAGGCAGCTTTGGACACTTGCTAGAAGAAGGAGTTGGCAGTTTAGCTATACGTTGTTGTGATAAATATACCAAATTAACAAAGCATTACGGTTTTGTCTCCAGCTTTTGTTGCTATATAAACGATTGTATTACTGTGATATAATTAGATCAGCGAGGCTGCCGGCTAGGGTGCAGACCACAGAGAGACGCAATGATGACCTCCGATGGGCACAGTTGAATGCCGACAGCGTTGATTAGTCTAGAAACTGTCTGCCAACGGGCCCCGTATATTTGTGTGTTTGTATGTGTATATGTATGTATGTATGTATATATGTATGTATAAATGTTGTATTATGATATGTATGTATTATGATATGTCTGTATGATGTAGGTATGTGTGCATGTATATATGTACGTAACGTACGTGCGTAAGTATGCATATATATATATATATATGTGTGTGTGTTTGTGAGTATGTATTATGTATGTATGTATGTATGTATGTATGTATGTATGTATGTGTGCATGTACGTATATATGTATATTTGTATGTGAGTATTATGTATATATGTATATTTGTATGTGAGTATATATGTATGTACGTATGTATATGTGTTTGTGAGTATGTATGTGTGTATGTATATATGTATGTAGATATTACGTACGTACGTATGTAAGTACATATGTGCGTTCGTAAGTATATATGGATATATGTAATTATATACGTAGGTTTGCATGAATGAATGTATATGTGGTTATGCTATGCATCCTGGCCAGACAAGACGGGAATCTCTTCATTCTTCCTGGGTAGTGGATGCTGTTGAGAAACCAATTTCTTTAAAGCCATCCGAAAAGTTAAATATGTAATGCCGTTATAGTTGCTGTCTATCTCCGTGCTTGTTTAACCAAACCTTCACCACGGCACCAGCTACAAGATCTCAAAGTGGACGAGGAACCGCAACTACCTGATAGACGTTTTGTGTGTACCAGTAAAGATGGGGGAGGATGGGGAGGGTGTATGGGGAGAGGGGGTGAAAGGCATTGGAGTGATGGTAATGAGGATGATCTCAAGAGTTGTGGAGTTGGAGTCGTGGAGTCGGAGTCAGATTCGTGGGATCGTGGAGTCGTGGGGTCGAAGTCGTGGAGTCGGAGTCGTGGAATCGTGGAGTCGGAGTCGTGGAGTCGGAGTCGTGGAATCAGAGTCGTGGAGTCGGAGTCGTGGGGTCGTGGAGTCGTTGGGTCGGAGTAGTCGAGTCGTGGAGTCGGTGTCGTGGGGTCGTGGAGTCGGAGTCGTGGATTCGGAGTCAAGAGTCGGAGTCGTGGAGTCGGAGTCGTGGAGTCGGAGTCGTGGGGTCAGAGTCGTGGAATCAGGAACAGTTTAGGGTGGAGGCGGAAGCGGTAGAAATATACCATCTAAGGAAGATTCGAAGTGAGAGAGGGAGTAGAAATATACCATCTAACGAAGATTCGACATGGGAGAGCAGGTAGAACTATACCATCTAAGGAAGATTCGACATGGGAGAGGGGGTAGAAATATACCATCTAAGGAAGATTCGACATCGGAGAGCAGGTAGAACTATACCATCTAAGGAAGATTTGACGTGGGAGAGGGGGTATAAATATACCATCTAAGGAAGATTCGACGTGGGAGAGGGGGTATAAATATACCATCTAAGGAAGATTTGACGTGGGAGAGGGGGTATAAATATACCATCTAAGGAAGATTCGACGTGGGAGAGGGGGTATAAATATACCATCTAAAGAAGACGTTGAAGGGGCAAAAGACAAAGGAATCAATGTCGTAGTAGAAGATGTGGCGTGTCGATTACAGTCTATATTTGTCATTGTGTGAGTGAAATGAGTGAAATAACGACTGTAGCTAATGTAGTTAAAGATCAATGAAATAAGGACTGTAGTTGATGTGGTTAAAGATCATTGAAATAACAACTATAGCTAAGGAGGTCTTGCTCCGTGTCCTTCTTCTTTGCCCTCTAGTATGGATTTCATCATTGTGTTTTGCTTCTTGATATGACCGATGTATGAGTCTGGTTCTAATGTTTTTCTTTGTTCTCTTTTCAATTTCAGTTGATTTAGTACATCTTTGTTCTCTGTTCTTTGTTCTCTTTTTTACTGTGACTTTGTACCAGCGACGCGTCTTTTCTCTAAAAGTATAATACAACAGCAGCAGCAGCAACAACAACAACAACCGCAACAATAATAAAGTAAAGAAAAGAAGCAATAATCACTGGAGTGAAATATGAAAATTGTGGAATAAATAAACTAGGAAACAAATAAACGACTACAGCTATAAGCACCAAAACAAAAATTGCGAGAAACAAATAGAAAGAGGGAAAGAGAGTTCAGAAAAGAGAGGCACGACCTCTTGAGAAGAAATTTTTTAAAAATGGGGGGGGGGGGCGAAATGACAAACCCTGCTCAAATCTCTGCCCCGCAGAAAGTAAATTCACTTGCAGAGGACCCCCCTAAATCCAGGGCTCTAGTAACTGTGACTAATGGAGGCCCGCCAGCAGAAAGGGAATTATCTTCTTACCTTTGTACGGAACCTCACCGCAATCTTATTAACTGCTACCGGTCTTTTCCGTGGACAGGAAGAGTCGCAGTTCAGCCCACAAATAATACTGTCTGAGCCGGCCATGTTGCGTGCCAGAATGGAGGAAGATCTCCTCTTCCGTGATGGCTCTAGTTACGGCTCCGACTCAGAGAAAGGGAAATTTAACTCTGGCGCTCGGTTACGGTATCGGAGAAAGTTTTTTTAAAACAGAAATCGAGTATTCTTATATCAAAACATATTCACGATTACCTGTGTAATCGACTACATGTTATTTGCGTTGATTCAAATATAACAGCATAGTTTCTCAACGTGGCCGTACGATGGGTACTGTCCAGCTTAGCATTTCTCTCATTTCTTTGTTTTTAGTGTCAAACATGGACCCCGACATTTAAAGGTAAATCACGACAGAAATAGGGGAATAGAGGACATTACTAAATGTAACAAGAAGAGACCAAATAAGAAATGACACCATCAGGGCAAAGGTTGGAGTAACACCAGTATTACACTATATCCAGAAACAGCAAGTCAAATGGTTTGGCCATGTTACACGACTACCATAAGACAGTATACCACAAAAACAAGACAAATAGTTTGACTACGTTACACGACTACCATAAGACAGTATACCACAGAAACAAGACAAATGGTTTGACTACGTTACACGACTACCATAAGACAGTATACCACAGAAACAAGACAAATAGTTTGACTACGTTACACTACTACCACAAGACAGTATACCACAGAAACAAGACAAATAGTTTGACCATGTTACACTACTACCACAAGACAGTATACCACAGAAACAACAAGACAAATGGTTTGAATGCTTACACGACTACCACAAGACAATATACCGCAAAAAAACATTCACACTAAGAATTGTAGGCAACAGAGGAAGAAGCCGCCAACACAGAAGATGGAGAGAGGACAGAAACTTTAAATACCGGAATACGCTGAACCGTATCAAGAAATATATTTATCCCCTCAACAATGAAAGGTATATGAGGAAGGTGACAAGACAAGACAACAACTTTTACCCGTTCTTCATTTTCTCTAAATTTACTCTTCGAATTCATATTCATGTTCCTCATTAATTTTTTTGTTTATGTTTCTGACTGCGTGGTTTATTTTTCATTAATGCCAAAAATCCTCGGGATCTACCAAGCCTCTAAAACTGGGTACCAAAGAATGTGGTAGGTAAATGCGGTCAGATTTGATGCTGACTACACTTTCATGTGCTGTCTGTCTTGGAAATACAGGTCTAACTCAGTACCCCCACTATGTCTTAATGACATGGAAACAGGGATTTTACCTTACCTTTTATCCTAAAGGAAAGAAATCATTTCTCCCCCACTTTAAGAACAAGCGACACGACCTGGCCTCAGATGGTAATTTTTAAAAAAAAAAGACACGCCAGCCAAGAGAAAAAATTAGAACGTATTATTCTGCCGTTATATTTATTCTCAAAATATATCTTTGTGTGCACGTGCGTCATAATGTCAACTTATAAAGCAAAATTTTGAAGCTCTCGTAAAAAAAAATGCTGAAATAAAAAGAAATCAGGAAAACAGACTCATACAGCCCTATTATAGTTTTCTACAAGGATTTTATAGCGGAAAGCAGCGCCAGGAAATTAAAAAATTAAATAAATACATAAAAGTGTCACTTTTTATTATTTTTCCTCACTGCAGGCTAGATTCTTCGGATACCGCGCCTGGAATGAAACTCCTCCCGGTCAATGAAGAAAATGCGAAAAGGAAATTAGGGTTGCCGTGCGGTGCTGATGTGAAAAGGTGATGGAAAGGATAAAGTGAAGCTTAGTCGGTATGTCCAGTGGTCTCGCGACGAGAGCTTCTCATACCACGGTTTCTCTGCTATAGAGGCCTGCCGCGTCCGATATACACTCATACTGGTAAAATATGCCTAAATCGGCTTAAATCAGGCTACTCTTGATGGTTACTCATCTCACAGTACGTCCGCTCTAAAGGTCGGTCACGTCCTAAACACGCCCATACTGGGATAATACGCCTAAACCGGCTCAACCCAGGGGTGAAACTTAATAGTGGCGAGGATTCGTTCTCATAGACAAAAGCTCCGTCCTGGTCACAACTAGGAAGGGTAGCGGCCACGACCACAAAATGCTGAAGTCGGAGACACTGGAGCAGTGCAGTCTAGATAGGCAACCACCTCTCACCCGGCGGGGATTATATGCGTATGCTAATCACGCTGAGGTTAACCGGTGAGAAAGTCCAACGCTGGACTAGATGGGCAACCACCTCTCACCCAGCGGGGATATACTGATGTCCAAATCACGTCGAGGTTTTCTGGTGAGAAAGTCCAATTCTAGATTAAACTGATGCAACGAAAACCACGGTGTCACGCAATCCCGCTTCTGCGACCCAGCGAGAATACAGGCTCAAGCCCTGCGGTACTCTGAATCTCTTGTGGTCCTGTCGGGGATCTCGTGTCCTTTCGGGGACCACAGGGGGACCACAGGACCTATCGGGGACCACAGGCGTAAATTCAGTAGGATCACGGGGCGGTCTTGACGGTAGAAGCAACAAAGAAGAAGATTATTTTTACTCGGCATATGAAGCTTTGTGTGTTTTTGGTATGATATTTTTGTGTGCGCGGCCGCGCTTCTTAGAGGGAACATTGACAGCGAAACACTGGGCCAAATAAACTTCTCTTTACTTCTCTCTGGTGTCTGATAGCTTGGATCAAATTAGTCTAATTCTCCGCCTCAGCAGCAGAAATTTGAGGTGGTTTTACGTGGAAAATTGTCCACCTTAATGGCGTCATTAAAGCTGAAAAAAATATCGGATGCTTTTTTATGTGTTCTCCGATCAGAAAGTGTTTTTGGATGATGGAGAACGTAAGATGTGATGAGAGATGAAGATTATGAGACAGTCTCAAGATGTTATGAGACGAGAAGATTATGAGACAGACTCAAGATGTGGTGAGACATGAAAATTATAAGATAGTCTCAAGATGTTGTGAGGCATAAAGATTAAAAGACAGTCTCAAGACGTGGTGAGACATGAATATTATGAGACAGTCTCAAGATTTTGGCGAGACACACAAGGTTGTGATATAGTTCTGACGTTTTGTGACGGCTATGCTACCACATTAATTCATGCCTGTAATCCAAGCCATTTTTAATCTCTATTGCAAGAAAGATAAAGAACAAAGGCACTATTCTGGGAAGGGCTGCATAAATGTAAGGGTCTGTCAAACAGCGCGGCTAAGACCCTACTCCTGCAACTTCTGATTGTTCCATAAACATGCTATCTTGCGACATGGCCTGACTGGCTATCAGATCAATGCACATACCACGACTGATATGTAGAAGATTTTTAACCAGCGCATAAATATATCTCAAAACTGTGTGAAAATGTGCCTCATAACGTCATAATACGGAGCATAATTTGAAGTTTCATAGAAAAAAGCTACTAATATATAAAGAAATAGACGAAACAAACTCATCTAGTTCTATTTTTGTTTTCCTTAGTGCTACTATACCTTAGAGTAACATACAGAAACAGAAAAATAAAATTAGACATTTTATGCTTATTTGCGCGATATTGGCAATTTCGGTCTCAGTCTGAACAAAAAGAAGACTGATGTGATGGTCATCTCTAAGAAAAGAATACCACCACAATATAGCATTGTCATCGATGGCACAAATCTGAAACAAGTTGATAGATTCAAGTACTTAGGAACAATTATAATAGTTGATGGGAAATGTCACAATGAAATAAATATCGGACGTGCTCAGGCCAAGTCAGAATTCCAGACAATGAAACACATCTTGTGCAACAGATCCATATCAGTGGAAACAAGATTACAAGATTCTCTCTCTCTCTCTCTCTCTCTCTCTCTCTCTGAACCTTAAGTGTCCAGGGCACATGGGGCTTCCGCAAGGGTTTTCCACAAATGCCTGTCCTTCGCCTTTTTTTCTGCTCTTGCCCAGGTGAGCCCTCTATTGCTCAACATCCTTTCTGTTGTTCTTCTCCATGTCTCTTTTGGTCTACCCTTACTTCTGTTCCCCTGTGGTGTCCATCTTAGTGCTATTTTTGGTAGTGAGTTGTCAGTCATTCGGAGCACATGTCCCAACCATCGCCAGCGTCTTTCCTCAATAATTGTTGTCAATGGTTTCATCTGCATTTCTGCCAATAAGATGTTATTTCTTATAGTGTTTGGCCAAAATATTTTTCTAATTCTTCGTAAACATTTAGTCTGGAAAGAATTCAACTTGTTTTCTATGGTTTTGGTGATTTTCCAGCATTCACTTCCATAGAGTAGTACACTTAGAACATTACTCTTAAATATCCTGATTTTCATATTTATGCTTAGTTTTTTTTATTTCCATATAGTCTGCAGCAATGCAAAAGCCTGGTTTGCTCTAGTAAGTCTGCTGTTGATGTCCTCTGTGCTGTCTCCATTTTCTACTACTCTACTGCCAAGGTATACAAATTCGTTGACCTCCTCCACTAACTTGCTATCTACTCTGAGTACATTTCTGTTGTTCACATTTTGCTTCATTAACTTTGTCTTTCCTACGTTGATCTTTAGTCCTATGTTGTTTGCATTCTGATTTAGCTTGTTTATTTTATCTTGCATATCTTTGTGACTGCTTGATAATAGACAAATGTCGTCCGCAAAGTCAAGGTCCTCCAGCACTGTGTCAAGGGTCCATTGTAATCCTCTGCGTTTGTCCTTCATTAACCAGTCTACTGCCAAGATAAATAATGTTGGTGATAGTACACATCCTTGTTTCACTCCTGTTTGTACCCTAAAGCTGCTGGAGGTATGTTCTCCACAGATCACTTTGCAATGAAAACCCTCATATAGGGCTTTGATTACATTTACTATCTTATGGGGGAGGCCATGCCATCTTAGGATTTTCCACAGTGCATCTCTGTTGACACTGTCAAAGGCTTTCTCAGAATCTATGAACAATGCATATGTTGTGCTATGCCACTCATTTGCCTGTTCTAATATTTGTCTAAGTACAAATACGTGGTCTATGCATGATCTTCCTTTCCTAAATCCTGCCTGCTCTTTCCGAAGTTTTTCTTCAAGTATTGGTACAATTCTGTTGATGATTATTCTGCAAAATACTTTACTAGTGAGTGGCAGTAGGGTAATGCCTCTCCAGTTCCCGCATTCTCTGAGGTCACCCTTCTTTGGTAGTTTTACTATAAGCCCAGTTTTCCACTCCTCTGGGGCTTTTTCTAGATCCCAAATTTGTTGTAATATCCGGCAAAGTTGTTTTGGTGTTTCTGTTTCTTCTGCTTTCAACATCTCAGCAGTCACTTCATCTTCACCTGGTGCCCTGTCTGATTTTAGCTTCTTTATCGCCTCCTTTACTTTACTTATTGTTATTGGTCCTGTATTGATGTATAGTTACGTTTTTGCTTCAGGTATGTCTATTGTTTGTGCTGCTTGTGTTCTGTTTAGATTCCAAGATTCAGAGTACTTAAATGTTAAATCGAGCCAATTTTGTTTTATGGGTGTGAAACGTGGTCCACGAATAAGAGAGTACAGCGAGAAATGGAAGCCATGGGAATGTGGTTTATAAGAAGGATGTTTAAAGCACCATCTACAGCCAGGAAAACCAATGACGAAGTCTTAAGAGAGGCTGGAGTTAAAAACCAAGTTATAGCAAAGATCAGAGGCAGACAAGCGAGATTTATAGGACATTCCCTGAGAAGAGTGAAAATTGGAAAACACTGTGGCAAATGGAAAACTTGAAAGAAGAAGAGACAGAGGAAGACAGAGAGAGAAGTTACTGGATGGGCTGTCAGTGTGGCTAGGAAGAAAGTCATAGGCGGATCTTATAATCAAGTCTAAGGACAGGGGATTGTGGAGAGAAATAATCGCCTACGCCTTGCGGCATAGCACTTGGATTAGATGAAATTTGGTGGGCGGCTTGAAGTTTGTGTGCGTGTGTGCTCGCGCGCCACCGCGC
Organism: Achatina immaculata; assembly: GCA_009760885.1. Lineage (NCBI taxonomy): Eukaryota > Metazoa > Mollusca > Gastropoda > Stylommatophora > Achatinidae > Lissachatina > Lissachatina immaculata. The sequence goes on from CM019700.1 coordinate 27,741,173, forward strand.
TGCTGCACAGCTTAGAGAAAACTGTGTACTATTCTATGATTAGACAAATAAAGGACCCTTTATAATATTTTACTCCATGCTCTCTCCTTACATAACGGGGAAGTCTTAATAGCATGACCGTCAAAGCCTAATGACACGGCACCTGATGTTGATGATTTCTCCTCCCACTGTGTTACATTTATGCTATACTTTCCTCCCAGAAATTTACTAAGTGGTGCATGCAAAATACAAACCGGCACGAAGCCGCCATTATCCATGTAATCGAATACTGCTATTTTCAGATCCAGTTTATAAAAGAATTGCGATTACCAGGGCATGTTAGAATAGAGAGGAAATATAGAGATAAAAGGCGGCGGTTGTACCGGAAATATCATTATAACTCGGCGGTGATGAAAGGTGACAGTGCGTTGTGTAGAAGACAGATCGAGTTTGATTTTGTTAATGAGAGTTCCGTGAAAGTGGAAACCGGTTATAGGGAATGATTTTGGTCTCTTTTATTTTCGTTCTTGATTTTGGCATTATGTTTTATTTGGGCTTTTAAACAATTCTTTTAATTTTCGTTTCCTCTTCTTCTCTCCCCCCCCCCCCCCCCCCCATTTCCCCAGTATCTTTCATTTCTTTGCTTTTCTTACGTCTTTATTTGATTTTCATAATTCTTCTCACTATTTCTTAGTTATGAGTTTCTTTCTCTCTTCCTTATGAGTTTCTTTCTTTCTTTCTTATCTTGTTTGTTTGTTTTTTCTTCTCCTAGTTTCTTTCTCTCAGTTTCGTCTTTTCTTCTGATTTAATTATTAAGTTTGATTATTCAAAGTATACTTCTTCTTCTTCTTCTTCTCTTTTTTCTCTTCCTCTTTCTTCCCTCCCCCTCCTTATTTTTGTTTTTCTTGTTTTGTTCTTCTTGTTTTGTTCTTCTTGTTTTGTTCTTCTTGTTCTTGTTCTTCTTGTTCTTCTTCTTCCCTCTGTCTCTATGCCACTCTTGTACATGTTGTCCCTTATATGTATATGGCGTGATCTAGTGGTGGCTGAGTGTATGTGTGATAACTCATGTTGTAAATAGTGACAGCTCAACATACATCAACATCCAAACAAAAAAAGACTTCACTCAAGAATGACCTTTTCATTGAAGAACAAACCCAAGCATAAATCAGACTCCAAGATCTCACATGTATCTTACTTTCATCTTACACCCTTCCCGTGCCGTTAAACGTCACATAGGGCTCGCATGATAGTTCGCCAAGTTTTCTTGTCCTCTCCGAGCTTTTCAACCGCATCAACGGATTTTATGCCTATTAATTTTGCCTATCTAAACAATGTCTTCTTTAGAGTTTCACGTGGTCGACTTCTTTTTATTTCACCTATTGCGTTCCATTTGATAGCTTGTTTCGGGATACTTTGACTGTTTCTTAGCATCACGTGACCAACATATGTCCATCTCCTTTTTCTGATCACCCATGAGACAGGTTGTTGTTTGCTCATGTGTCTTATCTCTGCGTTGTTCTTGAATTCGTTCCACTTTATATCGAGTATCTTCAAGCATTTGTTTTATTTGTTGTCTATTTATTTTGTTGTTTTCCGGCTTTCTCGTGCATAAATGAGGGTGGACATTACATTTGAACTGAATAATCTTAACTTGTTTTTTTTCTGCTTTACTTTTTGAGTGCCATATGTTCTGAACATTTTTGAAGGTCAGTGCTTGAAGGGCACATGTATACACTCCATGTTTCATCATGTTCTCATCGCCCAAGTAGACATGTGAAGACCTTGCATACTTCCAGACGTACATCCTCTGACCTTGCATATTTCCAGACGTACATCCCCTGTCTTTCAAACAACTGTTACTCCTCCAATAGTCTAGTAAAAAAATCTCTTTCGTGACAAATTTCAGCATAGTAGGAAACTCTCTTTGCAAGACAACAATACAACTCCTCAGATCATCAGAAAATACCCCCTCCTCTCTCTCTCTCTCTCTCTCTCTCTCTCTCTCTCTCTCTTTCTCTCACCTGGCAAGCGTTTGGGCCCTTTAAACTTGTCCAGACTCCCAGAAGTCCCTTCACGAAGCCGAAAATATTACTCGGATGTTCACATCCTCAAATTAAGTTCCTTGCTCTTTGTGTGGTGAATTCTATACTCTATTATGGAGTAGGGCGACTCGTATGGGGTCATTATAACAGATTCCCAGAACATGTTACGTAGAATCGAGAGACATTTCTTTCGCAGGACAAAGTACGTTTTGTAGGATTATACCTCGAAAAAATCGTAGACAAAGCACTTTAGTGAGACGTTAGAAAAAAAGAAACATCACAAGAGAATCACCTGGGATTCGAACCCTTGACTCCGGTGGGATGAGTAGCCGTCTAGCCGCGAGTGAACAGCGTACCAATGAACTACACTATCTAGCACATCCAAAAAAAAGATGTTTGAAAGCTGATTCGTTATTACCTGTTCAGTATGAAGGGGAGATCGTGACACCCGGAAAGAAAACTAGGTCATGAAACAGAAATTCCGTAGAATAGATTCAGTCTCTCTGGCACCTACTAACTTAAACATACACGTATGATCTGCTGCCAAGTCTAATGCACACTTGGAAAACAACAACATACGAACGAATACTTTTTTTTACATAAAGTTAGTTTCAGGAACACATTTTATATAAACAGGAAACAAGTGATTTTTCTGCTATTTTTTCGAGGTGTAATCCTACAAAACTGTTCTCTTACTTGTTGTTTCCCATTTATATACAATTTGTTTTTCAGGGATTGGTTCCGGCTTCTAGACGGCTGTAGGTTATTCGGTTTGACGTTGATATACTAACTGTCGGTTATTCGGTTTGACGTTGATATACTAACTGTCGGTTATTCGGTTTGACGTTGATATACTAACTGTCGGTTATTCGGTTTGATGTTGATATACCAACTGTCGGTTATTCGGTTTGACGTTGATATACTAAGTGTCGGTTATTCGGTTTGACGTTGATATACTAACTGTCGGTTATTCGGTTTGACGTTGATATACTAACTGTCGGTTATTCGGTTTGACGTTGATATACTAAGTCACGCAGGAGTCAACACTATAGAGAAAGCGGATAAGATGGCAGGCATGGCATCAATTCAGGGAACCCTGCAAATGGACAAGGATGCGATTGCAAGAGGATAGGCACCTTGGAGGACGATAACGTGTGGAATAACGACACTCACTTCAGGAGGATGATCAGACTGGGGGAGGAGAGGGGGAGGTGGACGTGTTTCCGAAAGAAGTGGTTTAGCGCGTGTTATCCATAACCAGTGCGTGACTGGCTCCAACAGCTGGCGCACACTTCAGTGGATGCTGGAACGGAAGGCGGAGTATAAATAGGAATGTCCGGAGTACGGTGATGCCAGTCTCTGTTTACAGTTACCGTTGCAGTCTTATATTAATGTACCGAGGCCTGTCTTGTCCTTGAACGCGCTTTATGTCTGTGGTAAAGATAGACGGAGGTAAATGGTTCATGTTTACAAAAAAGATAGAAAGAGTGAGAAAAATGGTCATACACAAGACTGGCAAAAAAGTCAGATGAGTACATACAAATGAAGAACATATAATAAGCCAACATTTCGGCAAAACCTTTTTTTACAAGGACCACACACAAAGAAAAACACACAAGATAAAAACAGGAAAAACTGATGAAAAATTAAACACTTAGTTTTTGGTCTGCCCCTTGTAAGAAATGTGGGCACAAAATTCTCATGCTTGTCCAATCGGTCACACTGGACGATTTTCTATGATGCAGACTGAGGGAGCATAAACACGAGTCACTGTTGCCGCCCATTAAGAGTGTACGGTCAAGTAATAGGCCTCTACACGTAGGCTGTGCTAGCAAACACATTTTTTTGGTGGGGGGGGGGGGCGGGGGTGCGAGATAGCTAAGTTGATTAATGCGCTGTTCTCTCCTGGCAAGGCGATTGCTCGTCTTGCTGGAGCCCTTGGTTCAAATCCTAGATGATATTTTCTTTCTCTCATGTCTGAAAGTGCTTTTTCTATGATTTGTTCGAGGTCTAACAATTCAGTTTAAGAGATTTTGAGAAAGAAGAAGAAGATTAATTACACGTACAAAGTCCGACAGTTAAGTAATGAGACCGATTTTATTATGGCAAGACAAAAATGCCATCTATGAAGCAAACCATGGAATCCAAAGAGGCAACCTTCATATATGCTGATCTGGCAACTTTTCATCGCCGCCCGATAAGCAGACGACAAACAAGCCGCCATTTTATTGACCTAGTCAGAGGTGCATTGTTACAGAAAAAAGCTAACATTAAATTATGTTTAAAACTCGAAAAAAGTGTCATTGAGACAGATAAATTGATGCGACAAGTTCATGGGGATAATTGTTTATTTCGTGCACATATATTCTGGTGGTATTCACGATTCAGAAGTGGTCTGGAAACTATTACAAATGCAACTAGACATGGACGCCCAATTTCTGTCCTAATGAGGAACTCACTGCAAAAGTCAGAGAACGGATACGAGAAGATCGTTGTTTGACTGTGAGGATGATGGCAGATGAGTTCGATGTTAACCGAGAGACTAGTCATAAAATTTTAGTGGAAGATTTGAGTAAGAAAAAAGTTGATTGTCGGTTTGAACTGCATTCGTTGTCTGATGACCAAAAACACCAGCGCGTTGAGTACGCAAAGGATATCATCAAAACGAGTCGCAGAAATAAACATTTCTTAAATTTGATTGTTGCAGAGGATGAAACATGGATTTTCTGGTATGATCCCACAACTAAATGCCAAACTGCTCAGTGGAAGTCATCATCATCACGAAAAGGCAAAAATATATTCGTCTTCAAAAGTCGAAAATGAAGACAATGTTGTGCTTCTACGACAGCAAAAGGAGTTATTCACAAAGAATTTATTCCAGAAGGACAGACTGCTACTGCCAAAGTTTACTGATGTATTTTGAAATGCCTATTGAAAATGATTCTCTGAGTCCGACCCGAGTATTCAACGCCTGGCAGTTTTTTCCTTCTTCATGATAATGCACCGGCTCACCTAGCGGCAGTTGTACAGGAATTTTTGGCTAAAAAAAGTATGTGTTCTCAATCATCCACTCTATTCCCCAGATTTGTCTTCCTGCGATTATTCTCTATTCCTAAAATTAAATTTAGCAGTGAAAGAACGCTTCTTTGACGATACTGATGACATCAAAAGTGCCGTAACATCGAGTTTAAGGGCCATACCACCAGAATAACTGCAGAGGTCGTTCCAATATTTGTTAGATCGTGCCACTCGCTGAATCAGTGCACAAGGGGCTTACTTTTAATAAAATATATGTTAGATCTTCAACTGTTGTTTATTTTATTTTTTATATAATTAGTCTCATTACTTAATTCTCAAACCTTGTAAAATTATCGTTCAGACTGTAAAATAATTTTAAATGGGCGTCACCACTCTCTCAGGCTGATGATGTGCGAATGGACGCATCAGCAGCAGGGCATCTTGCTTACAACCGAGAGGCCTACAGGAAAGCTGTTAGGGAGGCAAAGTTCCACAAGGGACATGCAAATGACTGACTGACTAAACCATACATTTGTATTACTCCACGGAAGTTAATGCTGTAAAATCACAAAAACTACGGAAAACAAGCTGAATTTCTATCAGACAAAATGTTTACGAAGAATTAGAAGAATATTTTAGGCAAACACCGTAAGAAATAACATTTTATTGGCAGAAATGTAGGTGAAGCCGCTGAAATCGATTATTGAGAAAAGATGTTGGCGAAGGTTGGAGCATGTGCTCCGGATGACTGACGGTTCATTACGTAAAATAGCGATGATATAGACACAACAGTTCTAATATAGAACATGAATAAGGGTAGACAGAGGGAGAAGACTAGTAGAGAGGATGTTGAGCAACAGAGGGCTCACCTGGGTAACAATGTAAAAAAAAAGGCGAAGGACGGGCGTTTGTGGAAAACCCTTGCGGAAAGCCCTGTCTGGCTTGGACAGTTAAGGTTCACAGACAGACAGACAGACAGATAGACAGACAGACAGACAGACAGACAGACAGACAGACAGATAGATAGATAGATAGATAGATAGATAGATAGATAGATAGATAGATTAGATAGATCTGTCTGTCTGTCTGTCTGTCTGTCTGTCTGTCTGCCTGCCTGCCTGTCTGTCTTTATGCAGGAAACTCTCTACTATAGAGAGCGGAACAACAACAAAACAACCCATTCAGATCATCAGAGGAAGTACCCCCCCCCCAAACAAGTGTTTCGGCCCTATTAAACTCTTGACACTCTAAGGGGAGTGGGCCCCTCTGGGTCATGACTCCCAGAGGTCTTGTGAGCTGTTTTTTTTGTCCCTGGATTGAGTTGGCACTGCACTTTTGAAGTGCGTCTTTAGCGATTTAGCCATGGAGGACTGGTATTGGCAGCGATAAGCGAAATTATTTATGTTCTCAATGCTTGTTTCGCATACTCCACAGCCAGCATGTATGTCTTTCTCCATCTGTGCGTCTGTCTGTTTGTCTCTCTCTCTCTCTCTCTCTCATTTGTTTTTCATGTTCCTGATTGCGTGGTTTATTTCCTGTTCCTAAGTCAAGAAACCTCTTTTCCATTCATCATAAGAGCAGACAGCACAATCTGGTCACAGCTGGTAATTAAAACACTACATTCCAGAGAAAAAAAGAACATATTATTCTCCTGGGCCAAACTTAGCTGGGCCACCTGTCATCTTCATATCTGGACACAATGAGGACAGTGTCGCGTTGGGATCTCGAGAAAAGGTGCAGGAATATATAATTAAACGCCAAATGGCCATCTGGAGGAGACAGGCCTGTTATTGTACGATATTCATTTATGAACTTTATTTCTGGGAAAAAAAACAAAGAAAACAAAAGTAAGAGAAAGTAAGGAATTCTGTGACAGGAAAAAAAAAAGAAATAAAACTACCTAAAATTGTGACAAGTTTATTATTTTAAAGGGAGATAATTCTAACACAGGTGAAGACTGCTTTGATCTATAACTAGAGGAACTTTCCAAGGTGCATGTACTATTGTTGTTGTTATTATCGTTGTTGCGGTTTCTGTCGTTGTTGTTGTCATTGTCGTTGTTGCTGTTGCTGCTGCTATTGTTGTTGTCACTGTTGTTGCTATTAGTATTCGTTATTGTTGTCGCTGCTGTTTCAGTTGTTATGTTATTGTTGTGGCTGTTATTGTTCCTGCTTTTGTTGGTGTTATTGTCGTTGCTATTTTTGTTGTTATTGTCGTTGTTGTTGCTACTGCTATTGTTGTTATTACTGCTGTTGCTGTTGTTGTTTATTGTTGTTGGTGCTACCGCTACTGTTCCATCTTAGTGGGGCTACAAGTAGGAGTTTCTTTGCAGACGATGCAGTAAAGATGTTGAGGCGCTGTAGCGTGTCGGTCAGGGAGAGACTTACTGCTGCTGTCTTTTTTTTGTCTCTGACTAAGCTAAAAAGCAATTGGGTGGGGGTGGGGGTAGGGTGGGGTGCAAATACTTATTTAGCAGACTCCACCACCATAGGGGCTGTAGGTTCCTGTCAAGCTAGGTCTGTCACGGGAGGGGGGTGGGGTGGGGGAGGTAGCCGACAGAGTTGGGACGACATTTTAGTTGACTATAGTTGACCAGCTTCTATGGCAGCCGTGTCAGATGCGGAACCCCGTTCACGCAACGTAAAAGAAATGTCAAAACTTTCTCACTGTCTGGCCGTTTTATCTTTTCTTCTAACAGGAATGAGAACATCTTTTTCAGATGTTGAGCGAAGACGAACTTCTATGCCCAGTCAGTCAGTCATTTGCTTGCCCCATGCGGAACTTTGCCTCCCTAACAGCACTAATGTAGGCTTCTCGGTTGTGAGCAAGATGCCCTGCTACTGATGCATCCATTTGCAGATTATACACGATGTTTTGCAGCCATCTTCGCCTTGGTCATCCTCTCTTTCTTTTTCCTATTATGCACCCTTCCAAGACGGTCTTTTCTAGATTATTATGATGTTTAATGTGTCCAAAATATTTAAGTTTTCTCTCTTTAATCATCTTTTCTAGCCATATTTCTTCAATATTAAGTTATTGTAGTATGAATATATCAGTTCTTTTTTGTGTCCATAATATTTGAAGAACTGTTCTGTAGCATTTACATTCAAAGGCATTTATGTGTTTCTCAGCTGTTTTGTTAAGTGTCCAGGTCTCACAGGCATATGTTGTGATGGGAAAGATGCATGTCCTTAAAAATCTTATTTTTATGATTCTGTCTGTTCCTCTCCACAGATTCTGTAGTTGTTTTACTTTTTGAAGAGCGATAGACGTCATCCTTTTAATTTCCCTCATAGTATCTCCATTATTAGTTAATACTGATCCAAGATGTTAAAAAACTCTCCACCTCTTCCAATTTTTCTATGCCCATTAAAGATGATAATTTCTATATAGAACAGAAAGTCTGAAATTGAGTATGGATCTACAGATACAGCTTCCATATGGAAAATGGATTTAAGAACTTTTAAATGGAACAGAGATTATAAACTTTTATATCAAACAAAGATGATAAATTTTTATATCAAACAGATATGATAAACTTTTGTATCAAAAAGAGATGTTAAACTTTTATATGGAGCAAAGATGATAGCATATGAAACAAAGATAATAAACTTGTGAATGGAACAGAGATGATAAATTTCTATATGGAACAAAGATGATAAACATCTAAATGGAACAGAGATGGTAAACTTCTATATGAAATAGAGATGTAACACCTTTTATATGGATCATAGATTTAAGAACCTTTATGTGGAGCATAGATTTGACAACTTTTATATGGAACAGAGATGTGACAAACTTTTATATGGGACCGAGATTTGACAACTTCTGTGTAGAACAAAGATTTGTCACCAATGACAATGACACACATTTATACAGACGGGGGAAAATGATAAACAACTATATAGAACAGAGAGAATACAAAACGTCAAATTTCACTTTTGAGCAAAACAGAGCAAGAGAAAAGAAAAGCTAATGAAACTACGACACTATTTTTATTTTAATTCTGCAAATTTATTTTAAAAACGTAATAAACTAATACACTTGTTTACGAAAAGTTAAATATAATAAATGACTGTATATAATAGAAACATAATACGTATTTCTATAGAATTAACAAAAGAAAAATATAATAACAATGATCGTCCGTATAAGAAATAAGAAATAACAAGTCCGAAGAAAGAAATGCTTGAAAAAAAAACATGCACTTAATTTACAGACACGAAACACAAATTATATTCAGAAATATGTCGATCGAAGCCTCTCTGTTTCCATCCAGGGCAGTCTAAAAACACGGAAAGTCTCTAGCTTCTGTGTGGTGAATAATCTGTTTAGAATACAGTGTTTTTTTTTCAAATCTTCACAAGCCCTACTTGCGCTACTTTAAGACAAACTCGCCAATAGCTATTGACAAGAATATCTCTATCACTGGAGCGTGGAATTTTCAAATATCATCTAATAGTTGGACAAACATAAAGCGTTTACAATCAATTTATGCATCTCTGTGATTGTTATTGGAGATGATTTTTCGCTTAATCTACAGTCGGGTAATTGAAATTCACTTAATCGACATTCGGGTAATTGAAACTACAATCATGCTTTTATTTTCCTATGATATCACGCTTCACCATTTTATAAAGCGGTCACTAACGGGCTATAGAAGTTATCAGAGAAAAGGTTTGGAAGTTCTCAAATTAAGGGCCATAAGAACTCTCAGTGGATAAATGTTATCAGAAACGGGGTATAACATTTCTTACATAGAAGTTTAAAAGTTCTCAGAGATGAGGTGTAAAAGTTCTCAGAGAAGGGTATAAAAGTTCTCTAAGGCAGTGTATAAAAGTTCTCAGAGACGGGGTATAGAAGTTCTCAGAGACAAGGGATATAAAATCTCTGAGAAGGGGTATAGAAGTTCTCTGAGATGGGATATAAAATTTCTCAAATACGGAGCTTAAAAGTTTCTCTGAAACGGGATATAAATGTTCTTAGTGACTAAAGTTGTAGGAGAAGTAATATGAAGTAATATAAAAATGAATTCTAGAAGTCGGGCTACCCTTCTCCTCCTCCCCCTTCCTCTTCTTCCCCTGAAAATGCGAGCTGATGTAATGAAAGTACGTCAACGTATCTGACTGGAAGCGGAGTACATCGGCTGCTTTTTTTTCACTGCATGAATAGAGCAGAGAAAGATGAGGCTGTGTAATGCTTCTTTAGCCTACTCCACCGCAATGGGGACTATCGTGACCACTGCCCTGTTAGCCAGGCTAGGTCTGTTACTGAGACTACCAAATAAGAGATGGGACAGGGTCTTGGTCAGCTATGACTAGCCAGTCCTGACGCTAGCATGTCAGCTTTGGGTCGTTGGTTTGCCAGATCTGACAGGGTCTTCATTTTCCATCTTTCTTCTTTATTTTCTTATTTAGAAATTGCTAAAAAAATAAGGATCTGTATTTGTTTATATCTGGCCACATTCTTCAGTCTTCCTAGAAGACTGTAACCATGACAACGAAGACTGTAAGCGTGACAACTGACTGCATATTCCTTATAATCTTCAACAGCATGGGGTAGATACTGGAAAATCTGAGCATTAACTCAAGCAAGCAAAAATAGAATATCTTTCGATGCAGGATGTTGTAAGAAAAGGCTGTTGGAAAAGTTTATAAAAAGAGCAACAAAATTATCATAGAAGAGCAGGCAGTGGATGCCGAACTCTAGCGAGAAAAGTAAGAGAACACAGTTTTGTAGGATTAGACCTCGAAAAGATCGTAGACAAAGCACTTAATTTACAGACACGAAACACAAATTATATTCAGAAATATGTCGATCGAAGCCTCTCTGTTTCCATCCAGGGCAGTCTAAAAACACGGAAAGTCTCTAGCTTCTGTGTGGTGAATAATCTGTTTAGAATACAGTGTTTTTTTTTCAAATCTTCACAAGCCCTACTTGCGCTACTTTAAGACAAACTCGCCAATAGCTATTGACAAGAATATCTCTATCACTGGAGCGTGGAATTTTCAAATATCATCTAATAGTTGGACAAACATAAAGCGTTTACAATCAATTTATGCATCTCTGTGATTGTTATTGGAGATGATTTTTCGCTTAATCTACAGTCGGGTAATTGAAATTCACTTAATCGACATTCGGGTAATTGAAACTACAATCATGCTTTTATTTTCCTATGATATCACGCTTCACCATTTTATAAAGCGGTCACTAACGGGCTATAGAAGTTATCAGAGAAAAGGTTTGGAAGTTCTCAAATTAAGGGCCATAAGAACTCTCAGTGGATAAATGTTATCAGAAACGGGGTATAACATTTCTTACATAGAAGTTTAAAAGTTCTCAGAGATGAGGTGTAAAAGTTCTCAGAGAAGGGTATAAAAGTTCTCTAAGGCAGTGTATAAAAGTTCTCAGAGACGGGGTATAGAAGTTCTCAGAGACAAGGGATATAAAATCTCTGAGAAGGGGTATAGAAGTTCTCTGAGATGGGATATAAAATTTCTCAAATACGGAGCTTAAAAGTTTCTCTGAAACGGGATATAAATGTTCTTAGTGACTAAAGTTGTAGGAGAAGTAATATGAAGTAATATAAAAATGAATTCTAGAAGTCGGGCTACCCTTCTCCTCCTCCCCCTTCCTCTTCTTCCCCTGAAAATGCGAGCTGATGTAATGAAAGTACGTCAACGTATCTGACTGGAAGCGGAGTACATCGGCTGCTTTTTTTTCACTGCATGAATAGAGCAGAGAAAGATGAGGCTGTGTAATGCTTCTTTAGCCTACTCCACCGCAATGGGGACTATCGTGACCACTGCCCTGTTAGCCAGGCTAGGTCTGTTACTGAGACTACCAAATAAGAGATGGGACAGGGTCTTGGTCAGCTATGACTAGCCAGTCCTGACGCTAGCATGTCAGCTTTGGGTCGTTGGTTTGCCAGATCTGACAGGGTCTTCATTTTCCATCTTTCTTCTTTATTTTCTTATTTAGAAATTGCTAAAAAAATAAGGATCTGTATTTGTTTATATCTGGCCACATTCTTCAGTCTTCCTAGAAGACTGTAACCATGACAACGAAGACTGTAAGCGTGACAACTGACTGCATATTCCTTATAATCTTCAACAGCATGGGGTAGATACTGGAAAATCTGAGCATTAACTCAAGCAAGCAAAAATAGAATATCTTTCGATGCAGGATGTTGTAAGAAAAGGCTGTTGGAAAAGTGTATAAAAAGAGCAACAAAATTATCATAGAAGAGCAGGCAGTGGATGCCGAACTCTAGCGAGAAAAGTAAGAGAACACAGTTTTGTAGGATTAGACCTCGAAAAGATCGTAGACAAAGCACTTTAGTGAGACGTGAGAGAAAGAAAAATCACAAGAGAATTACCTGGGATTTGAACCACGGACTTCGGTAGGACGAGCAGCCGTCTAGCCACGAGAGAACAACGTAAACCAACTAGCACCCTCAAAAAAGATGTTTTATTGACATAGTCTTTAGTAACTGTTCAGTAGACACGAGGGATCGTGACACCCGGAAAGAAACGAGGTCGTGACACAGAAATTCCGTAGCTTAGATTCAGTCTCTCTAGCAGGTACCAACTTTTAGACAAACATACACACGGTCTTCTGCCATGTCTGGTGCAAACTTGAACAACAATAACAAACGAATGTTTACTTATTACATGAAGTTAGTTTCAGGTATAATTTTAAGGAACATTTCTTTTATAAATAGGAAACTACGAGGCTTTAGTACGGTAAAGTAAGAGAACACAGTTTTGTAGGATTAGACCTCGAAAAAATCATAGACAAAGCACTTTAGTGAGACGTGAGAGAAAGAAAAATCACAAGAGAATTAAAGACGGCTGCTTTTTTTAAAGACCGTGTGTATGTTCGTCCGCGGGATTTCTGCAAGATGTTTTTTTTAAATCTGTTTAATAAACTGGAAGGCATGTGACCATTTTCCCCTTATCGGGCTCTACAGTGAAATTATTTAAGACACGTGTGACGACCGATGTCAAGAGAATCGCCCGTTCTGGAGCCTCTCTGCCGGGTCCCGCTTCCTTTCTTTATCTTCTGCATGGGGCGATGGGAGTTGAAGCTTCAGGTTTGATTGCACGGTAGTAAACAACTGGCTTGTGAGTGCCCAAATCAAAACAGCGAATCTCCGCTGCTGGCGAGATTCTTCAGCTGCTGTGCGTGGAGTGGGCCTCCTCCCGGCCAGTGAAGAAAGTGCGAAATGGGGTTGCCGCACCACTGTGGAAAATGTGAAAGAAAGGATTAAGCGAAGTAAACAGTAGTCAAATCACGGCACCTCTGGTCTGTAGGTCGGCCACGTCCTATGTGCACTCATATCGGGCGAAATGCCTGAACTGGCTTAACCTAGAGGTTAAGGCACTGCTGGCCAGACTCTTCGGATGCCGCGCGTGAAGTGAAACTCCTCCCGGCCAATGAAGAAAATGCGAAAAAGAAATTAGTGTTGCCGTGCGGCGCCGATATGAAAAGGTGATGGAAAGGATAAAGTGAAGATTAGTCAGTATGTCCAGTGGTCTCGCGGCGAGAGCTACTAATACAATGGCACCTCTGCTCTAGAGGCCGGCCACGTCTGATATACACCCATACTGGTGAAATAAGCATAAACCAGGGATGAAACTTGATGGCACTTCATGTCACGATACCGCTGCTCCAGTGGTCGATCACGTCATAAACACGCCCATACTGGAATAATATGCCTAAAGCGGCCCAACCCAGAGGTGAAACTCACTAGTGGCGAGGATTCATTCCTCCTGGACAAAAGCTCCGTCCTGGTCACAACTAGGAAGGGTTAGAGGCCATAACCACAAAATGCTGAAGTCGGAGACACTGGACCAACTCAAGGCGTCCTTCAATTTGCACCAGGCCATTTATTCCCATGAAGGTGATCGTCCCCCACACCAGTACACCTCCACCACCATATGGAGGAGCCTCATCCACGCAGTTCTGGGCGTAGTGCTTATGGACTCTGCAGTAAACTCTTCTCCGTCTGTCGTGTCTCAGCAGCAGAATGATTCACCCTTGCAGTATAGATATGCAACCACCTCTCACCCGACGGGGATGTATGCGTATCCTAATCACGTCGAGGTTTTCCGGTGAGAAACTCCAACTCTAGGCTGGATGGGCAACCACCTCTCACCCAACTGGAATATACTGATATCCAAAACATGTCGAGGTTTTCTGGTGAGAAATTCCAACTCTAGATTAAACTGGTGCAACGAAAACCACAGTGTTACGCATTCCCGCTTCTGAGACCCACCAAGAATACAGGCTCAAGACCTGCGATACCCTGAACCTCTTGTGGTCCTCTCGTGGATCTCGTGTGGTCCTTTCGGGGACCACAGGGGGACCTCGGTACCTATCGAGTACCACAGGAGTAAATTCGTGAGGATCACGTGGCGGTCTTGGTGGTAGAAGCGAACGAAGAAAAATAATAATAATAAGAAAGCAGCGAATCGCAGTCTTGACTGTTTATTTGAATTTCCGCGTCAGAAAAGCTACTTCCGAAGCGTTACAGGGAGTGCCTGTAGTTGTGCTAGATTTAAAGATGGAGTTCTAAATATAGTCACAGATTACCCTGTAATTCTGTATTTTTACTATATATTGTTAAAAAAATGGACACCAAATTTCAAACTTATATCAAAATTTTATTTTACGGAATTAATGTTTCAATTTTGGCATGAAGAAACTTTAAGACTTTATGACGTTCATTAAATTTGGTTTGGACTTTTATTCTTTCCGACTTAGGCCTCAGTTTCAGTAAAGAGTATGGCCTCCTCTGGCCTGTGTCAGAGAACGACATCTCCTTGACATGAATCCGATTAGCCGTTGAATCTGTTGTTGTGGGATGGCTGCCCACTCTTCCCGCAATGCAAGAGACAACTGTCGGAGATTGGTTGGTGCCACCTCTCGCTGGCGGACTTGTCTGTTGAGTTTATACCATAAGTGTTATATTGGGTTCATGTCTGATGACATGGATGGCCACGGAATGGTCTGGACGTTGTTGTCAGCGAGGAATTGGGTGGTGAGCTGTGCCACGTGAAATCGAGCGTTATCCTGCTGAAAAATCGACCCAGGTGCAACCAGAAGTGGAAGGACGTGAGGAAGAAGAATTTCAGCGACGTATCGTTGGGCATTCAGGCGTCCTTCAATTTGCACCAGGCCACTTATTCCCATGAAGGTGATCGTCCCCCACACCTCCATCACCATATGGAGGAGCCTCATCCACGCAGTTCTGGGCGTAGTGCTTATGGACTCTGCAGTAAACTCTTCTCCGTCTGTCGTGTCTCAGCAGCAGAAAGAATGATTCATCACTAAACCAAACCCTTCTCCAATCATTCACAATGGTCCATTGACGATACTGGTTCGCTCACTGCAGTCAGTTCTGGGGATTTTGGTCCGTAAGAACAGGACCTCTGTAGCCTCTATAGCCCAAAGACCAGCGTCGTGCAGCCGGTTTCTGACCGTTTGATCTGAAATTCAACCAGCTGCTGTCATTGAATGGACTGTTGAGGACGCAGATGCAAATCGATTCCTGAGGTGATGCAACCGTATGAAGCGGTCATCGGCAGGAGTTGTGTCCATGGGTCTGCCACTGCGCGGCCGGTCTGTAACTGAGCCAGTTTCTTTAAATCGTCTCCAAAGCGGACTAATGGTACTTCTAACCACATTTAAATTGTCTGGCCTCTACACTTTGTGACTGTTCAGTCTGTAAAAGTCCAATGATGACGAGCCATTGTTCTGTAGTGAGATGAGCCATACTTGCGCATTGAATTTTCAAATGAACTGATTCGAGGAGCGTCAATCCTTTATAGGCATTCAATAACATGGTCAGTGAGTTTTGTATTCAGTAAGTTTCACGGGACTGTCGTGAATCTGTCATGAGTTATTGTCAAAAATGCTGTTTTGGCTAGTGTCACTTTTCTGTGCTCATGAATCATCTGCTGAGTACAATTCAGGTCAGCACGTGAAGTTGATGTCCAAGCGAACGTTTCAGGCAATTTGCCCTTGTCTGATCAGCAAACTTCAGTTTAAATGGCAACATCGTATTTGTTTGTTTCTTCTTTTGAACAATATATATCACACATTACACAGAGATGGACCGTTACAGTGTAATGAACGTTACCATGCCACTTCCGTCGCCTTCTAAATTTATTAATGCCTTGTCCTGTGATAAAAAATGGCTTATGGGGGTCCGCCATGCTAGCTTTCACTGAAAAGCGGTCCATGGTTCAAAAAGGTTTGAGAACCGCTGCTCTAGAATGGATTAACTATTTTTTTTCGTCTTCGACTTTTACATAGAGCGGAGTTTTTTCATCCTGTTTTCGAGTACAATGATAAAAGTGCCATTTCTAGGGGATAACGTGTTAGATCTCGTGTTTTCCCTGACCTATCGACATATGGTGTTAGGTCTCATATTTTCTTGACCTATCTGCATATGATGTTACGTCTCGTATTTTCACTGACCTATGGGCATATTGTGTTAGATCTAATATTTTTCCTGACCTATTGGCATATGGTGTTATGTCTCATATTTTCCTTGACCTATCGGCAAGTAGCCTTAGGTCTCACATTTCCCTTGACCTGTCAGCATGCTAGAAGGTAATATGGTTAGCATAGGGAGTGTATGTATAGTGAGCTTCAGAAGGAACAACAGCTATCCATTTCTTCTTCTTCTTCTTCTTCTTCTTCTTCTTCTTCTTCTTCTTCTTCTTCTTCTTCTTCTTCTTCTTCTTCTTCTTCTTCTTCTTCTTCTTCTTCTTCTTCTTCTTCTTCTTCTTCTCCTCATCCATCATTCATAGACGTTTGAAGTAATTCTTGTCAGCTGGAGTTGGTATACATCCCCATAAAGCTTCTCTTGAATTGACCTAAGTATTGGCCTCATATTTTTGTCTCGGCTTCTGGTGTGCTGGCCACACACGTAGGACATGTTTTCCCGTCATTCTATCAGTGCTGCATCAGCACATGTCGGTGGGCCCTATCTTGAGCCTGTTAAAAAAGCTGGTGGCTCAGTCTGTTGTGACAGTGCGAAGCTCGTCTTAGCCGAGGTGTAATATGCGCCATTTTGATGGTAGCCAGGGTGTTCTTTTGCCCATTTCTTCCCGAATGTTATGTTTATTACAGATTAGCTTCCTCATATGCCACGCTTGTGGTTCTAAGGACTGTTATAGCCGGAGGTGGGGTGGGGGCATACGCTATCCATTCCAATTAAATGTCTCCAAGGCGTGCGTTTCAAATAGCCTCTGACAGTCAAGTCCAGCTCCTGGCCTTTCGTGGCAGAACTGTTTAAACTGACAGGAGAAGGAGCGAAGGCGAATATCTGGCGCCTGAAAACCAGACGCTTCGGGTAGATTAGAGTCATGTTTGGTAGCTCATCTACCGCTGCTGGCGAGATTCTTCAGCTGCCATGCGTGGGGTGAAACTCCCCCCAGCCAATGAAGAAAATGCGATTAGGGTTGCTGCGTAGCGCCGTCGTGGAAAAGGTGAAGGGTTAAGTGAAGTGACCAGTATCCTCGAGGATATCACGGCACCTCTCCTCTAAAGGCCGGCCACGTCCTATACATATACTGGGGCAGATTGCCTAAACCGGCTTAACCCAGAGGTTAAACTGAGACACTGCTGGCGAGATTCTTCGGCAGCCGCGGGTGGAGAGAAACTCCTCCCGGCCAAAGAAGAAAATGCGAAAATGCTACTAGGGTTACCGGGCGCCGCCGCTGTGAAAAGGTGATGGAAGGGATAAAATAAAGTTTAATCGGTATGTCCAGTAGTCTCGCGGCGAGAGCTACTCATATCATGGCACCTCTGCTCTAGAGGCCGGCCTCGTCCGATATATACCCATACTGGTGACATATGCCTAAACCGGCTTAAACCAGGGGTGAAACTTGATGATTACTCATGACACGGTACCTCCGCTCTAGAGGTCGGTCACGTCTTAAACACGCCCATATTGGGATAATACGCCTAAATCGGCTTAACCCAGATGTGAAACTAGTGGCGAGGATTCATCCTCATGGACAAAAAGCTCCATCCTGGTCACAGCTAGGAAAGGTAGCGGCTACAGCCACAAACTGCTGAAGTCGGAGACACTGGACTAGTGCAGTCTAGATAGGCAACTACCTCTTACCCGACGGGGATTATATGCATATCCTAATCACGCTGAGGTTAACCGGTGGAAAAGTCCAACTCTGGGCTGGATGGGCAACCACCTCTCACTCAGCGGGGATATACTGATATCCAAAACACGTCGAGGCTTTCCGGTGAGAAATTCCAACTCTAGATTAAACTGGTGCAACGAAAACCACAATGTCACGCATTCCCTCTTCTGAGATCCAGCGAGAACTCTGAACCTCTTGTGGTCCTCTCGTGGATCTCGTGTGGTCCTTTCGGGGACCACAGCAGGACCACGGGACCTATCGAAGACTATAGGAGTAAATTCAGTAGGATCACGGGGCGGTCTTGGTAGTAGAAGCGAACGAAGAAGAAGATGCCACACTTGTATTTGTTTGTGGTATAATCCGCCACCTTCTTTTGTTGGGATGTCTTCTTCTCTGTTCCCATGTGTACTTATGACAGGGCATATCTTCCCACTGCCACTCGGCCAGACTTTGGTACCATGGGAGAACAGAATGGGAGATAGAATAGGGTCTTGGTCTGCAAAGGTTCATTAAACGTAACACAAGCAGTCATTTGTGACTCACTGACAGGCTCAGCTTGAATACCGTTTTCTTGAACCTATCATCAGTGACTCATTGACAGGTTCAGCTTGAATACCGTTTTCTTGAACCTATCATCGGTGACTCATTGTCAGGTTCAGCTTGAATACTGTATTCTTTGAACCTATCATCTGTGACTTATGACGCTCTCAGCTTGAATACTGTATTCTTTGAACCTATCATCTGTGACTCACTGACACGCTCAGCTTGAATACCATTTTCTTTGAACCTTTCATCTGTGACTCATTAACAGACTCACCGTGAATTCTGTTTTCTTTAAACCTATCATCTGTAACTCACTGACACGCTCAGCTTGAAAATTGTTTCTTTGAACCTATCGGCGGTTTGAATGTCACCAGCTCTCCCAGGCAGTGGTGCCCGGGCTACAAGATCTTCATGGCATCGTCTGTTGAAGAGAATGAATGTTCGTAGTTTCACACACAAGAACATGAACAGGAAGGGGGAGGATAACTTTGATTAATGTTCTTTCTTGCCGTTATTTTTCTCGCTTCGGAGACTAATTTAATTTACAAACTCCTTTCCAGCTTTGTAGCGACAGGGTTGGGGGGGGGGCATGTTTCATTTTCCATAGCAGAGTATTGGCGCTGGTTAGTGCTAGCTTATTCCCTTCTCGCGTACTGATCTGCGGAGAGTAGATACTGTCGGGTCGTTGGTGGAGCGTTTTAACAAAACTAGACCAGGAGTCGAGGGTAGAGGCCTTGGCTGCTTTGGTTGTTAGTATGAGGTGAAAAGGGATAGAGTGGGATGTGGAGAGGGCCGGGGGTGTTCGTATGTGCTCGTGTGTAGATCGAAGCTAAGGATTGTTTGTGTTGGCAAAACTAAGAATAATATATCGATTACTCTTCTTCCTCTTTGCTTAGGGTAGTCTATCTATCTATCTATCTATCTATATCTATCTATCTATCTATCTATCTATCTATATCTATCTATCTATCTATCTATCTATCTATCTATCTGTCTGTCTCTGTCTGTCTGTCTGTCTGTCTATCTATCTGCCTGCCTTCCCTGCCTGTCTGTCTGTCTGTTATCTATATCACTGCTTGTTAACTGTCTCACATAGTTAACTTACCAATCTTCTCGTTGACTTACCACTTACTCACTTTCTCATCGCTTAAATCACCCACAGATTCACAAAATCGTTCACTCATTCACTTTCTTACTCACACACTTTCCCATATATTCACTATCTAGGTTTTATATTCACCCACTGTCTGTCTGAGTACTTCCGGTCTAGCGCCCAGACTCGCTAGAATATTTCTGTCTCTTCTCGGGTCTTCATATTAACCCCGTCTCACTTTAGCTCTTGTTCTCAGTGATAAATGATTATAATAGATCACTGTGATAAAATTATTGTAATATACGACTATGATAAATGATTGTACAGGATGAGTGTGATAAATGATTATAATAGATGACTCCAGAACTGACACTTGAGCGTATGAGGCCATGTGAGTAATCTTGGGATGCTCTGAAGTTGCTCCAGTGATAGCCATGCCTGACATGCCAAGTGTGAGAGTGAGACACAAGCGTGCACAGGTCAAGACACACATCAGGGTTACAAGTACTGAATATCATGCTCTTCGTAAGGTACTTCGGTTGGCCAAGGGTGGACGCGTTGAACGAGGAAGATCCTGGATGGCTGAGGCTGTGGAGCCAGTCATGGCAGTGACCTGGAAGAGACTTCCCCAGGGCAGGACTTGATTTTAGTACAGGACCAGCCTCAGCTAACACAGGTCGTTGTACCAGCCTCAGCTAACACAGGTTGTTGTACCAGCCTCAGCTAACACAGGTTGTTGTACCAGTCTCAGCTAACACAGGTTGTTGTACCAGCCTCAGCTAACACAGGTTGTTGTACCAGCCTCAGCTAACACAGGTCGTTGTACCAGCCTCAGCTAACACAGGTCGTTGTATCAGCCTCAGCTAACACAGGTTGTTGTACAGGTCGGTCGTGAATGCCGGGATTAGGTAGACGAAGCAACAGAACTTCTGGTTCAGGAGCAGAGACACTGTGGTTCCTCAGCGTATTATACACAGATGGCTCAGTGTCTCCTATTGCAATAGAAGAGTTGTAGCAAAGAGGTCGGGTGCTTTTGCAGTCACTACATGCAGCATGAGCAATAATGAGGCGGGTAGATGGCTCAGTGTGTCTCACTGTGTTGTTGTGACGAACTTACTGAGCATGGAGTTTCTTCAGAGAGAATCGGTAAATTACTTGGTGGGACGCTCGCATGTGAGGGGATTACTGAGGATCTTTTATCCAGGCCATGCGAGTGTGCTTAAAAATTGGTTAGCTAATAGACTGGCTGGACAGACGGAAATATAAGGCAGGCTGAGAATGGATAAAGAGGACATTGCGAAGGCTGTATTAGATAGACTGCGGGGGGGGGATGAAGAGAGGGAGTGGAAGGACAGTGTGCATATACAGATATTGATGTGGAGAGGGAATGGATGGACAATGTGCATATACAGAGATTGATCAAAAGAGGGAGTGGGTGGACAGTGTGCATATACAGTGGTTGATGAAGAGAGAAAGTGGATGGACAATGTGCGTATACAGAGATTGATGAAGAGAGGAAGTGGATGTACAATGTGCATATACAGAGATTGATGAAGAGAGGGAGTGGATGGACAATGTGCATATACAGAGATTTATGAAGAGAGGGAGTGGATGGACAATGTGCATATACAGAGATTTATGAAGAGAGGGAGTGGATGGACAATGTGCATATACAGAGATTGATGAAGAGAAGAAGTGGATGGACAATGTGCATATACAGAGATTGATGAAGAGAAGAAGTGGATGGACAATGTGCATATACAGAGATTGATGAAGAGAGGGAGTGGATGGACAATGTGCATATACAGAGATTGATGAAGAGAGGGAGTGGATGGACAATGTGCATATACAGAGATTGATGACACTAGTGCAGAGCAAGGGTGCTGGAAGAAAATCGGAACTAATTGGGTGAAAATATAACAAACAACCAACGTTTAACGGGAACCAGTAGACAGACTCTTTGGTTGATGTTGGACCATGCAGCGGAGCATGTATGGGAATGTCCTGAATGCGATGATGTTGGATTCTGAAATCTGAAATAGATGAGTGTGATAAATTATTATAATAGATGGCTATAATAAAGTAAAGTATAATAAACGTTCATTACGATAAACGGGTGTGATTGATGATTATATGATTATTAACTATAATTATGATAGATGACCATAGCAGATGACTATGATGAGTGGTCGTGATTAGATATTTTGATGTATGAGTATTATTGATGATTATGTTATAATGATAACTATGTTATATGACTCTGACAGATGACTGAAACAATAAACTATGATAGAAGGTTATGACAGATAACAATGACTGATATCTTCAGTAGATAACTGCGGTTGTATAGGTCAATGTATTACAGTATATTACCGTATTGGACGACAAAGACAAATGTGTACAAAAGATCACATTCGAGACTATAATTACAAAAGATTACAATAGAGGCTATAGTTGATGATTTTAATTAATAACCATGACATATGTCTATAACAAATTACTATGATAGATGACTATAATAAATGGCTATGATAGATGACTATAACATAAGAATGATAGATGACTATAATAAATGGCTCTGATAGATGACTATAACATAAGAATATAATAAATGGCTATGATAGATGACTATAACATCAGTCAGTCAAGTGCCGTGCCACGTGACTTAGGCGATCATTTTTCTCCACAATTCCCTGTCTTTAGACTTGATTATGAGATCCGCCGGTGACTTTCTCCCTAGCCACACTGACAGCCCATTTAGTAACTTCTCTCTCTCTCTGTCTTCGTCTGTCTCTTCGTCCCTCATTTTATGACTATAATATAAGAATATAACAAATGTCTATGATAGATGACTATAACATAAGAATATAATAAACGGCTATGATAGACGACTGTAATAAGTGACTATGATAGATAACTATACCAGACAACCATAACTAAGACTAATGCGTGGCTACGATAGATGGCTATAGCGTAGGATTATAAAACATGACTATGATAGGTAACTATAAGTTAAAGACTATGATACATAACTTTGTTAGATGACTGTAAGACAGAATTATAATATATAACTATAATAGATGATTCCAACTTAAGACTATAATATAAGACTTTAATACATAATTATAATAGATGATTACAACTTAGGAATATAACACTTTAACTATAATAGATGATTACAGCTTAAGACTGTAATACAGGACTTTAATACATAACTAGATGATTATAAATGTTGTAGACTAAATGTTTACGAAGAATCAGAAAAATATTTTGGCCAAACACCATAAGAAATAACGTCTTATTAGCAGAAATGCAGATGAAATCACTGACGACAATTATTGAGGAAAGACGATGGCGATGGTTGGGACATGTGCTCCGAATGACTGACAACTCACTACCAAAAATAGCACTAAGATGGACACCACAGGGGAACAGAAGTAAGGGTAGACCAAAAGAGACATGGAGAAGAACAACAGAAAGGATGTTGAGCAATAGAGGGCTCACCTGGGCAAGAGCAGAAAAAAAGGCGAAGGACAGGCATTTGTGGAAAACCCTTGCGGAAGCCCCATGTGCCCTGGGCACTTAAGGTTCAGAGAGAGAGAGAGAGATGATTATAACTTAAGACTATAATATAAGACTTTAATACATAACTAGATGATTCCAACTTAAGACTATAATGTAAGACTTTAATACATAACTAAATGATTAGAACACACACACACACACACACACACACACATATATATATATATATATATATATATATATATCTGTGATAAAATATTAGAACATGAAACTATAATGGCTCTAAGGACTGTTATAGCCGGAGGTGGGGGTGGAGGATACGATCTCCACTACAATTAAATGTTTCCAAGGCATGTGTCTCAAATAGCCTCTGACAGTCAAGTCCAGCTCCTGGCCTTCTCTTGGCGGAACTGTTCAAACTGACAGGAGAAGGGGCGAAGGCGAATATCTGGCGTCTGAAAACCAGACGCTTCTTGTAGATGAGAATTTTTTTTTTTAATAGCTCATCTGAGAGAAGGAAAACTCTGATTTAAACCCCGCTGCTGGCGAGATTCTTCGTCTGCCGCGCGTGGGGTGAAACTTCTCCCGACCAATGAAGAAAATGCGATTAGGGTTGCCAAGCGGCGCCGCTGTAAAAAGGCGATGGAAAGGATAAAGTGAAGATTAATCGGTATGTCCAGTAGTGTCGCGACGAGAGCTACTCATACCACGGCACCTCTGCTCTAGACGCCGGCCACGTCCGATATACACCCATACTGGTGAAATATGCCTAAACCGGCTTAACTCAGGGGTGAAACTTGATGACTACTCATATCATGGTACCTCCGCTCTAGAAGTCGAACACGTCCTAAACACGCCCATACTAGTGTCGAGGATTCATCCTCCTGGACAAAAGCTCCGTCTTGGTCACAACTAGAAAGGGTAGCGGTCACGACCACAAAATACTGAAGTCGGAGACACTAGACCAGCGCAGTCTAGATAGGCAACCACCTCTCACCCGACGGGGATTATATGCGTATCCTAATCACGCTGAGGTTTTCCGGTGAGAAAGTCCAACGCTGGACTGGATGGGCAACCACCTCTCACCCAGCCGGGATATACGGATATTCAAAACACGTCGAGGTTTTTCGATGAGAAAGTCCAACTCTAGATTAAACTGGTATAACGAAAACCACGGTGTCACGCAATCCCGTTTCTGCGACCCACCGAGAATACAGGCCCAAGCCCCGCGATACTCTGAACCTCATGTGGTCCTGTCGGGTATATCTTGTAGCCCTCTATGAGACCATAGACAATATGAGTAAATTCAGTAGGATCACGGGGCGATCTTGGTGATAGAAGCGAACGAAGAAGAAGAAGAAACTCTAATGCCAAAACCATGACAAATGGCAGCAATAGCTGCTTTCGAAGGCTCTCCTAATTTTTTTCTCATACAAGAGAAAGTAGGACCATATGCCATTAAAGAACTACAATCCTAGGTCTCAGATTTAAGTTCACGTCAATCCCCGATACATTACTTAGGCTGTTGTGCCACTGTCACATGTGAACACTTCTGGGATATGAACTGTTCTGGTCATTTGTTATTCTCTGAGTCCTGGCAACACGAAGAAGATTTGTGTTTCTCAACAGGAGCTGGTTTATTGGCATACAAGGCAGTGTTCAATCTCTTAAGTGTTCCGGCTTGTCCACGTACTTCCCAGAAGAAACTGCACACAGATTTACATACTCAGTTCTCCGCCATCTTGTTGCCTTTCCAGATGACTACATTACAGTATTGAGCTCTTCATTACAATGTTTTTTTTGTGTTTTGTTTTGTTTTGTTTTCTCCTACGTACATTCTTGTCTTGCTTTTCATGAGCTGAATTTACACGTTGTCGATTGTGATTGGTCGGGAGGTTCTGCCAGGGCACTTGCGTGGCGATCAATCACGACTTTGATATGCAAATGAGGGTGGAGAGTTGCTTGTGAAAATTGAAGTCGAGAACTTCTTGCTGGGGGTATTGTTTAAATTGATGACTCCTATAATGGAATGACGCAGAGTGGCGCAGAGTGACTCATCTCAGAATAGTAGAAAAGCTGCTCTCAAGATCTGAAAATTAGTTGCTGTTATAAATTATATTAAAACAACTCGCCCCCCCCCCCCCCGGTAGAATGAACAACTGAATGTGTTCTTTTGGTGTCTTGCCAGTTCTGATTGTATGATGTTCTTAGTTTGTGGTATGGTGGTACGGAAATGAAAATGACAAATGTTGTTTTCCAATTCTGCAACGCGTCTTTATAAGTGAATGTTAAGAATTCATTCATTCATTCATTTGCGTGTCCCATGCGGAACTCTGCCTCCCTAACAGCACTTCTGTAGGCCTCTCGGTTGTCAGCAAGATGGCCTGCTACTGATGCATCCATTTGCAGATCATCAACGATGTTTTACATCCATCTTCGCTTTGATCTTCCTCTCTTTCTTTTTCCCGTTATGTACCCTTCAAAGACGGTCTTCTCTAAATTATCATGACGCTTAATGTGAGCAAAATATTTCAGTTTTCTCTCTTTAATCCTCTTTACTAGCCAGACTTATTCAATATTAAGTTCTTATAGTATGGACATATTTATTCTTTTTTGTGTCCATAATATTTGAAGAACTCTTCTGTAGCATTTACATTCAAAGGCATTTATGTGTTTCTCAGCTGTTTTGTTAGGTCCAGGTCTCACAGGCATATTTTGCGATGGGAAAGATGCATTCCCTTAAAAATCTTATTTTTGTGTTTCTATCTGTTCCTATCCACAGATTCTTTAGTTATTTTACTTTCTGAAGAGCGATAGATGTCCTCCTTTTAATTTCCCTCATAGTATCTCCATTATTAGTTAGCAGTGATCCAAGATATTCAAAACTCTCCACTTCTTCCAGTCTTTCCTCATTGATACATATTTCAGCTGCCTTATTTATTTTGTCAGTTGTCATCAATTTAGTTTTCTTTGTATTAAGATAGAGGTTTTGCTCTTCGCTGTTCTTACGGACTGACATAATTAGTTTTTCCATTCCTTTTTGTGTTGTGGACAGTAACACTGTGTCATCAGCATATCTAATCTCTGGTATTTCATAACCTCCAATTGTTATGGTATCTTAATATTCTCTGTTTACATCTTCTCTAACATTCATCATTATATTTTAAGTATACAAGTTAAATAAGTAAGACGACAATATGCACCCCTGACGGACCCCTTGCTTTATATCAAACCAAATTGTTCTTTCACCATCTTTTCTTACTGCTGCTTGTTGGTCTAGATACAGCAGTGATGTTATCTGTATCAAATGTGTTGGAAATCCCATTTTTTTCCATTATTTCCCAAAGTTTATGGTGCTGTACACAATCAAATGCCTTTGAGTAGTCTATAAAAGATAAATATAAATTCACATTAAACTCTCTGCATTTCTCTACTATTAATCTTATATTGAATATATGATCTCTTGGTCTTCTTCCTTGCCTGAAACCAACTTGGACCATATTTACTTCTTCTTCTATTTTCTTACGAAGTCTACCCATTATGACTTTTAACAGAATTTTACTGGCATGACTAATGAGGACAACAGTTTTATAGTTTGTGCATAATTTCAGGTTACCCTTTTTTGACAGTGGTATGAATACAGTTCTTTTCCATTCTTTAGGCCAAGTACCTGAATGCTATATCTTTTTACATATTGCATGATAGGTTGTTACACATTCCTTTCCTCCTGCTTTAATAACTTCAGCTGTTACCTCATCACATCCTGGTGACTTACCATTTTTCAGATTCTTTATTGCTCGTAAAACGTCTTCTATTGTCAGTTCGGGTTCTTTCTCCTCCAATAATAATTCACACTGTTGATTTCTGCTTTCACAGTCAGTTGTTTTATACATTCCTCTGCAATATTCCTTCCATCTTTCTAGAATTTCCTCTGTCTCTGTCAAGGTATTCCCCATTTCATCACAAATCACATTTAGCTTAGGTGTGGCATTTATCGTCAATGTCTTCATTTCTTTAAACATTTCACTAACTCTTCCACACTTCTGATGTCCTTCTATTTTTTCACAACCGTCTTGTATGTATTGTTTTTTTTTTTGGGGGTCTTTTCTTATGTTTCTTTGTACTTCTTTTGTTAAAGATTTATATTCCTCTTTGTTGTTGTTTGTCACTTTCCTTCGCGTCTTCATTTCTCTACGTTGTTTTATCACGTCTAGTGTGCCTGCTGTAATCCATCCATTCTTTAGTGTTTTCTTTACTGCAACCATGTCTTTAGCTGTTGTTATTAAGATATCTCTGGCCTTCGTAGCCAATTTATCTCTTCCTGTACATCTATCAGGATTTCACCTCTATACCGTATTGTTCTGGTATATTTGTAAGATCAAAGCCGAGTGGTCTTGATCCCATAACTGTCTTTTTTATCTTTATGAATATTGAGAAACATAGGCTCAGTATAGAATGTTGAGAAACTAGTCCTGATATGCTATAACGTGCCTATCTTATTATATGGAAGTGAATCACGGACAATAGGCAGGGCGGCACAAGGATCACTTCAAGAAGTAGAAATGTGGTGTATCAGAAGAATGTTGCGAATTGCCTGGAGAGAAAAGATTACTAACGAAGAATGTGTGAGATGAGCTGAAGAAGCAACAACAACAAAAAATCTTGCAAAAAAAAAAACGAGAGAGACAATGTACTTTCATAGGACATGCAACGAGAAGAGGGGGTAGTGAAAGTATTATAACAGGAAAAATAGAGAGAAGGAACAGCCAGGGGAAGACGAAGGTAAACGATACTGGACAGTCTGACGAGATGGTTTGAGAGGAAATCACCGAGTGAACTGATGATCTGCGTGAAAGATTAGGTACTATGGAGAAGCATAATAGCCAACGCCAGTCGGCACGGCACCTGATGATGATTTTATTTCAAATTCTCCGGTTATACTAAAATGGGGTATTCACGTGGAGAGAACGGAGCTGAAAAAAGTATACAAATCCAGCAAAATCGTAACAATAAACCACGAACATGTTCTGGATAAAGTTCAACATCAACAGTCCTCTCTGCTCCCATTGAAGAATAAAGCATCAACAAAAGCTCCCCCAGCCAGTCCTCTCTGCTCCCAGTGAAGAATAAAGCATCAACAAAGGCTCCCACGCCAGTCCTCTCTGCTCCCAGTGAAGAATAAAGCATCAACAAAGGCTCCCAAGCCAGTCCTCTCTGCTCCCAGTGAAGAATAAAGCATCAACAAAGGCTCCCCAGCCAGTCCTCTCTGCTCCCAGTGAAGAATAAAGCATCAACAAAAGCTCCCCCAGCCAATCCTCTCTGCTCCCAGTGAAGAATCAAGCATCAACAAAGGCTCCACAGCCAATCCTCTCTGCTCTCAGTGAAGAATAAAGCATCAACAAAGGCTCCCCAGCCAATCCTCTCTGCTCCCAGTGAAGAATAAAGCATCAACAAAGGCTCCCCAGCCAATCCTCTCTGCTCCCAGTGAAGAATAAAGCATCAACAAAGGCTCCTCCAGCCAATCCTGTCTTGAACAAGTCGGGATACCTCAAACCATGTCTTTCTGGCTTTCTTTAGTTCTTCCTGTGAGTCTCCATGTTCTTAACGGCCTGCCCATCTTTCTCTTTCCTTGAGGTGGATACAGATACCAGTGTTTTGTTTGTTGTATCATTATCGAAATGTGTAGGAAATAAGAGCAGTTAAGAGAGCGACGAAGGATAGTTAGGAGAAGACAGTCAGGGTTCTCTGTACATGTTATGAGAAGATAGAGGGGAGATAATTTGACTGTCACTGCGATAAAATGACAGAGAGAAAGACAGCGAGAGAGAGAGAGAGAGAGAGAGAGAGAGGGAGAGAGAGAGGAATATCTGAACGGGTTGAGGAGATAAAGCAGGAAAATAGAGGCATCAGAACTAAAGCAGGATTCTCGGGTGGTGATTCATTCTATCTTCTGCTCTTCTGTGTGTAATGTAGAACGTGTTGCTCTTCTATGTGTGTATTTCCACTATTGTCCACTGGAATGATGTTCTTTCTTACATTACTATTCTACGTTGTTTTGCGTCTGTTTCGTTACTCACTTCACAGACTTACTTGCTCCCAGGTTCATTCTCTCTCAGTGGAAATAGTAATACAGAAGCAGCAACTTTACAGTTGAAATGACTTTAATGATGCACGGGGTGACGATGAGTCGATGAGCGATATGACGAGAACGACAAAAGCATCAACAAAATCCATGGACACAAGACTGGACATCTCCACGATACAATATATGTTCCGGTAGACTGCTGTCGCCATCTGAACATCCTAACACACTCTATTCTACATCTATTTCTTAAACAACAACATTTCTAACAGTCTAATCTACGTCTATCCCAGACGATACACAAAACACAACTGTCCCTCAGTCATACTATTTCTCTCTCACCTGACCTTTTTCCTATCATCCCCCAACCGTGATCCTCGTGCATTCCGAGACAAAGGAGATGGACTCTACTCACAAACAGCTGATTACTTTAGAAGATAACTCATTTTATACAAATATTCCAATTCTCAGATGAGTTATCTTTCTTACATCCAAACATTCAATATACTGTTATAGAACTGGTTATTGACGTCATGGACCACATGCAAGTAGGAAAGCGTGATCGTCCACGGCCGTTGATAAGAAATAATAAATGTTGCTGGAGATTTTTCCACGGTCAAAACGATTCTGTTCTGGAGACCCCACAGCCAGGAAGGCTGCAGGGTCGTGTCAAGACTCTCAGAAAATGTGACAGTGCTATACTGAATGTAAGCAAGAAAGTATTACAGTGCTATACTGAATGTAAGCAAGAAAATGTTATAGTGCTATACTGAATGTAAGACAAAATACAGAATGTAAGAAAGAAGGTGTTACAGTGTATTACTAAATGTAATTAAGAAAGTGTTACAGTGCTATACTAAATGTAAGAAATAAAGTGTTACAGTGCTATACTAAATGTAAGAAATAAAGTGTTACAGTGCTATACTGAATGTAAAAAATAAAGTGTTACAGTGCTATACTAAATGTAAGAAAGAAAGTGTTACAGTGCTATAATACATGTAAGAAAGAAAGTGTTACAGTGCTATAATACATGTAAGAAAGAAAGTGTTACAGTGCTATAATACATGTAAGAAAGAAAGTGTTACAGTGCTATACTGAATGTAAGAAATAAAGTGTTACAGTGCTATACTAAATGTAAGAAATAAAGTGTTACAGTGCTATACTGAATGTAGGAAATAAAGTGTTACAGTGCTATACTAAATGTAAGAAATAAAGTGTTACAGTGCTATACTGAATGTAGGAAATAAAGTGTTACAGTGCTATACTGAATGTAGGAAATAAAGTGTTACAGTGCTATACTGAATGTAAAACAGAAAATATTACAGTGCTATACTAAATATAAGAAATAAAATATTAAAATGCTATACTGAATGATCAGGAATGATCAGAGAATCCCAAAACAAGCTATCAAGTGGAACACAACAGGCCGAAGAAAAAGGGGCAGACCGCGTGAAACTCTGAAGAGGACATTATTAAGAGAGGCCAAGTTAACAGGCATAAAATCCTTTGTTGAGGTTGAAAGACTCGCCGAAGACAGGAAAAATTGGCGAACTACTTTGCGAGCCCTATGTGACGTCTAACGGCACGGGAAGGATATAAGATATAAGATATAAGATACTGAATGTGAGAAAGAAAGTATTACAGTGCTATATTGAACCTATGTTGCTATGCAAGAGTGAATCATGGACATTTGGCACGCAGATGAGTAAATAACTGGAAGCAACAGAGATATGGTTCCTTGGATGAGTGTTAAGGACCCTATGGACAGCCAGGATAACTAATGAGCAGTGTCTGAGACAAGCTAACGAAAAACATGTGTAAAATAACAAAGATAAAGAAAATGGCAATCAACATTCTTGGATCACGTGATGAGAAGAGAGAAAATGGAAACATCATAACAATGGGCAGAAATGAAGGCAAGAGAGGCAGAGGACGACAGAGAGAACAGATATTAGAAGGCCTGACATTGTGCCATGGAAAGAAATCAGCAACAGAGTTACTCAGAAATGACAAGGACCCGGAGATGTGGAGGAGTATGACTAACCTTGCCGCCCAGCATGGCACGTGATGATGATGAGTCACAGCCTGACAGTCAACAGGCAGAAATGTCAGATCTTGAAGAATGTAAAATATGTTGAGAAACCAAGCATAAACGAGATGCTTTTTGTGACCCATTGCTGTACTGCATCTGTTCTGTTAGGACAAGAGTTGCTATACTGAGCTATGTAAAGAGTTTGCTTCGTGTTCTTTTATCTGTGTTCTAAGTTTCTTCCTTAATTTGCAGGAGTTTTATCTATCTATCTATCTATCTATCTATCTATCTATCTATCTATCTATCTATCTATCTATCTATCTATCTATCTATCTATCTATAGTTAAATCTTACACTCTTTTGATATGTTTTCCCTAATTTAATTTGTATTTTTGTACTAAATCAAGTGTGTGGGAAGAGGGAAAGATGGAGTGATGAAGGGCAGAATGTAAGACGGGCTTGCGTGCCCAATTCTTTACCCTTTAAAAATAAATATCTATCTATCTATCTATCTATCTATCTATCTATCTATCTATCTATCTATCTATCTATCTATCTATCTATCTGCTAGTCCGTCTGTCTATCTGTTCTGTTTGTTAAACGCATAGAATATTTGTACTAATGTAGAATGTCTGGAACAGAGAGAATGTTGTATGATGAAGGATAGAATGTCAGACCGGCCTGCATGCCCAGTTCTTCAACATTTTAAAAATAAAGTTTGTTCTTTCTTGTTCATCTCTCTCTCTCTCTCTCTCTCTCTCTCTCTCTCTCTCTCTCTCTCTCCTCTCATATATCTTCTTCACAGCCGATACAGCTTGTTTGTTCCATGTTTAATTTTTCAAGTTATTTTATACAGTCATAGAGAAGCCACTATATAATATTGTACTTCCTCGTATATGTGAGTCTGTCATAGAGAAGCCACTATATAATATTGTACTTCCTCGTATATGTGAGTCTGTCATAGAGAAGCCACTATATAATATTGTACTTCCTCGTATATGTGAGTCTGTCATAGAGAAGCCACTATATAATATTGTACTTCCTCGTATATGTGAGTCTGTCATAGAGAAGTCACTATATAATATTGTACTTCCTCGTTCCCCCTGGGAACAACTGTGTTAAGAGCACACTTATCTTAACATAGTGTTTATGAGACAGGGAACATAGATCTGTTTGCTTAAAAACTCTGACCTACCTCTGTAGCCCAGAAACTTGTAGCAATCAACACTAATTGTAATTGTTATTTTTGCAAAATGTAATGTCAGGTTGGTGGACAGATGGGGACATGGAGATCTCTGGCGGGGATGAGGGAAGTCTGGTGTGAAACCAATGAATCCAGGACGTGACAAGCCTATGGGTCTTTACAACAATGGCTATCAGAATGATGTAAACAAAACAGAGCCAGTAGACTATGGGTGGCGGGGAATGGATATCGTTGAAGCACTCATCAGATTCCTCATCTCAAAGTCAGAGTGTCTTTGTGGAACTGTCTCAAACCATCTGACATGGAGAAGGCGCTTAAGTACAGCCACCAGGGGCTGGAAAACAAAGTTTTGGCCAGGCCAGCCACACTGTCATCATGGCAGTCCGAGCAAGACCACAGTCTGCCCTAGCAAGGAAAGGTGCTGAAGTCGGAGTTACCCAGCCAAAAGGCGCATCGCAAAAATCAGGGTAACACGCATTATCGCTAATGAAATGTCTATATCTACAGTTTTCAAACATGGTGCTCGCCCTGTGAAGACTAACCAGGCAGGTGCAGTGCCGGGCCCCCTGCCTCGAAAGGGTCCACCCAATGCTACTGGAGGTCCTCTCAGTTCGTCTTGTGGAGTCAGGAGACATGAGAGTAGAGCTACTGGCCAAAAAATACAACAGAAGAAAATAGCCAAAAAGCAAGAACTTAAAATAATGCAGTGGAATGCTGAGGGTGTCAGCAGTGTTAGAGATGGCTATAGCAAAAAGGTTGAACTAGAGAACATACTTTTTGCAGAGCAGGTAAGTATATGCTGCATACAGGAGACACACCTAACCAAAGATGCCGCCTTTAAAATCAGAGGCTACCAGTGCTTTAGATCAGACCGACAGGACAGAAGAAAAGGAGGAGTACTCACACTTGTTAAGAATAACATCAGCGCATGTCAGGTGGGAGTGTACATGGAAGGAGCCGAATACCAGATAATCCATCTAAAAAGTAGTAATACAGATTTCCACCTCCTTAACTATTACTGTCCTAATGACCGCCCACTTGCTTTAGGAACAATCCCACACAAAGAGAGACTGATGGTCTGTGGTGATTTTAACAGTCATTCCCAGAGCTGGGGCTATGACCACATAGACAAGAGAGGAGAGGAAGTTGAGAGCTGGCAGGATGATAATGGACTTCTCCTGATCAACCAGCCAATGGATGCCCCAACATTTTACTCAAGGGCATGGCATACAAAATCAACACCAGATCTGGCATTCCACTCTCCAGATCTGAAGTGGAACATTACACGTGAAGTTGGAAAACAACTTGGAGGTAGCGACCATCGACCAGTCTTCCTGACAATAGAAAATGAACTCCTTAACACCAGTAACCCTCTCCCCAGATGGAACTATAAAAAAGCAAACTGGACAATGTACAGACATCGTACAGGTACCTGGTGGGACAGCTGTCCATAGAAGGTAAGGATATTAACAGCATAGTGAAGGAATTCAATGCTTGTATCCTTCAGGCCGCTCGTGAAACCATTCCCAGAGGAGCTCGCAGGGACTATAAACCATACTGGTCTAGTGAGCTGGGAAAACTCCATGATGACGTGGAAGCAGCTCGAAAGCAAGCAGAAAATAGACCATGCCAAGAACACCACAATAATTACCAACATTCTAAGGCCAAATTTCAGAGAGCAAAGCTGCAAGCCAGACGGGAAAGTTGGAGAGAGAAAACAGAGTCCCTAAACTTTGAAAAGGATGGAAGGAAACTGTGGAAACTAATCAAACAGTTAAATGATGAGAGTACTGGAAGAAGTACAAAGGTTACACTAATAGAGGATGGGAAAACTCTTACAGGTAAGCAGTAGCAGATCACTTTGCTCGCATTTTTGCACAGGACTGCAACATTGATATCCATCCAGAGAAGGAGCGTACAGTGCGCATCGAGCCACAGAAAGAGGAGGAACAAGTCAGAAAAGTGGAGGTCATGGATGCACCAATCACACGCAGTGAGTTAGACCTAGCAGTTAGTAAACTGAAACCAAGGAAATCACCAGGACCAGATGGAGTGTCCAATGAAATGATCAAGAACCTGGGAATGGCAGCAATGGGAAAGCTGTTGGATATTTTCAATATGTGCTGGAGCACAGGTAAGTTACCTCAAATCTGGAAGGAAGCAAGCATGGTACCACTGCTAAAACCAGGGAAAAACAGTGATACTGCCTCCAGCTACAGGCCAATCAGTCTCACTAGCTGCCTATGCAAAACGATGGAACGCATCATTGACCTGAGGCTAAAATGGTACCTAGAAAGTGAAAACCTTCTTGTTCCACAACAAGCAGGATTTAGGCAGTACTACAGTACGGAAGATCAAGTGACCTATCTCTCTCAAGAGATTGAGGATGCATTCCAAGAGAAAAACCTTGTACTAGCAGCGTGGATAGACCTGAAGAAAGCCTTTGATAAAGTATGGAAAAAAGGTCTGCTGTGGAAACTAAGAAACTGCAATGTGAATGGAAGACTGTACAACTGGATAAAGTCCTATTTACACAATAGAAGAGCTAGAGTAGTAATGGATGGTCACAAAAGCCAGAAAGTACTGCTGCGACACGGTGTACCACAAGGAGGAGTCCTTTCGCCTACACTATTCCTTGTATTCATTAATGACCTGGTCAAGGAACTTCCCTATGGAATCAAAGCGGCACTGTATGCAGATGATCTGGTCATGTGGTGTACAGATGAATATGCGACAGTTGCTACACAGAGACTCCAAAGAGCAGCAGACATCTTGACATCATGGACAAACAAATGGTGTGTAAGTATCAACACAGAGAAATCAAGTACCACTCTGTTCACCCTCTCATCTAAACAGAAAGCAGGTAAGATCTTTGTAAATGAAATACCCTTAAGGATGGACAACCAACCCACTTACTTAGGAGTGACTCTTGACTCAAAACTGACTGGAAGCAACACATCAACAGTGCAGAAGCAAAAGCCAGAAGAAAACTAGCCATATTAAGAAAATTGAGTGGAACCACATGGGGAGCTAGTGAAAGAATCCTCAAGAATGTATATCAGCAAAGTATTCTACCACATTTAGAATATGGCTCAACATCTTGGTGCACAGCATCAAACACTACGCTGCATAATCTAGACAAGGTTCAAAATCAGTCACTACGGATTATCACAGGTGCCATGAGGTCCACACCAATAGTAGAAATGCAGAAAATAGTTGGTGTTCAAGCGCTAAAGGAACGTAGAGACACAAAGGTCATGACCATGGGAGAAAAATTCCTTAGCTCTGTAAGCCATCCCCTGAAGGAGAGATTCAATAACTTGGCATTAGGACGGCTTAAAAGAAGCAGCTTCATTCATCAGGCCAAGCGTATGCGTAAGCTGATACCTGACCTTCCAGCTGTAGTCGCTCCATTATCATCTGTACCAGAGCATACACCATGGAAAGAAGCAGATTATACACAAATATCTATTCAGATATTCAGACTGAAGTGAAAGGTGTGCAGAATGGTGAGATGCAGAGCAGTCTTGTAAGATCAACAGCCACACTTAGTGTTCTAGATGACAAATATCCATGTGACACCTGGATACGTGTGTATACAGATGGATCTGCACATAATGCCATAAAGAATGGAGGGGCAGGAGCATATATTGAATATCCAAACAACACCATTGACAAGATTTCCATACCCACTGGAAAATACTGCAACAACTTTGATGCAGAAGTTAGGGCAATTATTGCTGCAGTTGAAAAACTATCAGACTCCAGAATTGATACATGTCCTGTAGTAATTCTCACAGATGCAAGATCAGTACTGGAGGCTCTTCAGTGCAACAAACTACCAGACCTTAGGGATGCCTTGTCAAAAATTGGCTTACAACATGGAGTCACTTTGCAATGGATTCCCTCCCACTGTGGGATACCAGGCAATGAGAAAGCTGACCAACTGGCCAAAGAGGGCACTGAAATGGAGCAGCCAGACATACCAATCACTTATAATCAGAAGAAAAGCATGATAAAAACCTACAGGAAGCCACAAACACCACCACATGATGACTATCACATGCTAAACAGAAAGGAACAAGTCACCATCTTCCGTCTCCGAACAGGACACAGCCGACTCCGAAGTCATATGTATACAAAGTTTAAGGTTGGTACTACTAATCTGTGTACATGTGCCCAGGTGCCCCAAACTGTGGAACATATCCTCCAGAACTGCATCAACTACGAGTCACTGAGAAATAATTACTGGCCCAGTGAAACCACTAAAGAAGATAAGCTCTATGGTTCCATACATGAATTACAAAAAACAGTGAAATTTATCCAAGAGACAGGACTGCAGATATAGACAGACAGTGCGAACGAAGAAGAAGAAGAAGATGTACTTCCTCGTATATGTGAGTCTGTCATAGAGAAGCCACTATATAATATTGTACTTCCTCGTATATGTGAGTCTGTCATAGAACAGCCGCTATATAATATTGTACTTCCTCGTATATGTGAGTCTGTCATAGAGAAGCCACTATATAATATTGTACTTCCTCGTATATGTGAGTCTGTCATAGAGAAGTCACTATATAATATTGTACTTCCTCGTATATGTGAGTCTGTCATAGAGAAGCCACTATATAATATTGTACTTCCTCGTATATGTGAGTCTGTCATAGAACAGCCACTATATAATATTGTACTTCCTCGTATATGTGAGTCTGTCATAGAACAGCCACTATATAATATTGTACTTCCTCGTATATGTGAGTCTGTCATAGAACAGCCACTATATAATATTGTACTTCCTCGTATATGTGAGTCTGTCATAGAACAGCCACTATATAATATTGTACTTCCTCGTATATGTGAGTCTGTCATAGAACAGCCGCTATATAATATTGTACTTCCTCGTATATGTGAGTCTGTCATAGAGAAGCCACTATATAATATTGTACTTCCTCGTATATGTGAGTCTGTCATAGAGAAGTCACTATATAATATTGTACTTCCTCGTATATGTGAGTCTGTCATAGAGAAGCCACTATATAATATTGTACTTCCTCGTATATGTGAGTCTGTCATAGAACAGCCACTATATAATATTGTACTTCCTAGTATATCTCATTGTATATGTGTCTGTATATATGAACACTCCTTAATGCGTTTAAACAGAAACAGTACATTAGAAATCCGAGCAAATTCCCTGCGGATTTATTTCTTATTATTTATATTGATTTTAATTTTATTACACCTGGGATGTCGTTTTCATCATCATCATCATCATCTTCTTCTTCTTCTTCTTCTTCTTCAATCTCCCTGTAACTACGAGGTGGTGTTCTTTGTAGCAGATGCAGTGAAGATGTCGAAGCACAGCATCGTGTCGGACTGGGAGCGGGTCATGACAGCTATTTTTTGTGCAGTTCCTGAGTACAGGTAAAAAGCAGGCTGTGTGCAATACTTCTTTAGCAGACTCCATCACTATGGAGACTATGGGGACTATGGGGACTATGGCTACCACTGCCCCTTTAGTTACCCTAGGCCTGTTACCGAGGGGTACCAGCGGAGAGGTGGGATAGGGTCTTGGTCAGCTGTTGTTCGTCAACCTTGATTCTAGCATGTCAGCTATGGGTCGCTGAGTGCCAAAACAACGTAAGAACTTCAAACTCACCGCAGTTTCAGGAAAGAGGCTGAACGTTTTGTCCCACAGAATTCAGAACGGAAAGAGGGAGCATGGATTTCCTCTCTCCGGCTGTCCTTTCTCCTGCTGTACTTTCTCCCTTTACATGGCAAGAGTTAATCTTCTGACCACTTGGCACACAGTTTACCAGATTACAGACCTGAACATCTGGCCCCAATCTTTCTAATCTAGGGGATGATAGGGGTTTATAAGCGCTGAGTGATCGATTTCTAGAAAGTTTCAAACACCCGGGAAGAAAGCAGTTAAAATTTAGATCCCCTGTGTGGGCTGTTAAACGAGGCTAAAGAATTTAAAAATGGCCGCGGTTCTCGTTCAGAAGGTGAAGGTCATTAGCGGTTTTAGCTTCATGTTTTTCAGCTTTTTTTTTCGAGTTGGACTTTGGTCAAGATTTGGTCAGTTTTGAGGGGACAACAACAGCAACAACAACACATAAGCTTCTAGTAAAAAATGTTAATATAAATCACGTTAACAATGCAGATAGAAGGAATTTTGCCGAAATATTGATTTACACTTGCTGTCTCTGTATTTTTATCGTGTCGTCTTCCTCCTCTTTAGAAGTTTCTCTCGCCGCAAAGAAAATATATTTTCACAGCAAATGCAGACAATATTTTGGGCTTCTCCACGAACAGACGAAGCGTCAAAACTCAAAAGAAAACACTGACGCTTAAAGGAAAACATGACTGACAGGATAAAGGTAAGACACTCGGGGAAATATGACACAGAAATCCGCAAAATATAAAAGCTTACAAAAACAAAAAACAAAAAATTAGCCCTCTCATGACATACGTTCACATAGGGAATGCAGTTTATATGTGGGATTGAGTGTTAGTATTTGGTCTGTGCTCTCGATGTGGCCGCCCGGAACTTCATATTAAACGCTTCACTGAGCTAGTGTGTCTAAATATATAGCGGGTCTTGGTCATTTTGTGTTCGTGGCATGGCCGAGGTAAGAGCTATGAAGGGCCGTTGCCGTTTGTGGTGGATTTGTGGCAGTGAGTTGTTCCTTCTTCGGCATGCGATAGAGTTGTTATATCGTTCCAGCCCTGCTCTCTCTCTCTCTCTCTCTCTCTCTCTCTCTCTCTCTCTCTCTCTCTCTCTCTGTGCCGACCTCATATCTTGGAAGTTTTATGTTGTATATGTACGTTTTGGTGTGACTTGTATGTAATGTGATACAGTTAATGTATGTTTCTATGTGTCTGATGAATTCGTGAGTTGAACTCAGTGTAGGATGTTATCATGTAGCGAATTAAGTTTTCTGTTGAGATGAATGTTATGTGCATATGTAAAAGTGTTTTCTGTGATGCACTCATTTTCCATTTATATTGTGATGTGCATTGTCATAAGATTTCATTCACGTTTTATTAACATGCTTCATTGCATATGCTTTCATTGATGATTCACATGTTTCGATTTCATAAGTAATGCTTAATGTGTATTGAAATGGCTATTCATTCCTGCATTGCTTGTGTTTTTTCAGGTTTAGTGAAATTCCTCAAAGTGTGGTACTGGCAGCTGGGTAGCTGCTATCTCTCTCTCTCTCTCTCTCTCTATATATATATATATATATATATATATATATATATATATATATATATATATATATATGTGTGTGTGTGTGTCTCATGGCAATTTAGTAGTAACCAGAATGAAGAATCTACTGAAGACATAGTGCTACTGCAATATAATATATGGTATGGCAATGGTTTAGAGGAGACACAAGGTGTTAAGATGGCCATGAGTTAGTACTTATTGTGTGTTGTGTTTCTGGCCGTTATATTTTGATGGTACAGAAGGACTGAGATTTTATAGTATTGTAACCGTGCTTATCGTTTTGTACTAGTATTTGTTCCACCAACAATTAAACAATTATCAGGCACCAATAACCAAAGAATTGTCAGGCACCAACAACCAAACAGTTATCAGGCACCAACAACCAAATGTATCAGGCACCAACAAACAAACAATTATCAGGCACCAACAAACAAACAATTATCAGACACCAACAACCAAACAATTATCAGGCACCAACAAACAAACAATTATCAGGCACCAACAAACAAACAATTATCAGGCACCAACAACCAAACAATTATCAGGCACCAACAACCAAACAATTATCAGGCACCAACAACCAAACAATTATCAGGCACCAACAAACAAACAATTATCAGGCACCAACAAACAAACAATTATCAGGCACCAACAACCAAACAATTATCAGGCACCAACAACCAAACAATTATCAGGCACCAGCAAACAAACAATTATCAGGCACTAACAACCAAACAATTATCTGGCACCAACAACCAAACAATTATCAGGCACCAACAACCAAACAATTATCAGGCACCAACAAACAAACAATTATCAGGCACCAACAAACAAACAATTATCAGGCACCAACAACCAAACAATTATCAGGCACCAACAACCAAACAATTATCAGGCACCAGCAAACAAACAATTATCAGACACCAACAACCAACAATTATCTGGCACCAACAACCAACCAATTATCAGGCACCAACAACCAAACAATTATCAGACACCAACAACCAAACAATTATCAGGCACCAACAATCCAACAATTATCAGGCACCAACAACCAAACAGTTATCAGGCACCAACGACCTAACAATTATCAGGCATAAACGACCCAACAATTATCAGGCACCAACAACCCACCATCTACCCAGAACATAAATAAAAGTCCAGTTAGTGGATCTATTCTAGAGGTTCAGCTAGGGGATGTAGCCTATAGATTCAGCTAGGGTATGTAGCCTATAGCTTCAGCTAGGGGATGTAGTCTATAGGTTCAGCTAGGGTATGTAGTCTATAGCTTCAGCTAGGGGATGTAGTCTATAAGTTCAGCTAGTGAATGTAGTCTATAGATTCAGCTAGTGGATGTAGTCTATATGTTCATTTAGGGGATGTAGTCTATAGATTCAGTTAGTAGATGTAATCGATTCGTTCATCTAGGGATGTAGGCCATATCTTTCTCTAGGGAATGTAGTCTTTAAGTTCACTTACGGGATTGTGTCTATATGTCCAGCTAGGGGATATAGTCTAAAGGTTCATCTACGGCATGTAGTCTATATGTTTAACTAAGGGATGTAGCCTATAGGTTCAGCTAGGGGTGTAGTCTATATGTTCACTTAGGGGATGTAGTCTATAGGTTCAGTTAGTGGATGTCTGTAGGTTCATCAAGGGATGTAGTCTGTAGGTTCAGTCAGTGGATGTAGTCTATATGTTCGCCTAGGGGATGTAGTCTATAGGTTCAGTTGTATAGTCTATATGTTCACCTAGAGGATGTAGTCTATAGGTTCATTTAGGGGATGTAGTCTGTAGGTTCATTCGGTGGACGTAGCATATATTTTCACCTAGGGGATGTAGTCTATATGTTCACCTAGGGGATGTAGTCTTTAGGTTCATCTAGGGGATGTATATCATAGCTTCCTCTAGGGAATGTAGTCTTTAAGTTCACCTACGAGATTGTGCCTATATGTTCACCTAGGGGTTGTAGTCTATAGGTTCATCTAGGGGATATCGTCTATAGGTTCATCTAGGTGATGTAGTCTATATGTTCAGCTAACGGATGTAGTTTGTAAGTTCATTAGGGCATGTAGTCTATAGGTTCACTTAGGGGATGTAGTCTATATGTTCCCGTACTGGACGTAGGTCTATAGGCTCACCTAGGGAGTGTAGTCTATATGTTCCTGTACTGGATGTAGTCTATAGGTTCGTCTTGGGGAGGTACTCTATATGTTCATGTACTGGTGTAGTCTATAGGTTCATCTATGGGATGTAGTCTATCGGTTCATCTTGGGGTTGCAGTCTATATGTTCCTGTACTGGATGTAGTCTATAGGTTCCCTTACGGGTCACTGTTGTAAGGGTTTCACCAGTCGGGACTCCTTTTTCACTTCTGTTTCTGACCTATTTATTTGTGCGGGCCTCTTAGTGTTATTGTAAGAATTATTCTTGCTATTATGGTAATGGATCAACATTTTGTACATGAAGCACACACAGTGCACAGTACACACAGTACACAGTATATGTTTCCTTTGTTCCAAGCAAGACATAGTTTTAATGCCTTCCTGGAATGTGTAAGAAAAGAAACCCAAATATTTTAAAATATTTTCTTGAAGGCAGCGGGGAGAACGATTGATCAACAATAAAACATTCTCTGATCGGGAGATCGATAATGAACACTCCGTGCTTTAAAGATCGATAATAAACACTTCATGCTAAAGATCGGTAATAAACACTTCATGCTTTAAAGATCGATAATGAACACTTCATACTTTAAAGATCGATAATGAACACTTCATAAAGATCGATAATGAACAGTTCATGTTCTAAAAACCGATATAAGCAATTCATGCTCTAGAGGTCGATAGCACAAACTCCAAGCTCTAAAAGTCGATTTTGAACACTTCATGCTTTCGTCGTCGTCGTCGTCATCATCATCATCATCATCATGTGACTTCTCCAGAATGAAGGTTGCGGTAATGAATCTCTAGTTCCCTCGCGTTGATTCAGTCAGGCTGTGTCCTGTCCATTCTCATATGTTATTTTCCCATCTTCATCTCTGTCTTCCACTTGCTCTTTTTCCTTCCACCTCTTCATCCTAGTAAAGGTCTTCAGTCTATTGTTATGTCTTCTGGTATGGCCAAAGTATATTGTTTTTCTTCATCTTTATTTTTTTGAGAAGTTCACATTGCACTTGGAACTGTTCTAAAACTTGTGCATTTATTCTTTTCATTCCCCATGTTATATGACCTAGTTTTCTGTAGAACCACACTTCTGCTGCATTAATCTTTCTCTCTATCTTTGTGCTCAGCGACCCAAGCCCCTAACATCTCTACAATGTGAGATGGAGTCTTATGATTCAACAGTCCAGACAGCAGCATCACATACGCTAGCACAGCCAGGCACTCTGTCATCCATGCCTTTGCTGACTACTTCAGTGTTACGTCCATTTACCTGAAGGTGAAGCGCGGTTGTGCAGAGAGAGAGAGAGAGAGAGAGAGAGAGAGAGAGATTAGCCTGGTATGATGGCTAGGTAGACATAACCGATCTGGTTAGTATTTTCTAAACTTCTATTGCGATGCTGTCCTGAAACAGGCTGTTTAACACTGCAGCTTGGGCAAGGCCGTAGTTATGGGGGGTTTTTTCTTCCTACAGTAGCAGTTCTGGAAGAGGAAGGAACTTCTTTACGAAGATCTACGATCTTCTGACGCGGTCTGGTGGCAGCCAGAAATGTCCAGAAGCCAGACAGTTAACTCCCCTCCCTTCAGCCAGGTCAGTCACGACCGTTGAAAGATGTAAGCCTGTCACAAACATAACCAGACACTATCTCACCTGCAGCCACTAGGGAAAGAGGAAACAAAGACACACCTTGGTCAGAAGTTTGAAAGCAAGATATGTTTCTTCTACCTGGACACATGTAGAAGAAACAGCCCAGGACAGAAATGTATGTAGGCCTTTGTTGATGGCCTATGTCCTAGATAGGGCTGAAGAAGGCGAGGAAGGTAAGAAAGCGAGTCACTATTGAGAAACCTGCTACA
Source organism: Achatina immaculata (assembly GCA_009760885.1). Lineage (NCBI taxonomy): Eukaryota > Metazoa > Mollusca > Gastropoda > Stylommatophora > Achatinidae > Lissachatina > Lissachatina immaculata. Next base: position 27,785,124 of record CM019700.1, read on the forward strand.
TAGATCAGGTCCGAGTGAGCAAAAGACAACTTTCATTGCTCTCTCTAGATCATCGTAACAACATCAAGAACTAATAGAACCTGTTTACATGAAGAACCAACCTTTCTTAATCACAGAAAGATAAAATGTTCTAAAATAAACCATCTTAGTTAAAGGTGAGTAAAAAAAAAATTACATAAGCTAATTATTCATAATTACTGGAATAATCCAGTCCATACAATGAGAAAGAAAGAACCAGCAAGAAAAACTCATTTTAGAGACAGGAACACAGGAACAAAGAGGAACGTACCTTCGTTACAAGAAGAAAACACATCGTAATATTAGCAAAAATACCTTAAATATGCGCAGAAAGCAGCAGTACTGCACTAAGTTTATCTTAGCTCCACAGAAAGAATGGTCAGGTACGTTATTTAAAAAAAAACAGGGCTAAACTTTCTTAGCTACCGTAAGTCGATATTAGCTCCAGTAATAGAATCAGCAAACTGATCTTAGCTCCAGTAAGATAAGACAGCATCAGCAAACCAATATTAGCTCCAGTAAGAGAAGACATCAACAAAGATGCACTGTGGAAAATCCTAAGATGGCATGGCCTCCCCCATAAAATAGTTAATGTAATCAAAGCCCTATACGAGGGTTTTCAGTGCAAAGTTATCTGTGGAGAACATACCTCCAGCAGATTTAGGGTACAAACAGGAGTGAAACAGGGATGTGTACTATCACCAACATTATTTATCTTGGCAGTAGACTGGTTAATGAAGGAAGCAACATCAGACAAACGCAGAGGATTACAATGGACCCTTGACACAGTGCTGGAGGACCTTGACTTTGCGGACGACATTTGTTTATTATCAAGCAGTCACAAAGATAGGCAAGATAAAATAAACAAGCTAACTCAGAATGCAAACAACATAGGACTAAAGATCAACGTAGGAAAGACAAAGTTAATGAAGCAAAATGTGAACAACAGAAATGTACTCAGAGTAGATAACAAGTTAGTGGAGGAGGTCAACGAATTTGTATACCTTGGCAGCAGAGTAGTAGAAAATGGAGACAGCACAGAGGACATCAACAGCAACTTACTAGAGCAAACCAGGCTTTTGCAATGCTGCAGAATATATGGAAATAAAAAAAACTAAGCATAAATATGAAAATCAGGATATTTAAGAGTAATGTTCTAAGTGTACTACTCTATGGAAGTGAATGCTGGAAAATCACCAAAACCATAGAAAACAAGTTGAATTCTTTCCAGACTAAATGTTTACGAAGAATTAAACAAATATTTTGGCCAAACACCATAAGAAATAACATTTTATTAGCAGAAATGCAGATGAAACCACTGACAACAATTATTGAGGAAAGACGCTGGCGATGGTTGGGACATGTGCTCCGAATGACTGACAACTCACTACCAAAAATAGCACTAAGATGGACACCACAGGGGAGCAGAAGTAAGGGTAGACCAAAAGAGACATGGAGAAGAACAACAGAAAGGATGTTGAGCAATAGAGGGCTCACCTGGGCAAGAGCAGAAAAAAAGGCGAAGGACAGGCATTTGTGGATAACCCTTGCGGAAGCCCCATGTGCCCTGGGCACTTTAAGTTCAGAGAGAGAGAGAGAAGAGAAGACAGCATCAGCAAACCAATATTAGCTCCAGTAAGAGAAGACAGCATCAGCAAACCAATATTAGCTCCAGTAAGAGAAGACAGTATCGGCAAATCAGTATTAGCTCCATTTAGAGAAGACAGCATCAGCAAACCAATATTAGCTCCAGTAAGAGACTTCAGCATCAGTAAGGCGATCTTAGCTCCAATAAGTCAAGAGAAGGCAGAATCAGTAAGCCGATATTAGCTGCACTAAGAGAAGACAGCATCCGCAAACCGATTTAGCTCCAGTAAGAGAAGACAGCATCTGCAAAGCGATCTTAGCTCCACTAAGAGAAGACAGCATCAGCATCGCGATCTTAGCAACAGACAGACAAAAATCTATCTTAATTATAGAAGAAACCAACGATCAGTCTATTTTAATTACAGGGAGAAACAACAGTCTATCTTAATTACAGAATGAAAAAAGAACAACCAGTCTATATTAGTTAAAGCAGTCTATTTTGGTCGCAAATAGACAACAACAGTCAATCTATCTTAGTTACAAGAAGAAAGCAGTGATCGATCTGTCTTATTTGCATAAAGCAAGAGCAACTGATCTTAGTTACAGGAAGAAAGCAACAACCAATCCTTCTTTTTTACAGGAAGAAAACAACACGCAGTCTGTCTTAGTTACAGGAAGAAAACAACACACGACCTTGTTAACAGGAAGAAAGGAATAACTGATTTGCCGTATTTACAAGAAGAAAACAGTATCAGATCTATCGTACCTCTTTACATAAGCGAAGAAAATAACAACCGGTCTTATTTATAGAAAGAAATAACCGATCTTAGTGTAAAAGTACAGTCTCTCTATCTCTGTGTACGTAGAGATCTCAGAAGCAGGTGAACGCTGATTCAGATTAAATCAGGTTCTTCTAACCCTTATCGATACGTCACTAAACAAATGATCAAGCAAGTCTGGCCTTGACAACGTGACAAGATATTTGTTGAATGGAACTTGGAGATAATGGTAGCGATGACGAGCATAAATAGTTAGGAGAAAAAGCGACAATAAATCTTAGTCGGGAACTTTGACCAACGGACATCCCAAACGAGTATAACATCACTCGACATGACATATGAACACCACTTGACGAGATACATTCTGCAGAATCCAATGCAGTTTCACAGACTAGACAGTACAACGACTTCACATTCACACAGCACAAGATACAAGCATGCACTACTTCAGCAACCCGTAGTTTCGCTTTCTTGTCTTCCGAAAATCTCGTGCTAGCCGGAAACACGGACTACCTGATATCTTTGATACAAGGAACAAAACTTAATAACACTCTGTAAACGATTACTCAAAGGGCGTTACCCCAACATAAGTACGGGCCCGGAGAACATTACATTAGTCACTGGAAGAAGAAATAACAATAGATGTATCTTAGTTACAGGAAGAGAACAAGAATCGATCTTCGTAAGAAGAAGAAATGCAACAAAAAAACCAGATCCAATACAGCAGCTACAAAAGATATCAGCAAACCATCCTCTTTCGCCTACATCCATGCCACTGCAGACTACTGAGCCACCCACATCGACTTAAAATATCTCACACAGAGGAGTGTCGATGTGGCAGTGGAGTCCAGACTCCAGAACATATCCTCCAAGAGTGCCCAAACCATGCAGACCTGAGGCGTGAGAGACGGCCAGAGGTTACATAGCTTGGAGCAAAAACTTTGGGGCTCCTATCAGGATCTGGAGAGGACTGCGAGCATTGCCATGTCGACAGAGATCAGGATCTAATGTGACCAACAACCTCTAACACAGAAGAAGAAGTAATAAGAAGAAAACAACGACTAACCTTTCATATATATATATATATATATATATATATATATATATATATATATATATATATATATATATACAGGGAGAAGCAGCGGCATCTAGCCTATGTAGAGTTCTGTTTTAGACACAGAAAAATAAGACAAAATCGTGACAAAAAAGGTTTGCTTGTCCGTATGGCCATGCCGTTTTTCCCGTAACATAGCCGTTTTGCTGTTGTTGTAGATTCCTCCTTCTCTTTTACATCGACTCAGTCGAATTTTAACTTTCACTAGAATTATATCGAACGTTGCATCGTTTTTTTTAAATCGCTCCTCTTTCTCTCTCTCTCTCTCTCTTTCAGAGTTTCCAGCAAGAAGAGCTCAGAGAAAGCGCTAGGAGTGATTTGTGCCAACTGCCGAACCAGTGCCTCGTGGCAGAACTGAAGGCAGGCAGGCTCCTCTCCTCACGTAGGCAAGGGGGCGGTTTCTAACCAGGTTGATAATCCAAGTGTTGAAGCTCGTAAATCACACGAGACAGGACTGGCTGTCAGACATTGATTCCTTGCCTAAGTCGCTGCTGCGGGAGATTTTCAAGAGCTTTCCGTGGCGAGAGAAAAATCCTGAAAGGTGTTTAAACTTGAGATGTTCTTAATACTTGCTAAGACCATCGGCTGGGAAGGAAACGTGCTAGGAAGTTTCTTTCTCGTTTGAATGATTATTATTATTATTACTATTATTAATATTCGTTTTCTTCACCGTAGAGGTAGTGAGAGTTTTGTAAAAAATTTGAAAGTAATTTCTTCTTGTAAATGAAATTTAACGGTTCAAAAACATATTTTGTGTTAATGCAAAAAACGTCAAATTTATGATATATATATATAAAGGTAGTATATCTGTTTGACTGTAAGTTTTAAGTGTCGCAAGGTTTTATAAATTATCGTTAAAACAGTGCAGCGTAAGTTCTACAAAACGGCATTATATATAACATATTCCATATGAAGAGAAAATAACTTTTCAAAAATACAAAAATTCTTTTCACTAGCAAAGTTGTATACTTTCCTATATTATTTTGTCACTATTAAACTATATAAAGTTTATGTGGAACATTATGTTCTATAGTTCTGACAGACTAGTCACACTGAACATTTAATACAGTGAGATTTAAGAAACAAAAATTAATAGTTCTTTAAACGAAACTCGAAATTCATTTTTAAAAGTTACGAACTTTGGATTTGTATTTAGGCACGAAACAATATGAAAACGTACTTCAAGAACTTTCATAAGTTTATTTTAAAGAAATTGTCGAGTTTAGGAAAAAAAATGTGTCATGAAATGTAATTTTTTTTTTTTGTCTTTTAAAAATGACACTGAAATTTAGTAGCATAAAATTCGAAGAGAAACATTACATAAAGTTTTAAAGTTGGAATTCCACTCCGTGAATGAGCACATCAAAGTCATAAATAAACTCCACAAAACTGAATAGCAAGAACCAACAGAAATATTATCTGAAACTGACCACAGAAATCTGTGACGAACTGTAAATACTCGAAGGAAGCAACGACAACTCGTCATAGAACTTCACGTGGTTTTTATCTCCCTTGGAAGGTCAGTGAAGATGTTTGTTGTACATCCATCGTGGTAGATAGTAGCTGTGCGTCCTTGTTGAAAATTAAGCCATGTCTAAATGTTTACTTCTCGGTTTTTTGTTAGACTTTCTTCATGCATGAATTCACTAATTCAAATATTAGACTTTCTTCTTGCATGAATTCACCAATTCAAATGTTAGACTTTCTTCATGCATGAATTCACCACTTCAAATATCATTCCATCCATTCCTTAGTCTTTCTTCATTTACCTGAGTTATCCATTTATGAAGACATCCATAATCAGCCCACTGAGGCAACCATGCATCCGAAAATCGAGTCATCCATCATTAATATTTATATCAGTCCAGCTCGTTCATCTTGTCAGGTCACAAATGTTAGATCTGAAGTCACAGATTCGTGACCGGCACAGCCAGGTCTCGCCTTCACACACATAATTCTTGCAGCATCTCTGGTTGGCATTAAAATCAATCCAGTTAACATAATACAACTTAAGCACTACTCCCCTCCCCCCAACCAAATTTCTTCTCTCATCACATTGTGACGGATTACAACGATTTTGGTGCACGTTGGGATTACCGCGGTTATATGACATGTGCTTTTGCAGATGGTATGAAAGAAAGTGAACACAAATTTCCTACTTCTGTAAATTACGTTTTGTGCATTCCTGTCTCACAGTCCTGTGTTTGCGTTAACCCCGTCTGGACCTGATAGGCTTACAAAGGATATTTTGGGCCCTCGACCTGCTGAAAGTACAGAGCTGAAAGGGATGGCAGAAGATTGAGAAGCATCTCGGCACGGCCTCGTTACGAGTTACTTTCTTTCATGACTAATTCCTATAACCTTTGGCCTTCTCGAATCGGGCATAAAAACAGTTATAATATCGATATCTCCTGCTACGATACGCACAAATAAAATAATGAAAACATAGTTTAGAAATCGAATACAAATTACCTACTTGGAAATAATTGTTGAACATAAGAAACAAATCTGACACTACTATTTTTTTTATATACTGAAGAACACAGTAATCGACTAATCTAAAAAGTTGATCAAAATTCTAGTATCGATTGTCTTTACTTTGCCCCGGTGTGAACGTAAAGTTAGTGGCTGCCATATATTTTTTTTAATATCGGTGTCTATTTAAAAATAGCATCGATGCTTCGATCAAAAACTGTCGGAGAACTCAGAGACGTGTTGGAAAACAGATTTAAAAAAAAAATAGAATCGATGTCGTGATTTAGAAAAAAAAAACGAGGGTTTTAATAAAGATCACGCGATCTCCGAAGATTTTAGTTTCTGTCGCAGGAGAATGTTTGTTTTCATCCGCTTTCTGTGAAGTGTCTACTTGTTGTTCTGTCCACGAGTTTATATGAAAGTATTGAAAGACAAGTTTTGTGTACAATGACGGGTTGCTTATCTGCCAAGTGCCGCGCCTACTAGGGTTGGCGGGCATAATTCTCCATAACTCTCTCTCTCTCTCTCTCTCTCTCTCTGTGTGTGTGTGTGTGTTGCCTGTATGAGTTCTTCTAGTGTAGTAACTGTCTAGGCTTCACGTTCGGAGACCAGACCTGGCTCTATGTAGCACTGGAGCAGCCTTTTCCTTACACTCAGTGACAGTGATTTGTTGCACAGAATACTTGTCATCTTTTGGAACATTATCTTAGCTTGGGTTATTCTACTCTTTACATTAGCTTGGGTTATTCTACTCTTTTCACTATCTTAGCTTGGGTTATTCTGCTCTTTACATTATCTTAGCTTGGGTTATTCTGCTCTTTACATTATCTTAGTTTGGGTTATTCTACTCTTTTCACTATCTTAGCTTGGGTTATTCTGCTCTTTACATTATCTTAGCTTGGGTTATTCTACTCTTGACATTATCTTAGCTTGGGTTATTCTACTCTTGACATTATCTTAGCTTGGGTTATTCTACTCTTTACATTATCTTAGATTGGGTTATTCTACTCTTGACATTATCTTAGATTGAGTTATTCTATTCTTTACATTATCTTAGCTTGGGTTATTCTACTCTTTACCTCCGGTAAGCATCTGCCGGTTGGTTATGGCGGTTTTTAAACCCCTGGGGTGGAGCTAAGAAAACAGAGAAAGGTGTCATACTTCTGGGCAGATTGTGCCACCATTGTGCCCTCCCCATTTTGCATCTGTTACGGAGTGCAGCGGAGAGGTGGGACAAGGTCTTGACCAGCTCTAATCTGCTGTTCATAACAACTGGGCCTATATCTAGCATAGTCGTATTTACTTCCTTCTTTGAATTATTTTTAAAAAAACGACAACAGTAACGAAAGTATGTGGAGGTGTATAGTTCAATTTAAAAAAAAAATAGAAAGAGTGAGAAAAATGGGCAGAAACAAGAATGTCAGAAAGTAAGATGAGTGTATACAAATGAAGGACATACAACAATCCAATATTTCGGCAAAAGCATTTCTCATGGAAAATACAGAAAAAATACAACGGATAAAAACACGAAAAATCGATGAAAAATATCCTTAGCTTTTTCTTGGGAGGTCTCTTCATATTAAGAAAGTCTGGCACAAGTTTTTGTTTAAGAAGCTTAAGTCTATACTTTTCATGGCGAATATTTGAAGCTTAAGTCTGTACTTTTCATGGCGAGTATTTGATCATTCTCCTAGTAATTATGTGGTATATTTTCGCTTACACTTTTCTTTTTTGGAGACGTTGTTGTTTTCGTTGTTTCTCATGAGAGTCGAATTGTTTCAGAGGACAACGAATGGATAGTTATACACTTGTACACTTCGTGAGGTCATGCAGACAAATCAGAGTGAAACTCGCTGACAAGTGGACAGAGTAGATTGTGTCTCTTAATGTTAGAATGCGTAAAATGCGTCTTTCGAGGTCATATGGCCAGCGTCAACTGTTGTTTGAAGCCAGAATAACGGTGTGAAGTGCCCTGTTTAACACACGAGACAGACGGCGTAAATTGTCTCTGATAACACCAGATGTAAGGATTAAAGTGCCTGGTTAACGTCAGGCAGTCGGGGCATAGTGGGTCTCTGAACGCACAACAGGCAGCGTAAAGCGGGTCTCTGAAAGTCTCTTTAGGGCGTAAAATGCGTATCTCGTAGCCCCATAGGCAGTGTTGTGTGTGTGTCTTAACTCCAGACAGATGACTTAAAGTAGGTTTCTTAAAGCAAGAAAGACAGACTAAACTACTCATGTAGTAAGTAAATTGATGGGCATAAAGTACATCTCCTGAAGCTAGACATCTCATAGAGGGACTCTCAAAATTCAAATAGATCACGTAAAGTGTAGCCAAAAAAAGGGCCTAGAAGAGCTGCCGAATTACAGCCTATTGAATAGCAAATGTAATCACAAGCCCCGACTAGGAAGTCAAAACATATTCATATATGTTAAATAACAAAGATTTTCTTCCTTTTCAAAACAAACTCATCAATTTTCAACAAGGAGAGCTCTTCTTTTACGGCTATTTCTGGACGAATTTCCAATTCAAAGCAACCGAGGTCTTCCTGGCTGTCCAATCTCTCCGCTATTCAGCAGAATGCATCGCTAGGCTGCTATGTTTGTGCGAATGCCAATTTGGGGATAATTGTGTCTGGTGCAAAATGTTTGGAGTAGTACTTGCTCCCAGTACTATACCCCCTCTTGTTTAGTGATTTCCAAGCTCCATATTTTTGTCCATGTCTAATTTGTCTTGTCTTGTGTGGAAGGGTTATGCAGGATGTTTCTTGTTTCCCTTGGCTGGGGCTCATAGATATTCGTAAACGTGGACGACTGTGTTTAGCGCAATAATCAAGACTTGAAAATGAACGCTATCCTACCTCCATCTGGTTGCTCCAGACGCAGGCTGCTGCGTTGCTGGAGATTATCAAATCTGTTGAGGATGTGCGTGCTTCTGTGCTAGTGAGGATCCATCAGACATTTTAACCCACTCAATGTCCAACACCCTGAGTGTGTTTGGAAATAACCACTGACAGGTAGGTTTTAAAAAAATTTTTATTCCAGTATTTGGGTTATTAGATGTGTATTAGCTGTGGTTATTAGATGTGTAGTAACTATTGTTATTAGATGTGTAGTAACTGTGGTTATTAGATGTGTAGTAACTATTGTTATTAGATGTGTAGTAACTGTGGTTATTAGATGTGTAATAGTTGTGGTTATTAGATGTGTAGTAGCTGTGGTCATTAGATATGTAGTAGCTGTGGTTATTAGATGTGTAGTAGCTGGGGTCACTTGGATCACTGCTGACTAATAATGGAGATACAATGAGGGAAATTAAAAGGAGGAGATCTATCGCTCTTCAGAAAGTAAAACAACTAAAGAATCTGTGGAGAAGAGCAGACAGAACTACAAAAATAAGATTTTTAAGGGGATGCATCTTTCTCTCTCTCTCTCTCTCTCTCTCTCTCTCACACACATTCTCTCTTTCCCTTTCTCTTATTCTCTTTCACTTTCACTCTCACTCTCTCACTCATTTACTTTCATTCTCCCTCTCAGTTACACTCTATCTCTCACTTTAACTCTCCCTCTCTCACTCTCACTTTCTCTCTCACTCTCACTCTCTCTCTCACACTCACTCTCTCTCTCGCTCACTCTCTCTCTCACCCTCATTCTCGCTCTCTCTCTCTTTCTTACTCTCTCTCTCTCTCACTCTCTCTCACTCTCATTCTCTCTGAATGAGAGTGAGTGCCCAAGGCACATAGGGCTTCCGCAAGTGTTTTCCACAAACACCTGTCCTTTGCCTTTTTATCCCTGCTCTTTCCCAGGTGAGCCCTCTATCGCTCAACATCCTCTCTGTGAGACAGAATACAGAGGGAATATCTCAATTATTAAACTTTTTCAAAAAGATGCTTAAATGAAGGAGTGTCGAAGGGAGTTAACAAAAGGACAAATGGTTGGATCTCTTCTTGTGAAAGAGGACCTCGGTAGGGTGCAGGTACTCCGCAGCAACGAAGAGAATCCAGACTAATGGGAGCGGCTTCGAACGGGGGACAACACCCCGACTTCCGGTCCGAGAAGGTGGTTGGATATTGATTCGTTCATTACTGTTCCAGTTTGGTTTGATTACCTCCCTTGAGCTGCAAACTTCCAGCTTTTTGTAGATGTGGATCTTGGAGCAGAGCTGTCGTTTGATGGGAGTCTTCAGGAGCCTACCTTAATTCCTGGATTCTATCTTAGAATCTAGATCATCCGGGTGCTGCCTAGAAGACCATGTGCCACAGTGGGCTGACGGAGAGTGAAAGATCCTTAGAACAGACTGTCAACCTGTGTACGTAGCAACGAGAAGAAGATGTATAGAAGAAGAGCTTTGGTTGTCTTTCCTGCCAACTAACACCAGAAAATAACACTGGAGTGTGGGGGGATAATGGAAGAAGAAACCAGGTAAAGCGGGCAAGACTAAAGCGATGGTTCACAAGCTGTCATCACCGGACTACCAGTGGTCTGTTTGTTATCAGGTGGTCCGCGGCTGTGTTATCAGTTTGGCTTTCTCTTTGTCTCTCTCTCTCTCTCTCTCTGTGTCTCTTTCTCTGTCTTTCTCTCTCTATCTATCTCTGTCTCTCTTTCTCTGTTTTTCTCTCTGTCTCTCTCTGTTTTCTCTCTCTCTCTCTCTCTATCTCTGTCTTTCTGTCTATCTCTCTCTGCTTTTTTTTTCTTTATTTTTTGCTATTTCTTTCATATTTTTTCTCTTCCTTTTTTCTACTGGTTTTTATCAGCCTATTTCTTTCTTTTGTTCTTTCTATTTCTATCCTTTTACTTTCTCTCTCCTTTCCCCGCCACCCCCCCCCCCAATCTCCTTCTTTCCTATACTTTCTCCATTATTCTCTCATTTTCTCTCTCTCTCTCTCTCTCTCTCTCTCTCTCTCTCCCTCCCTTCCTCTCTCTGATGTGTAGAATATCAGACAGACGTGAGTAGCCGGTTTTTCATTTTTGAAAATAAAGCTCCCATTTATTCTTCTCTCTCTCTCCCTCTTTCTCTCACTCTCTCCCATTCTATGTCTCCTATTCTCTCTCTCGCTGCCTCTCCCTCTCTCTCTCCCTCTCTCTCTCTCGCTGCCTCTCCCTCTTTCTCCCTCTCTCTCTCCCTCTCCCTCTCTCTCTCTCTCTCTCTCTCTCTGCCTCTAGGAGTGGAGCATCTTAGAGATAAAAGTATTTTGCTAACAACCTTCTCAAATCAATGAATTACTTGCTTGTCTCATCGATTTTTTTTTTTACAGGAAAGTTGATTAAATTTTTTTTTACGTTATCAACATAGACATAGATCTTGTGGATTTTTAAAATCATCTTTCCTAGAGAAAAAATTAATATTTTATTTTGAAATAAAATATTTTCCAGAAAACAATGTTCGGGAATTTTTTTTGTTTACACACATATATACAACGCACATGCAAGACATACATACAACATACGCATAACTACATGCGCATAGAACTACATACACATACAACCACAAAGACATACGACTGCATACACATATAACTACATACACATACAACTACATAAGACATAGAACTATATACACATATATCTACATACACATACAACTACATAGACATACAACTTCATACACATATAGCTACATACACGTACAATAACACACGTACTAATGTCGTGTTTTACTGTGCCTTGTTCAGTAAAAGCACAAACTAACTGTAGGCGATACAGCAACAAAAGTAACAAATACTGTAAAGTAACAAATTATGTTCAATATACTGGAACAGTACAACAACACACAAAAGTACACGAACATACAGCAACATATATACAACACACACAATTACACCCACGTGAAACAACACACAGAGACGACAACAACACAAAAATACACACACATACAACATTACATACACCATACATCAACACATACAATCAACCATGCATTCAACTACACACACGCATCCACCCACATACACATACATCCAGAAACACACATAATCACATATACACATACAACCATGTACACACATACAAACACACGCATATAGCCAAGCAGAAATATACAACCACACGCAGTCACATATAACTACAACCACACACACATACAATCACATATAAACACATATGTATATTTCAAGAATGTTATGGACTTAGTCTTTGTAAATAGGTGTCTGTGTGGCGAAGTAGTTAGTGCACTGTCTCTCATGGCGAAGGTCAGGGGTTCGAATCCGGCCTGCGGCACCCCAGTCACCCAGCTGTAGAAATGGATACCCGACTTCTTCTGGAGTTGGGGAAGGAAAAGGCAGCCAGGCGTGATACTGACCATATCACCCTCTAGTGTGCTGACAGGTCAAGGAAAATATGGGCACTAACACCATATCCCTATGTGCCTCTAAGGCATGACAGGGTTACCTTTACTTTTACTTTTACTTTGTAAATTGTGATGTGTTTTCACATGTTCGTGAAGAATTCCGTTTCAAGTTTTGAAAGTCGAGATTCCTTTCGTCTGTGTATGGAGAAATCAGGTGACGGAGTGGCGTGGTTTTCAAAGCATTCTCCAGCCAACCAAAAGAATCCGCGTTCGATTCCCAATTGAGGAGGAATTTTCTTCTGGCCGTGAAGAATAGAAGGAAGAAGATCAAGAGGAAGACCACGAGAAATGATACTGGCCAGTCTGACGGGATGGTGTGAGAGGAGATCACCAACTGAGCTGATGGCCTGCATGAAGGATCGCGTACTCTGGAGAAGCATAATAGCCAACGCCAGTCGGCACGGCACATGATGATGATGGTGACGATGTAGCCTCAAGAAAAGGGTTGCTGTGTGTGTGTGTGTGCGTGTGTGTGTGTGTGTGTGTGTGTGTGTGTGTGTGTGTGTGTGTGTGTGTGTGTGTTTTTGTCGGAAAGTAAAAACATGAAGAAGAGATCTCTCAGTACATGGTGTTTTAGCCCAGCAATATGAAGACACTAGCACATCACATCCCCGCTACAAGCAAATGCCACGGAAACATATTTATTTACTTTATAACGCAAAATTCCATTAATCATTATAAGGAAACTGTGTTTAATCACGTATAATTTATATCTAATAGAGAGAGTATTCCACCTCGAAAGTATAGAGGGCGCTTCGTTTAATAACTATTACTGGAATTCATTCATATGTGAAATGAGGATTTCAGTTTTTATATTTTGGGATACAAAGGAGGTAAGGATATTTCTTGTCGGTTAAGGGGATCTCAGTTGAAATTTATATCCCTGGAAGTCTATTCCCCTCTCCTCTCTCACTCTCTCTCTCCTATCTCTCTCTCTCTCTCTCTGTGTCAATGCCCAAGACACACGGGGCAGCTTGCAGCAAGAGGTTTCCACTTTTGTCGATCCTTCGCTATCTTCTTTGTTGTCTTCAATGCAATCCTTTGTTCATCAGCATCTGCTCTGCTGAAAATTGCCATGATATTTCTGGTATGTTCTTGTCTTGTCTTATCTTGTGCTTTCTCCCTATTACTGCGAGCTGATGTTCTTCGCAGCTGATGCTGTGACGGTGTTGAGGCTCAGCATGGTATCGACTTAGTAGTTGGTTATGGCAGCTACTTTTTTCAGTCCCGGAGTACAGCTAAAAAGCATTCTTTAGCAGACTCCACCATCATGGGAGACTATGGCGATCCCTGCCCCGTTAGCCAGGCTAGGCCTGTTACTGGGCGTACCAACGGAGAGGTGAGACAGGGTCTTGGTCAGCTATGGTTCGCTAACCCTGACATTAAGCATATCAGCTATGGTTCACTAACCCTGACACTAGCATATCAGCTATGGTTCACTAACCCTGACACTAACATATCAGCTACGGTTCGCATTTGTTGAATTAAATATGAGTAGCTGACTGCCTCATCAGACAGCGTTTTCGCCTCCTTTTTTTGTATGTTGTAGAGGTGAAGTATTTTACAGCCGTCACAGTTTTACTAGTAAGTGTGATTCAACTTTCCAAGTAAATTCGCCATCAATTCTCCAATTTTTAGGTGTAAATAATGTTTGTCTGGTTTCATGTTGGAAGAAGGAAGGACATTTGCTTTTGCAATTGTTATCTGTTCGTAGGTAAAGTTATTTTGTATGACATGATTTCCTTTCATTTTTATCATATTTCGTTTTTTCCCCCTTGGTGTCATAAAATATCTCTTCCTTTCGATAATTAATTTTCAGATCCTTTTCTCATAGGATCTCCTACTGTCTTTACTATAGGATCTCATGCTTCCATTATCTTAATATCTCATACCAGTCTTGAGTATTAGATTCTCCATATTCTTTGAGATCTTTTTTAGTTCCATATGTGAGACTTCCTTTACAAAAGCAGTAAGTCATTCACCTCTTTTTTTTAGATATTATCTCCTTCCTCTACTGGGATCTCATTGTCTTCTGATGAAGAAATCTCATATCTGCCCTACCATCCCATGTGTCATATCATATACGAAAATCTTTTCAGACACCCACTACATTCATATGCCTCTTCAAATATCTGCTTGTCTCTCTTGTCTAGCTTTGTTCTAAAAGAGCATAATTCAACAGGCAGCAGTTTGTTTAGAAATTATCTTATTGAACGTGTAAGAATATAATGTGACAAGAACTGCATCGAAAACAGCAGTTTATATTAGGTACCTGCCATACAGATAATTATCTTATATTTGTGAATTGGAACAGTCTTGTTTCTACATTTTTAGATTTGCTTTTATGTAATTTGTATACTAGTACTAAATCGAATGTTTGCTAAGAATGACAGATGAGTTAATGAAGGGCCGAATGTTAGACCAGTTCTTCGTCCTTCGAAAATAAAGGAACACTTTTTTTTATAAATAAGAAACAACGAGGCCTTCGTATGGTAAAGTAAGAGAACATAGTTTTGTAGGATTAGACCTCGAAAAAATCGTAGAAAAAGCACTTTAGTGAGACGTGAGAGAAAGAAAAATCACAAGAGAATTACCTGGGATTCGAACCACAGACTCCGCTAGGACGAGCAACCGTCTAGCCACGAGAGAACAGCGTACTAGCGAACTGGAGTTTGCCTGTATGCCTGAAATAGGCAGTGACAGAAAGTAGAATTCTTGCTTCAACCAAGTAAGTTGCCTATTTTTATTTCTTAATTGAATTCAAACTGATCTTTTGTATTATCTTGACCTATGGGTTTCTAATCATACACAAACAACTCCTACAACCCAGGCATCCAACAAAACAAAATAACAAAGACTGAGTCTGACATCCGACACTACGACAACAATATAATAAAGATTGTGTCTGACATTCGACTCTAGGACAACAATATAACAGAGACTGAGTCTGACATTCGACACTAAGACAACAATATAACAAAGACTGAGTCTGACATCTCACACTAGGACAACAATATAACAAAGACTGAGTCTGACATCCGACTCTAGGACAACAATATAACAAAGACTGAGTTTGACATCCGACTCTAGGACAAGAATATAACAAAGACTGAGTCTGACATCTCACACTAGGACAACAATATAACAAAGACTGAGTCTGACATCTCACACTAGGACAACAATATAACAAAGACTGAGTCTGACATCCGACTCTAGGACAACAATATAACAAAGACTGAGTCTGACATCCGACTCTAGGACAAGAATATAACAAAGACTGAGTCTGACATCTCACACTAGGACAACAATATAACAAAGACTGAGTCTGACATCCGACTCTAGGACAACAATATAACAAAGACTGAGTCTGACATCCGACTCTAGGACAACAATATAACAAAGACAGCCTGGCTGTCACGCAATACTTAACGGTTAACATTAAAGCCAAAGTCAGCGGAGTCAAAATTTATAGCACACAGACAAGAACTTTAATATGAGTATAAATGAGGATGAATCTTGTATGAGGTATGAGAAAAATAATCAACTGCTGCCCCACGACAGAAAGAATTTACAAGCACAAACAAAAATAATCTTCCAGGCAAAAAAGGTTGCCATGCGAAGCTTGATCTCACTCAGAGATTCAATCAAAAGGAAACTTACAGATATAGGAAAACGCACCATACTCCCTCAAGTAGAAGAAAAATACATCACCTACAATTCACTGAATCAGTTAATCAAAATAATCTACCTCCCCTAAAAAAGGACAGCCTCGGCAACAATCTACATTTTGAGAATCACTGTAGTAACAAATTCGCTCAAAAAATGGACAAACAACGAAACTTCTACGCGTTGAGAAGCATCTCCACTTACACAAAAACGAAGTAAGTTGAACTTCCTAACCCGTTTTAACTCAGTCAAAAAAATTATTTCTCTCTGTAAACTTTCATCTAGGACGCTGTTCTCTTGTGGCTAGACGGCTGCTCATCCTACAGGAGTCCGTGGTTCGAATCCTAGGTAATTCTCTTGTGATTTTTCTTTCTCTCACATCTCACTAAAGGTCGAAAATAAAGATCATTCACTCATTTGTTCGTTCTTCTCTTTTCTGTCACAAAAGCTATCTTGTCTCTCCTACCATAAGATCTCTCATTTGTTTTCTAACGTGAAATCTCTTTGCTTATTCCGTCATAAGATCCTGCTTGTCTTTCCTGTCATGAGTTCTCTCTTCTCTTTCCTATCACAAGATCTTTCTTCCTTTTCCTATCATGAGATCTTTCTTCCTTTTACTATCATGAGATCTCTCTTATCTATGATGAGATCTTTCTTCCGTTTCCTATCACGAGATCTTTCGTCTTTTTCTTATCATGAGATTTTTTTCCCTTTTTCTATCATGAGATCTCTCTTATCTTTTCTTTCACGAGATCTTCATTCCCTTTTCTGTCATGGGATCTCTCTTATCTTTCCTATCTTGAGATCTTTCTTCCTTTTCCTATCACAAAAACTCTCGTGTCTTTCTTATACTGAAAACTCTCTCATGTTTCCAATCATGAGAGCTCTCTTATATTTCCAATCATGAGGTCTCTCTTGTTATTCCTATCATAAGGCCTCTCCTGTCATTCCTATCATAAGATTTTCCCTATCCTATTACACGAACTATCTTGTATTTCTTGTCAAAAGATCTCTTATCTTTCCTATCATGAGATCTCTTATCTTTCCCGTTACGTCAGGTCTTTTGTCTTTCATATCATGGTCTCTCTCTTATCTTTCCTACCATGAAAACTCTATTATCTTTCCTAAAATGAGATCATTCTCACTTTTTCTACCATGGTAAATCTCTTCTATCATAAGACATCTCTTATCTTTCGTAAAATGAGAGTTCTCTTATCTTTCCTACCATGAGTGAGATGTCCCTTTATCTTTTCCTATTATGAGATTTCCATTATCTTTCTCATCATGAGATCTCTCTTATCTTTCCTACATTGAAAGCTCTCTTATTTTTCCTATCTTGAGATCTCTCTTTCCATGGAAACTCTTTATCTTTCCTAAAATGAGATCTCTCTTATTTTTCCGACATTGAAAGCTCTCTTATTTTCCCTATCTTGAGATCTCTCTTTCGTCTCCTACCATGGAAACTCTTTATCTTTCCTAAAATGAGATCTCTCTTATCTTTCCTGTCATAAAATGTCTCTCGTCTCTTTTCTGTCCTCAAAATGAGATGAACATCATTTCTGTAGATCTTTCGTTCCCTGCATGAGATATATCAAAACACCATCACGATATATCATTTATTTCCTGTCTAAGAATTTTCTATCTCCCAACTCCTCCACCCCCCCCCCACCCCTCACCTCCACCCCCAGCAACCCCCCCCCCAATATGGGTCTCATTTACAACCTGTCATGAGAATCTCATTTCCTTCAAATTACAAGATCTCATTTTACTCCTTATCTGAGATCTTTATCACGTCTAATCCTCAGATCTCATCTTCTCTGCTTGTATTCCGCACGCCTGCTTGTGGGTCTTGTTAGAGTTATTCTCTCGCATGTCTCATCTCTTGAGAATAAGGCCCCGCTGAGATCAATACGTGATTCTGGGCACCTCAGCTGTATCCACGAACATCAGGAAAATTAACTGAATGACCTCTAGAGCTTACAGAGGACCAGCACGGTCCAATAATACTAATGAAGGCCTTGTTGGTTTATCATTTTGATTTTTTCTATCTAGACGTCTAAAAATATAAGTGTTTTTTTTTACTTTTGCTATCTAGACGTCTAAAAATATAAGTGGTTCTTTTTTACTTTTGCTATCTAGACGTCTAAAAATATAAGTGGTTCTTTTTTACTTTTGCTATCTAGACGTCTAAAAATATAAGTGGTTCTTTTTTACTTTTGCTATCTAGACGTCTAAAAATATAAGTGTTTTTTTTTTACTTTTGCTGTCTAGACGTCTAAAAATATTCGTGTTTTAACTGTTGCTATCTAGGTAGGTAAGGTAAAGGTAACCCTGTCATGCCTTAGAGGCACATAGGGATATGGTGTTAGTGCCCATATTTTCATTGACCTGTCAGCACACTAGAGGGTGATATGGTCAGTATCATGCCTGGCCGCCTTTCCTTCCCCAACTCCAGAAGAAGTCGGGTACCCATTTGTTGCTATCTAGACGTCTAAAAATATAAGTGTTTTTGACTTTTGCTGGGTGGAGGCAGGGGGGCGTTTTTCGGTTTGGTGGTACCAGAAAAGAAATCTCACTGCTGGGACTTGAACTGCTGGGACTTGAACTGCTGGGACTTGAACTGCTGGGACTTGAACTACTGGGACTTGAACTGCTGGGACTTGAACTACTGGGACTTGAACTGCTGGGACTTGAACTGCTGGGACTTGAACTGCTGGGACTTGAACTGCTGGGACTTGAACTACTGGGACTTGAACTGCTGGGACTTGAACTGCTGGGACTTGAACTACTGGGACTTGAACTGCTGGGACTTGAACTGCTGGGACTTGAACTACTGGGACTTGAACTGCTGGGACTTGAACTACTGGGACTTGAACTGCTGGGACTTGAACTGCTGGGACTTGAACTGCTGGGACTTAAACTACTGGGACTTGAACTACTGGGACTTGAACTGCTGGGACTTGAACTGCTGGGACTTGAACTGGGTATCACCGGATCAGTAGACCGAGCGCCTACCACTCAGCCAACTAGGCCACAACACCATAGAGTACATAGCGTGTATTGATTCTCAGCTGAAGCTGTATGTTTTGATGTAAGAGCTTTGTGTGTGTGTGTGTTGAATGTACATTTGGCTTTTCCTATTCTATTAATTTCTGTTTCACATTTCCCATCTTCTGTTATCATGTGTGATAGTATTCTGTTACTTATTCTAGCGTGTTTCAGTTTAATTTTATATTTACACAATTCCGTTTACAGCCAGAATATTATGAGGAAAAGGTCATGGAATCAGCAGTAAAGATCAAAAATAAAAAACCAAATATTTCCAGTTTAATGTTTATGTACACGTTGTTCTGTTTTGTAGATTTCTGCATATATTATGATTTTTATGTTTTGTTTTTAGACTGACGGATTTCTGTTTTCTGTAAATCCGCGGATAAATGTTTTTAATTCACGAGGTTTCCACAGATTAGAGGATTATTGTGTTATACTTTCTGTGACGGATTGATCACCATCTGAGCTGATGGCCTGCGTGAAGGATCGTGTACTCTGGAGAAGCATAATAGCCAACGCCAGTCGGCACGGCATCTGATGATGATGATGATGATGATTGTGATGATGATGATGATGATGATAGAGATGATGATAGAGATGATGATGACTGTGATGATGATGATGATGATGATGATGATGATGATGATGATGATGATGACTGTGATGATGATGATGATGATGATTGTGATGATGATGATGATGATGATGATGATGATGATGATGATGATGATGATGATGATGATGATGATGATGATGATGGTGATGATGATGACTTTCTGTGACGGATTTCTCTAAACTTCAGAGTTTTATTTAATTTTGCGTTTCGCTGGAGGAAGTTTAAATAAAACTAGGAACATATTTTATGTCCTTCTGTCGGCTGTATGTGAAGTGTTCTTTTGCAAACACAAGTTTTCTGCCCTTTTAGCGTTACTGTGGCACACTGTTAAAGATATTTACTTGCTTGAATGTTTGGACTGATGTGTAAACACCTTGATTATTTTTTGTTTACTGTTTAAATGTGGTTTGTATGAAGGCAGGGATTAATTTTATGCCTGTAATTTAAGAAGTTTACATGAAAAGGATGGATATTTGTTTATGTTTTTTTAATGAGGCAGTTATGTGTATTCGTAAGTACTAAATGTTTAAATGTAGAACGCCCTGGCTGGCTGAGTGGTTAGGAGGTCGGTATACTAGTCAGACGGTACACTATCTATCTATCTATCTATCTATCTATCTATCTATCTATCTATCTATCTATCTATCTATCTATCTATCTATCCATCCATCCATCCATCCATCCATCCATCCATCCATCCATCTATCTATCTATCTATCTATCTATCTATCTATCTATCTATCTATCTATCTATCTATCTATCTATCCATCCATCCATCCATCCATCCATCTATCTATCTATCTATCTATCTATCTATCTATCTATCTATCCATCCATCTATCTATCTATCTATCTATCCATCCATCCATCCATCCATCCATCCATCCATCCATCCATCTATCTATCTATCTATCTATCTATCTATTTATCTATCTATCTATCTATCTATCTATCTATCTATCTATCTATCTATCTGTCTGTCTGTCTGTCTGTCTATCTATCTGCCTGCCTGCCTGTCTGTCTAATTGTAGCAGTATTTACCATGCTCTTTAGATGACATCACCTATGATCGATTTGTTTTTTGTTGATCTAAGGGAAATAATTAAACATAGTTGTAGAGTCACGTATGTTTAAGTCCCTTAGATCTGAACTATATACATTATTTCCCTTGTGGAGTTCACATAGTTCAGCACGTGAATTATACTAGCCTGTCTGTGCCTGTAAACAGCAGACAAAATTATAATCACTTAGTGTTATTTTGCACGAGATTCTGAGAGAAAAGTTTCTTGGCTCTAGTAATTTTGACCAGGCAGCGGAATTTCCTGCTATTATTATGAGTTTTGTAAGGGAAAGTTTCTTAACTGTCAACGATTGGAATGTCTGTCTTGACTTAACAGTCTCAGTTTAGTTTTAGAGTTTTAATTGAAAGTTTAGGTACGAAAGTTCAGGGCATGAGTTATGAATCTCGTGTTTTAGTGAAGCTCAGAACAGTCATCTTTTTTTTTTTACGTGAATGTGAACTCCAGGGTGTGAAAGTTCTGGAAGGATGCCGGAGTAAATGTGGGTTATATAAAAGAACTTAGAGCTTATTATAGGGAGGATTATGATGATTGTATTAGGAGTATGAGGATCGTGTGATAGAGGCAAGTCAGTAGCAGTTTTGTAGTGAATTCAGTCATGTCCCAGTGAAGTGTGGTAGTGCTTGTGTTGTCCTTTTTAGGACAAGGTTTTCCTTGTAATAATATGATAGGAATTATGTTCTAGTGGCCTTGCTAGGACCAGAGTGTACTGTTTGTGTTTTCCTATTCTGGAAGATGAAGTGTTATTCTGGAAGTTGTTATTCACTCCAGACATTAGTACGTACTGCGTTTTTGTAACTGCTTGCTGGTAGAATGTTTCTACTTTATGACATGGACTGTATGGCCGGGACGTTTTTTACGTTACACGTGTTGTTATTTCTGTATTACAGCAGTTTTTCCTACCATAGTCATATCCATCATCCACATCTTCCACATCAATAAATTTGATGTCTGTTCAATTTGAACTACATTCTTGACTGTTCTACGATTGAGTTACTGTTGCGTTGTAAGCTTGAATTATGGAGTCCAGATGTTCTGTTGTTGTCCAGTGGAAGATGGAGCGTGCCTGGGTGTATTGTTCTCTGAGTGTATTACAGAACACAAAGCGTAGTCTCTCAGATCAGTCTGTCTATACTGATCCTGAGAGAGAGAGAGAGAGAGAGTAACCTTTGAAGTCAACAGATACATCTTTTCTAATGCCATATTGGCACGTTAGTATTTAGTAAATCACAGAGAAACGGGCACACGCCAATCTATCTATCTATCTATCTATCTATCTATCTATCTATCTATCTATCTATCTATCTATCTATCTATCTATCTATCTATCTATCTATCTATCTATCTATCTATCTATCTATCCATCTATCCATCTATCCATCCATCCATCCATCCATCCATCCATCCATCCATCCACCCACCCACCCACCCAACCATCCATCCATCCATCCATCCATCCATCCATCCATCCATCTATCTATCTATCTATCTATCTATCTATCTATCTATCTATCTATCTATCTATCTATATCTGTCTGTCTGTCTGTCTGTCTTGGATTTAACTTATATGTAATAACTATGCCGCACTCTCCATTGATTGTCCATAAAAGAGTAAAGATATTGACCAGATCGTTAGCTTCTCCAACTCAAAGAAGGCGAGTTCTCTCCCTGCTTCCGCCGTCTGACAGCCATTAAGGACACATTCTCGTGGATGAAGTGGAGTTATAACATCTCTCTGTAGATCTTCCGTCCAAAGAAAAAAAACATAGAAGGCATGTATGGAGTTGTTCAGAGTGAAATGAAAATGATACAAACACATCTTTCTGCCAATAAAATCCAGCACATTTAAATTTGACAGGCAAAACATTCCAGCTAACGGCGGTCATAAACCCCAAGATCATTCTTAATGGCATTTAACTTGAAGGAGAAATTTCTTTCTGATCAAAGCGTAGGCTGGCATTAACTTAACATTTAAACCATGCCAGAGGCCATTTTCTCCTAATGGTTTCTTAAGCCTGTCTCACGGCCATCTCCATGCGGAGAAGAAAACAAAAACTAGAACGGGAAGAATTTTCTTCACGAAATAATCGACCTACGCCCACATGGTTTTGTTCCTTTTCTTAAGTTCCCGTTGAAGTTTTTGTAGTTTATTTTGAAATTTTATGCGTTGTCTAGTTGGAACAATGGCTGACAGATGTGCATGCCGGGTATGATTTTAATTAAATTGTAATTCTAAACGTTGTCTGTGTTTCTGTTGTCAAGGTAACGTCGGTTTTTGTTTTTTTTTTATTTTTTGCTGTTGAGGAAACAAAGAAACCAATGAGCTACCAACAGAGAAGCACCAGCTACACGTACGTCAAAAGAGTAGTAATGGAGTGGATACCATCTCGTTGTGGTGTACCCGGAAATGAAACAGCAGACACCCTGGCCAAAGAAGGAGGTAAACTACCACAGACGGACACCAGCATATCATCTGAGGATATCAAAACACTGATAAACCTCGGCTACAAGAAGAAATAAGTGAAAACGAACACAGACCACCAAAGAAAGGACGCCTACAACCAGCTACACAGAGAAGAACAAATCACAATACTACGTCTACGTGCTGGGCACATCAGGTTAAAACACCATCTCTACATCATCATCGTCATCATCATCAGGTGCCGTGCCGACTGGGGTTGGCTATTATGTTTCTCCAGAGTACACGATCCTTCATGCAGGCCATCAGCTCAGTTGGGGATCTCTTCTTACACCATCCCGTCAGACTGTCCAGTATCATTTCTCTTGGTCTTCCTCTTGATCTTCTTCCTCCTATTTTTCCTGTTGTTATAATATTTTCAATGCCCCCTCTTCTCATTGCATGCCCTATGAAAGTACATTGTCTCTCTCTTATCTTTTTGACAAGGTTTTTTTGTCTCTCCAGCTCTTCTCATACATTCTTCATTAGTTATTTTTACTGTCCAGGGGATTCGCAACATTCTTCTAATAAACCACATTTCTGCTGCTTCCAATGATTTTTGTGCAGACAAATTCAAAATAAGATAAACTGACGAATGTGCGTGTGGCTCTAATAACATGACAGCAGGTCACATTCTGCAGGAGTACCCAGTATATGAACAATAGAGGAGGCAAACATGGACACCAGTCCAAAGTAAACTGACTGGGGATGTCCGCGCCCTCCAAGTAAATAGAGTTCGAAATGGCAAGGCGAACGTGGGTCCTAAAACGAAGCAGAGCCGAAGAGGGATGTGGCGGAGAGAAAGGGGCAAATATCGCAGCTTGGCTGCAAACTGTGACAGTGCGGCCAACATCCTTGTAAGGGCCAGTGCAGAAGATGTAGATCTTACAGAAAATGTAGATCTTACAGAAGATGTAGATCTTACAGAAGATGTAGATCTTACAGAAGATGTAGATCTTACAGAAACATAATGGATAACGGATTATTTCTTGAATAATCCCACTGATGTAAGACATGGAATTTGTAATTTTTCTCGGCAACTGCAGGATCATCCACTAAACATAATACTGATAAGATTCAGTAAACTTACTACTGATAAGATCACTAAACGTACTACTGATAAGATCACTAAACGTACTACTGATAAGATCACTAAACTTTCTACTGATAAGATTCACTAAACGTACTACTGATAAGAGCCACTACACATCATCATCATTATCATCATCATCATCATCATCGTCATCATCATCATCATCATCATCATCATCGCCTTTCACTCCCTTGAGAGCATAGGCCACGGATAAAGGCTCTCCAGTCATCCCTGTTCTTGGAATTATTCTCTGCCTCTTTCTATATGTATCCATTGTCTCTGTGAGCACTTTCATAATTTCTCTTCTCCAAGTAAATCTAGGTCTTCCTCGTTTTCTATTTCCTTGAATATTTCATGTCAGTACCTCTCTTGCTATACTGTTGTCGGGTTTCCTCAGAGTGTAGCCAATCCACCTCCACTCCTTGATATGGTTTGTAGGTTCATAGGTTCTTGGCCTGCCCTTTCCCAGACTTCTTCGTTCCTGATCTTGTCCTGCCATTTAATCTTTAAAATCCTCCTCAGGCAGTAGTTCATGAATGTTTGTATCCTCTTTTGTATTATCTTGGTCATAACACATGTCTCTGAACCATATAGTAGAACAGTCTTTACGTTTGTATTGAAAAGCCCAAGTTTTGTTCTTGTTTTGATGTTCTTAGATGATCATATTTTGTTAAGTTGGATAAATGCTGCCCTGGCCTTGGTTATTCTAGCTCTAACATCCTTTTCCGTTTCCCAGTATTCATCCATTATGCTGTATATGTGAATTACTCTACTTCCTCATTTGGCACTCCCTCAATTACCATGAGGCTATTGCTTGCACTGTTACTTTTATCTTTGGTTTTTTGTCTGTTAATACAGACAAAATTCCACTTTAGCTGAATTCTTGCTTAAGGTCTGAAGTTTCTCTTGCATTTGTGTGTGGCTGTGTGCCAGAAGTGTCACATCATCTGCGAAGTCAAGATCTTCCAACTGGTTCCACAGTGTCCATTGTATCCCATTTCTTTTCCCTTGTATGGTAGTTTTCATGATCCAGTCAAATGCTAGAAGAAATAGGAATGGTGATAGCAAACATCCCTGCCGCATGCCTGTTTTCACTTTAAGACTTTCTGTGAGAGTTCCTCCATGCACGATTCTACAAGTTGTCCCTTCATATAGGTCTTTATAAGCTTCGTTATCTTGGCCGGGATACCATAGTGTTCCAGCAGTTTCCACAGCACTCTACGGCCTAAACTATCGAATGCCTTCTTGAAATCAGTGAATGTAACTAACACTCTCTTGGCTGGAGTCACACCAAACTTACAAGTGATTAAATTTGTAACACCGAATTTAGTGAATGAATACTGCGCAGACACTTTCACCAGACTTTACTCGCCATAGCTGAGTTGGAAGTTGGATTTATAATCAGTCTTTCCTTACCTTTGGGGACCGGCTAGCGTAGTGGTTAGAGCACTCGTCTAGCAACCAAATGGTCGAGGGTTCGAATCCCCAGCTGAGCGGGTATTTTTTTTCCGACCAATACGGCCCCGAGGTCGACCCAGCCTCGCAAAATGGGTACCAGAGAAAATCTGGAAAGTAAAGGCAGCGAGGAAAGGAACTGGTCACCCTACCTCATACGCTGATGACCCAGCATAATGAGGTCTCTAACGCTTCACCCCCTACGGCATCTGCTATGGGACTATCTTTACTTTACTTTACTTTCCCTATATTTGTATGTCTGGATTTTTTTTGTCTGCAATATTTCGAGGCATATTATACATACTTTGCTTGAACAGTTTTTGAAAGTTGGAGAGACGACTCCAGCTGTTAATACTTCTGTGTCATGTGTCATAACAAAAGTAAGACTGACACGGCGGTTCGCGAGCCCTAATTTGCCGACATTTTATATAACTGGCGAGGAAATATCCTTGCTTTTCAGGTCAAAGGTGTTTTATTTTTAGACCTGTCTTTTCTCTGCTTCACTTATCGACCAATCGGAATCTTAATCGCCCTGTCTTACAGAACTTAAGTCCGTGGAGAGGTTTCTTAAGAAGTATTTAGAACACTCAGCGATGTTATCGTTAGGGATTAAGACATGTTCTCTGGCACCGGCTATAAGCTACAGGGGATGAAACTCGCGGCTACAGTTACGTCTGATCAGTACCGTATTAATGAAGGTAAAAAATGCCGAGTGATTAATGCTACTCATTGTATTCCGCTTTCGGGCGAGTTAAAAGAAATAACGACGCATAGTGTTTGGAAGTGTTTGTTCATGAGACCGCCATTAGCCACGCGGGAGAGAAAGTGCTGGAGATAAGCTGAACTGTTGTCTGGAGTCAACATCTTGCAAAATAGCCGGTTTGTTTTGTTTGCCAGCTTCGCGATGTTTGTTGCAATGTTTGCTGTAAGTTTCTGAACGGCACTTGAAGATTTTGTTTTGTTTATGTTCAGTCCTAGCATTTTTTTTTCAATCCCTTCATTTGTTCTGGTCATTTTGTCTTCAGTAATTTGGTTTTTATATCAAACATGCAGATTTGCGTCAGAAAATTAAAAAATTAAAAAAACGGGGAAAACTCAGGCCTTATTTTGTCTGTTTTCACTGATGCGTCTCTTTCATGGATTTATCCACGATTAATTGCTGAAATTAGAAGGATTCCTGTAACGAAAGGATGGGGTGGAAAAAGGTTTTCAACATTAAAAAAAAAAAATTCTTGTCCTGTTTGTGCTGTACCCCATTTGCAGGTATTACCCGGAATATTTGCTTTCTTCTTTAAAAAGAAGTACCGCCATTTAGCAAGAGAATAATTGCAAGCAAAAACTGGAATTTGTTAATTGGTTTTCCTCTTGTTCTACCTTCTCTTTTTTTTTCCCTCTATTTTCCTGAGTTTAAATTTCCCATCTCTCTCTCTCTCTCTCTCTCTCTCTTTCTCTCTTATGTCTCTGCATGTTGGTTTCTCCTGTGTGTTTGAGCAAGTGGCAGTTACCCGCTACCGCAGGAATCGATTATCTGTCGGGCTTACAAAATCCATGAATAAATTCGCTTGACGATTTCGATAACATTTTCCTTCGTCCTGCCCTCGTGTTTTCCTCGTCGCTGCCGAAGAATTGAATGCTTGATTACATTTTCCGTTTATCAGTATCGTGAGCTTCGATTTTTCACTCGATGGGTCCTTTAGGTAAACCTGTGTACTTAGAAATAATTTGGATATGAATCAAAACAAGCGTTTTTCTTCCAAATATGCTTTCCCTCATAAAACAAAAGGGGGCAAAAAATGATGCCGACACAGAAGAGAGCAGCGATGTATTGCGATGAAACTCGAAGTCGAATACGAAGTATTTTATGTCTGATACCGAGAGTCGATTCTATCAGCGGGTAACGTTTAGAAAATGTCTGCAAACGTTTTGAGAAGCTGGACGAGCCATTAAATTTGAAGAAAAGCGTGGAGTCTTTTGTGATAGTACTTGATGGCTGTGGCAATAAATTAAGAGATTTATTGGCGGTAAGGAAGTGGTCTGTAACTGGTTATAAGTGGCTGCACAGATAAATATTGAGTAACACGGTGACATAACAGTTGTTAAGGTATGGATGAGAGTGTGTCTGTCTGTAAGGGGTGGGGGGGGGGGGGGGGGTGAGATTTGTTCGATATTTTGGCTTTTTTTAAAACTACAAATGTTATTCTAAGTTTCATTTTAGAACTTTTCTATTACTTATTTAGAATTAATTTTATTATTATTGTTATTATTATTACTATAAATTGTATTTCTACGTGTTATTCGTCA
Source organism: Achatina immaculata (assembly GCA_009760885.1). Lineage (NCBI taxonomy): Eukaryota > Metazoa > Mollusca > Gastropoda > Stylommatophora > Achatinidae > Lissachatina > Lissachatina immaculata. The sequence continues at coordinate 27,813,166 of CM019700.1, forward strand.
ATTACTTTGTCGAATTTTAGTTTTCTTTACAGCCGTATGTGTTACCTTTTAGTTCAGTGAAGGACTATGTTCTAATCCTGCGGCCGCATCTCTGACATTCTAAACACCACACTCACGATGCAGTCACTTTACATATATGTGAGAAATAGAGAGGAAACAAAAATAAAAAGAAGACCTTCTCCTCCTCCTCCTCCTCCTCCTGCACCTCCTCCTCCTCCTCCTCTCCTGCACCTCCTCCTCCTCCTCCTCTTCTTCTTCTTCTTCTTCTTCTTCTTCTTCTTCTTCTGCTCTTCCTCCTCCTCCTCCTCCTTCTTCTTCGTCTCTTCCTCCTCCTTTTTCTTCTTCTTCTTCTTCTTCGTCTTCTTCTTCTTCTTCTCCTCCTCCTCCTTCTTCTTCTTCTTCTTCGTCTCCTCCTCCTCTTCCTTCTTCTTCTTCTTCTTCTTCTCCTCCTTCTTCTTCTTCTTCTTCTTCTCCTTCTTCTTCTTCTTCTCCTTCTCCTTCTTCTTCTTTTTCTTCTTCTTCTTCTTCTTCTTCTTCTTCTTCGTCTCCTCCTCCTTCTTCTTCTTCTTCTCCTTCAATTTCTCTGAAACTGCGAGATGGTGTTCTTTGCAGCCGATATAGTGCAGATATTGCAGGCACAGCTTCGTGTCGGACTGGGAGTGGATCATGGCAGCTATCTCTTCAGACCTTGGTCCGGCTAAAAAGCAAAGGGTGTACGAGGGGTGATTGATAAGTTCTCGGCATAAGCTACAAATACTTGAAACACGCAGTTGATATTAGGTGCATTTGTAGATCAGGTTAATGTACGGTTAAACAGTTTCAAGAAATTAACTGCAACTAATTTTTTTACAGGTTACTGAAGTGGTAAGGGGTGGCAGAAATTGAGAAAATGGATAAAATTTCTCATCGAGTAGTCATTTGCTACCTCTGCATCAAGGACTTATCCTCGATGGGTCCTGAAACTTCTCGGAACTGATCACAAACGACAGCGTCTCAACGTGTCAAGAGACAATCTTGGCCGTTTTTCTGCAGATCCTGAAAAGTTTCTTCAGCAATTTGTGACTATGAATGAGACTTGGGTTCATCATTTTCAACCAAAACCCAAAGAACAGTCAAAGCAGTGGAAACATCATGGATCCCCACCTCCAAAAGAAAGCAAGGTTGGTTCTGTCTGCAGGCAAAGTGATGGTTTCCATCTTTTGGGATTCAGAAGGTGTGCAATTGGTAGACTATCTTCACAAGGGCATAACGGTCACAGGGGCCTATTATGCTAATCTTGTGAAGCAAGTGCAGGCAAACTGAAGGGAAAGCGTTGAGGGAAATTGACGAGAGGAGTCATCTTTCATCAAGACAATGCTCCAGTTCACAAGTCGGCGGTGGTAATGGCTGCCATCCATGAATGCGGCTTCCAGCTTCTTGAACATCCTCCTTCTTCCCAAGATTTGGCCCTTTCGGACTATTACCTGTTAACCAAACTCAAAAAGAAGCTCAGTGGTCGCAAATTTGCTTCAAATGATGACGTCATTCATGCTGTAGACCACTTTCTAATGGTACAAAATGCTGACTTTTACAAAGAAGGGATCCGTATGCTCCAGGATCGCTGGAGCATAAACTTGCAAGGGGACTATGTTGAGAAATAACCCAAAAATGTTGTCCAGAAATAATCCGTTGTACCTTATGCCGAGAACTTATCAATCACCCCTCGTATAATTGTTCTTTAGCAGACTCCACCACTATCCACAGACTAGACCTATTGCTAGGGTAGCAATGGAGACGTGCGGCAGGGTCTTGGTCAGCCATGGTTGGCCAACTCTGACTCTAGCATGCCAGGTGTGCATCAATGTCTGCCAGATCTGACAGACTCATCGCACCCTAAACAAGAAGATAGAGGAAGGCAGAGATAGGAAACAGTGAACAATATAACCCAGTGATTCTCAAAAGCGAATCAGGTAAGCTCCAGGGGAGAGGATTTCAAACTGAAAGGGAGGAAATTTTGCCACCGTAGAAGAATGCATAATGGGTCACCGCAGAAGAATGTATAATGGGCCATCATAGAAGAATGTATAATGGGCCACAGTAGAGGAATGTATAATGGGCCACCATAGAAGAATATATAATAGGCAACCGTAGAATAATGTATAATGGGCCACAGTAGAAGAATGTATAATGGTGAATATCCTTTCTGGAAGATGATTTAATAGGATTCGGAGGCAGAGTGGGTTCAAAAGGGAGGACTGACCCTGTGACGTTGAGAACCGCTGCCATGACATTCATTCATTAACATGGCATTCATTCATATGGCATGTTCTGTCACGTGAACGTCGCTATTTTGGTAAACGTTCTGAAAACGTTGTCAAGAGAAAATTGTCAGTTTTTTGTGCGTTTATTTTCAGTAAGAATTTCTCTTCATGCTTGGTCCATCCACTCCATTCTTCATTCTTTTTTCTCTTCATCTTCTCTTTGTTTCCCCTTTCTCCCTCTTTCTCTCTCTCCCTCTTTCTCTCTCTCTCTCTCTCCTTCTTTCTCCTTCCTTCTCTCTCACTTTCTCTCTCTCCTTCTCTCTCTTTCTCTCTCTCCTCTTTCTCTCTCTTCCTCTCCCTCTATCTCTCTCACTCTTTCTCTCTCTTTTCTCTCTCTCCTTCTTTCTTTCTCTCTCACTCCCCATCGTTCTCTCTCTCCTCCTGCTCTTTCTTTCTTTCTCCCTTTCTCTCTGCAAAAATAATGGCATGATTATAAACACCGATAAAACAAAATCAATGCTCATAACAACAAGACAGAAACTACAAAACGCAACAAAAACAACACTTCGGCTCTGTACAGAAACATCACAGATAGAAAACGTTAGCGACCACAAAACACTAGGTCTTATTATTGACCAACATCTGACCTGGAACTCTCATGTGCAATGTCTAACAAAACTCATCGCACAAAAAGTATACCAATTAGCTAAAATTAAGCACTTCATAGATCAAGACACTAGGAAGACATACTACATAGCTCATATACAAACACATTTAGACTATTGCTCAACAGTTTGGGATGGTTGCTCAGTGTCAAATACAAAGAGGCTTTGCTCACTCCAAAAGCGAGCAGTAAAGCTTATTAGTGACAAAGATCAAGCACAAACAACTAATCATCACAAACGTATCAAAATACTACCTCTTAAGAACAGGTTCCTCTTCAACAAAGCCAAGTTAGTACATAAAATTCTTTCACAGCATGCCCCGCCTTATCTATGGAACCTGTTTAAATTTAGCCCAAAGTGCAGCCAACGCTTGAACAACATATGTCTTCCAAAACCTAGACTTGATCTTTACAAGAAAAGCTTTAGTTATTCTGCTGCTCATCTTTGGAATACCCTCCCATCCTATATAAAAAATATAAATTATACTCCTTCGTACAACTACAAGCTTTCCCAATATCTATTTGATGTCGACTACATGCCTCCATAAATGATAAAACTTAAAAGTTATCTTAAGCTACTCTTACAGACACCGAATACAATTAATTGTTTTCTGAATAGTCCCGAAAATTTTGTTTAGTAGATAGTCATTTATAATGTATGTAGTTACTTCTGTACTGAGTGAATGTTTAAGACCAAAACGTAAATGTTATATTTTATTTTATGTCTCTCAGTTTCAATGTTAGTTATGTTTGTTATATGAACAGCATATTTGTAGAATGTCTGGAATAGAGTGAAAGATGTATGATAAAGGGCAGAATGTCAGACGGGCCTGCGTGCCCAATTCTTAACCCTTTTGAAATAAAGATCAATCAATCAATCAATCTGTCTCCGTCTTTCTCTCTCTCTCTCTCTTCCCCTCTTTCTATCTCTCTCTATCTCCCCCTCTTTCTCTCTCCCTTTCTCTCACTCCTTCTTTCTCTCTCTCCCCCTCTTTCTCTCTCTTCCCATCATTCTCTGTCTCCTCCCGCTCTTTCTCACTCTCCTTCTTTCTTTCTGTCTCTTTCTCTCTCCCTTTCACTCTCTCCCTTTTTCTCTCTCTCTTTCTCTCTCTCTTTCTCTCTCCCCTCTTTCTCTCTCTTTCTCTCTTTCCCCATCATTCTCTGTCTCCTCCCGCTCTTTCTCACTCTCCTTCTTTCTTTCTGTCTCTTTCTCTCTCCATTTCTCTCTCTCCCTTTTTCTTTCTCTCTCTTTCTCTCTCTCTCTTTCTCTCTCCCTTTCTCTCTCTCCCTTTCTCTCTCTCCCTTTCTCTCTCTCAATATTTCTCTCTCTCTTTCTCTCTCTCCCTTTTTCCCCTCTCCCTTTCTCTCTCTTTCTCTCTCTCCCTCTTTCTCTCTCTCTTTCTCTCTCCCTTTCTCTCTCTTCCCCTCTTTCTCTCTCTCTTCCCATCGTTCTCTCTCTCCTCTCGCTCTTTCTCTCTCCTTTTCTCTCTCTCCCTCTTTCTCGCTCTCTCTCTCTCTCTAATATTTTCTAGCCATGCCACTCCTTATTGGGCGCATAACTCATGTTTAGAACTTCTGACTGACAGCGTCCTTTCATGTAAGCTCATGAAAACTACAAAAATCATAATTACTTTACGCACTCTGCATCACCGTCATCTACATCAGCGTTTCCCAAAGTGTGCGGTACCGCCTTCTTGGGGGCATTTTCAACATCAAGGAGGCCAGGGAAGGGGAAAACAGGGTAGGGGCTGGGAAGCACAATTAACATGATAACGTGAGAGACGGGGGGTTGATAGTCTGAAATAGTTTGAGAACCGGCGATGATGATGATGATGATGATCATCATCATCATCATCATCATCATCTCGTGTTCTAGTGCACAAGTGAGATTTGCTCCCTCTTCCTCTGAGGACATGCTATTCATTGAAGCGGGCGTGCTATGTCCTCCTGAGGAAGGTTCTTTGCGCTGATTCCTCGTCTGCTGCTTGAAAGATGCCTCATTTGTCTGTTTTGATGTTTCCTAGTGGAACATCAGATGCAGCCCTGGCTGCTACAAGATGATCAGCTTTTTCGTCGCCAGCAAGGCTGGAATTCCCTGAATAGTACAGTGGGTTCGGAAAATAACTGTGCGCTAACTCAGTATCGATTCCGGTATCGTAGTGATATCTTAATGATTGCAGGTATCTACTCACATCTACCTGCGTACGTTAGTGCGTTTAAGCCTGCTGTTGTGTAACATTCGCTGTATTCAGTCTGTCTTTATGTATTCAGTTGTTAAGCAGCGAAGCAGTTGTCGAAGCGCAAGACGGGCGAGTTGTTTCAATCAGTTTATTCACGGTAGTTCTTTCCCTGGAAAAGCGTATTTTTCTTGTTGAGCAAGTATTTCGAGAAGGCAGTACATACACTGATTTAGTGTGGGAGCAGTTTGTTGACAAGTTCTCAGGAACACCCGTACCTCATCACGATGCAGTTTATAAACTTCTGGAGAAATTTCTTGAAACAGGCTCAGTGTCAGATGCACGCCGTAATGGGAGACCATTTAAACTTAACAAGGAGAAATTATCGAACATTTCTGACTTCGGAGTACATCAGAGGCTTCGGGTAAGTTGGCACAACAGGAAGATATCGGGCTTGCAACAGCGCATAAAGCGGTCAGAGAAAATCTGAAACTCTTCCCTTATAAAGTAACAAAAGTCCAACAATTGCTACTGGCGGATCATGAAAAACGACTCTGTTACTGTGAATGGTTTACAAATTGCATTCAAACGAAAACTGCTGACATTCTTGATGTCACCATTTTTACAGATCAGGGCTGGTGAACCTCTCGGGTTATGTTAACACACAAAATGCACGATATATGTTAACACACAAAATGCACGATATATGTTAACACACAAAATACACGATATATGTTAACACACAAACTACACGATCTGAAGTTTATCGAAATCGCCCACACATTTCACCAGCACAACTAAGAAAACTGGCTGTGAGTAAAATTAAACGTGTTTAAGCTTGCATAGACGAACAAGGACATCACTTTTAACATTTGTTATAAGGTACGTGTCTCACATCAATTTTAACATTTGTTATAAGGTACGTGTCTGACATAACTTTTAACATTTGTTATAAGGTACGTGTCTGACATCACTTTTAACATTTGTTATAAGGTACGTGTCTGACATTACTTCCAACATTTGTTATAAGGTACGTGTTGGATTAGCTTATAATTAGGTAACGTTTTTTAATCATCAGGCTTAATCGGCGACTCCAGCCGCGGCAGACAGATGTTGCTAGATACCGCAGATAAAGACGCTGGTGATGGTTGGGACATGTGCTCCGAATGACTGACAACTCACTACCAAAAACAGCACTAAGATGGACACCACAGGGGAACAGAAATAAGGGTAGACCAAAAGAGACATGGAGAAGAACAACAGAAAGGATGTTGAGCAATAGAGGGCTCACCTGGGCAAGAGCATAAAAAAAAAGGCGCAGGACAGGCATTTGTGGAAAAGCCTTGCGGAAGCCCCATGTACCCTGGGCATGTAAGGTTCAGAGAGAGAGAGAGAGAGAGAGAGAGAGAGAGAGAAAGAGAGAGATACCGCAGACATTAAGATATCACTATGAAACCGGAATGGATACTGTATATATAGTGTATAAGTACACAACTGTACACAAAGCACTGCAGTAAAGCTGTGATGCCAAAATGTATAAACTAGGAAGTAGGAACAGCTTTATTATTTAACGACTACAAAGTCCTGACGTTTTGGCGCGAGCCTTAATCATACAAACACATACAGGATGAAGAATTAGAGAGAGGAAATAAAGTATAGGTGTATTAGAAGAACAAAAGAGAGTTAAGACGTACAAAAAACTTTTGTCGCAGTGAAAATAAATTAGTAGAAGAGTAAGAGAGAGGAAACAAAGTATAGGATCACATAAAACAATGTTAATGAAATAATACACCTATACTTTATCTCCAGTTCTTTGTCCTGTATGTGTTTGTATGATTAAGGCTCGCACCGAAACGTCACGACTTTGTATTCGTTAAATAATAAAGGTATTCCTACTTTTTTTTCCTAGTTTATACATTCGGAGTGGATACTGGATTAATGCACAGTTACTTATGGAACACCCTGTGTATCAGTGAGATGTCTTGGATTTGCGTTTTGGATATAATGTCCAACCACACCCAAAAAAGAAGTATAGCTTGGCACTGTGACAGGATGTAACTCGGCGGTTCTTCACTTACCGGAAATGACTCTTGTAAAATGAGTTTTGTATAAAAAATTTAATCTGTAAAAATTGGATGCACCAGCAGCAGGCCATCTTGCTCACAACCGAGAGGCCTACAGGAGTGATGTTGGGGAGGCAAAGTTCCGCAAGGGACATGCAAATGAATGAATGAGTGATAAAAAATGAAAGAGCCCAGGCACATAAATAGCGTCACAATGTCAAATGAGATCTGAAAAATTATGACAAAGATTTATAGCTTATCGTTAAAAAAATGTGTTTTAACTTCTGCGGTTATTTTTATGAAATTATTTACTTCCATGTATATTTTCGAGCCATTTTTTAATTTTTTTTCCCTCGTGATTCTTCGCTCTGGGAAAAAAGGGGGTGGGGTGGGGGTGTGGTTGTTTGTGTTTTTCCTGAAACAAAACTGCCTGGTATCCTGTTTGTCCCTTCAAGCAACGGTAGTCACGTGGAAAGTATATCTCAGTGTAGGTCTATAGACAAACATTTACGGACATGGGAGGATGTTTTCCGACATGTGTGTAAGGCAGTGTTTCTCAGTCCGTGTCCCAGGGAGACCCAGGGGTGTGGGGGGTAAGTTGTGATAATGAGATACATTGAGAACCAGGGGTGTGTGACAAGTTTTGATAATGAGATACATTGAGAATAGGGGTGGATGACAAGTTTTTATAATGAGATAGAGTGAGAATCAGGGGTGGATGACAAGTTTTTATAATGAGATAGAGTGAGAATCAGGGGTGGATGACAAGTTTTTATAATGAGATGCACTGAGACCTGGGGTGGGGGACAAGTTTTGATAATGAGATACATTGAGAACCAGGGACAGTGGGGGGTGGGGGTGGGAGTTTTTATAATGAGATACATTGGGAACCAGGGATAGTTGGGGGGGGGGTGGGCAAGTTTTGATAATGAGATAAATTCTCTTTCAAATTACGTCGCAGTGGTAGCCTCGGCTGTTTACTTAGTTGAGAAGAAAGAGACGCTCTGTTTAGTTATAAATACCGAGTACATGACGATGTGGTGAGGCATGGTCGCCAACGTCTATAAATGAATTATTGAATGAATGGGTAGATGATAGGGGGAAAAATGTGAATTAGTAAGAGCTAAATGGGTTGAAGAGCAAATATGCGCTTTGGCGAGAATGTGAAGGACGTGTGGACTCGAACATAGAAGTACGTTTAATTAACTCTTTCATTCCAGAACACTGGCAGTACTGATAGATCTTGCATACATGTGAGAGTCGATGCTCAGAGCGCTATTTAAACATCATCATCATCAGGTGCCGTGTCAACTGGCGTTAGCTATTATGTTTCCCCATAGTACCCGTTCTTTCATGCAGGCCATCAGTTCAGTTGGTGATCTCATCTCACACCATCTCGTCAAACTATCCGGTATCATTTATCTTGGTCTTCCCTTGGCTCTTCTTCCGTCTGTTTTTCCTGTTGTTACAATATTTTCCATGTCCCTTCTTCTACGCATGTCCTATGAAAGTCTTTCTCGTAATTTTTGACAAGATTGTTTTTCTCCCTGTCCTCTCATAGGTTTTTCATTATAATCTTTCCTGTCCAGGGATTTCGCAAAATTCTTCTGATACATTCTTCGTTAGTAATCTTTCATGTATATTTCGACAGTCTACATACAATAGAACATAGAACATCTCTAACCCAACGAATTTTTGTTCAATTATATTTTTTTTTCTTTTCTTTTCATCAAAATTTATCATTCATTTTTTTTCTGGCAGAGCACAGAAGTTAGCTCAGGAGTGAAAGAGTCAATCTTTCGTTTCATTGAATACGCCGAAAGAAATGAGTTAATCCTCTATTTAATACTGGCTTCCGGAATCTGCGATTTGAAAACAAAATATTTTCTGCAAATGAGAGGCACAATGCAGGACACGGCGTACACTTTTGTTAGTACATTAAGAGAAAAAAAAAATATTCACGTACAAATCAGTTCCAAGTGATGAAATCTCTCTCTTGGTAACAGCGGGCGAGAACAAAAACTGAAAGCGGCAAAACAGGTGGAAAGAAAGATAAAGTCGACAAAGAAAATAAATTGTGTTTTAAATATAAATATATAATATCAGTAAACTTCTGTTAACAATCATAATGGGTAGACTTCGTAAGAAAATAGAAGAAGAAGTCAATATGGTCCAGGCTGGTTTCAGGCAAGGAAGAGGATCAAGAGATCATATACAAGAATAATAATAGAGAAATGCAGAGAGTTTAATGTGAATCTATATTTATCCTTTATAGACTACTCCAAGGCATTTGATTGTGAGCAACACCAAAAACTTTGGGAAATAATAGGAAAAAATGAGATTTCCAACACATTTGATACAATTTACATCACTGCTGTATCTAGACCAACAAGCAGCAGTAAGAATAAATGGTGAAAGAACAAATTGGTTTGACATAAAACAAGGGGTCCGTCAGGGGTGCATATTGTCGCCTTACTTATTTAACTTGTATACTGAAAATATAATGAGGAATGTTAGAGAAAATGCAGACAAAGAATATCACGATGCCATAACAATTGGAGGTTATGAAATACCAGAGATTAGATATGCTGATGACTCAGTATTACTGTCCACAACACAGAAAGGAATGGAAAAAACTAATTATGTCAGTCCATAAGAACAGAAATGAGCAAAACCTCTATCTTAATGCGAAGAAAACTAAATTGATGACAACTGACAAAACAAATAAGGCAGCTGAAATATGTATCAATGAGGAAAAATTGGAAGAAGTGGAGAGTTTTTAATATCTTGGATCATTACTAACTAATAATGGAGATACAGTGAGGGAAATTAAGAGAAGGACATCTATTGCTCTTCAGAAAGTAAAACAACTAAAGAATCTGTGGAGAATAACAGACAGAAGCACAAAAATAAGATTTTTTAAGGACATGCATCTTTCCCATCGCAACATATGCCTGTGAGACCCGGACACTTAACAAAACAGCTGAGAAATGCATAAATGCCTTTGAATGTAAATGCTACAGAAGAGTTCTTCAAATACCATGGACACAAAATAGAACAAATATATCCATACTACAAGAACTTAATATTGAATAAAGCTGGCTAGTAAAGAGGATTAAACAGAAGAAACTTAAATATTTTGGACACATTAAACGTCATGATAATCTGGAGAAAACCGCCTTGGAAGGGTACATAAAGGGAAAACGAAAGATAGGAAGACCAAGGCGAGATTGCTGCAAAACTTCGTTTATGATCTGCGAATTGATACATATGCAGCAAGCCATCTTGCTCACAACCGAGAGGCCTACAGGAGAACTGTTAAGGAGGCAAAGTTCAGCAAGGGACATGCTAATGAATGAATTTACTTGGTTTTATCTTGAAACTCTGATGTTTATTTTACAAATAAAATAACTGTTTTTATATGCTAATGCGAGGATTTGGAGATCCATCTTTACCCAGTATGTTAAGCCAAAATGTCATTTCCCCAGTAAAACAATGGGGGGGGGGGGGGGGGGGGTTATTTAACACGCTCTATGTGATCTTGGTGTTGTTTTTTGTGTGACAGGTGAAGAATCAAGAATGATGGACTGGGACGCTGCTAGAACAGATCTAGAACAGATCTATGGATCTCTATAATTATTCTTAGGTAGGCCTCTCCCCGGCTTAGCGAGAGTTGTTTCCCCTTGTTTTATGGGTTGGGGTATCTGTAAGGTATCTGCGCCAGCCTTTGGACCTGTAAGGTAGCAATGGCTTAGTTCTAAGGCCCTCCTTGGCTCGCCTGACAACCTGGCAGCCATTTCTTTGAACATGTGAGATATTGTATAGGGATAGCGGTGGCACTATTCCACCTGGCTGTCCATGGTTGCCTCTGATTGGTGGAGCCTGGTTACTTGAGCAACCCCTCACTCATAGATAGACATCCTTCATCAATAAGCATTCACTGCACATGCAATGAGAGAGTGAGGACATCCATCGTAGCAACAGGAAAGATTAATGGCAATACACGCAGGAGAGGTCAAGATAGACGATCATGGATGATCGTGTGACGACGAGTTCGCATGATGACACTGAGCTGATGGAAAAGGTATGTCGTTTTCGGCATGGCACCGGTTGACGATGATGATGATGATGTTGATTTGATTTTTTAAAATGTGTCATCGTTTTACGGTGCTCATAGCAAAGGTTTACGTGCTGATAAAGATGGCTAACTATGGCTGGCTCGATGTAGTCTCCGCGGTTGTGGAACTTGTCAAGAAGCATACTTATTGAATCTATTCCGGGTCTTCGAGAATAGCCAATGTAACGACCAGCCTCATTCATCTTCCAGCACGAAACGGGTGTTTCATGATCACCACAACGCCCTCTGCAGAGAAACTAGTCCGTAGATCTCAGATTCTGAGAGAGAGGGAGAAAGAGGGACAGACAGAAAGAAAGAGAGGCAGAGAGAGAGAGACGGAGAGAAAAAGAGAAAGAAAAACTGGGAGGAGAAAAGAGGGAGAGAGACAGAGAAGGAGAAAGAGAGAATGACAAAAAGAGAGTAGGAGAGAGAGAGAGAGTGAAAGAAAGGGAGAAAGTAAAAGAGAGAGAAAGAAAGAGAGGGAAAGAGAGACAATAAGAGAGACAGAAAGAGAGAGAGAAAGAGTGAAAGAGATGGAGAAAGTAAAAGAAAGAGAGAGGGAAAAATAGAGAGAGAGAAAGAGAAAGAGAGAGGGAGAGAAAGAGAGGGAAAGAGAATAGAGAAAGAGAGAGAGAAACAGAAAGAGAAAGAGAGAGAGAGAGAGATATGCTAAATGGGACCGAGAAACAAAAATTGAAAGGGTATAAAAAAAAAGCGATCTATAGCCTGCGCCACGCAACAAAAAAGCGGAAGCTGATGTCAACCTGACTATATATAGTTGCTCGTTTCTGTCATCGATTACAAGGTACTGCTGTTTGTGTACGCGGCCATCTTGACTGCTATCTCGTGCGCGCGATATTTTGAAAGTACATATTTTACCCACCTGTGTTTGTTAAGTCTTGCGTGTGATAAGTAGCTGCAGGTATGCCAGTCGTTATGTTTTTGTGTGACATACTTAGCAGGAAATTATTGTTTATTAGTTGGTATTTTGTGTTGCCTGCATAATTATTTCAGAACAGTTATTCTGGTTTAATTATTAATTTCTCGTTTCTTTCTTGTGCTTTCTTCTTCTTGTTTTCTCTCTCTCTCGTTTCTCTCTCTCTCTCTCATTTCTCTCTCCCTCTGATTTTCCCGCTCTTTCTCTCGTTTCTCTCTCTCTTCTTTCGCTCTCTCTAGCGCTTTATCTCACGCTCTCTGTCTCATTTCTCTCTCTCCCTTATTTCTCCCTCTTTCTTTCGTTTCTTTCTCTCTCTCTCTCCCTCTCCCTGATTTCTCCTTCTTTCTTTCGTTTCTTTCTCTCTCCCTCTCTTGTGCTTCCTCTCTCTTTGTTTCTCTCTCTCTCTCTCTCTCTCTAGTATTTTATCTCAAGCTCTCTCTCTCGTTCTTTTTCTCTTTTCTACCCCGCGTTCTCCTTTTCTTTCGCTCTCTCTGTCTCTTTCTCTCACGTTTGTTTCTCGTTTTCTCTATCTCTCTCTCTCTCTCTCGTTTCTTTCTTGTTCTCTTTGTCTCTCTCTCTCTCTCTCTCCCTCTCGTTCTTTTTCTCTTTTCTACCCCGCGTTCTCCCTTTCTTTCGCTCTCTCTGTCTCTTTCTCTCACGCTTGTTTCTCGTTTTCTCTCTCTCTCTCTCTCGTTTCTTTCTTGCGCTCTTTGTCTCTCTCTCCCTCTCGTTCTTTTTCTCTTTTCTATCTCACGTTCTCCCTTTCTTTCGCTTTCTCTGTCTCTTTCTCTCACGCTTGCTCCTCGTTTTCTCTCTCTCTCTCTCTCGTTTCTTTCGTTCATTCTTTGTCTCTCTCTCTCTTGCTCTCTCTCTCTCTCTCGCTCATGCTCTCATTTTCGTCTATCTCTAGTTATCACTTATGCTCTCTCTTGCCCTCTCTCTCTCTCCCTCTCTCCTTCTCTCTCTCTCTTTCTCTTTCTTTCTCTAGTTAACTTTTTATAAGAGTTTGAAAGTAAAAGTTTTGTTTTATTGTTCCAAGTTAACTCAAGTTTGCTATGCGTTGCGTGTAGCAGGGTTGTGCTTGAGTGAATGTTTGTGTTATTGTGAATGTTTCTGTTAGAGTGAATGTTTGTGTTAGGGTTAATGATTGTGTTAGAGTGAAAGTTAAGATATGAAGGGCAGTCTGTCAGAGAGGACTGAGTGTTCAGTTCCCCACTCTTTGAAATAAAGTTAATACGTTCCCTCTCTCTCTCTCTCTCTCTCTTTCTCTCTCTCTCTTTCTCTCTCTCTTTTTTTCTCTCTCTCTCTCTCTTTCTCTCTCTCTCTCTTCGTCTTTCTGTCTCTCTCCATTTCTCTCTGTCGCTCTTTTTCTCTCTCTCTTTGTCTTCCGTTTCTTTGTCTCTTTCTGCCTCTGTCTCTCTTTCTTTCTCTGTCTCTCTCTCTTTCTGCCTCTCTCTGTATCTCTCTGTCTTTCTGTTTCTCTTTCTTTCTCTCTCTGTGTCTGTATCCTTGTATTTATCTCTCTCTCTCTCTTGTTCTCTCTCTCTGATTGTATCATTGTATTTCTATCTTTTACTCTCTCTTTCACTCTCTCTTTCTTTCTGTCTCTCTCTCTCTTTCTCGGATGATTACGCTCATTAACAAATGCTGAATGACTGTGACTGAGTGAAAGCTGTATGATGAAGGGCAGAATGTCAGACGGTCCTGCGTGCCCAATTCTTAACCCTCTGAGAATAAAGTATGTTCGTTCGTTTTCTTTTTGTGAGTTTTTTTCCGAATCTGACCAGAAAAACTCCTGTCAAATCACTTGTAATATCTGCACCCACCCCTCCCCCCCCCCCTACAGATGGGAAAGGACAAGACAGACAAAACTTCTACTGAACACATCGCCCTCTGTTGTCTTAACAGATCAAGATATGACCGCGCCGTTGCAGGTCATTCTGTACAACCCAGCTTGCTACAGCATAGGCGACCAACTCAGGAATGCAACTCAGAAAATGTAAACATTAAATCATGGGCGTCGACATAAAAAAAAACATAATGGGGGTTGGCGCCCGTAACACATAATGTTACAAAGGAACACATGGACACGAAAACCATACCCTCGGCACGTCTCAAACGGCGTGGGATATTCCTAGGAAAATATGGAAACAAATATTACCTCCCTTTATATGCTTCAACAGCATGCTATCTTGGGTGGCTAAGCATGTCAATAATATCCATATTATCCATAATATTATCCAAAAACGTCAAAGCGAAACGCTGTTATGAAAAAAATAAAGATGTCCGTATGAAATGGAATTCCGTACAGTGCCGTTGCATCCACTAGGTTCATCTGCGCGGGCATCTTATTTTCAGGGGAAGCCACTCTTATTCTCTTGTCCTTTCATTATAATTTGTTTCGTAACCTTACTGTTCCCTGATAGAAAGAACCAGTTTTTTAAAAAAAATCATAATTCTTTTTCTTTTATTTTCCTTCATGTATCAAGTAATTTTAAGCCGAACTAGCTGCATTTGTAAAAAAAAAAAAATTATATTTCCATTTATTTCGCATTTTTCAAGATATTCTGTATAATTTGTTTGCCTGGCTGCCTTTCATTTCGTCTTCATGTAATCGTGTACGTCCATGTTTTTGTGTGTTTTGTCTTCATTTTCCTGGCCGATGTACAAAGTTTTGTTTCTGTATATTTTTTTTCTTTATGTCCAGTTTCTCTCCCGGAAGTAATCAGCTGTTGCTATAATATTTTTTTTTTCATCTACGTTGCTCATTTTCCAGTCTTCATTTTCATAATAGTCTTTTTTCTTTGTTTTTGTGCCGTTTCTTCGTCTTTGCTAGAGGCAGATTTTTGTTCCGGAGAGAGTTTGGTAGCTGGCGACTGTTTCCTGTTTGCTGTTGGTAGAATGTTGAGCCTTATGTTGCTGGGCAGTTTTCCTATTGGCTGTTGTTGCTACCGATTGGCTGGTATAAAACAGCTTTTTCCATGAATTTTCTGTTTCTGTTCAGCAATGGCGGTAGTTAGCGTTTGATCGCTTCACGCTCTCACAAATGACACTTCGACTGTTATGATATTTGATGTGGAGTTGGATTTCTGCGCTACCGGTTGAAAGTGGTTGTGTTCTGTGGTGGTGGGTCCTCGCAGTTTAACTGAGTGTAAATGCAGAGAAGAACTCATGAACGTGTCAAATGAGCAAACAGTGTCATCATTGCTTTCAAGATGGAGATCGGTCCTGCGCGTCGAGCGACTGAGTTGAGTGCTGTGGCACTACTGTGAGCTGTGAGCTTCTCATGAACAGCGTTGATGGCTCTTTGTTACATCTATCCGGCTAATGGTGAACGATGGTCTTTTGTGCCCTGGTTTGACTTGGAGGCATACCTACGGAGTTCGCGCTGAGAGCGACGCTGACTAGTTTCGCTTTTGGTCTTTTGTAGATACAAAAAATGGCGTCCTCACTGAGTGGCTCGTCATCAAGGATGGATGTCAAGGACCAGTGATGAACATTCTGTGCGATATTCACTGGTACAGGTAGTGGAGCCATTATGGGAGTATCTCGTTCGCGATGATACTGAGAACCTAATGTAAGGAGTGGAAAAATAAGCAAGCAGTGACCCGGTTTTGATTGGAAATCCCACTGGCCAGAGACGGCCACGTTTTGAATGGAAATCCCCAGGCCTTCGAGTCCGGCGCTGACCAGGTATATAAGACGAGAAGAGAAGAAAAGGGGGATAAGTTGAGCACGTGGAAGTCCAGCGACCAGTCGTGGACGAAGGATGATTCGATAGATGGAGGCTGACGTGTATAGTTTAGTATGTGCATTGCAATCAGGATTGAAAGCATATTATTCAAGGAACCTTTTTTTATGAAACAAATAACGCGTGTGGAAATGTATAATCATATGGACATCATGTGCATAGGATTCGTTGATTTGTGTTGCCTTATGGATCAGAATTTTGTAAATACAAGGATCGTGATTTTATAAAAAAAAAAGATTGTTGTTATCGTGTTCCTGTTATTTACATGTAAGGTGTGAACGTATGGTGTAGTCACCCTTCCTCCACTCAGTACGACGGCGGCAAGGAGAAATAAAAGATATAATAATAATTCACATCAAACTAGTAAATATTTTATTACTACTCTAATACAGAGGACTTAATACTGAAACCGACAAGAACATTACTCTTTGCAACCGATGCTTTGAAGATGTTGAGGAATGTACTTCATGTGGGACTGGGACAAGACGTCGGTCATTTTTTTTTCAGACCCTTAGTGGAGCCAAGAGTGCAGGTGGCGTGCAATACTTATTTAGTAGATCCACCACCACGAGGACTATAGCGACCTCATTACCCAGGATAGGGTCTGTTTCTGAGAGCACCACCTGAGAGGTGGGGGGTGTGGGGGGGGGGCGGTAAAGTCTTGGTTCGCCAACCCAGGTTGGACTATGTGAATCGCCTAACCCTCCCCCCACCCCCCATAAATACATAATAAACATCTTTTCTATTAATTTTGCAATAATGGCCACATTTTACTGTTTATAACATATTAATAGACGATATCTGAGCATTGTGAAGACGTTATGGCAGTGTTAAATGGGACTCTCTAAGTTTGGAGGTTCACTCAGCTTGTCACTGACATGTAGGGGAAAACTGGAGATACTGGCACGTGACAAATGTCCTACCCTTCGGTGGCATTAACTTCTTGGAGAAGTATTACAGCCGGGAACGGAAGTATTACAGCCGGGAACGGAAGTATTACAGCCGGGAACGGAAGTATTACAGCCGGGAACGGAAGTATTACAGTCGAGAACAGAAGTGTTACAGTCGAGAACAGAAGTGTTACAGCCGGGAACAGAAGTATTACAGTCGGGAACAGAAGTGTTACAGCCGGGAACAGAGGTATTACAGTCGGGAACAGAAGTGTTAGAGCCGGGGAACAGAAACATTGCAGCCGGTAGCGAAATGATTTTCAGCTTGATAAGCCCTTTTCTTCAGTACAAGCAGCTCATTGAAAATAGGAACCTGGTGTTTGTGTTAGGGAATTTATCTATGAAAGAAAATACTGTAGTGTAATTTCAACATGATATACACTGGAGGACACAGCATACAAGCCTGTGAGTCCGTTTTAGAAGAACAGAAATAATGTATGTACAGGGTGGAGCAAAAACATCTGAAGATTTTTAAATGGGAGCTTTTGACCTTGCGGGTTGGCAGTACTGCCCCATATGATGGCACTTGATAACCTCCATCTTCAGTTTGTCATGGAGCGTTGCCCTGGACGTGACTGTGGTGCTGCCACTGAGCTATTTATTCGAATATTCGCCGGTAACTGCTACTCAGCGAGATTTTCATAGGCAGTTAAATGAACGCGATGCGCCATCACGCATCGTTTTTCTTATTTGGTTACCAGAGTTTCGAGGAGAAGGTTCGACGTTTTTTTACACAAGCCACCAGTTTGAGGTAGATCTGTTCATACAGAAGAAAATACCGCTTAAGAGTTAAATGCAGACACGATTTGTGAAGGAAGATCCATTACAAAGCGTGCTTCGGCTCTGAACCTGTGAAGAGTGTTTCCAGGTTACTTCAGGGGGCGGGGGGGGGGGGGGGGGCATTATGTAGTACATTCACAGACAAAGTCAGCATAAACAAGAAGTTGAAAACTGTCTGGCAGCCATGCCAAATCTATTGCAAAATGACCAAGAAATATTGAAGACTTTATTTTGTTGTAATGAAGCATGATTAACTTGACCGTGCGGTTAACAAGAAGAATTGCCGGTACTTAGCAGTTGAAAATCCACGTGAGCTTCATCAGCGGCCTTTGCATTGTCCGAGGTTAACTGAGTGCTCTTCATGGCCCTGTATAAATAGGCTTTATTTCTTTGAAGATCATTATGGCAATACAATGACAACGAGTGCTGAAAGATACACACACAACCTTTTCTCCTCAAAGATTAGTTCTGTTGCTAATCGAAAGGACTTATTGTTCCAGTGAGGCTGGGCTACTGCACACACTGCGCGTATGAGCATGGCTGCTGTGCGTAAAATTGTTTGAAGGGCACGTTATTTCAGGATTTGAAGATGTGAATTAACTATCCTGTTCTTCAGATATTTCCCCTCCAGACTTTTTTTCTTTTGTGAGAGTTACGTAAGGGATGTTGTGTGCACTACAAAACCAGTCACACTGAATGATCTCAAACAGTGCATAACGTAAAGAGATTGGAATAATTCCACGGAATATGCTGCATCGGGTAATGTTAAGCTTCTGACATCACATCGCGGTGTATGCAGTGTAAACGAGACCATTTCAAAGACAGAACTTTTAAGATGAATACAAGTTGTACGAGCTATTAATATTCTGAGCAAGATAAATTTGCCTCCTTTGTAGAAATTAATACGCTACAAAACGTTATTTAGTACAATCTGACACCTTTTTATTTCATTTTAAAAGCCACCAGGTGTTTCTGCGCTACAATATATAAGAAACAAAACGTATTAACTTTTAAAACAATCATATTTACATCATAAAAAGCATACACACATAGACACACCCACACACATATAAAATATTTCCAGAAAAAAAATCATATAAACATCGAAGCAACCACAAAAAGTTATATTACACGGACAAAACCAAATCTTAGACTACAGAGATTGCACAGTTAATGTTAAAAAAAAATTGACTGCATATAAAGTTTCCAGCGTTATAGGGAAAACTTCGAGAAGACCAGACAGGATTTAGAGAATCGTGCATAGATTAGATATGTGTACTTACGCAGATACCAGAACAGGCCAACGAATGGCACGGTGCGATATTTGCACTGTTCATAGAATTTGAAAAATCCGCCCACAGTATAGAAAGAGAATCATTGTAGAATATTGTCAAATGGCATGCCCTCCTTCTAAATGATAGTGAATATTATCAGGTCTCTATACGAGGGTTTTCAGTACAAGGTGATCACCGGAGCCAATACTTCCAACAGCCTAAGGGTACAGACAGGAGTGTAACAAGGATATATACTTACGTCCAACAGATTTGGGGTATAGGCAGGAATGGAACAAGGATGTTTACTTACTTCCAACAGCTTTGGGGCACAGACAGGAGTGAAACAAGGATGTTTACTTACTTCCAACAGCTTTGGGGGTACATACAAGAGTTGGAACAAGGATGCGTACTTACTTCCAACAGCTTTGGGGTACAGACAGGAGTTGGAACAGAGATGCGTACTTACTTCCAACAGCTTTGGGGTACAGACAGGAGTTGGAACAGAGATGCGTACTATCACCGATGTTATTTGTCCTGGCAGCAGACCGGTTAACGAAGAAGACAACATCAGACAAACTATGAGGACTACAGTGGCCCCTTGATACAGTATTGGAGGATCTTGACATGGCGGACAATATTTGTCTGCTATCAAGTAGACGCAAAGACATGCAAGACAAAACAAATAAGTTAACCCAAAATGATGTTAAAATAGGACTAAAGGTCAGCGTAGGAAAGACAAAGTTAATGGAACAAACTGTGAGCAGCAGCAGCGTACAGTTCTGAGAGTAGATAATAAGTTAGTGGAGGAGGTCAAAGAATTTGTATGTCTCGGCAGCAGAGTAGCAGAAGATGGAGGCAGCGAAGAGGACATCAACAACAGGTGGCTAACCAGACCAAACCAGGCTCTCGCAATCCTGAGCAATGTATGGAAATCCAAAACGGGTGAGCACGAAAACAAATATCGGAATATTTAAGAGCAAAGTCGTTAAGTGAATTACTCTAAGGAAGTGAATGCTGGAAAACCACTCAAATTATATAAAATTGCATTCTTTCCAGACTAAATGTTCATGTGTAGGATTAGAGGAAAATGTGGCAAAATATCGTAAGAAATAGTAATATTTGTGTAGGATTAGAGGAATATTTGACTAAATACCATAAAAAATAGCAAAGTTTATTTGGGATTAGAGGAATAGTTGGCTAAATATCATATCCATTAGCCATGTTTGTGTAGGATAGAGGAATATTTGGCCAAGTACCATAAGAAATAACAATATTTTTGTAGGATTAGAGGAATACTTGGCCAAATACTAGAAGAAATAACACCTTTCTGGCAGAAGTGCAGATGAAGCCATCGACTTCGATTATTGAGGAAAGGCTCTGGCGATGGTTGGGTGACTCGTTACCTAAAATAGCATTGAGATTGACAAATCAGGAGAACAGGAGTACGGGTAGACCAAATGAAACACGGAGAAGAACAAGAGAGAGGATGTTCAGTAATAGAGGGCTCACCTGGGCAAGAGCGGGAAAAAAAAAAACGAAAGGCAAATGTTTGTGGAAAACCCTTGGGGAAGCCCCATGTGTCCTGGACATCTAAAGGTTAAGAGAGAGAGAGAAATAGAGCACACACAGAGAGAGAGAGAGAGAGAGAGAGAGGAGAGAAGAGAGAGAGAGAGAACGAAGGAACGAGCAAACATTATTTTCAAAGGGTTAAGAATTGGGCAGGCAGGCAATCTGTCCTGCAATCATACAGCTTTCACCCAGTCACAATCATTCAACACTTGATATAGACATAATATGCATGAAAAAGCTAAAACGTGAAGAAGTACATAATTAATAAACCCTTTCTTGTCCATACACTCCTAATTCTGATTAATGCAGTTACGTGAAATAAACTTAATTACATTCTAACATTCATTATAAACTAACGAATTTATAGAACATAGCATAAGAACTACAACAAACAAGTTATATTTTAGACTGAACTAATTTAGGCTGATGGTTGGCTGAGTGGTTAGCTGAGTGGTTGGCTGAGTGGTTAGCTGAGTGGTTGGCTGAGTGGTTAGGCGCTCGGTTTACTAATCAGGTGGTACCGGGTCCAGTCCCAGCAGTGGGACTTTTTTCTGGTACACACCAAAAAGGCCCCGAGGTTCACCCAGTCTCTAAAAATTGGTGCCAGAGAAATCTGGGAAGGTAAAGCGGCCAGGTGTGATACTGACCACATCAGACTTTCATGTGCCGACGGTCATGGAAAATACGGGCCTAACACCATATTCCCCAATATGCCTTAATGGCATGGAAATGAGAATTTTACCTTTTTTTAACCTTTTAGACTTTGATGGCACTTATACATATATATATATATATATATATATATATAGAGAGAGAGAGAGAGAGAGAGAGAGAGAACAAATAATTGTATGAATGTTGGATTATAGAGATTTCACAATCAGTGTTTCGAAACAAAACAGGACTAAATAAATATTTTCTTTTCAAAGAATATTTTATGAGGTCGGGGCTACTATTTTTGGTTTCTTATTTTTTTTTCTATATGTTTTGTTTGACTTTCCTTCGATGCCACTTTCTCCTTGGTTTTAATTTTTTTTGTCATTGAATATGACATTTTCGTGCTGACATATGTGATATTATTTCTGGTAAGTTACATATTGTGTTTTCAAACTGGACCTAGAGCTAAGGCCTGCGGGCAGGATCGATGCTGAACTTATTGCGATATCAGTGTCGCTGTGACATGTGGTATGGATATATTAAGCGTAGCATTCGTGTTGTGCTCTGCCTGAATTCTCAGAAGACTTTTTTCCTTTCTTTTAATCGATTAGCCATAATTTCGCTCCATGAATTTGCATTAAGTGTTCATTACCAGCGCGGTGTCATGATACATACATGCCTACATACCATATTCGATTTTACTCCATTTGGATGGTATCGTTTCTGACAAAAACAGAATATTGTTTTTCATATTATGAGTAGCAGTGTACAAGCTCTGTAGAAAGTTATACAAACACACAGACTGAACTGACAACAGTTCTAAATCTTTTATAAGACTTAGACCCATAAAGCCAAACACGCAGTCTGAAGTGATAACGGTTCTAAATCTTTTATAAGACTTAGACCCATAAAGCCAAAGATAATCCATAGTACTAGGGCACTTCAGCTGTACAGTGTGACAAATATAAGGACAGTTAATACTTTAATGAACAGAGAAATGGACATGAAATGTAAGAATTATGTAATTTCTTTCTTTCTGTTTTCGCCATGAGAAGGACTGTGGTGCCACTGTGCCACGTTTTATAGCTGGATCTAATCTAGACCTTTCGTCTAACACGATCGACTTAAGCATGATTTTGTGTGTGTGTTCAAGATCAGGTGTACCCTCCAATTTCGACCCCTGTCCACTTGGTCAGGCTTGTGGCAGTTGCCAGGGTCTCCG
Source organism: Achatina immaculata (assembly GCA_009760885.1). Lineage (NCBI taxonomy): Eukaryota > Metazoa > Mollusca > Gastropoda > Stylommatophora > Achatinidae > Lissachatina > Lissachatina immaculata. The sequence continues at coordinate 27,835,564 of CM019700.1, forward strand.
CTGAGGAGGTGGGACAGGCACGATAGACTGCGCAAGTAGGGAAATATTCTGCAAAACTATTCAACGAGCTACTCTCCTTATACTGATATTCTTTTTTATGTTCGATGCTCCCTCGTACCAGCCTTCATCTATACCAGTGTTTCCAAACCTTTACTGGAACATGACCACCTCAACGCGTCAAAGACTGTGATGCCTCCCCTCACCGTCCCTTTCCATAGCATAATAGTTAACCAGTCATCAAGTTAACAGGCATAAAATCCTTTGTTGAGGTTGAAAGACTCGCCGAAGACAGGAAATATTGGCGAACTACTTTGCGAGCCCTATGTGACGTCTAACGGCACGGGAAGGATATAAGATATAAGATAAGAAGTCATCAAAGTTCTGAAAAAGTAAAATATAATATAAATATATTATAAGTGCCCCACAAAACACTTTTAATAAATTGCCTCCTATGGGGTAGTACGGAGAAACCCTGATCTATATACTTGATATTCTTTTTTCTTCGAGAACAATCTTCATCTTTCTTATCGTTTTCGGTGTCGCTAGATATTCTCTGTTTCTTACTTACAAAAGTCAGCTTTAGCGTTTGTCTTATTATTAACTACACAAGAAGACCCCCACTATTGTCTTATTATTGACTACACAAACTGACCCCAAGTATTGTCTTATTAGTGACTACACAAGCAGCACCAGCTATCATCCCTTTATTGCAGTTCCTAAACTGACTTGTACTAAAATGGCCGACGGTTTAGAAACTGATAAATTCAGAATCTCTTGACGGCTTTCACATGACTCATACTCGTCATAAGCTTTTTTTCCCTTATCAAACCACTGGATCTATGTTTTCAAATTTGCAATTCTGTTTTTCACATTCTTTTTTCAGAAACACATTTTTTTTTTAAAAAATGCCTGTTTCCACAGCTGAGTCGACTTTATCGTGGTGAAAGCTTATCGATCTACGGTCCCTTCGCCACTGGGATTTAGAAGGCAGTTATTTATCGTCTTCGCTGCTCTTTTACCCTCTTTAAGAGTTTTCCGGCTTTTTCCATGACGGTTGGAGGCAAAACTAATGCTATCCATTGCGAGTTTTCCTTTAAAGAGTTTTCCTTTGTTTTTTTTCCGGTGTAGAAAAGAGATAATAAAATAGTTTATCCTATTGTCTGTTGGTTTTGTTTGGTAATTCCCGAAGATTCCATTTTGTTTCGTTAAAAACAAACCTTGTCCTGCCTTTGTTTTTAATCTGCCCCTGTTACGTCAACTGACAAACTGTATGGGAAGGTCGTGGTTTATTTTTAGGTATTGTAAAAGGTTTATTTTATTACTAACGCTGGCCTATTTTCTGGGGGGAAAAAAGGAGGGGGTTGTAGGCCTCATTGGTTTATCTTCAAAATCGGACAGAATTTTTAGTTATCTTATTTCTGATAATAAATTGCGCAGATACTCATTTCCATCCACGGATATGATAATTCTGTATAAATGTAGTTCCTTTTATTTAAAATAGTAATGTTAACGAGGAGGTCTGGGAAAGGGCAGGACAAGAACCCATGAATCTACAAATCATGTCTAGGAAGTGGAGGTGGATTGGCCACACTCTGAGGAAACCCGATATCAACATAGCAAGACATAGAATCCTCACGGAATTAGAAAACGACGAAGACCTAGACATTATCCGTGGCCTATGCTCTCAAGGGAGTGAAAAGAGATGATGATGATGATGATGATGATGATGATAAAAGGTTTGTTTCATGGCAAAACAAAGTGTAATATGAAAAAAGAATCCTTGTTTTTAATAAATTGAGATTGTGACAAATTACGCCATCACGAGCAGTCAACGGAACAATGTTGTGGAAGGTAATTGCTTTACTGTGAAGTCTGGGAGCAAAATGGCTGAATTAGGAAGATGGGATTGTCATTAGGGACATGCAGGTTTAGCCAGCCAAAAAAAACATGTTTCTGCCTGAAATTGTGATTGAGGTGAACAGACTGTAATGTGCTACATCTAGGACAGCATGGACAGCAAACACTGAAAAGTGACAGCAGCAGTGGCAATCCCCTCCTCCCTCTCCAAAAATCGTTTCTACTCTCACCACTCTCCCCCCACCCTCCCAAACTTCTTCATTGCAGATGATGTCCTTTAAGAAATGGAGAGAAATGACAGCTAAAAGAGTAAGACAAGTTACAAGACTTCGTTCGGGCAGTCGCCTCTCCTCTTTCCCGGCTCCCTTCCCTCTCCACCCTCACTCCCTCCCCGCCACTACCCTCCTTTGCCTCTAAATTCATGTTTCAGAAAAAAAAACCTTTCTTCGGGTAACTACGACGATGTCCCTTGTGGATTCCTTTTCCTTCGCAAGCCATTGATCTTCCCAGTGCTCCAGGGAAGCAGTGTGGCCAGTATTGGGCATAACTTGTCCAAAATAACATATCTTTCACAGAAGATTCTAGAACAGTTGGAAAGTGTACCCATGAGAAAAGCTGGGAGTGAGGATGGCTGATGTGATGGCCCAACCAGCAGTGGTAGGTTCAGCCGGGGCCCAGGTCGGTACACTGCCAAGAAGCATCACTTTTTCTGCTTATGGGTTTCTTTTTCTTTTACTCCAGGCCAGTAAGCCGCCACGGTACGCCGCCGCAGTAACCGGCCGCATTAAGCCGCCGCAGTAACCGGCCGCTGTAAGCCCCTACAGTACGCCGCCGCAGTAACCGGCTGCATTAAGCCGCCGCTGTAAGCCACCCCAGTACGCCACCGCTGTAAGCCGCCGCTGTAAGCAACCCCAGTACGCCACCGCTGTAAGCCGCCGCTGTACGCCGCCGCTGTAAGCCAACTCAGTACGCCACCGCTGTAAGCCGCCGCTGTAAGCAACCCCAGTACGCCACCGCTGTAAGCCGCCGCTGTAAGCCATCCCAGTACGCCACCGCTGTAAGCCGCCGCTGTAAGCAACCCCAGTACGCCACCGCTGTAAGCCGCCGCTGTAAGCCACCCCAGTACGCCACCGCTGTAAGCCGCCGCTGTAAGCAACCCCAGTACGCCACCGCTGTAAGCCGCCGCTGTAAGCCACCCCAGTACGCCACCGCTGTAAGCCGCCGCTGTAAGTCATCCCAGTACGCCACCGCTGTAAGCCGCCGCATATATATTCGACACGATTCTGTGGCACCAAGACCTTTTACAAAGGAGCAAAGACACTATACTCAGGGTTAATGAGCTAACGGTCAGCGACATACAGAAGATGACTTTGTTTTAGGGTTAATGAGATAGGGATAAACCACATACAGAAGATGACTGTTTGTTTTAGAGTTAATGAGATAATGATCAACCACATACAGACGATGACTGTTTCTTTTAGTTTTAATGAGATAGCAGTGAATCACATACAGAACATGACTGTTTTTTAGGGTTAATGAGCTAGCAGTCAACAACATACAGAAGATGATTTTTTATTTTAAAGTTAATGAGATAGCGGTCGGCGACATATAGAAGATAACTGTTTCTTTTAGGGTTAATGAGATAGCGGTCAACCACATACAGAAAATGATTGTTTGCTTTAGGGTTAATGAGCTAGCAGTAAACTACATACACACGACTGTTTGTTTTAGGCTTAATAGGATAGCGGTCAACCACATACAGAAGATGGCTGCTTATTTTAGAGTTAATGAGCTAGCGGTCAACCACATACAGAAGGTGATTGTTTGCTTTAGAGTTAACGAGCTAGCAGTCAACCACGCACAGATGATTATTGTTTGTTTTAGGCTTAATGAGATAGCGGTAAACCGCATACAGAAGATGAATGTCTGTTCTAGTGTTAGCAAGCTAGCAGTCAGCCGCATAGAGAAAATGATTGTTTACTTTAGGGGTAATGAGATATCGGTCGACCACATACAGAAGATGTTTGTTTGCTTTAGAGTTAATGGGATAGTGGTCAACCACATACAAAAGATGACTCTTTGCTTTTGTGTTAATCACATAGCGGTCAACTACATAAGAAGATGATTGTTTGCTTTAGGTTTAATGAGATAGCAATCAAGCGGATACAGAAGATAATTGCTTGCTTTAAGGTTAATCAGATACCGGTCAATCACATATAAAAGATAATCGTTTGTTTTAGAGTTAACAAGATAGCGGTCAGCCACATACAGAAAGTGATTGTTTGCTTTAGGGTTAATGAGACAGAGGTCAACCATATACAGAAGATGACTGTTTGCTTTAGGGTTACTGAGAAAGCGGTCAACCACATACAGAAGATGATTGTTTGCTTTACAGTTAATGAGGTAGTGGTCAACCACATACAGAAGATTCCTGTTTGTTTTAGGGTTACTGAGCTAGCAGTCAACCACATACAGAAGATGATTGTTTGTTTTAGGGTTAATGAGCTGGCGGTCAACCACATACAAAAGATGACTGTTCGTTTTAGAGTTAATGAGATAGCTGTCAAGCACATATAGAAGGTGACTGTTTGCTTTAGGGTTAATGGGATAGCGGTCAACCACATACCGAAAATGATTGTGTGCTTTAGGGTTAGTGAGATAGATGTCAACCACACACAGAAGATGACTGTGTGCTTTAGGGTTGGCAAACCATAACCGGCCCAAAACGTTACTGCATCCCCTTGTGGAAGCCCTGGAAACAAAAGACAGCAGTCTGGCCGAGAGGATAGGGCTCGCAGTGGGGATACGAACCCGGTCCTAAAATACCTGCAGCCGAGAGAAAAGTCAAAAGTACGGATTGGAAATAAATATCGCAAAGACAAGTGTTATGGCAATCAGCAGAGAAGAAAGTAGGCCAATAGTGAAGATAAAAATTCATTCATTCATTCATTTGCATGTCCCTTGCGGAACTTTGCCTCCCAAACAGCTCTCCTGTAGGCCTCTCGGTTGTGAGCAAGATGGCCTGCCGCTGCTGCATCCATCTGCAGATCGTCAACGATGTCTTGCAGCCATCTTCGTTTTGGTCTTCCTCTTTTTCTTTTTCCCATTATATACCCTTCCAATACGGTCTTCTCTAAATTATCATGATGTTTAATGTGTCCAAAATATTTAAGTTTACTCTCTTTAATCCTCTTTACTAGCCAGCCTTCTTCAATATTAAGTTCTTGTAGTATAGATATATTTGTTCTTTTTTTGTGTCCACGATATTTGGAGAACTCTTCAAAATACAAAAAGATAAAAATAGATGGAGAATATATTGAAAAGGTGATAAGCTCCAGGTATTTGGAACACATGATAAAAGAGGAAGGAAAATGTGAAGTGGAAATTAACAGACGAATAGGAATGGCAAAACACCTTCAGCATAATGAGGAAGATCTATACAGGCGAGCAAGTATACAGAAACTGAGATTACGTATAGTATTGTGCTACATATAGTCAATATTCTTTTACGGTGTAGAACCTGGACCTTGAATAGGACAACAAAGAAGAAAATCGAGGATATTGAAGTGTGGATATACAGAAGAATAGGGCGTATCCCATGGTCAGAGAAGAAAACAAACAACGAAGTGCTAGACCAGCTAGAAGTGAAAAGAGAAATACTGAAAATCATAGAAGCAAGACAGCTAAGATACTTTAGGCATGTCAAGAGACATGATAGTTTACTGAAGATCCTTCTTGAGGACAAGATCGAAGGGAAGAAAACAAGATGACGCCAACGACGTAGATGGATGGACAAACATTAAGAGACGGGCAGGAACCTGTTTGGCCGAGCGTTCTACGAAGACAAGAAACAGAGCAGAGTGGAGATACACTGCAGCCAACCTTCCCTGGGGGGACGGCACGAGATGGTGGTAGTGGTGGTGGTGATGATGATGATGATGATGATGATGAAGTCGGATCTGTTGAGCCGAAATGGGCCTAACTAGGACACGACGTAACCAATGCCCCTTTGAGGGCGATCGGGGGAAGAGCAAGAAATACCGTCATCACGTGGGCTGCAAGGAAAATCTTGCTTTCACTTCCACGAATATAGATCAACAATAACGGCCTCGAGGAAAAAAAGGTATATATGTGATAAGAAAATTATCAAGATCTTCCATCATATCCTATTTTTGATGCCATAGAATACGATATGATTTATGACAGCCATATTTCCTTGTTGCTCAACTCAGTTTTTAAGTTGCATTAACTTGTCATGTTCTGGGCATTCATCTTATGACCGGTCATAGATGGATGATTGTGTCATATGCGCATATATTTATAGGCGGTGTGATAATATAACATTATGTAGAGTTTATCCCATACTGTCAAAAAAAAAAAAAGAAAGGAAATGTGTTTGTGACTTTGTCCGAAGGTGAAGTATATCTTTCCCTAATTTTGTCTGAAAGTGAAGTATATTTTTCCTAATTTTGTCTGAAGGTGAGGTATATCTTTGCCTAATTTTGTCTGAAAGTGACTTATATATTTCCTAATTTTGTCTGAAGGAGAAGTATATCTCTCCTTAATATTGTCTGAAGGTGAAGTATATCTCTCCTTAATATTGTCTGAAGGTGAAGTATATCTTTCCCTAATTTTATCTGATGTTGAAGTATATCTGTCCTAATTTTGTCTAAAGGTGAAGTATATCTTTCTTAATTTTGTCTGACAGTGAAGTGCATCTTTCATAATTTTGTCTGAAAGTGAAGTATATCTTTCCTAATTTTGTCTGACAGTGAAGTGTATCTTTCCTAATTTTGTCTGAAAGTGAAGTGTATCTTTCCTAATTTTGTCTGAAAGTGAAGTATATCTTTCCTAATTTTGTCTGAAGGAAACAAATTTCTGAAATTAATGAAGTGGAAAGTATTTCTGATGTTGGCAATGAAAGGGTTATTCTGATATTTTAGATGGAAGAAGATAAACTGACATAAAATGAGGATTATTTTAATAATTCCCCAGAAGTGGTTAGAGTTGGGGGGAGGGGGAGGAGGGGAGAGTGAAGATGCTCCCCGATTTGCCAGTCAGCGATTCATAGCTGACATGCTACTGTCAGGGCTGACAAACCACAGCTGACCAAGACCCTGTATCACTTTTCTGGTGGCACCCGGGGTAAATGATCAAGCCACGCTGACGAAGCAGGGATTACTGTGGCCTTTATGTCGGGGTGGAGTCTGCTACAGAAGTCTTACACATTCCCTTGGGGTTTTTTTTCCTTTGGTAGCTCCGGTAGAAACATAAGAAAAGACAAAAAACAATACATACAAGATTGTTGTGAAAGAATAGAAGAACATCAGAAGTGTGGAAGAGATAGTGAAATGTTTAAAGAAATGAAGACATTGACGAGAAATGTCACACCTAAGCTAAATGTAATTTGTGATGAGATGGGGAATACCCTGACAGAGACAGAGGAAATTCTAGAAAGATGGAAGGAATATCGCAAAAGAATGTATGAAACAACCGACTGTGGAAGCAGAAATCAACAGTGTGAATTATTATTGGAGGAGAAAGAACCCGAACCGACAATGGAAGAAGTTTTATGGGCAATAAAGAATCTGAAAAATGGTAAATCACCAGGATTTGATGAGATAACAGCTGAATTTATTAAAGCAGGAGGAAAGGAGTATGCAACAATCTATCATGCACTATGTAAAAAGATATGGCATTTAGGTGTTTGGCCAAAAGAATGGAAAAGAACTGTATTCATACCATTGCCAAAAAAGGGTAACCTGAAATTATGCACCAACTACAGAACTGTTGCCCTGATTAGTCATGCCAGTAAAAATTCTGTTAAAAATCATAATGGGTAGACTTCGAAAGAAAATAGAAGAAGAAGTCAATATGGTCCAAGCTGGTTTCAGGCAAGGAAGAGGATCAAGAGATCATATATTCAATCTAAGATTAATAATAGAGAAATGCAGGGAGTTTAATGTGAATCTATATTTATCCTTTATAGACTACTCAAAGGCATTTGATTGTGTACAACACCAGAAACTTTGGGAAATAATGGAAAAAATGGGATTTCCAACACATTTGATACAATTAACATCACTGCTGTATCTAGACCAACAAGCAGCAGTAAGAATAAATGGTGAAACAACAAGTTGGTTTGACATAAAACAAGGGGTCCGTCAGGGGTGCATATTGTCACCCTACTTATTTAACTTGTATACTGAAAATATAATGAGGAATGTTAGAGAAGATGTAGACAAAGAATATTACGATGCCATAACAGTTGGAGGTTATGAAATACCAGAGATTAGATATGCTGATGACACAGTATTGCTGTCCACAACACAAAAATGAATGGAAAAACTAATTATGTCAGTCCGCAAGAACAGCGAAGAGCAGAACCTCTATCTTAATGCAAAGAAAACTAAATTGATGACAACTGACAAAATAAACAAGGCAACTGAAATATGTATCAATGAGGAAAAACTGGAAGAAGTGGAGAGTTTTGAATATCTTGGATCACTACTAACTAATAATGGAGATACTATGAGGGAAATTAAAAGGAGGACATCTATCGCTCTTCAGAAAGTAAAACAAATAAAGAATCTGTGGAGAGGAGCAGACAGAACCACAAAAATAAGATTTTTAAGGGAATGCATCTTTCCCATAGCAACATATGCCTGTGAGACCTGGAAACTTAACAAAACAGCTGAGAAACACATAAATGCCTTTGAATGTAAATGCTACAAAAGAGTTCTCCAAATATCGTGGACGCAAAAAAGAACAAATATATCTATACTACAAGAGCTTAATATTGAAGAAGGCTGGCTAGTAAAGAGGATTAAAGAGAGAAAACTTAAATATTTTGGACACATTAAACGTCATGATAATTTAGAGAAGACCGTATTGGAAGGATACATAATGGGAAAAAGAAAAAGAGGAAGACCAAGACGAAGATGGCTGCAAGACATCGTTGACGATCTGGAAATGGATGCAACAGCGGCAGGGCATCTTGCTCACAACCGAGAGACCTACAGGAGTGCTGTTAGGGAGGCAAAGTTCCGCAAGGGACATGCAAATGAATGAATGAATGAATGGTAGCTCCGGCCAACGGCTGAGAAACAGCGGCCATTAAGTCACATCCAGTTAGACGCGATCATGTGCCTGAGCATCTTCGCTGCATCGGCTGCTAAGGTGATCCTGCTCGCAATTCTCGGAAGATAGGACATTTTCCAAGGAAGAGACTGGACAGTGAGCCACAAACATTGCTGGTCCTGTTAGAACATGCTAATACAACACCGACACATACAGGCATGAGAAAAAAATTGTTTAGGAAAAATGACACTCCCGTAAGTTCTACTAACATCTCCACACTCGACAAGTTCTACTAACATCTCCACAAACGGAAAGTTCTAGAAACATAATCACACTCAGCAACTTCAACAAAAATCTCCACACACGGAAAATTATAGAAACATCTCCACACATGGAAATTTCTACAAACATCTCCACACATGAAAAGTTCTACAAACATCTCCACACATGGAAAGTTCTACAAAAATCTCCACACTCGGAAAGTTCTAAAAATCTTCTAACACGAAAGTTCTACAAACATCTCCACACATGAAAAGTTCTACAATCATCTCCACACTCGGCGAGTTCTACAAACATATTTACACATGGGAAATTCTACAAACATCTCCACACTCGGCAAGTTCTACAAACATTTCTACACATGGAAAGTTCAACGCACATCTTTACGCATGGAAAATTCTACAAGCATTTCCAGACATGGAAAATTCTACAATCATCTCTACACATGGAAATTTCTACAAACATCTCAACACTCGAAAAGTTCTACAAACATCTCTACACATGGAAAGTTCTACAAACGTCTTCACACTCGTCAAGTTCTACAAACATCTCTAGCATCTCCCTGCTTGAAAACTGCCCCACAGTACGAAAAAACGCATCTGCTGCCTTACTTAACCAACTCTGCTTCAGTCACGGATGAATGTTAACAAACTCTGCTTAAGTCACGGATGAATGTTAACCAACTCTGCTTCAGTAAAGGATGAGTGTTAACAAACTCTGCTTAAGTCACGGATGAATGTTAACAAACTCTGCTTCAGTCATGGATGAATGTTAACAAACTCTGCTTCAGTAAAGGATGAGTGTTAACAAACTCTGCTTCAGTAAAGGATGAGTGTTAACAAACTCTGCCTCAGTAAAGGACGAGTGTTAGTAAACATCTTATTTTATATCTTATATCCTTCCCGTGCCGTTAAACGTCACATAGGGCTCGTAAAGTAGTTCGCCAATTTTTCCTGTCTTCGGCGAGTCTTTCAACCTCATCAAAGGATTTTATGCCTGTTAACTTGGCCTCTCTTAATAATGTCCTCTTCAGAGTTTCACGCGGTCTGCCCCTTTTTCTTCGGCCTGTTGTGTTCCACTTGATAGCTTGTTTTGGGATTCTCTGGTCATTTCTTCTCATCAAGTGACCAACATATGTCCATCTCCTTTTCCTGATCACCTATGAGACTGGTTGTTGTTCAGTCATCTTTCTTATCTCTGCATTGTTCTTGAATTCATTCCACTTGATGCCGAGTATTTTCCTTAGTCATTTGTTTTCAAAAGAGTCTAATTTCTTGTCTATTTCTTTAGTTGTTTTCCAGCTTTCGCATGCATAAATGAGGGTGGATATTACATTTGAATTGAATAGTCTTAACTTGGTTTTTGTGCTTATAACTTTTGAATTCCATATGTTCTCAAGATTCTTGAAGATTGATGCTGCTTTTGCAATTCTGATCCTAACATCCTTTCTAGTGTCACCATCCTGGTCTATGTAGCTGCCAAGGTATGCAAATTGATTGACTTCTTCAATATCTGTCTCTTCTATGTGTATTTTTCCATTTTGATTGATGGGAATTTTCATTATTTTTGTTTTGTCCTTGTTAATTTCAAGTCCTATTTTGCTAGCCAGTGAAGACAGGCTATCTGTTTTTTCTTGCATGGAATTCACATTATTACTGATAAGAGTTATGTCATCAGCAAAAACAAGATCTTCTAGTTGGGTCCCATGTACCCAGTCAATACCTGTGTTACCTGTGCAGCATTTTTTCATTATGAAGTCTATTGTAATCCCAAAAAGTAAAGGAGACAGTATACATCCTTGTTTCACACCTGTTTCAATCTGGAACCATTCACTCATCCCTTCTTCTGTCTTGACTGCACAACCATATCCATTGTATAAGTCCTTAATGATGTTCACAATTTTAGATGGTATTCCATATAGACATAAAATTCTCCATAATGAATCTCTGTGTATGCTATCAAATGCCTTTTTAAAATCTATGAAGTTCAGTATTAAAGGTTTCTGCTTTTCAATATGTTCTTCAAGTATTATTCTGAGAGTAAAGATCTGGTCGAGACAGCTTCTCCCTTTTCGAAATCCTGCTTGTTCTTCTCTCGTTGCAGTATCCACTATATCTTTGAGTCTATTCAAAATGACCTTGCAAAATACTTTTGACACAACTGATATTAAGGTTACTCCTCTCCAGTTGTTACAGTCACTAAGGTTGCCCTTTTTTGGTATTTTAACAATGATTCCTTTCCTCCAATTAGAAGGGACCTTTTCTTCTTTCCAAATCTTGTTAAACATTCTCTGTAGTTGTCTCATGTTGTCACTATTGATAGCTTTTAACATTTCGGCTGTTATTTCATCTTCACCTGCAGCTTTGTTGTTAGCCATTAAATTCACTGCTGTTTCAATTTCATGCAATTTAATTTCATCTAGGTTGACATTTAGTTGTGGGGCTGGTAAGTCAGTTTCAAGGTTTAACAATTCTTTTGGGTGTGGTCGATTGAGTATTTCTTGGAAGTGTTCAGCCCATCTTTGCTTTTGGTCTTTATTTGATGTTAATAGTGTTCCAGTTTTGCTAAGGATTGGTCTTTCTTTAGATGTAATAGTACCTGTTAGCCTCTTTTGTATGTTATATAAAGTTTTGCTGTCTCCTGTTTTTGCTGCTTTTTCTGCCTCTTTCGCCATATTGTCTATGTATTCTCTTTTATCCCTTCTAGCTGAACTTTTTACTTTCTTGTCTATGTCTTTGTATTTTGCTTTTGCCAAATCTCTTTCATGATCTGCTTTTGCATTCAACATGTCTAGTTTGACTGCTCGTCTTTCATGTATATACTTCCATGTTTTATCTGATATCCATGCTTTTCTATTTGGTTTTTCCAATCCAGCGCTTACTTTTGCTGCTGTGATTATGGCTGTGCTGTAAGAATTCCATAACTCATCTATACCTATCTTCTCAACTACACTGGGTGTTTTGGAATGATTGGCAAGTTCCTGATTGAAATTAATGTTAGTATTTTCTTCTTGTAGGCTGTGGCTGTTTATCTTTCTGTGTACTGATTTCTTGTGTTGACTTTTCAATTTTAGTTTTATTTTCCCTATGCACAGGTTGTGATCACTGTTGACATCTGCACCCCTATAAGCCCTTACATCCATGAGAGATGTTCTGTATTGCTTTCTAATACAAAAATGGTCTATCTGGTTTCTAGTTCTATCATCTGGAGATATCCATGTTGTTTTATGTATCTCTTTGTGTGGGAATATTGTGCCTCCAATGACCATGCCCTCTGTTAGACATACTTCAATTAATCTTTCTCCATTCTGATTAACCATGTCAATTCCTTCTTTCCCCATCACTTTTTCAACGTCGGTATTATCCTTCCCTACCTTAGCATTGAAGTCCCCCATAGCAATTAAGATGTCGTGTTTAGGGACTTTGTTGATGATTTGTTGTAGTTGGTGATAGAAGTCGTCTTTCATATCATCATCTGCATCATTCGTGGGTGCATAACACTGTATTATTGTCATTCTTCCGTGTCGTAGGTTGTATCGTGCTCTTATTATACGACTGTTCACCGGTTCCCATTCTACAAGACTCTTTGCAGCTACATTTGACATAATAATGCCCACTCCTTCTCGGAATTTACCGTCATTTCTGCCTGAATGTATAATTAACATCCCGATATGAAAATTAACATTACCAAAACATAGACCATGAAAGTTAGCAGAATGCCTAGCCCGTTAGTTGTACATGTTAAATACAGCAAAATACAACAAGTAAAACATTTTATATCGGATGCATGTTCACAGAAGACGGGAAGCTTGATAGAGAAATTGATGTTAGAACACAAAGAGCCAGCGCTGATACATACCAGCTATGCCCGCTGCTTACACACCCCAACATCCCGCTTGAAACTAAGAGAAAACTAATTAATAACATATTACTACCAGTTCTATGCCAGACATGGCCACTTACTAAGAAACAACAGATTAAAATAGCCACATGAGAAGTGAGGTGTCTTGGGAAAGCAGCTACCGCCATCAGGTTTAACAAGCTAAGAAATGACTCCATAAGACAGCCGGTAGGGGCTACATCATGTCCTACGTCACACAGGGAAGCAAAGAATCAAGTGGTTTGGCCATTAAATGAGAATGACACACTCACAGCCAATCGTGAGAGTCTTCAACCAAAGAACTACAGGACGCAGATCAAGAGGAAGACACAGAAAGAGATGGATGGTTTCAGAGAAACACTTGCTAATTCTGGCATGATTGTCACAGAGGCCACCCAAGTGCCCCCCCCCCAAAAAAAAAACGGCAAATGTATCTCCCCTCGACACTTCACAGTACAAGAGTAAGGATAAAGTAAAATAAAGTAAGTTAACAAACTCTGCTTCAATAAGGGACGAATGTTAACAAGCTCTGTTTCAGTAAGGGACGAGTGTTAACAACCTCTGCTTCAGTAAGGGACCAGTGTTAACAAGCTCTGCTTCAGTAAGGGACGAGTGTCAACAAGCTCTGCTTCAGTAAGGGACGAGTGTTAACAAGCTCTCCTTCATGAAGGGACGAACGTTAACACAATTTGACTATCTGAAGATGTATTAATATATCCACGAACAGTTAATCTGTAATCTTCCAACAAGAAAGAAAGACTGAACATATGAATAATAAAATATAAAAGAAATATTCTTTATTAATCATTACACTACAAACAATACGCAAAAACACACGAACATTTTTATGTTGTTATTCACTATAGCAGCCATGTTTTTGCCAAGAAGTGACGTAATGATCACTTGTACAGCAATTTAAAATTTCGAACTACCAGCTATAGAAATGACATACTGGCTTTGAATACAATTTAAACATTTCATGATAGTCCGAGAGTTAACAGTGAAGTTGTTCATCTTTGAAATTATTCTTTCACAAATGTTTGAAAATGGAGATCGAGGCACCAATAGAAGTGTCCGTAATGCAGTTGTGATGGGGTTCTTCTTTTCAACCGGCTTCTTCTTCTTCTTCGTTCGCATTGTCTGTCTATATCTGCAGTCCTGTCTCTTGGATAAATTTCACTGTTTTTTGTAACTCATGTATGGAACCGTAGAGCTTATCTTCTTTAGTGGTTTCACTGGGCCAGTAATTATTTCTCAGTGTCTCGTAGTTGATGCAGTTCTGGAGGATATGTTCCACAGTTTGGGGCACCTGGGCACATGTACATAGATTAGTAGTACCAACCTTAAACTTTGTATACATATGACTTCGGAGTCGGCTGTGTCCTGTTCGGAGACGGAAGATGGTGACTTGTTCCTTTCTGTTTAGCATGTGATAGTCATCATGTGGTGGTGTTTGTGGCTTCCTGTAGGTTTTTATCATGCTTTCAACCGGCTAATTTTCCAACTATGGTCTCGTAGTTCTTAGTGCGCTCGTCTTCCGACCAGAAGGTCCCTGGTTCAACTCCGCACCGAGGCCATATTTTGTTGCAGACATACCGCCCGAGAAGTCAACCCTGGCTGCCAGAAACAACCCCCTTAAGGGTTGCTCTGGAAAAATAACAAATACAGCGAGAACCGATTCTGACCTCTCTCTCTACCTCATAGTTCTGTTGTGGCATGGAAATGTGAAGGCAGTAACACTTCATTCCCAGCTACTCTATGCATACTCCGCGGGAAATACTTTATATCTAACTACGCATGCTCAGAACAGTAAAGCAAGACTGTAAACTTATTAACAGTGAACGTTTGTTTTTTTTCTACATTCTCGATTCCTACGATGAGTATTTCTTGACATAATCTTAAACGTGTACGAGAATAGGGTACGTACTTCTTCAGTGCACTCTGCGTGATGCGTATAATAAACAACCCGCAATCATAGTTCTGCCTGAAGTCTGGGCTGTTTATTTCTTTAACGTGGCAAAAAGTAATCGGTGTTTATTTGTGTGTGTTTTTTAATGTGTCTGTTAACCTGAACAATCATCCAGAGCGTGTTTACTATGGTCGAGATAATTTTCACGTAAAAAGGGTTCTCAAGCTTTCGTATATTGAGGAGACCCTTCGATAATGAGACGAAATCTGCGAACAGTTTCTGATCAGTTGGAACATTTTACGTCAGCGGTATTTATATAGAGTATTGAAATGTATAGTTATACTAGTACTAGACGCAGCCATGAAGGGACCACTAGTACTAGACGGAGCCATGAAGATATCACTAGTACTAGACGGAGCCATGAAAGTACCACAAGTACTAGACTGGGCCATGAAGGGACCACTAGTATTAGATGGAGCCATGAAGGGACCACTAGTACTATAATGGAACATGAAGGTACCACTAGTACTAGACAGAGCCATGAAGGTACCATAGACAGCGAGAAAATCGAACGAGGATGTCGTGAAAGAGGCACAAGAAAGAAATAAAATTATAACGAATATTGGAAAACGACAGTCAATTTGTGGGTGGGACATTTTCAGAGGAGCGGCGGAAGGTAGAAGGGACAGAGGTAGACAGAGAGAGAAGATGTTTGATGGTTTGGCCAAGCTGACACGGGAAATGCTTAGTGTCAAGCCTGGTGAGTTGCACGAGGGAAGGACATAATGTCCTACGCATGTCGGCAGGGACCTTGAGTGAGAGAGAGAGAGAGAAATAGAGCCAGATTTTTTTTTTAATAACGAGACACAAAAAGACGTGGATTTTACAGGTCGTGTGTCGACACAGAAGAAGAAGAAGAAGAAGAAGAAGACGAAGAAGAAGAAGAAGATCTTTTTCTCACAAGATGTGGGCTCTAATCAAAGCAGAAAGGAAAGTTTGAACTTATTCTCAGCTAACTTCAGCGGATGGCTATCTGAACGTCTGTATATATTACTCTGCCATAGCTTTGTGTCAGAATGCTGCTTTATTTGGTTCCACCCACTGCCTGGCATCGCTGACCTAACTTTTCCTGGTTATATGACTTCAAGAGAAACTAAAGACAGCTGACAAGGAAAGAACATTACATTCCCTTGCTTTACTTCCTTGATTGCAACATAATTTTAGATTTGCTGTCCATTTTCTGCTGTATATTTTCTGTTGTATATTTTCTGCTGTATATTATCGATCAGGTAATTACAAAGTTTTGTTGGAGTATACAAGCTCATGTGCCCCGAGGGTTAGAAATCCCACAGCTGTACAGGGCTATAGTGCGGCTGGGTACAGTTTCTTAGGAGTCGAGGATGATTTATGGATTTGTGATTTTAGATTCTTCAGACTTTGATTCTTCTTCTTCTTCTTCTCCTGCTTCTTCTTCTTCTCCTTCTCCTCCTTACTTAAATTTAGAAGTTTTAGCAATTTCAGCTTAGAATCATTTCTGAAAGAGTTACAAGCAGCTCTTCTAGATCATGTGTACCAACTAACTGACCCTGATAAGGCCCTGGAATACTGGATAAAAACCTTCAGGGATATATTTGACAAGCGTGTTCCTATTAAAGAGGTGAGAGTTAAACATCAAGTGAAGTCCCCCTGGATAACACCTGACATATTGCAAGTCATGAGGGAAAGGGATCAGGCCCACAAAATTAAGGAATTCACTAGCAACCGATTACATAGAAATAGAGTTATGTATTTAATTAGGCAAGAAAAGAAAAATTACTTTAGGAACCTGGTTCAGAATAAATCAGACAGTAAGTCTATCTGGAAAGCAATTAACATTCTAGCAAACAAGAGAAAATAGTCTGACTTGTAGAGTTATAATCATGTGCCCACATGTGAAGAGTTCAGTAATCACTTCAGAGAAGAAGTCAATATCTTAAAATCTTCACTACTAACCCCTACTTCTGATTTAAGCGAAATTAACAAATTTATAGGTAGCAAATGTGCAAATCTAAAGCAACCTAGTATTCCTATCATGTTAGTTAGTGAAGTTTACAATTATCTTTCATCTTTAAAGAACAACACAGCAGGACTTGATGAAATCAGCAATAAGATATTACGCTATTCATCCCAAGTAATTACAGATACACTAACATACATTTACAATCAGTGCATTGCACATTGTCATTTTCCTCAGGTTATTAAAACTGCAAAAATATATCCCCTTTTTAAATCTGGTTCGGATAAAAATCCCTCAAGCTATAGACCAATTTCAGTTCTATCGACTTTGTCAAAACCCCTAGAAAAACACATACAAAAAACAAACTTACAACATTGCGAGAAAATGATTTGACTGTTGACTGTCAGTCAGGTTTTAGGCCAAAACACTCCTGCCACACAGCTCTCACAGAAATGACAGAATGTTGGTTATCTAATATAAACGATGATAAATTATGTAGTGCTGTCTTTGTTGATTTAAAAAAAACATTTGACATGATTGATCATGAAATCCTAGTTCGAAAGCTTGAGACTTATAGACTACACCCTGACTTGACAAAATTTAACACATCTTTTCTTTCCAACAGACAACAGATAGTTTCCCTCAAAAACTCAAGTCAAGTTCATCTGTGGTTGATAATGGCGTTCCACAGGGATCTATTCTTGGTCCTCTCCTGTTTACCATCTACATCAATGATCTTCCACTTCATCTCAAAAAATCATCTTGTGACCTCTTTGCTGATGACTTCACAGTTTACACTAGTGACAATGACTGTATTAACCTTGAGTCAACTCTTCAAATTGAAATAAACAGTCTAATTAACTGGAGAAATAACAACATAATGCTCATAAACACCAGCAAAACAAAATCCATGTTCATTACAACAAGACAGAAGTTAACAAATTCACCAACAATAACACTACAGCTCCATGCTGGAACATGACAGATAGAGAATATTAGTGAATATAAAACTCTAGGTCTCATGATTGATCACCATCTCAGCTGGAATCATCATGTAGACAATCTAACCAAACTCACTGCACAAAATGTTTACCAATTTACTAAAATTAAACATTTTCTTGACATAGACACCAGAAAAACATAATACATATCACAGATACAAACATACTTGGACTACTGTTCCACAGTCAGGGATGGTTGTTCCATGTCAAACATGAAAAGACTTTACTCGCTTCAAAAACGAGCAGTAAAGCTTATAGATGACAAACACGCAACACGTATTACAAATAAGGACAAACATCTTGATATTCTACCCCTCAAGAAGAGATTTCTTTTCAACAAGGCCAAGTTAGTTCATAAAATTCTATCGCACAATGCTCCACCCTATCTGTGGTCGTTGTTCAAATCCAACCCAAAACACAGTCAACGCTTAAACAGTTGTATTCTCCCAAAACCAAGGCTTGACATGCTTAAAAAAAGCTTCTCTTACTCAGCTGCCCACCTTTGGAGTGCCTACCAATTCACGTAAAACTTATAAGTAATATTCGTTCTTATAACTTTAAGCTTTGTCAATATCTGTTTGATATGGACTATATGCCTCCTTAAGCGTAGTTTAAAGTAGTTTAAAGTATGGCTTGAGTGTTGTAATTTTTTTAATACCGCTTTTCTATAAATTTGTTAGTTTTGAATGAATGTAAAAATGCAAGTTTATTTCATGTTGTTGCATAAATCAGAGTATAGAGTGTATGGACATGAGATAAAGTTTACTATTTATTTATGTAATCATTTAATTGTGTCTTCATGATTATTATGCTCATTAATAAATGTTGAATGACTGTGACCGAGTGAAAGCTGTATGATGAAGGGCAGAATGTTATACGGGCCTGGGTGCCCAATTCTTAATCCTTTGAATATAAAGTATGTTCGTTCGTTCGTTCTTCTTCTTCTTCTCTTCCTCCTCCTCATTCTTCTTGTTCCACATTATTATCATGTATCTGCAGTTCTTTCCCTTGGATGAACTTGACTACTTTTTTGAAGTTCTTGTAAACGTTGGTTTCGTGGCTTGTTCCACTGTGCCAGTGGATGCGTCTCAGTGCTCCATTGTCATCGTAGGAACAAAGATTTGGTCTAAGTGATCCATTGTCATCGTAGGAACAAAGATTTGGTCTAAGTGATCCGTTGTCACTACATGAACAAAGATTTGGTCTAAGTGATCCATTGTCATCGTAGAAACAAAGATTTGGTCTAAGTGATCCATTGTCATCGTAGGAACAAAGATTTGATCTAAGTGATCCATTGTCACTACATGAACAAAGATTTGGTCTAAGTGATCCATTGTTACTACATGAACAAAGATTTGGTCTAAGTGATCCATTGTCACCACATGAACAAAGATTTGGTCTAAGTGATCCATTGTCACCACATGAACAAAGATTTGGTCTAAGTGCTCCATTGTCATCGTAGGAACAAAGATTTGGTCTAAGTGATCCAGTGTCACTACATGAACAAAGATTTGGTCTAAGTGATCCATTGTCACCACATGAACAAAGATTTGGTCTAAGTGCTCCATTGTCATCGTAGGAACAAAGATTTGGTCTAAGTGATCCATTGTCACTACATGAACAAAGATTTGGTCTAAGTGCTCCATTGTCATCGTAGGAACAAAGGTGTGGTAAAATCTGGTCAGAACCCTCTGCAGCTCAGCTCGTGATGATCTTATAAACTCACATTAGTGTTTCCTGTCGTGGACAAATTGGACTGTGCTTACTGTGTCCTCGGAGGATGATTATTATATTTATGCCTTGCCGGACAGCGTAGGAGATCTTACTTCCTCATCGTGTACAGTTCTTGGTGTTTCCGACTAATTCAAATGCTTGTTATTTTTCCATGCCATTTGGTCAGCCCACTGAGATGTTTTTCCCTTGGCCTACCTGAGTGTCAATCAATCGTCTGTTTCCACTCTGTACTCACCTACGCCTATTTTTGGCACATCTTGTGCCCGTCTTTCTTACAAGGATGATGCCAAAGAAAGCTAAGTGTTTAATTTTTTCGTCTACTTTCCCTGTTTTTATCTTTAGTGTTGTTAGTTTTGAATGTGATCCTTTAAAAAAAAAGACGTTTGCCGAAATATTGAATGTTTGTATGTTCATCATTTATACATGCTTATCTTACTTTCTGTCATTCTTGTTTCTGCTCACTTTCTTCATTCTTTCTGTCTTTTTGTAGAACTGAACCTCTGTCTACCTTTATTTGCTAGAACCAGTTTCACCGCAGTTGTCATTTCTTTTAGTGAATGTTTTAAGCTATCTTTCTGTCAAAATGTGGCACTAAAAGTGGATCTGACCACTAAGTAAGATGAGACAGAGTATATGAAGATATCAAGAGACCAGGGGCAGAATGATCCAGATTATATAAATGTTGGAGAGATGACCATCAGGAAAACAGAAGCAATGAAATATCTAGATACAACTTGCAACAGCTGCAATTTAGTTACCGAAGAAATTAAAAGTAGAGTAAAGATAGGAAATATATTTCGTCTTGCAACACCTGTTAAAATCTAAAATCCTGTCCCAAAACACCAAAATAACAATCTACAAAAAGTTATAATAAAACCAGCCGTCATGTATGGATCAGAAAGATGGAGTACAACAAAGAAAGGTGAACAACAATTGAAGGTCTTTGAGAACAAGATCCTAAGAAGACTCTTTGGGCCCAAAAAGGATACCAACAGTGGAGAATGGAGAACAAGATATAACAGTGAATTTAACAGTTTATTTAATTAAATTCCAAAGAATTATAAGTCTTGAAACTGAACAGGTTAATCTGGTTGGGGCATGTAGAAAGAATGGAAGAGAACAGAAAACGAAAATGATGTATATACAAGAAATGAATAAAGCAAGACCAAAGGATAGACTAAGACAGAGATGGAAAGACAACGTAAAAGAAGATACAAAAGAAATCGGTGTCACCAACTGGGGGGAGAGATGATTAGAAATAGAGAGAGGAATGAAGGCGAACTTTATCTCTATCACTGAGGTGTGATGGCTCAGAAAGAAGAAGAAGAAAAAGAAGAAGAAGAAGAAGAAGAATCCTTCTATCAAAGGAAATTATTTTAAGTTTTAAATATTCAGTGAAACTTGCAGTTTTATGTAAAATACAGCGGCACTTTCCCTCTCTATCGTCATTTTGTCGAGGGTTACAACTAGTCGATTTCTAAATGGCTTTTCCTGCGGAATCCGGCAATGAGACACTGCATAATAGGCTATATTTTCCTTCCTGAAATAATTCTCTTATTTGCGGATAATGCTCTTATTTGGATTCGAAACACGAGGAAACTGACAAAAAGAATGTTGGAGGCCATAGAAGTTCCCTGCCCAGGAAAAGGAACATTAAGAATTGAAGGTTTGATATGTTTAATAGACGGGTCTTAATGGTGGCCTAAGTGGGACACAGGGCAAAATTGTGGGGGTAAAAGTTGTGGAGTGGCGTCAGAGTTGTGAAATATAGGTTGTGAAGGTGGAAGTTGTGGAGTAAGGGTTGTGGAGTTGGGTTTGTGGAGTCAGATTTTTGACGTGTGAGTCAAGTGGAGTTTTGGAGTCAGGTTTGTGGAATGGGAGTCGTGGAGTCAGATTTGTGGCATGGGAGACGAGTGGGAGTTGTGGAGTGGGATTTGAGTGGGAGTTGTGGAGTGGGATTCGAGTTGGAGTTGTGGAGTCGGAGTTGTGGAGTTAGAGCCATGGAAAAAGTGATGGAGTAGGAGAATTGGAGTCGAAACTGTGGAATCACACTTGAGGAGTGAGGGTTGTGAAGTGGGATTTGTGAAGTCTGAGTCATGGAATTAAAGTTGTGGAATCGAAGTTGTTGAGTCAGAGTTGTTGACTCTAATTCTAGGTGGCGTCTGAGTCGTTGAGTAGGGAGTAATTCTAGGTGGCGTCTGAGTCATTGAGTAGGGAGTAACTCTAGGTGGTGTCTGAGTCGTTGAGTAGGGAGTAACTCTAGGTGGTGTCTGAGTCGTTGAGTAGGGAGTAACTCTAGGTGGCGTCTGAGTCGTTGAGTAGGGAGTAACTCTAGGTGGCGTCTGAGTCGTTGAGTAGGGAGTAACTCTAGGTGGTGTCTGAGTCGTTGAGTAGGGAGTAACTCTAGGTGGCGTCTGAGTCGTTGAGTAGGGAGTAACTCTAGGTGGTGTCTGAGTCGTTGAGTAGGGAGTAATTCTAGGTGGAATCTGAGTCAAAGCCGTGAAGGAGTCGGAGTTTGGTATGACAGTAGAGAAGTAGAAGATGCAAAATCAGAAGCATTGGCAGATGGAGTAGGAGAAGTGGAATGAGAGTTGTGGAGTCAGAATCAAGAAGTCAGAGTCGTCGAATCAGAGTGTGGAGTGGGAATCGGAGAGTCTCGAATCTGGAGTGGGAGTCGTAGATTATGAGCTGTGGAGTCAAGAGTTAATAGAAATGAACCACTCATGAAGGAATCGAAGTTTTCTATGACAGCAGAAAAGTTTTGAACTAAAAATGAGAATCACTGATGGATGGAACCAGAGAAGTAGTCAACAGAAATTTACTATTCATGAACGAGCCGACAATAGAAAAGTCCAAGCTCCAGTGTCAAACTTCGTATCCCTGAAAAAAAAAAATGTAGCAATTAAATGTCAAACCTTGGAGGATACAGAAGCAGCAAAAGACGAGTCCAGAATGGAGGAAGGAGGATGGGAAGTTAGTAAGACGGGACAGTATTGATGAGTGCGACAGGGAAATGAATTTTGATTTTGCTGCAGTAGTAATTTGTAGTCCCTTAGCTTCCAGACTGAAGATGTTGATATAGCTCGTGGTGAAGGTCTGTAGGTTTACTGATCATAATCTGATGTGTAACTAGCTTAGGCGGGTTCCAGCAGTTTCCCCGGTCTAGCAAAGTCGATGATCGGAAACTTCTAACCAAAGTCCTTTACAGGTAAGGGAATATACAGAGGTATTCATAACTCCATAAACATTTTAAAAATTCGCAACAATAAACTACGTAACGGATCATGATTATTCTTAGGCCAAGAGAGAGAGAGAGAGAGAGAGAGAGAGAGAGAAACTCTTCAAGTTTACTTTTAAACAAAGCCCGCCCGCAGAACTCCCGTGGTTTGCCGATAGGAGGTAGCAGTAGCAAATATGGCGTTCGGTAAACATGAGCAGTCATTTTGTGTATATATGAGACAAAGTTATCTTAGCTGCTCATATAGGAGACACACCACCGGGGCTTATAAAGAAGTGTTTGCCCGCAATCTGAATCTAGGATGTGAGATAACCCTGGCTCTAGGATGTGAGCTATGGCTCACCAATCCTGAATCTAGGATGTGAGATAACCCTGGCTCTAGGATGTGAGCTATGGCTCATCAATCCTGAATCTAGGATGTGAGATAACCCTGACTCTAGGATGTGAGCTATGGCTCACCAATCCTGAATTTAGGATGTGAGATAACCCTGACTCTAGGATGTGAGCTATGGCTCACCAATCCTGAATCTAGGATGTGAGATAACCCTGACTCTAGGATATGAGCTATGGCTCACCAATCCTGAATCTAGGATGTGAGATAACCCTGACTCTAGGATGTGAGCCGCAGGCTGCTGACTGATATGTAGAACAGCGTCTCGGCCTCCTCGTGTCTATCCGAGAACTTGGCTGAAACGTTTTCCATCGGTTCAGTCCCTTGCTCTGGTTCTTGACGTTCAGAAAGTAAGCTCCCCGCTTCACAGCTCTGGCAGACAAACCAAGGAGAAGACAGAGATGCACAGAGACAGAGAGGGTCAAGGGGAAAATACCATATGAGAAAAGTTTTAATGAGACAAAGAAGAAAAGGAACAATTATATTTTTTCTAGTTAATTTTTAAAAAAAACAGTACAGCTGGAAAATACCAAACACATTTTCTCAGAAAGGTCCAGGGATCCACCCAGCCTCTTAAAATGGGTGCCAGAGAAATCTGGGAAGGTAAATGCGACCAGGCGTGATACTAACAACATCAGACTTTCATGTGCTGAGGGTCTTGGATATACGGGCCTAACACCGTATCCCCGATATGCTTTTATGCCTTTGGAACGGGGATTTTATAGTAGGAATGGAGATTTTAAAAATAACTGAATAAGCTCCTACCACCCTTTCCTCCATTCCACCACCCCATCGCCTCCACCACCCCATCATCTCCATCTATCTCTCTGCTACTTGATGTGTTGTAGCGAGTGTTTGAAGGCTGTTTGATGAAAGGTAGGCTGTCAGACGGGCCTGTCTGCCCAGTTCTTTAAACTTGGGAAATGAAGTTAGTTCATTCTCTTCTCTCTCTATCTCTTTTTTTTTTCTTTTTCTGTCAGTCTTCTTCCTTCCTCTCTCTCTCTCTCCCTCCCTCTCTCTCCTCCTCCCTCTCTCCCTCACTCCCTCACTTTCCCTCCTCTCTCTCCCTCCCTTCCTCTCCCTTCCCCTCTCTCTTCCTCCCTCCCCCCTCTCTCTGTAAAATTATTCTTTAAAAGCGTAATGAACGTTGAATAATAAAAGGCAAAATGTCAAACAAATCCGCGTGCCAGATCTCTCTCTCTTTCTCTTTCTCTCTCTCTCTGTCTCTCTCTCTCTCTCTCTGTCTCTTTCTCTTTCTCCCTGCCTTCCTTATTTGAGCACGTTTTTTTTTTGCACTTATTCACCTCCTCTTACATTACACTTGTTTCTTGTTCTCTAGCGTTCACAGAAAGCGCAAAGATTAACATCCGCTGCCCGTAAGCACAAAAGCGGAAGTGAATTAAATCAGCGATTTTGTGGGTCAGCAAAGTCCTGGGGGTCATCTCACATTTAGGGCAGCTGAGAGATGGGACAGAGTTTGTGTGAGGGTCGAATTAGTTAACTTGTCTGAGTGGATGTTGTGGTCTCTTGTCAGATCTAACTAATGCTGGGAAGTCCTTTTAAATGTGACGGCAGAGTTTGTTCGCTTTTCCATCTTTTGGGCTATCGAGAACTTCAAAGAAAAGACAATCAAAAGTTCGTTCAGTACATCATGAGGCCACAGGAGATAGATAAAGAGTGTAGCGTTATCCAGTTAATTAAAGTTTGTTGTCTTGTCTCGTCTTGTGCTATCTCCCTGTAACTGCTAGCTGTTGTTCTTTGCAGCCGATGGCGTGAAGATGTTGAGAGACAGCATCGTATCGACGTGGGAGCGGTTTATGGTAGCTATTTTTTTCAGCCCCGGAGTGCAGCTAAAACGCAGGGGGTGGGGGTGGGGGTGGGTGGATGCAATACTTCTTTAACAACTCCACCACCATGGGGACTATGGCGAACCCTGTCCTGTTAGCCAGGTTAAGCCGGTTACTGGGGACACCTACGGAGAGGTGGGACAGGGTCTTGGTCTTGGCACGCCTGTTTGGCTTCCTTCCCTTCATCAGCTCATCTTTCATTCTTACAACACATTCGATTCAGTACAAGTATATATCTATAGGTGGCTAAGGAGCATGCGACTTCAGCAAGGGCTTTCCACAAGCGCCAATCTTTCGCCTTTTCCACCCGCTCTTGCCCAGGTCAATCTTTTATTGTTCAACCTCCTCTCTTTTTGTTCTTCTCCGTGTCACCTTTGATCTACCCTCACTCCTGCTCAGCCCAGGTGTCCATCTTAGTGGTGCTGTTTTAAGTGATGAGTCGCCAGTCATTTGGAGCAGCCACGGCCAAAGTCTTTACTCCCTTGGTCCCGTTTCTGTAGCGGTCTGACTGCTGGCCCTACGCCGAGCTGTCCTTGGTCGCCTGTTATGATTATGCTTGGTATGTATGGTCATAAAACAGGCAAAAATCGCTGAAAGCTGCAGAAATGTGGTTTATCAGAAGAATGTTGCAAATTCCCTGGACAGCAAAAATAACTAATGAAGAGTGTATGAGAAGAGCTGGAGAGACCCAAACAAATCTTGTCAACAACAACAAAAAATAAGAAAGAGACAATGCACTTTCATAGGATATGCATATTAGAAGAGGGGACATTGAAAATATTGTAACAACATGAAAAATAGAGGGGAAAAGAGCCAAGGGAAGACCGATAGAAATGGTACTGGAAAATCTGACGAGATGGTGTGGGAGGAGATAACCAACTGAGCTAATAGCCTGCATGAAGGATCGTGTACTCTGGAGAAGCATAACAACGAACGCCAGTCGGCACGGCACATGATAATGATGATGACTGGTAGGGGACAGTGTCCTATTCTTCAGTCCCCAGGTATATGCCCAGGTCCCGGGTACCATATGGGGGTTATAAATGGTTCAACCTTTCCTTTGTGCCCGCTTAGTCACTCAGTGTTTAGCAGTAGTAACAACTGGATAACATTTTCATTATCAGGGTATCAGCCATGTTTGTTTATCCATGAACTGAAGAAGCCCTGAAGGTTTTCTATCATCACACAAGGCAGAACAATCATCGGATAATTTCTTATGCTGTTTTCAGCAAAAACCGAACACAATGGATTGGACAAAAGAAGAAGAAAATCTGTCTCTCTCTGTCTAATGCTCTGTCTCTCTTCCAGTCTCTTTCTCTCTCTGTCACTTATTTACTCTCTCTCTCTCTCTCTGTTTCCGTCTCTCTTTCCCCTTCTCTCGCTTACTCATCTGTCTCTGTCTCTGTGTCTCTCTGTCTCTCACTTTCTCTATCTCTGCCTCTCATCTGTCTCTCTCTCCTTCTCTGTCTCTCTCATTTATTCTCTCTGTTTCTCTGCTTCTCACTTTCTCTGTCTCTCTCTGTCAATCACTTAATCTCTCTGTCTCTCACTTACTCTCTCTGTCTCTCTGTCTTTTTCTGTCTATTTCTGTCTCTTACTCTCTCTGTCTCTATCTCTCTCTGTCTTTTTCTGTCTATCTCTATCTCGCTCTCTGTCTCTCACTTGCTCTCTCTGTCTCTCGCTCTCTGTCTCTCTCTGTCTTTTTCTGTCTATCTATGTCTCTGTCTCTCACTTAGTCTCTCTGTTGTCTCTCACTTAATCTCTGTCTCTCACTTACTCTCTCTGTCTCTATCTCTCTCTGTCTTTTTCTGTCTATCTCTATCTCGCTCTCTGTCTCTCACTTGCTCTCTCTGTCTCTCGCTCTCTGTCTCTCTCTGTCTTTTTCTGTCTATAACTCTGTCTCTCTCTTACTCTCTCTGTTTCTGTCTCTCTCTGTCTCTCGCTTACTCTCTCTGTTTCTGTCTCTCTCTGTCTCTCACTTACTCTCTCTGTCTCTGTCTCTCTCTGTCTCTCGCTTACTCTCTCAAAAGACAATCAAGACAGAGACAGAAGAGAGAGAAGCAATACACATATTAAATCAAAATTTCCACATTTTTGGCTTCTCTGAAAATTAGAAACAAGTCTAGTAATGTATGTCTCCACAACTATCCTGATCCGGCGTGACCCAACTAGAAAATTAGAAACAGGTCTAGTAATGTATGTCTCCACAACTATCCTGATCCGGCGTGACCCAACTAGAAAATTAGAAACAGGTCGAGTAATGTATGTCTCCACAACCATCCAGTTTAGTCGTAGAGAAGACCTCGAAACATCAGAGGTAGAGTGTATTTGGGCAGAAGTTAAAATGCCAAACCAGAGTCCATTAATTATTGGACTTTTGTACCGTAATCCAAATGCATCATCCCTATGGTATGATCACTTCACGACTATGATGGATGAGGTTTCAACCTTTACGTTCAAAGATATTATCATTCTTGGAGATTTCAACATAGATCTAACACAGTCAAATCCAACATGGAGCAATATTATATTATCCTACAATTGTTGCCAAATTGTCACCAAACCTCCCAGAGTAACAGAAGTATCATCCACATTATTAGATCATATATATGTAACCCAACCAGAAAACATCATTGAATGTAACATCCCTCATACTTCGTTATGTGATCATTACCCAGTCTGCTGTAGCTGGATAAGAAAGGGGCATAAACTTCCTAAACACAATCACACCAGTATGAAATTTAGAAGCTTCAAGAAATTTAACCTAGAATTATTCCTTAATGATTTGCAAGCATCTTCACGTACACACGTGTACCAACTAACTGACCCCGATGAGGCAATAGAATATTGGCTAAAGGTCTTCAGGGATATATTAGACAAACATGTCCCCATGAAAGAAGTGTGAGTAAAACACTAGACGAAGTCACATTGGATAACACCTGAAATACTACAATCCATGAGAGAACGTGACCGGGCGCACAAAATCAAGGACTTTATGACCTACCCTTCACTCAGAAACAAAGTTCAATATTTAATAAGACAAGAGAAAAAAATTACTTTAGGAATCTAGTACAGAATAAATCAGACAGTAAATCAATGTGGAAAGCCATAAATACCCTATCAAATAAAAGAAAAGAATTTGATTCTCAAGCCATCAATCGTACATACACTAGCGCATATATCAGTACACATTTCAGAGAAGAAATCAACGTTCTTAAATCATCAATACCAGCTCTTGTATGCGACTTACATGAACTACAAACATTCCTGGGCAGCAGATGTACTGATTTTAAACAGTTACACATTCCATTCTTAATAGTCAGTGAAGTTCACAGTTATCTCTTAACCTTAAAAAATAATAATACAGCTGGGTTTGATGATATTAGTAATAAGATCTTACGTTATGCTGCACCTGTCATTTCACATACACTAACATACATTTACAACCAGTGCATTGCAAAATGTTATCTCCCCGAGGCTTTTAAAACTGCAAAGGTGCATCCTCGCTTTAAATCTGGCTCATTCAACAATATTACCAACTGTAGACCAATATCCATATTATCGTCATTATCAAAACCACTCGAAAAACACATACACAAAATAACTATACAACACATGCAAGAGAACAATTTACTCATAGACAGTCAGTCAGGCTTTAGATCCAATCATTCCTGCCACACAGCTCTTACCAAAATGACAGAAAACTGGTTAGTAAACATAAATGACGACAGACTATGTGGTGCCATCTTTGTCGACTTTAAAAAGGCATTTGATATGACTGACCACGATATTCTTGTAAGAAAAATAAAGACTCATAAAGTGCACCCTGATCTAATAAAATTAATTGTATCATTTCTTTCAGACAGACAACAGGTAGTATTCTTCAATAATTCTCTATCAAATTCTGCTAAAGTTGACATTGGTGTTCCGCAAGGTTCTATTCTAGGCCCGTTGCTTTTTGCTATCTATATCAATGATCTTCCACTTCATCTTAAACACACTTCTCGTGACCTATTTGCCGATGATTGCACAGTCTACACCAGTGACTACGATTGTCTTAATCTAGAATCAACTCTTCAGGTTGAGTTATATAATTTAATTAGGTGGAGCAAAAACAATGGCTTGATTATAAATTCTGATAAAACAAAATCAATGCTCATAACAACAAGACAGAAACTACAAAACGCAACAAAAACAACATTTCGGCTCAGCACGGAAACATCACAGATAGAAAACGTTAGCGAGCACAAAACACTAGGTCTTATTATTAACCAACATCTGACCTGGAACTCTCATGTGCAATGTCTAACAAAACTCATCACACAAAAAGTATACCAGTTAGCCAAAATTAAACACTTCATGGATCAAGACAGAAGTAAGACATGCTACATATCACATATACAAACACATTTAGACTATTGCTCAACAATCCGGGATAGTTGCTCAGTGTTAAATACATAGAGGTTATACTCACTTCAAAAGCGACCAGTAAAGCTTATTAGTGACAAAGATCAAGCACAAACAACTAACCAGCACAAATGTATCCAAATACTGCCTCTTAAGAACAGGTTCCTCTTCAACAAAGCCATATGCAGGAAACTCTCTACCGCAGAGAGCGGAACAACAACACAACTCCTTCAGATCATCAGAGGAAGTACCCCCCTCAGACAAGTGTTTCGGCCCTTTAAACTCCTGACACTCTAAGGGGGGTGGGCCCCTCTGGGTCATGACTCCCAGAGGTCTTGTGAGTTGTTGCTTTTTTTTTATTACTTATGTTCCCAATGCTTGTTTCGCATACTCCACAGCCAGCATGAGGCCTTTTCTGCTGTTTCTGAAATGCTACTCAATGCCCTTGCTCTCTCTTGTCCCTTTATGCCCAGTTGCTTACATAGGTCATATGCTGATGTTGCTACGAATCTTCTTGCTCCCACTTTTACAGCTATCACTTTTGCCCTGCCAAGTTAGTACATCAAATTCTTTCACGGCATGCACCACCTTATCTATGGAACCTGTTTAAGTCTAGCTCAAAGGGCAGCCAACATTTGAAAAACTTATGTCTTCCACAACCTAGACTTGATCTTTACAAGAAAAGCTTTAGTTATTCTGCTGCTCATCTTTGGAATACCCTCCCATCCTGTATAAAATATATAAATTATACTCCTTCCTACAACTACAGGCTTTCCCAATATCTATTTGATGTCGACTACATGCCTAAATGAATCGTAAAAATTAAAAGTTATTTTAGACTGCTCTTACAGACACCGAATACAATTACTGTAATTGTTTATTCTGAATGGTCCCGAAATTTTTGTTTAGTAGATATAAATGTATGTAGCTACTTCTATCCTGAGTAAATGGATAAAAGCGAAACGTAAATGTTATATTTTATTTTATGTCTCTCAGCTTCAATGTTAGTTATGTTTGTTATATGAACAGCATGTTTGTAGAATGTCTGGAATAGAGTGGAAGATGTATGATAAAGGGCAGAATTTCAGACGAGCCTGCGTGCCAAATTCTTAACCCTTTTGAAATAAAGATCAATCAGTCAATTTCTCTGTCTGTCTCTCACTAACTCTCTCTGTCTTTCTCTCTCTCTCTTTTTCTGTCTATCTCTAACTCTGTCTCTCGCTCTCTGTCTCTCACTTACCTTCTGCCTCTTGCTCTCTGTCTGCCTCTCGCTCTCTATCTCTGTCTCTGTCTCTCGTCGCTTTCTACCTCTGCTTCTGTCTGCCTCTGGCTCTCTGTCTCTGTCTCTGCCTCTCGTCGCTTTCTACCTCTGCTTCTGTCTGCCTCTCGCTCTCTGTCTCTGCCTCTCGCTGTCTGTCTCTCACTTACCTTCTGCCTCTCGCTCTCTGTCTGCCTTTCGCTCTCTGTCTCTGTCTCTGCCTCTCGTCGCTTTCTACCTCTGCTTCTGTCCGCCTCTCGCTCTCTGTCTCTGCCTCTCGCTGTCTGTCTCTGCCTCTCGCTCTCCGTCTCTGCCTCTCGCTGTCTGTCTCTGCCTCTCGCTCTCTGTCTCTGCCTCTCGCTGTCTGTCTCTGCCTCTCGCCCTCCGTCTCCGTGGAACCTGTTTAAATTTAGCCCAAAGTGTAGCCAACGCTTGAACAACATATGTCTTCCAAAACCTAGACTTGATCTTTACAAGAAAAGCTTTAGTTATTCTGCTGCTCATCTTTGGAATACCCTCCCATCCTATATAAAAAATATAAATTATACTCCTTCCTACAACTACAAGCTTTCCCAATATCTATTTGATGTCGACTACATGCCTCCATGAATTATAAAACTTAAAAGTTATCTTAAGCTGCTCTTACAGACACCGAATACAATTAATTGTTTTCTGAATGGTCCCGAAAATTTTGTTTAGTAGATAGTCATTTATAATGTATGGGCCACTGACAACAGTTATTGAGGAAAGACGCTGGCGATGGTTGGGACATGTGCTCCAAATGACTGACAACTCACTACCAAAAATACCACTAAGATGGACACCACAGGGGAGCAGAAGTAAGGGTAGACCAAAAGAGACATGGAGAAGAACAACAGAAAGGATGTTGAGCAATAGAGGGCTCACCTGGGCAAGAGCAGAAAAAAAGGCGAAGGACAGGCATTTGTGGAAAACCCTTGCGGAAGCCCCATGTGCCCTGGGCACTTAAGGTTCAGAGAGAGAGAGAGAGAGAGAGAGAGAGAGAGAGAGAGTTACTTCTGTACTGAGTGAATGTTTAAGAGCGAAACGTAAATGTTATATTTTATTTTATGTCTCTCAGCTTCAATGTTAGTTATGTTTGTTATATGAACAGCATATTTGTAGAATGTCTGGAATAGAGTGAAAGATGTATGATAAAGGGCAGAATGTCAGACGGGCCTGCGTGCCCAATTCTTAACCCTTTTGAAATAAAGATCAATAATCAATCAATCAATCTCTACCTCTCGCTGTCTGTCTCTGCCTCTCGCTCTCTGTCTCTGCCTCTCGCTCTCTGTCTCTGCCTCTCTGGCTCTGCCTCTCGCTCTCTGTCTCTGCCTCTCGCTCTCTGTCTCTGCCTCTCTGGCTCTGCCTCTCGCTCTCTGTCTCTGCCTCTCGCTCTCCGTCTCTGCCTCTCGCTCTCCGTCTCTCTGCCTCTCTGGCTCTGCCTCTCGCTCTCTGTATCTCTCTGCCTCTCTGGCTCTGCCTCTCGCTCTCTGTCTCTCTGCCTCTCTGGCTCTGCCTCTCGCTCTCTGTATCTCTCTGCCTCTCTGTCTTTGCCTCTCTGGCTCTGCCTCTCGCTCTCTGTCTCTGCCTCTCACTCTCTGTATCTCTCTGCTTCTCTGTCTCATGTAAAACTTATAATCGTTCTTTTAACATCAACAGCTATTTGATATGAACTATATGCTCCCTAAAATGCATTTGTGTTTGTGTGTATTTGTATACATGTACGGATATGTGTAAGCATGTATTTGTATATGTGTGAAGTATATATATATATGTGTATAAATGTGTACTATATTCCTATGTGTATTACAAATATAAAAATATGGATGTATGTGTGTATATACATATATGTATATGTGCGTATGTGTACGTATGTAGCAGCATATGTTTATGTGCGTACATACGTACTTGCGTATAAATGTATGTGTTTGCATGTGGTTGTATATTTGTGGTATGAACTTGTATTTGTGTGTGAATATATGTATTTGCATGTACTTGCGTGTAAGAAAAGTATATTTACTATCAAAGTCTACATTGATTTAAAGTGTGGCTTGATTGTTGTATTTTTCAATACTGCTTTTCGGTAAATTTGTTAGTTTTGAATGAATGTAAGAATGTAAGTTTATTTCCTGTAGTTACATAAATCAGAGTGTGGAGTGTATGGACTAGAGATGGTTTATTATTTATTTATGTACTCATGTAATTGTGTCTTCATGATTATTATGCTCATTGACAAATGTTGAATGACTGTGACTGGGTGAAAGATGTATGATGAAGGGCAGAATGTTAGACGGGCTTGCGTGCCCAATACTTAACTCTTTGAAAATAAAGAATATTCGTTCGTTATCTCTCTCTCTCTCTCTCTCTCTCTCTGTGTGTGTGTCTCTCTCACACACACACACACTCTCTTTCTGTTTGTTGCTCTCTCTCTCCCTGTCTTTTTTCTCTCTATTTCTCTCTCTGTCTCTCGCTCTCTGTCTCTTACTTACTCTTTATGTCTCTGCCTCTCTCTCTCTCTCTCTCTCTTTATATAAAGGGCAGAATGTAAGACGGGCCTGCGTGCCCAATTCTTTACCCTTTAAAAGTAAAGATTATTCATTCATTCATTCTCTCTCTGTCTCTGTTTCTTGCTCTCTGTCCCTCTCTGTCTCTTACTCTTTCTGTCTCTGTCCCTCTCTGTTTAGAACTCACTGGAGAAAAACGAGAAAAGTAACGAGTTTTTGCAGAAAACAAAGACAACAAGAACTGAATAGAGACGCCAGGTGAAGATGCGTGATCATCAACGCATACCAGCACAGCATATCGTTAATTAACCAACTTAGAGCGTTACTTTTTCATATTCCTCTCTCCTCTACAATAGACACAGGTGTTTTTCCTCATCCTTTCTGAGCTGGTGTTGTGCCACACAGACAGTGAACAAACACAGAATTTGATGTGAAAATTGTGTCCATAGTTTGCCTCTGTAGCTCTGGCTGCATGCTTTTGTCGTTTCCTTTATTGAAAATCTGGGGAGTTTTTTGCAATCAATTCCTTGGCATTCAATTTAATGGGAAATGGCTGCTGCGAATTCAGTTTTGTTTTTTTTTTATTTTTTACAATTAACCAAAGTATAAAAGACGTCTAGAAGTTTCCACCAAATGCAGGGCCCTCTGTCCCGTTCATCACATTGAATTATCTGCATTAAAAATGCCTGCTTCAATTATAATAATTACGAGAAAGCCGGGGCAAGGCTGGATGAAGATTTGATCAACATACTTGTTGTTAGCTCACGCATCTTTTTTTTTATCTCCATCTTTCTTGTCTCCCTGCCTCTCTTGCCTCCCATTCTCAGTTCCCCATTCATCTCTCCCGTTATGTCCTTATCATCTTTCTTCTTTGACCTCTGCTCCTCTGATTTTCCTTTACATGCTCCAATGATTTTCTTTTCTCTGCCCCCATGATTTTCCTTCATCTGTTCCCGTGATTTACTTTTCGCTGCTCCTCTGATTTTCCTTTATCTGGTCCTATGATTTTCTTTTCTCTACTCCCATGGTTTTCTTTTATATGCTCCCATGATTTACTTTTCTTTGCTCCCATGACTTTTCTTTATCTGCTTCCATGATTTACTTTTATCTGCCTGCTCCCTTGATTTTCCGTTATATGCTCCCAGTAATGTCTTTTCTCTGCTCCCATGATTTTCTTTATATCCTATGATGATTTTCCTTTATATCCTCCCATGCTTTTCTTTTCTCTGCTCCCATGATTTACTTTATCTGCTCCCATGATTTTCCTTTATCTTCTCCAATGATTTTCTTTATATGCTCCCAGGATTTTCCTTTTTCAGCTCCGATGATTTTCTTTGTATGCTCCCATGATTTTTTTCTCTGCCCCCATTAATTTCCTTTATCTTCTCCCATGATTTTCTTTTCTCTAATCCCATGATTTTCTTTTCTCTGCTCCCATTATTTTCTTTATATGCTCCCGTGATTTTTTTCTCTGCTCCCATGATTTTCATTTATCTACTCCTATGATTTACTTTTCTCTCATCCCATGATTTTCCTTTATAATCTTCCATGATTTTCTTTATTTGCTCCCATGATTTTATTTTCTCTGCTCTCATGATTTTCTTTATATGCTCCCATGATTATCTTCATATGCTCGCACAATTTTCTTTATATGCTCCCGCAATTTTCTTTATATGCTCCCATGATTTTCTTTTCTTTGCTTCCATGATTTTCTTTTCTTTGCTCCCATGATTTTCTATATAAGCGCACATGATTTTCTTTTCTCTCTTCTCATGATTTTCCTTTATCTGCTCCCATGGTTTTCTTTACGTGCTCCCATGATTTTCTTTTCCCTGTTTCCATGATGTTTTTTATATAATCCCATGATTTTCTTTTCTCTGCTCCCATGATTTTATTTATATGCTCCCATGATTTTCTTTATATGCTCCCACGATTTTCTTTCTATGCTCTCATAGTTTTTTATATGTTCCAATGATTTTCTTTATATGCTCCTGTGATTTTCTTTATCTGCTACGATGACTTTCTTTTCTCTGTTCCTGTGAATTTCTTTTTATGCTCCCATGATTTCTTTCCTCTGCTCCCCTGATTTTCTATCATCCGCTTCTCTGATTTTTTTCCCCGCTCACATGACCTACCATTCTTTGCTAACATAACCTTATATTCTTTGCTAACATAACCTTATATTCTTTGCTAACATAACCTTATATTCTTTGCTAACATAACCTTATATTCTTTGCTAACATAACCTTATATTCTTTGCTAACATAACCTTATATTCTTTGCTAACATAACCTTATATTCTTTGCTAACATAACCTTATATTCTTTGCTAACATAACCTTATATTCTTTGCTAACATAACCTTATATTCTTTGCTAACATAACCTTATATTCTTTGCTAACATAACCTTATATTCTTTGCTAACATAACCTTATATTCTTTGCTAACATAACCTTATATTCTTTGCTAACATAACCTTATATTCTTTTCTGACATAATCTCTTACTCTCTGTTCACATAATCTCTTATTCTCTGCTCAAATAACTACATATTATCTTCTCACATAATCTCCTATTCTTCTCACATATCTCCTACTCTTTGTTCACATAACCTACTATTCTCTGCTCACATAACCTCATATTCTCTACTCACATAACATCCTATTCTCTGCTCACATAACCACCTATTCTCTGCTCACATAACCACCTATTCTCTGCTCACATAACCCCATATTCTCTGCTCACGTACATAACCTAACAAACTTGATTGCACAGAAAGTTTACCAACTAACCAAAATTAAACACTTTATCGACAAAGGCGCAAGAAAGATATACTACGTATCACACATACAAACACACTTAGGTTACTGTTCCACAATCTGGGATGGATGCTCAGTCTCAAACACAAAAAGGCTCCACTCACTTCACAAGCGAGCATTAAATCTGATTTGTGACAAACACCCAGTACAGACAGTAGATCAACACAAACAACTCAAAATTCTACCCTTCAAAAATAGAATCATTTTTAACAAAGTTAAGTGTGTTCACAGAATTCTGTCGCACAATGCTCCGCCTTACTTGTGGTCACTGTTTACGTATAACACTAAACATAACCATCATCATCATCATCATCATGTGCCGTGCCGACTGGCGTTGGCTATTATGCTTCTCCAGAGTATCCGATCCTTCATGCATGCCATCAACTCAGTTGGTGATCTCCTCTCACACCATCCCGTCAGACTGTCCAGTATCATTTCTCTTGGTCTTCCTCTTGATCTTCTTCCTTCTATTTTTCCTGTTGTTATAATATTTTCAATGCCCCCTCTTCTCATTGCATGTCCTATGAAAGTACATTGTCTCTCTTATCTTTTTGACAAGGTTTTTTGTCTCTCCAGCTCTTCTCCTACATTCTTCATTAGTTATTTACCAGCGTTTAAAAAAACTGTCTTCTTCCTAAACCCAGGATTGATCTGTACAAGAAAAGTCTTGCAAACTCTGCAGTACAGCTCTGGAACACCCTCCCCTACCATTTAAAATCCATTGGTAATACTTCATCCTTTAACTCAAACCTGTTTAATTATTTACTTGCTTGTAATTATATGCCTCCATAAAATAACCAGCACTCTCTCAACACATGACTCGTAAACCATCAAGTACTAAAATGACATAGTTCGAAAAGTAACTTGTTAGATATTGTTAGAAATTATTTTAATATCTGTTAAAAAACATATGTTAGAAGATCTGTGTTTACAATGTATTTTTGTTTATGTATATGTCTGTGTGTGTATGTATGCGTGAGAGCTATTTTATTAGGTTAATTACTTCTTCTCTTTTACTTTGAATGTAATAGTTAAATCTTACACTCTTTTGATATGTTTTTTTTCCTAATTTCATTTGTATATTTGTATTAAATCGAGTGTGTGGGAAGAATGAAAGATGGAGTGATGAAGGACAGAATGTAAGACGGGCCTGCGTGCCCAATTATTTACCCTTTAAAAATAAAGATTATTCATTCATTCATTCACATAACCTGCTATTCTCTGCTCACATAACCTGCTATTCTCTGCTCACATAACCTGCTATTCTGTGCTCACATAACCTGCTATTCTCTGCTCACATAACCTGCTATTCTATGCTCACATAACCTGCTATTGTGTGCTCACATAACCACATATTCTCTGCTCACATAACCTCCTATTCTGTGCTCACATAACCACCTATTCTCTGCTCACATAACCTGCTATTGTGTGCTCACATAACCACATATTCTCTGCTCACATAACCTCCTGTTCTGTGCTCACATAACTACCTATTCTCCTCTCACATAACCACCTATTCTCTGCTCACATAACCACCTATTCTCCACTAACATAACCACCTATTCTCTGCTCACATAACCATCTATTCTTTTCTACCCTACTCTTTCATGCGGAGAAGAACATCATGGCTGATCCTGTATTTGCAGTATCTAACAAACATTCTTTC
Organism: Achatina immaculata; assembly: GCA_009760885.1. Lineage (NCBI taxonomy): Eukaryota > Metazoa > Mollusca > Gastropoda > Stylommatophora > Achatinidae > Lissachatina > Lissachatina immaculata. Next base: position 27,873,449 of record CM019700.1, read on the forward strand.
TCATCTTCTTCTTCTTCTCCTTTCTTTCCTTCTGAATGAAGTTGGACTGAACTTTTCAGTCTGTCTTAGTGCTCTGGTGCGTCTTGTAGGTGGTCTGCTCTCTGTTAATCTGTCGTCATTTACTGAAAATACACTCGGAACAGTACCCACGATGCTTCTGTCAGTCGCACAACAAAGTGCTTTCATGGCATCTCAGTGCAGTTAGTCATGCGCCTATTTCCGGCTCCGCTAGAGACCGCCCATCAAGTCGTTAGTCGATCTGGCCGTACTTTTGTCGTTTTAAGGAGAGGTCAGGCAGTGAGTACAGTTCACTGCTGTAACTTGTTACAAGATGAGTGGACATGTTTACCATCACTTTAAAATATTAACAGAATACAAATTAGGCAGTAAATGCGTGGAAATTAATCATAAATTATGAATCAAAATACATTAAATTCATATTGCAGTCATCATCATCATTACCATCATCATCATCATCTCGTACTGTCTCTCCACAGAAGATTGGATGCAGTGAATCTCCACTCCGTTTCTTTCCGAGTCCTAGTGCACTCGTTCAAGCTGGTTTCTGTCCATCTTCTTGATGTTGTCCACCGGTCCATGTGGTTGTGGTCCTCTTGTTCTCTTCTCTTCGATCTTGCCCTCAAGAAGGGTTTTCAGTATAGTATTATGCCTACTGACATGCTCAAAGTATCTTAACTGTCTTGTTTTTATGATGTTTCAATATTTCTATTTTCATTTCTAGCTGCTTTGGCATTTCTTTGTTTTATTTTCTATTCGCAGGATACGGCATATTCTTCTATGTAAGCAATCAATCAAGTGCCGTGCCGCTTGGCGTAGGCGATCATTTCTCTGCACAGTTCCCTGTCTTTAGACTTGATTATGAGATCCGCCGGTGACTTTCTTCCTAGCCACACTGACAGCCCATCCAGTAATTTCTCTCTCTCTCTCTGTCTTCCTCTGTCTCTTCTCTCCTCAGTTTTTTCCAGTTGCCATATTTGTGTTCCAATTTTCCTCTTCTCAGGAAATGTCCTATAAACCTCGCTTGTCTGCCTCTGATCTTTGCTTACTCTGCCTTTTAACTCCAGCTTCTCTTAAGACTTCTTCGATGGTTTTTTAGCTGTCCATGGTACCTTCAACATCCTTCTTATAAACCACATTTCCATGGCCTCCACTTCTTGCTGTACTCTCTTATTCATGGACCATGCTTCACATCCATAAAACAAAATTGGCTCGATGTAACATTTAAGTACTCGGAATCTTGTAATCTTGTTTCCATTGATATGGATCTGTTGCACAAGATGTTTCTCTTTCTCTGTAATGCCGATCTGGCCTGAGCACGTCTGCTTTTTATTTCATTGTGACATTTCTCATCCGTTGTTATAAGTGTTCCTAAGTACTTGAATTTATCAACTAGTTTCAGATCTGTGCCATCGATGGTAATGCTACATTATAGTGGTATTCTTTTCTTTGAGATGACCATCATTTCAGTCTTCTTTTTGGTCAGGCTGAGACCTTTATCTTCTATAGGTAAAAAAAAAAGGTAACGGTAATCCTGTCATGCCTTAGAGGCACATAGGGATATGGTGTTAGTGTCCATATTTTCCTTGACCTGTCAGCACACTAGAGGGTGATATGGTCAGTCCCACTTCTGGCCGTCTTTCCTTCCAAAACTCCAGAAGAAGTCAGGTACCAATTTCTACAGCTGGGTGACTTGGGTGCCTGCGGCCGGATTCGAACCACCGACCTTCGCTATGAGAGACCAGTGCACTAACCACTTCTCCACTCAGACACCCTATCTTCTATAGAGTCGCATCATATTGTAATACTGTTCAGTGATAGATAGCTACACGCATAAACAAGAAGTAGAGTAATGTATTATAGAGTAGAGTAGTGTATTACAGCTTAGTTAAGTATAGTGTAGATTCCATGGCTAACAACGCCACCGCAATCAATAAACGTAGTGCTTGCGGCCTGTAGCAGTCAAATTTGACAATTTCTAAAACATTTTCCAATTTTTTTTTTCTGTGAGACTTCGGCAGAAAGTACGAACGGCCATAACTCGGTTAGCCGTAGGTCGGCGCATGGGCATGGCTGTAGTTAGAAGTTTGATCTATGTGGAGGAGATGCATTTTCACGAAAAACAAATATGAGTTCGAAATTATTTGCAAATCGACAAAGTTCATCTTTTAAGATGGATCTCTCTCTCTCTCTCTCTCTCTCTCTCCTCTCTCTCTCTCTCTCTCTCTCTCTCTTTATTATGCTCAGTACCGACATTTTTTATTGGTAGATAGTCATTTATATATGTATGTAGTTACTTTAATGTTAATTATTTTGATATTGAGCAGCATATTTGTAGAATGTCTGGAACAGAGTGAAAGTTGTATGATAAAGGGCAGAATGTCAGACGGGCCTGCGTGAGCAATTCTTAATCCAAATGAAATAAAGATCAATCAGTCAATCAGTCAATAAATCTCTCTCTCCCTCCCTCTCTCTCTCTCTCTTGAAATTCAGCAAACATGCTTCCATTAGATAGCGAAATCAAGAACAGTTTCTAATCCAGAACTTAGCCAGTGTCTAGACATTTGTTCTCTCCAAAAGTCTTGGCTTGACGTGTATAGAAGGACAGCCTTTATCATTCTGCTGCTCACTTCCTGAATACCTTTTCATGTCAGCTGAAACTTGTGCACTACATTCCTTCTTTTAACTTCAGTTTATTTTTTCAGTATAGTCATGCTCCAACTTAGGCCACGACTGAATGACGGCCGTTAATACTTATGGAGTGTGGTTCCATATTGTGTTACAAGAATAGTAAAATACAGTGTACAGTAAATATACTGTAAAACAGTTTCGTTCCGGCACCCGCATTCTTATTTGTCCGCTTCCTATCTTCCACTGTCTTGCTTTTTTGTGAACTGATAATTTTTAATTACGATAATTTTTAATTCATAAAATCTGAATCATCATCATACCCCCTCCCCCAAACGAGCGTATTTATATAGTACAGAGTTTATGTATCTGGGTATGTGTATGCACGTGTATGTGTGTTGTTAATAAGTTATTACCGTGCAATTCTTTATTTAATGTGTTGTATTTCATATTTTGTGATCAATTTCCACACAGTTACTTCGCTAATTTGGCTTCTGTTAATATTTCACAGTAATGGTAAACATGTGTGTTCATATTGTAATATGTTCTATTGTAATATTAGTGAACTGTACTTTAATATGTGACCTTTCCCTATAACGGCCAGGTTGCGGCCAAGTCGACTAACGGCCGGATGACGCTTGTCATAGACGATTGTAAGTCAGCGCTTGATTTTACTTTCTTCGTTCTGGTTATGTGAGTTGAGTGAGAGCTGAGTTAAAATTTAGTGAAAGTTGAGAGAAAGTTAAGTTTAAAGATGAGTGAATGTTTAATGAGAGTTGATTGAAAGTTGAATGAAAGTTGATTGAAAGTTGAGTGAAAGTTGAGTAAAAGTTGATTGAAAGTTGAGTGACGCAGGGCAGAACGTTAGTCGGGCCTGCACGTCCAAATCTTCACCATTTGAAAACAACGTTTGTTCTTGCTTTCGTTTTTTTTTTCTTTCTGCACCACTCAGCTACTGTTCTTTTGTGATTGTGCTGTTCGTTAGTAGTTCTCTGATTCTGGTGTTCTTTAGTAGTTCTCTGATTCTGGTGTTCTTTAGTAGTTCTCTGATTATGATGTTCTTTAGTAGTTCTTTGATTCTGGTGTTCTTTAGTAGTTCTCTGATTCTGGTGTTCTTTAGTAGTTCTCTGATTCTGGTGTTCTTTAGTAGTTCTCTGATTCTAGTTTTCTTTAGTAGTTCTCTGATTCTGATGTTCTTTAGTAGTTCTCTGATTCTGATGTTCTTTAGTAGTTCTCTGATTCTGGTGTTCTTTAGTAGTTCTCTGATCTGGTGTTCAGTTACTAAAGAGATCCAGCAACGTCTGGAAGCCACGGAGATGTGGTTTCTTAGAAGAATGTTAAGGACGTCATGGACGGCAAGAAAATCGATGAAGAAGTTTTGAGAGAGACCGACTGGAGAAGACAAATAAGTACAACAGTCAGGAAAAGACAGTCATGAGAACAGGTAGACTAGAACACATCGTGACAACAGGAAAGTTAGAGGGGAGAAGAGGCCGAGGTAGACAGTGAGAGAGAATCTTGGATGGACTGGCAAGATGGCATGGAAATAGGACGTCAGGACAGCTCATAGAGGCAACACAGAAAAGTTGTTGTGAAGAGTTGTAACTGCCAATACCAGCAGGCACAGCTATTGATAGACAGAACACCGGTGACATATCCACCTGCACACATACATGCTGGCACAGCTATTGATAGACAGAACATCGGTGATATGTCCACCTGCACACATACATGCTGGCACAGCTATTGATAGACAGAACATCGGTGATATGTCCACCTGCACACATACATGCTGGCACAGCTCTTGATAGACAGAACACCGGTGACATATCCACCTGGACACATACATGCTGGCACAGCTCTTGATAGACAGAACACCGGTGACATATCCACCTGGACACATACATGCTGGCACAGCTCTTGATAGACAGAACACCGGTGACATATCCACCTGGACACATACATGCTGGCACAGCTCTTGATAGACAGAACACCGGTGACATATCCACCTGGACACATACATGCTGGCACAGCTCTTGATAGACAGAACACCGGTGACATATCCACCTGGACACATACATGCTGGCACAGCTCTTGATAGACAGAACACCGGTGACATATCCACCTGCACACATACACACGTACACTCTAAATTTGAAGGAAAGTTGATAGTTCCTTCACTAATTCACACGCACGCGCCATCTTTCCTTCGCTCTGTCACATTTTATTCAGCCATTGCTCACTTGTACCGTAGTCAGATTCTTACATCTTACGGCCTTCCAGTGGCGTTAAACGTCATATAGGGCTCGCATGCAAGTTCGTTAAGTTTTCCAGCTTTCGGCGAGCTTTTGAACCTCAGCAAGGGATTTTATGCCTACTAGTTTGGCCTCTCTTAACAATGTCCTCTTTAGAGATTCGAGTGGTCGACCTAATTTTCTTCGGCCAGTTGTGTCACACATGATATCTTGTTTTGGGATTCTCCGACTGTTTCTTCTCATCACGTGGCCGACATATGCCCATCTTTTTTTCTGATCAGACATGAGACATGTTGTTGTTCATCAGTGTGGACGATACCAATCCCGTGTTCAAGTAAAAGGCAAATGTAAAATTCCCGTTTCCATGCCATTAAGGCTTATTGGGGAATACAGTGTTAGGCCCGTATTTTCCATGACCTTCGACACATGAAAGTCTGATGTGGTCATTATCACGTCTGGCCACTTAACCTTCCCAGATTTCTCTGTTACCCATTTTTAGAGGCTGGTTGTGTTCAAGTTCAAGTATATTCGCCCACACAAGAACACATAACAGCCGTGTAGCCGTTTCCGGATGGTAAGCCTTTCGGCTGTTCAGACTGTTTCAAAACGTGACAGTACAAATGTCGGTCACTTAAACCATTCTGTAGGTCAGTGTTTCTCAACCTTCTTTTGTTTTTGGATCATGCCCTACTTCAGCGCCTCCCTACTCCCTTCTCCCTCATAACTTAATAGTCAAGCAAGTTCTTTAAAAGTATAATATTCTAATTGAAAAAGTACCATATAAATATAATCTAACTAAAAAAATATACTATAAATATATCCTAATTGAAAAAGATATAATATAAATATATTCTAATTACTCCCCAAAATATTTTCATTGCCCCCTCCCCTTGGAGCATACGCCCCATGCTGAGAAACACTGCTGTACAGGCTTGGCTGGTTCCGCTGTTTTTAACTTCCTTCATTGTTAAAATTACTTTATAACACAAGCTGCCTGGCCGTAATCAACTTCTAGATTTATACATCTGGATTTTTGACAAGGTAAACTTCTCCATTTTGTCATTTCTAGTCCATGTTCACGAACTTCTGCTCTTTAGCCTGTGTGTTGATCTGCTCTTTAGCCTGTGTGTTGATCTGCTCTTTAGCCTGTGTGTTGATCTGCTCTTTAGCCTTTCTGTTGATCTGCTCTTTACCCTTTCTGTTGATTTGCTCTTTAGCCTGTGTGTTGGTCTGCTCTTTAGCCTGTGTGTTGATCTGCTCATTAGCCTGTGTGTTGATCTGCTCTTTAGCCTGTGTGTTGATCTGCTCTTTAGCCTCTGTGTTGATCTGCTCTTTAGCCTTTCTGTTGATCTCTTTAGCCTGTGTGTTGATCTGTTCATTAGCCTGTGTGTTGATCTGCTCTTTAGCCTGTGTGTTGATCTGCTCTTTAGCCTGTGCGTTGATCTGCTCTTTAGCCTTTGTGTTGATCTGCTCTTTAGCCTGTGTGTTGATCTACTCTTTAGCCTCTGTGTTGATCTGCTCTTTAGCCTGTGTGTTGATCTGCTCTTTAGCATGTTCTTTGTAGCCTCTGTGTTGAATCTTCTCTGTAGCCTCTTTGTTGAATCTTCTCTTTAGCATCTGTTGTTTATCTGCCCTTTAGCCTTTGTATTGATCTGCTCTTTAGTCTCTGTGTTGATCTGCTCCTTAGCATCTTCTCTGTGTTGAATCTTCTCTGTAGCCTTTGTGTTGAATCTTCTCTTTAGTCTCTGTGTTGGTCTTATCTGTAGCCTCTGTGTTGAATCTTCTCTGTAGCCTATGTGTTGAATCTTCACTGTAGCCTCTGTGTTGGTCTTATCTTTAGCCTCTGTGTTGAATGTTCTCTTTAGCCTCCGTGTTGACTCTTCTCTTTAGCCTCTGTGTTCTTCTTCTCTTTAGCCTCTGTGTTAGTCTTCTCTTTAGCCTCTGTGCTGATTACTTCTTTGTATTTAGCAAGCCGCTCTTTACCTTCCACATTAATTTGTTCCGTATCTTGTAATTTTAAAATGCAGCAAACGCTAACCTAAAGGATGCCAACAGTGGAGACTGTAGAGCTGGAAAGAACACAGAACTGAACAGCTTATTTAAATCACAACGAATTATAAATGTCTTGAAACTGAACAGACTACGCTGGCTGGGGCATGTAGAAAGAATGGAAGAGAACAGACAAACGAAAATGATGTATGCAAAAGAGATGAGGGAAACAAGACCAAGGGGATAGACTAAGAAAGAGATGGAAAGACAACATAGAAGAGGATATAAAAGAAATTGGTGTCACCAACAGGAGAGAGAAGATAAGGAATGGAGGCGAACTTTATCTGCAGCAATGGGCCTTAATGGCTCGGAAATCTGAAGAAGAAGAAGAAGAAGAAGACCTAAGGCCTAGCGTGATTCCAGACAGAAGTAGCACAGCAAGCAAAGAATACATCAAACTAGCGTCGTACATAAGAAAAAGATCATCAAAGTTTCTCAGACACATCAGCAGACGTGAAGGTCTCAGAAAATATGGTCATCACTGGAAAGATAAATGGCAAAAGACAGAGGTGCAGAGAAGACAGGAATACCTGGATGGTCTGACTGCATGGTTAGGCAAGAAAACGGCAGTTGATTTGTTTCGAGACACGGAGGACCGAGCGAGATGGAGAGAGATGATCTCCTGAGCCTATTGACATGGCGCTATCTGATGGGATGTGTGGTCCCATCGGCAATTTTGACGGCTGTATTATTTGATAACAAAATGTTTGTTTTGTTTTGTTTTGTTTTTGTTTTGTTATTTTTTTATCTTTTAGAAGTTAGGTTTAAATGATAAACGGATTCTCCTCCAAATATTGGCAGATTTTAATGGATCCCTGTCTTAGGAGAGTGAAAAAAAGGGTCATTTGTATGTTATGTGAGTTATTACTAAGAGACTAAGAGGTTTATATTCTGTGAGTTATTACTAAGAGACTAAGAGGTTTATATTCTGTGAGTTATTAATAAGAGACTAAGAGGTTTATATTCTGTGAGTTATTACTAAGAGACTAAGAGGTTTATATTCTGTGAGTTATTACTAAGAGACTAAGAGGTTTATATTCTGTGAGTTATTACTAAGAGACTAAGAGGTTTATATTCTGTGAGTTATTAATAAGAGACTAAGAGGTTTATATTCTATGAGTTATTACTAAGAGACTAAGAGGTTTATATTCTGTGAGTTATTACTAAGAGACTAAGAGGTTATATTCTGTGAGTTATTACTAAGAGACTGGACTAGCCCTGAAATATGAACGACTCGATGTATCTGCCAAGTCCGCTTGGCTGTCAGATATTTCAGATGATCTGGAAATTAAATAACAAAGCCGGGGAATTATTTATACGCTCAGGGAAAATAAGGACCCCCTCCCCCCAAAGCAGATTGCCAGTTTATGCAGTTATCTGGCAAAACATAACCATCTTTATTATGATGCGGCTGTTCTGGCTCGTTAGATGATCTCTTCCCAGCGTTGTCCGGTTTAGTGACACGCAGCCTGGGCCGATGTAGTACTTCGGGTCGCCCTAGTTATAAATCTTTTGTTTCCCCTTTCAGAGATTTTTTGCCGTGGGCGAAGCTCGCTTCTGGCCCTTGTGGGCTTTGGCGCGTCATCAGTCATTGTTACCATGTCGGATGTTTACCTGTTACAGCTCGTGTTTTTAGACTGTGTATGAGCTCGGCAAGGCACACCCGTTGACTTGATCAAGTATATATTCCCTCCCCCCTCTGCAATCACCCCCACACCCCCACCCCCCCCCCCCCACCGCAACCGACCTCTTTGCTTGTAGGTGGTTCGGGGAGAATGGCAGGATAAAGTGAGCACAACTCGAAGAGAAAACCCGGCTCAGAGTGAGTGAACACGAAGGCAATTAAAGGCGAGTTTGCGTTCAGTTCGTGCCATCGATTGCAATTTGTGAACAAGTTGGTCTTTTATAGCTACAGGTATAAATGTGTTATATAACAAGTTGGTCTTTTATAGCTACATGTATAAATGTGTTATATAACAAGTTGGTCTTTTATAGCTACATGTATAAATGTGTTATATAACAAGTTGGTCTTTTATAGCTACAGGTATAAATGTGTTATATAACAAGTTGGTCTTTTATACCTACAGGTATAAATGTGTTATATAACAAGTTGGTCTTTTATAGCTACATGTATAAATGTGTTATATAACAAGTTGGTCTTTTATAGCTACATGTATATTGTGTTGTGTAACATGCCTGTAGCAATAGTGTGTTATATAACAAATTGGTCGTGTGTAGTTATAATGTCCCCCGTGTGGTACCCGGGATCTGCAAAGAATAGGACCACTGTACCCTACCATGCATGATCGTAAAAGGCGACTAAGGAGGGTTCAGCATAGGACCAGCAACCCTATCTGGTAAAAAAAACTATCAGACTGCTACAGAAACGGAAGCAAGGGAAAAAGCAAATGTAGGTGGAAGGAGAAATGCGTATCAGGAAACTGAGCCCATGAAGGTTGTGGATGAAAGCCAGCCACTGGAAGTCCCCAGCCCGACTGCAGACCTCCTGGAACCTAAACATAAGATGCAAATAGGCAGCTGGAATGTAAGAACACTAAACCAGACTGGAAAACTAGCACAAACCATCAAGGAAATGCACAGATATAAACTAGACATACTAGGAATACAAGAAGCAAGATGGACAGGACAAGGCAGAAGGAAATTAACAACACAGCACACAGAAGATACAGTAATATGGTCAGGTAAAGAAGATCTTCATGAAGGAGGAGTAGCATTGATTATAACAAAAGAAGCATCAAGAGCATTGCTGAAATGGACCCCAGTAAATGAGAGATTATTATATGCACGGTTCAACTCAAGATTCACGAAGCTGTCTATTATAGTTTGTTATGCACCAACAGAAGCAGCTGAAGAGGAATTAAAAGAAGATTTTTACAACAGCCTCCAAGCAACAGTAGAAACAATACCCAAGCATGATATGCTACTCATCTTGGGCGACTTCAATGCAAAAGTAGGTGAAGGAAATGAAGATAGAAGAAGAATCATGGGAAGAGAAGGAATCGGAGAAATAAATGAAAATGGAGAAAGACTGCAGTTTCTGTGAAGAAAACATGATGACCATTGGAGGGACAATTTTCCAACATAAAAACATCCATAAGGTGACTTGGAGGTCACCAGATAAAACCACAGAAAACCAAATCGATCACATACTAATAAACAACAAGTGGAAACGGTCACTACAAGATGTGCGAGCAAGGAAAGGAGCAGATGTAGGAAGTGATCACAACCTTCTGGTAGCAAAAATAAAACTAAAATTAAGGAAAGCCAAAATCGGAGAACACAGAAAGATACATTTTGATACAAGAAAACTGATAGACCAGCAAACAAGAAATGAATTCTCAATAGTACTTAAGAACCGCTTCAGTGTCCTACAAGACGAAGCAGAAATGTCCATATTAGAGTTCAATAAAACACTACAGGAAACAGCAAAAGAGGTGCTGGGATATCGGAAAAGGAGAAAAGAGAAATGGATAAGCGAGACCACATGGGAAAAGATAGAGCAAAGAAAAGAAATCAAGAACAAATTACTGAACACCAAATCACAACGGCTTAAAGAACGAGTTTTAAGTAATTATGCACAAAAAGACAAAGAAGTGAAGGAATCATGCCGTCAAGATAAACGTCAATATTATGACAACTTAGCAGAAACAGCAGAGAAAGCAGCATATACAAATGACACGAAAACCATATATAAAATCACAAAGCAGATGACAGGTAACTTCAACACAAGATGTGAAAGTGCAGTAAGAACACAAAATGGACAACTGGTCAGTGGAGAAAGAGAAAAAATTGAAAGATGGAGGGAACACTTTAACACCCTACTAAACAGAACACAAGCAGCACAAACAATAGACATACCTGAAGCAAAAACGGAACTAAACATCAATACAGGACCAATAACAATAAATGAAGTAAAGGAGGCGATAAAGAAGCTAAAATCAGACAGGGCACCAGGTGAAGATGAAGTGACTGCTGAGATGTTGAAAGCAGAAGAAACAGAAACACCAAAACAACTTTGCCGGATATTACAACAAATTTGGGATCTAGAAAAAGCCCCAGAGGAGTGGAAAACTGGTCTTATAGTAAAACTACCAAAGAAGGGTGACCTCAGAGATTGCGGGAACTGGAGAGCCATTACCCTACTGCCACTCACCAGTAAAGTATTTTGCAGAATAATCATCAACAGAATTGTACCAACACTTGAGGAAAAACTTCGGAAAGAGCAGGCAGGATTTAGGAAAGGAAGATCATGCACAGACCACATATTTGTACTTAGACAAATATTAGAACAGGCAAATGAGTGGCATAGCACAACATATGTATTATTCATAGATTTTGAGAAAGCCTTTGACAGTGTCAACAGAGATGCACTGTGGAAAATCCTAAGATGGCATGGTCTCCCCCATAAAATAGTTAATGTAATCAAAGCCCTATACGAGGGTTTTCAGTGCAAAGTGATCTGTGGAGAACATACCTCCAGCAGCTTTAGGGTACAAACAGGAGTGAAACAGGGATGTGTACTATCACCAACATTATTTATCTTGGCAGTAGACTGGTTAATGAAGGAGGCAACATCAGACAAACGCAGAGGATTACAATGGACCCTTGACACAGTGCTGGAGGACTTTGACTTTGCCGACGACATTTGTCTATTATCAAGCAGTCACAAAGATATGCAAGATAAAGTAAACAAGCTAACTCAGAATGCAAACAACATAGGACTAAAGATCAACGTAGGAAAGACAAAGTTAATGAAGCAAAATGTGAACAACAGAAATGTACTCAGAGTAGATAACAAGTTAGTGGAGGAGGTCAACGAATTTGTATACCTTGGCAGCAGAGTAGTAGAAAATGGAGACAGCACAGAGGACATCAACAGCAGACTTACTAGAGCAAACCAGGCTTTTGCAATGCTGCAGAATATATGGAAATCAAATAAACTAAGCATAAATATAAAAATCAGGATATTTAAGAGTAATGTTCTAAGTGTACTACTCTATGGAAGTGAATGCTGGAAAATCACCAAAACCATAGAAAACAAGTTGAATTCTTTCCAGACTAAATGTTTACGAAGAATTAGAAAAATATTTTGGCCAAACACCATAAGAAATAACATCTTATTAGCAGAAATGCAGATGAAACCACTGACAACAATTATTGAGGAAAGACGCTGGCGATGGTTGGGACATGTGCTACGAATGACTGACAACTCACTACCAAAAATAGCACTAAGATGGACACCACAGGGGAACAGAAGTAAGGGTAGACCAAAAGAGACATGGAGGAGAAGAACAACAGAAAGAATGTTGAGCAATAGAGGGCTCACCTGGGCAAGAGCAGAAAAAAAGGCGAAGGACAGGCATTTGTGGAAAACCCTTGCGGAAGCCCCATGTGCCCTGGGCACTTAAGGTTCAGAGAGAGAGAGAGAGAGAGAGAGTTATAATGTGTTATATAACAAGCTGATCTCGTATAGCTATGATGCGTTATATAACAATTTGGTCTCGTGTAGTATAATATTTATATAACAACCTGGTCTTGTGTTGCTATAATGTGTTATACAACAAGCTGGTCTTGTATAGCTATAATGTGTCAAATAACAACATGGTCTTGCGTAGCTATGTTATATAACAAGCTCGTCTAGTATAGCTATTATGTGTTATATAACAACTTGGTCTTGTGTAGATATAATGCTTATATAACAACGTCTGTTCTCCTATACCAAAGGTTCACAAACTGGGGAATTGCCGTCGGGGTTGAGGAGGGTGGGGGGAGAGAAAAAAGGAGGGGGGAGCCACAGATTGACAAGGGGAACCACAGATTGACAAGGGGGAACCACAGACTGACACGAGGGGGGAGAACCACAGATTGACAAGGGGGACCACAGATTGACAGGGAGGACCATCGATTGACGGGGGAGGGGAGGGAGGAGAACCACAGATTGACAGACTCGGGACACAATAAAATCTTGGTCTACATTGTAGAAAGATCAATATTCCACCAGTTTGAGACTGAGTCCGCGGTCTCAGTTCCTCCTCCACCCCCTTCCCTTTCCTGGAAAGGGAATTCCCCACCTATTGAGACCCCCCCTCCACTAATCCAAGACCACATGGACCAGTACACACCCTCTACCATGTCCAATATCTGGCCAGCTGGTACCAAAAAGCTCTCTACCTCTGTTTTTTGTTTGTTTGTTTTTAAGAAACACAGGAAAGTCAGAACTGTCACTTACAGCCTGTATACCAGGTTCTCCAGCGGTTACTATTGGGGGGGGGGGGGATGCTCTGAGTTTGAAGGATTAATGGCCGGTTAATGGAGCAGTTACCTCGGCATGTGCCTGCTGGGTTTGTTTGTTGTTGTCGTTGTTGTTGTTGTTTTCATTTTGCTCCTGGCAGAAATAAACCCTGGCTCTTCCGCGATTGGAACCTCGTGTCTCCTGGATGAGAAGCCAGTGGAAAGTCATGAGGCAGCAATAAAAGTAGATAAATAAATCAACATCAAAGCTCAGTCTGAAGTCGGTGCCAATGTTCCCTCTAAGCTGCGCGCCCGAGCACATACCAAAAAAAAAATCATGCCGCGCACGAAACTGAAGAAAAAAATATATAATAGCACCACATGAGTTTGTTTTAATGATTTCTTTGAATTTTTAGTACTGTTTTTAATGAGGACTTTATAATTTCATGCTATAACTCAGATCTGCACACACAGTATTTTTGATAATATATTTGCACACGGGTGGAAAATATTTTGCGCACGACCCGCAAAACCCTAGAAAGTACATTAGTTGGCGCTTTATTTTCGAGACTATCACAAGTGCACTGTGAAATAACCTCAGTCCCCCAGTATTAAAAAATATAAACGTTTACTGACTCAGATTAAAATTATAATCGTTGAAAGATTATCGTCTTTGTTGTCCGAGGTGCTTGATTTTCCTATACGAAGTAGAGTCTCTCAAAGTGTGGGCATTCCTTAGCCAAGAACTTCTGCCGGATGGAAGGTGTGGCGATGATAGGACAGGAACCCGGTAGCTTTTAGTCGGAGAACTCGCGCTGACATGGATTTGGTAATTACCTATCACAGCTGAAGCATAGCGTGTTGATGAAGTAACTTAGAGAGGCAACGACAAGTGCACCAGAGAGGTAATATCCATGGGAAAAAGAGGAAGAACACGATAAAAAGACAAATGCGGGAATAGGCGAACCGTCATGCCAGGAGACAGAGAGAACAGGTGAATAATCAAGCCAAGAGACAACTGGAGGAACATGTGGAACGTCAAGCCAAGAGACAAGAAGAGGAACACGTGAACCGTCAAGTCAAGAGACAAGTGGAGGAACATATAGACCGTCAAGTCAAGAGACAAGTGGAAGAACACGAGAACCGTCAAGCCAAGAGATATGTGGAGGAAAATGTGAACAATCAAGCCAAGAGGCATGTGGAAGAACAGGTGAACCATCAAGCCAAGAGATATGTGGAAGAACAGGTGAACCATCAAGCCAAGAGATAAGAGGAAGAACAGGTGAACCATCAAGCCAAGAGATATGTGGAAGAACAGGTGAACCATCAAGCCAAGAGATATGTGGAAGAACAAGTGAACCATCAAGACAAGAGATAAGAGGAAGAACAGGTGAACCATCAAGCCAAGAGATATGTGGAAGAACAGGTGAACCATCAAGCCAAGAGATAAGAGGAAGAACATGTGAACCATCAAGCCAAGAGATAAGAGGAAGAACAGGTGAACCATCAAGCCAAGAGATAAGAGGAAGAACAGGTGAACCATCAAGCCAAGAGATATGTGGAGGAAAAGGTGAACAATCACGCCAAAAGACAAGTGGAGGAACATGTGAACCATCAGGCCAAAAGACAAGTGGAGGAACATGTGAACCATCAGGCCAAAAGACAAGTGGAGGAACATGTGAACCATCAGGCCAAGAGATAAGTGGATGAACAGGTAAACCGTCAGGCCAAGAGACAAGTGGAGGAACAGATGAACCGATAAGCCAAAAGACAAGTGAGTGAAAACAGGCGAACCATAAAGTCAAGAGACAGGTGAGCGAACAGGTGTATCATAAAGCCAAGAGACAATTACGTGAACGGGTGAACCTACAGACTAAGAGACAGATGCGAGAACAGGTGAACTATCAAGTCAAAGGACAGTGCCAGATGGATGATCCACATTAGCTAACGTTCAGTTTTGGAAACAGCACAGAGTAGCCATTGAAGTTGAGATAACCATCGTCTTTGTGA
The DNA here is from genome assembly GCA_009760885.1 of Achatina immaculata. Taxonomy (NCBI): domain Eukaryota; kingdom Metazoa; phylum Mollusca; class Gastropoda; order Stylommatophora; family Achatinidae; genus Lissachatina; species Lissachatina immaculata. Next base: position 27,888,661 of record CM019700.1, read on the forward strand.
GTGCCCCCAGCAGTTTAAAGCAAGTCCTCTTTTTTCACTTTTTTTAATTTTAGGGGGTCTTGATGGCCAAGTGCAACAGAGAGAGAGAGAGAGAGAGAGAGAGAGAGAGAGAGAGTGATTGATTCATTCATTGATTGACTGATCTTTATTTCAAAAGGGTTAAGAACTGGGCACGCAGGCCCGTCTGACATTCTGCCCTTTATCATACATCTTTCACTCTATTCCAGACATTCTACAAACTGTTCATGTAACAAACATAATTAACATTGAAAGAGAGAGAGAGAGAGAGAGAGAGAGTTAGAAGGAGGAGGCAGAAATCAAGGAAGTAAAACACTAGAGAAGAAGAGCGAAGTGACATAGAACATATCACAGACTTCAACAGATCAGCCTGACTTCATTATAACTAATACATACCGCCATTACACAATATTTTTATACTTTTAATTAATTTTTTTGTATTTAAAAATTAAAACTCTCGGAACTGAAGAATAATTAAGTCCAGCGGTGGCCGTACCAGAAACCTCTCCAGAGCTGATGTACTGGAACAAACAAACGCCCAGCGTTTGTCCATTTATTTAAATAGGCCACCTACGTGTGTACTTAATGCCTGCTTTGGTCAGCCATTTTTGCTTAAATAAATAGAAGCCCCACTTGACAAGTAGGGCGGCCTGGTTAGCTGAGTGGTTAGCTGAGTGGTTAGGCGCTCGGTTTACTAATCCAGTGGTACCAGGTTCAGTCCCAGCAGTGTGTGTGTGTGTTTTTTTTCTGGTAAAATGTAAAGATAGTCCCATAGCAAATGTCGTAGGGGATGAAGCGTTAGAGACTTCATTGTGCTGGGCCACCAGCGTATGAGGTAGGGTGACCTTTCTGGTCAGCCCCGGGGTCGACCATGAGAAATAGGTACCAGAGAAATCTGGGAAGGTAAAGTGGACCAGGCTTTGATACTCACCACATCAGACTTTCATGTGCCGAAGGTCTTGGAAATATGGGCTTAATATCGTGTCCCCAATATGCCTTAATGACATGGAATCGGGAATTTTACCTTTATTTGATAAGTAGCCGTCATTTTTAAAAATTTCTTTTACAAAAAGATGGGAGCTTGAATTTTAAAAAAATTTTTTTGTATTTAAAAATTAAAACTCTCGGAACTGAAGAATAATTAAGTCCAGCGGTGGCCGTACCAGAAACCTCTCCAGAGCTGATGTACTGGAACAAACAAACGCCCAGCGTTTGTCCATTTATTTAAATAGGCCACCTACGTGTGTACTTAATGCCTGCTTTGGTCAGCCATTTTTGCTTAAATAAATAGAAGCCCCACTTGACAAGTAGGGCGGCCTGGTTAGCTGAGTGGTTAGCTGAGTGGTTAGGCGCTCGGTTTACTAATCCAGTGGTACCAGGTTCAGTCCCAGCAGTGTGTGTGTGTGTTTTTTTTTCTGGTAAAATGTAAAGATAGTCCCATAGCAAATGTCGTAGGGGATGAAGCGTTAGAGACTTCATTGTGCTGGGCCACCAGCGTATGAGGTAGGGTGACCTTTCTGGTCAGCCCCGGGGTCGACCATGAGAAATAGGTACCAGAGAAATCTGGGAAGGTAAAGTGGACCAGGTTTGATACTCACCACATCAGACTTTCATGTGCCGAAGGTCTTGGAAATATGGGCTTAATATCGTGTCCCCAATATGCCTTAATGACATGGAATCGGGAATTTTACCTTTATTTGATAAGTAGCCGTCATTTTTAAAAATTTCTTTTACAAAAAGATGGGAGCTTGAATTTAAAAAAATAAATAAATAAATAAATAAAATAGCACCTGTTTGTTATCACAGCGTTCTTACAGTGGCCTCGTGAATATTTTAGAAATATGCTGAAAATTTAATTCGAATTCGTAGGAGAATTCTGTTTTTAAGAGAACCAAAGAAGACATCTGTTAGGATCTTGGCTCGCCTTAATTCGTTGCTTCACGCTGGCTACACTCGTAAAATAAATGCTCTTATTTAGCTTCCTTGCTGTGTTTTGAGATCACAGTTTTAATCTAACGTAAACTAAATGTAGGCATCGCGTCGTTTCCTTGTTAAAACATGGCAGCTGCGTTTATTATACACTTTGTTGTGTTGTCCTTAGCTTCATAATCTGGTTATCTAAGAGCTAGCATAGCCGACTTTGCTCACGGGGAAGTAGAATAGGAACGAACGCACATGCAAACAGGCGCAGCCCGCATCTTCCTCTTTCCTCACACACGCAGAGATACTCAAGGACCTGTTCAATCTCAATCTTAGAGACGCCTTTCATTTCCAACCTGGTATTCAAATTTGTGGACATGGAACCGGCCTCGCCATTCACGTCCGTCCAGACCCCGCGGGAGGGCAGAGATCGATAGCCAGAGTAAAATTAAAGAATGCCCGCGGATGTGTGGCGTGCTGTAATGTAGATAGTTTGCGTGCTGTAATGTAGATAGTTTGCGTGTTGTAATGGTAGATGGTTTACGTGATGTAATTTAGATGGTTTTACGTGAGGTGGTGTCTATGGTTACACTCGGTGTAGTGTAAAATGGTTTGCGTGCTGTCGTGTATGTAGATGGTTTGAGCGCTGTTGTGTAGATGTTCTGCGTGTTGTAGTGTATGTAGATGGTTTGAGCGCTGTTGTGTAGATGTTCTGCATGTTGTAGTGTATGTAGATGGTTTGAGCGCTGTTGTGTAGATGTTCTGCGTGTTGTAGTGTATGTAGATGGTTTGCGTGCTGTTATGTAGTTTATCTGTATGCTGTAGTGTAGATGTTCTGCGTGCTGTAATGTAGATAGTTTCCATCCTGTAGTGTAGATGCTACCGTGCGGAAAAATACCAAGAAACTCTAACAGCAACATGTAAGGCAAAATGCTGACTATGTTACTAAGGAAAACTTCTGCATCAAACTAAAAAGAAAAATAAGAGTAAGAACATGGAATGTAAGAAGTATTTATGAGGGAAAGCATCAAATAATAAGTGACAAGATGAAAAGAATGGGGATACACATTTTGGGAATCTGCGAACATTGATGGAAAGGATTAGGATACTTCAAGAGCGAGAATGATAATATCTTTATATACTCTGGTGGAGAATTAGGAAAAAAGAATGGAATGGCTTTTTACTTTGACAAATCAACATCAAAAGCATTACTAGGCTACAATCCAGTAAGTGATAGAATCCTCACTGTCAGACTCAAGGGCACACTTAGAAATGTAACAATCATCCAGATATATGCACCTACATCAGCAGCGGAAGAAAAGGAAGACCTTTATAACACACTGCAAGCTACAATATATCAGATACGAAAAAATGGTATTGTCTTAATAGTGGGCGATTTTAAATAAGATATTGGTACAGAAAGGGCAGAAGACGAAGGATATGTTTTGGGAAAATTATAAAGCGTAGGACATAGAAATGAGGCAGGTGACAATATTATGGCGTTTTTGCATAGAAAATGAGCTAATCTGTGTTACTAACACACTTTTTAGACAACATCCAAGAAGACTTTACACATGGACATCACCTGATGGTAAAACAAAGAATCAAATAGATTAGATTTTAGTGCAAAAAAAGTGGAGATCAAGTATACTTCAGTAAAAAATCAAATAGATTAGATTTTAGTGCAAAAAAGGTGGAGATCAAGTATAACTTCAGTAAAAACTTTACCAGGAGCTGATTGTGACACGGACCATGAGTTATTAATAGCAGACATGAAGATAAAGATAAAAAAAGACAGGGGATCAAGACCACTCCTCTTTGATCTTACAAAAATACCAAAAAAACTACGGTATAGAAGTGAAGAACCGTTTTGAAATACTGATGGCTGTACAGGAGGCAATGACACCAGATGAATTGGCTACGCAGGCCAGAGATATCTTAATAACAACAGCTAAAAACGTGGTTCCAGTAAAGAAAACACAAAAGAATGGATGGATTACAGCAGGCACACTAGAACTAATAAAACAACGCAGAGAAATGAAGGCAAAATGGAAAGTGACAAACAACAATAAAGAGGAATATAAATCTTTAACAAAAGAAGTACAAAGAAACATAAGAAAAGACAAAAAAAATACATACAAGATTGTTGTGAAAGAATAGAAGGACATCAGAAGTGTGGAATAGATAGTGAAATGTTTAAAGAAATGAAGATATTGACGAAAAATGTCACACCTAAGTTAAATGTAATCTGTGTTACTAACACACTTTTTAGACAACATCCAAGAAGACTTTACACATGGACATCACCTGATGGTAAAACAAAGAATCAAATAGATTAGATTTTAGTGCAAAAAAAAGTGGAGATCAAGTATACTTCAGTAAAAAATCAAATAGATTAGATTTTAGTGCAAAAAAGGTGGAGATCAAGTATAACATCAGCAAAAACTTTACCAGGTGCTGATTGTGACACGGACCATGAGTTATTAATAGCACACATGAAGATAAAGATAAAAAAAGACAGTATTGGGATCAAGACCACTCCGCTTTGATCTTACAAAAATACCAAAAAACTACGGTATAGAAGTGAAGAACCGTTTTGAGATACTGGTGGCTGTACAGGAGGCAATGACACCAGATGAATTGGCTACGCAGGCCAGAGATATCTTAATAACAACAGCTAAAGACATGGTTCCAGTAAAGAAAACACAAAAGAATGGATGGATTACAGCAGGCACACTAGAACTGATAAAACAACGCAGAGAAATGAAGGCAAAATGGAAAGTGACAAACAACAATAAAGAGGAATATAAATCTTTAACAAAAGAAGTACGAAGAAACATAAGAAAAGACAAAAAAAATACATACAAGATTGTTGTGAAAGAATAGAAGGACATCAGAAGTGTGGAATAGATAGTGAAATGTTTAAAGAAATGAAGATATTGACGAAAAATGTCACACCTAAGTTAAATGTAATTTGTGATGAGATGGGGAATACTTTGACAGAGACAGGAAATTCTAGAAAGATGGAAGGAATATTGCAGAAGAATGTATGAAACAACCGACTGTGAAAGCAGAAATCTACAGTGTGAATTATTATTGGAGGAGAAAGAACCCGAACCGACAGTAGAAGAAGTTTTATGGCCAATAAAGAATCTGAAAAATGGTAAATCACCAGGATGTGATGAGATAAAAGCTGAATTTATTAAAGCAGGAGAAAAGGAATGTGCAACAATCTATCATGCACTATGTAAAAAGATATGGCATTTAGGTATTTGGCCAAAAGAATGGAAAAGAACTGTATTCATACCAGTGCTAAAAAAGGGTAACCTGAAATTATGCACACATTACAGAACTGTTGCCCTGATTAATCATGCCAGTAATATTCTGTTAAAAATCATAATGGGTAGATTTCGAAAGAAAATTGAAGGATAAATCAATATGGCAAAATCTGGTTTTAGACAAAAAAGAGGAACAAGAAATAAATTATCCAATGTACGAGTGAGTGAGTGTGTGGCTGTGTGTTGCGTGTGTGTATGCAAAGAAAGGAGAGAGGAAAGAGAGAGGGAGAGAGAGAATTCGACTTTTTTCCATGAATTAGGCATTAATAACACAGAAAAAATCAAACAGAGAAGTGCAAAAAAAAGTGGAGATCAAGTATACTTCAGTAAAAAATCAAATAGATTAGATTTTAGTGCAAAAAAGGTGGAGATCAAGTATAACATCAGCAAAAACTTTACCAGGTGCTGATTGTGACACGGACCATGAGTTATTAATAGCACACATGAAGATAAAGATAAAAAAAGACAGTATTGGGATCAAGACCACTCCGCTTTGATCTTACAAAAATACCAAAAAACTACGGTATAGAAGTGAAGAACCGTTTTGAGATACTGGTGGCTGTACAGGAGGCAATGACACCAGATGAATTGGCTACGCAGGCCAGAGATATCTTAATAACAACAGCTAAAGACATGGTTCCAGTAAAGAAAACACAAAAGAATGGATGGATTACAGCAGGCACACTAGAACTGATAAAACAACGCAGAGAAATGAAGGCAAAATGGAAAGTGACAAACAACAATAAAGAGGAATATAAATCTTTAACAAAAGAAGTACGAAGAAACATAAGAAAAGACACACAAAAAATACATACAAGATTGTTGTGAAAGAATAGAAGGACATCAGAAGTGTGGAATAGATAGTGAAATGTTTAAAGAAATGAAGATATTGACGAAAAATGTCACACCTAAGCTAAATGTAATTTGTGATGAGATGGGGAATACTTTGACAGAGACAGGAAATTCTAGAAAGATGGAAGGAATATTGCAGAGGAATGTATGAAACAACCGACTGTGAAAGCAGAAATCTACAGTGTGAATTATTATTAGAGGAGAAAGAACCCGAACCGACAGTAGAAGAAGTTTTATGGCCAATAAAGAATCTGAAAAATGGTAAATCACCAGGATGTGATGAGATAAAAGGTGAATTTATTAAAGCAGGAGAAAAGGAATGTGCAACAATCTATCATGCACTATGTAAAAAGATATGGCATTTAGGTATTTGGCCAAAACAATGGAAAAGAACTGTATTCATACCAGTGCTAAAAAAGGGTAACCTGAAATTATGCACACATTACAGAACTGTTACACTGATTAGTCATGGCAGTAAAATTATGTTAAAAATCATAATGGGTAGATTTCGAAAGAAAATTGAAGGATAAATCAATATGGCAAAATCTGGTTTTAGACAAAAAAGAGGAACAAGAAATAAATTATCCAATATACGAGTGAGTGAGTGTGTGGCTGTGTGTTGCGTGTGTGTATGCAAAGAAAGGAGAGAGGAGAGAGAGAAGGAGAGAGAGAATTCGACTTTTTTCCATGAATTAGGCATTAATAACACAGAAAAAATCAAACAGAGAAATGCAGAGAATTTAATGTGAATCTATATTTATCTTCCATAGACTATTCAAAAGCATTCGATTGTGTACAACATCAGAAACTTTGGGAAATAATGGGAAAAAATGGGATTTCCAACACATTTGATACGATTAGTATCACTGCTGTGTCTAGACCAACAGGTAGCAGTAAGAATAAATGGTGAAACAATAACTTGGTTTGACATAAAACAAGGGGTCCGTCAGGGGTGCATACTGTCGCCTTACTTATTTAACTTGTATACTGAAAATATAATGAGGAATGTTAGAGAAGATGTAGACAAAGAATAATACGATGCCATACCAATTGGAGGTTATGAATTACTAGAGATTAGATATGCTAATAACATAGTATTACTGTCCACAACACAAAAAGGAATTGAAAAACTAATTATGTCAGTCTGTAAGAATAGTGAAGAGCAAAACCTCTATCTTAATGCGAAGAAAATTAAATTGATGACAATTAATGAAACAAATAATGCAGCTGAAATATGTATCAATGAGGAGAAATTGGAAGAGGTAGAGAGTTTTGAACATCTCGAATCATTACTTACTAATAATGGAGATACAATGAGGAAAATTAAAAGGATGACATCTATTGCTCTTCAGAAAGTAAAACAACTAAAGAATTTGTGGAGGGGAACAGACAGAACTACAAAAATAAGATTTTTAAGGTCATGCATCTTTCCCATCGCAACATATGCATGTGAGACCTGGACACTTAACAAAACAACTGAGAAACACATAAAGAAGAAACACCCCCTGCTTTACATTCAAATGTATATGATACAGAAAAATCCTTCAAATATCGTGGACACCAGCTCGCAGTTCCAGAGAGACAGAAGAAGAAGAAGAAGAGGAAGAAGAAGAGGAAGAAGAAGAGAAGGAAGAAGAAGAAGAAGATGAAGAATCTCAGAGAGACAGAAGAAAAAGAAGAAGAAGAGGAAGAATCTAACAGCAGATTCTGGACATATTCTTTTATTTCACTTGGCGCATTTTGAATTGCTCGGTTCTGTGTATGTGAGAGTGTGTGAGAGTGTGTGTGTGAAAATTTCGACTCTCCCCTCATGAAATAAGAATTAATAATACAAAAAATCAAATTAATTTCTAATTAGACAAAGATCGCATAGGAATTATAGGGGAACTTTTCTTTTCTCTTCCCCCTGTTCTTGTTTTGTGTTGTTTTTTTTTCCTGTTGGAACTAATTGCTTACATCTAGCCTGAGTATTAGAATCAGCAAGTTTGTAACAATGAACTGCCAAAGCCATTAAAATCTAGAGAATCCGTTCTGCCATACAGTCAAGCTGAGGGGAATGTGACCTGCAGTGACCTGTCTAATCCTGATGGCTATTATTGATCGATTACTTCAGGCCGTAGAACATTTCAGTCGAAGAAAGTAACAAAAATTACGAACATCTGTAGCTGCTGGGGATACACGTTTTAACTCAGTTCTTACTCAAGGGATGATAGCGCCACCTTGGCGGGGGGGGGGGTAGGAGAATCCAAAAGGGGTAGGGGTGAGAGAAAATGGAGAAAGGAAGAAGACCGGGGGGGGGGGGAGGAAAGAAACAGTTAAAGGATTTTTAAATATGGTAAGTAATACTCTTATCGTGTTAATGGAGACAGCACAGAGGACATCAACAGTAGACTTACTAGAGCAAACCAGGCTTTTGCAATGCTGCAGACTATATGGAAATCAAAAAAACTAAGCATAAATATAAAAATCAGGATATTTAAGAGTAATGTTCTAAGTGTACTACTCTATGGAAGTGAATGCTGGAAAATCACCAAAACCATAGAAAACAAGTTGAATTCTTTCCAGACTAAATGTTTACAAAGAATTAGAAAAATATTTTGGCCAAACACCATAAGAAATAACATCTTGTTGGCAGAAATGCAGATGAAGCCACTGACAACAATTATTGAGGAATGACGCTGGCGATGGTTGGGACATGTGCTCCAAATGACTGACAACTCACTACCAAAAATAGCACTAAGATGGACACCACAGGGGAACAGAAGTAAGGGTAGACCAAAAGAGACATGGAGAAGAACAACAGAAAGGATGTTGAGCAATAGAGGGCTCACCTGGGCAAGAGCAGAAAAAAAAGGCAAAGGACAGGCATTTGTGGAAAACCCTTGCGGAAGCCCCATGTGCCCTGGGCACTTAAGGTTCATAGAGAGAGAGAATAATAATACTCTGCAGCTTTTTTTCTCTGTCCTAGGGAAAGTTAGGGTGTCCCGGTGGTGTAGTAGTTAGTGCATTCGCCTGGTGATTAGAAAGTCCCTGGTTCGTTTTCGTGCTCAGGCAGAATTTTCTGGGACCGACCGGCACCGGGCAAATTAACTTTAAAAAATGGGTACCTGGAGTTTGTCTAGGAAAACACAGGCATCCAGGACATGTGCTGGCATCCTTGCCTCAAATGCTATAGTGGCCTAGGAATGTGAAGGGTTATGTGAAAGTTAGGGTTATAATTTAAAGAAGAGATGAAAAGTTAATGTTATAATTTAAAGAAAAGATGGAGAGTTAAGGTTATAGTTTAAAGAAGAGATGGAGAGTTAAGGTTATAGTTTAAAGAAGATATGGAAAGTTAAGGTTATAATTTAAAGAAGAGATGGAGAGTTAAGGTTATAATTTAAGAAGATATGGAAAGTTAAGGTTATAATTTAAAGAAGATATGGAAAGCTAAGGTTATCATTTCAAGAAACTAAAAGAATTTCATCAGAAAGATAGAAAAACTGCGATGGAAAATAGCTGACTGTAAACAAATCCGTAGACCTCTGAGGTCGAAAAATATATCATTTTTTTTTTAGATTTCATTTGACTGAAAACGTCGAAATAGAAGCGATAAGATCACGACCTTTTTTGTCTGGTGCTTAGGAAACAGAACTCTCTATAGAAAGGGTAACCGTTTTCTTAAGCAAAGGAGAGTAAATGGTCTTAACTTTCAAAGCTGTGCCCCGTTTTCGATAAGAAATGCGTTTACAGAAAAAGCTCCATAAAAAAAAGGAGGAGGCAAGCAGTTCTAGAACCTACACCTTGGCATCCACATCCACATCCACGACCTGACCCCGATGTAATCAAGGCACTTTCTGTAATATCCCCTCCAATGAGACCGCTCTGCCAGTGGTTGGAATAGTTTTGTATTGGGTTTTCAGACAGAGGAGTTGTCACTTCTTGAATTTCGCAACGTTGACATTTTGGGGCGTTTCTCTTCACATTCAGGAGTGGCGTTGCGTGATTAAAAATGATCCTAGGATTAGGTAGTTTTTGGCTTCTGTTTTTTTTTCTTGTGATGAGAAATGTGAAGTATGATTTGACAAGGGAGTGATGGTAGGGCGGTGGTTTCCCTTTGCTGTCCGCTCGTTTTGTATACGGTCTTTTCCGCTAGTCTTTCTCTGAAGAAGCTGGCCTACATGGCAGCAGGGTGCCTGCTTTGGTCTCCTGCTATTTATTCAGGCGATGAAGACGATGTCCGATGAGGCACTCAGCGACCCATAGCTGATATGCTGGCGCCAGGATTAGCGAATCATAGCTGACCAAGACCCTGTTTCATCTCTCCGTTGTACTACTACTACTACTACTACTACTACTACTACTAGATATTTTTCAACTATTACTTCGTCTTCTTCTTCTTCTTCCTCCTCCTCCTCCTCATCGTTCTTTAACCCTTAAGTACTGCAGGCAAAATATGTCAACATTATCTCTTTTCCTGCTTGTTCAAATGCCCAGTTGTTTTAATTCTTGTTCTTGTAAATCTTTTCCCACGTTATCTCCTATCTTTGCCTCGGCCTTTCATTTGTTTTTGTCCCTTCCATCTCGTGTATTCATGCCAGTTTGGCCTGTCGATTCTTTTCCACTTTTTCTATGTGGTCCGACGATCGCAAATTATTAGATTTAACTGTGGATATCTTCCAATCTTTCTATGTGTTCATCATCATCATCACCGCCTTTCACTCTCTTGAGAGCACTGGCCACGGATAAAGACTCTCCAGTCATCTCTGTTCTTGGAATTATTCTCTGCTTCCTTCCATGTGCATCCCTTGTCTCTGAGTATTGTCATAATTTCTCTTCTCCAAGAAGAGTTTTCTATTTCCTTGAGTATTCCATGTCAGTGCCTGTCTTGCCATGTTGGTGTCGGGTTTCCTCAGAGTGTGGCCAATCCACCTCCATTTCCTAGACATGATTTATAGGTTCATAGGTTCTTGTCCTGCCATTTCCCAGACCTCCTTTTTTCCTGATTTTGTCCTGCCATTTAATGTTTAAAATCCTCCTCAAGCAGAAGTTCATGGATGTTTGTCTCCTCTGTTGTACTGTCTTGGTCATAACCCATGTCTCTGAACCATATAGCAGGACAGTCTTTACGTTTGTATTGAAAAGCCTAAGTTAGTTCTTGTTTTGATGTTCTTTGATGACAATATTTTGTTAAGTGGGATAAAAGCTGTCCTGACCTTGGTTATTCTAGCTTTAACATTCTTTTCCGTTCCCCAATAATTATCCACTGTGCTGACTAAATATGTGAAATACTCTACTTCCTCAATTGGCATTCCCTCAATTACCATGAGGCTATTGTTTGCATTGTTACTTTTCTTATCTCTTTTATTTTTTTTGTCTGTTAATATATAGTTCCTAGCTTGGCTAGCAAAATAGGACTTGAAATTAACAAGGACAAAACAAAAATAATGACAATTCCTCTCAATCAAAATGGACAAATACACATAGAAGGGACAGATATTGAAGAAGTCAATCAATTTGCATACCTTGGCAGCTACACAGACCAGGATGGTGACACTAGAAAGGAAGTTAGGATCAGAATTGCAAAAGCAGCATCAATCTTCAAGAATTTTGAGAAAATATGGAATTCAAAAGTTATAAACACAAAAACCAAGTTAAGACTATTCAATTCAAATGTAATATCCACCCTCGTTTATGCATGCGAAAGCTAGAAAACAACTAAAGAAATAAAAAGAAATTAGACTCTTTTGAAAACACATGCCTAAGGAAAATACTCGGCATCAAGTGGAACGAATTCAAGAACAATACAGAGATAAGACAGATGACTGAACAACAATCAGTCTCATGGGTGATCAGGAAAAGGAGATGGACATATGTTGGTCACTTGATGAGAAGAAATGATCAGAGAATCCCAAAACAAGCTATCAAGTGGAACACAACGGGCCGAAGAAAAAGAAGCAGACCGCGTGAAACTCTGAAGAGGACATTATTAAGGGCCAAATTAATCCACTCTTTCTATGTGGTCCAACCATCGCAAATTATTAGATTAACAGTGGATATCTTCCACTCTTTCTATGTGGTCCAACCATCGCAAATTATTAGATTTAACAGTGGATATCTTCACTCTTTCTATGTGGTCCAACCATCGCAAATTATTTGATTTAACAGTGGATATCTTCCACTCTTTCTATGTGGTCCAACCATCGCAAATTATTAGATTAACAGTGGATATCTTCCACTCTTTCTATGTGGTCCAACCATCGCAAATTATTTGATTTAACAGTGGATATCTTCCACTCTTTCTATGTGGTCCAACCATCGCAAATTATTAGATTTAACAGTGGATATCTTCCACTCTTTCTATGTGGTCCAACCATCGCAAATTATTTGATTTAACAGTGGATATCTTCCACTCTTTCTATGTGGTCCAACCATCGCAAATTATTAGATTTAACAGTGGATATCTTCCACTCTTTCTATGTGGTCCAACCATCGCAAATTATTTGATTTAACAGTGGATATCTTCCACTCTTTCTATGTGGTCCAACCATCGCAAATTATTAGATTTAACAGTGGATATCTTCCACTCTTTCTATGTGGTCCAACCATCGCAAATTATTTGATTTAACAGTGGATATCTTCCACTCTTTCTATGTGGTCCAACCATCGCAAATTATTTGATTTAACAGTGGATATCTTCCACTCTTTCTATGTGGTCCATCATCATCATCATCATCAGGTGCCGTGTCGACTGGCGTTGGCTATTATGCTTCTCCAGAGTACACGATCCTTCATGCAGGCCATCAGTTCAGTTGGTGATCTCCTCTCACACCATCCCGTCAGACTGTCCAGTATCATTTCTCTTGGTCTTCCTCTTGATCTTCTTCCTTCTATTTTTCCTGTTATAATATTTTCAATGCCCCCTCTTCTCATTGCATGTCCTATGAAAGTACATTGTCTCTCTCTTATCTTTCTGACAAGGTTTTTTGTCTCTCCAGCTCTTCTCATACATTCTTCATTAGTTATTTTTGCTGTCCAGGGGATTCACAACATTCTTCTAATAAACCACATTTCTGCTGCTTCCAATGATTTTTGTGCAGACTTGCCTATTGTCCATGATTCACTTCCATATAACAAGATAGGTTCAATATAGCATTTTAGGACTCGTTTTCTAACATTCATTGATAAAGATGTGTTAGCTAATATGCTTCTCATTCTCTGAAATGCAGTCTTTGCTTGACCTATTCTGTTCCTAATTTCTGTTCTGCATTTCCCATCTGAAGTTATTACTCCTCCAAGGTATTTGAATTTCTGCACCTGCTTTAGAATGGTTCCGTTTAATTTAATACTGCATTCTGGTGGATTCTGTTTCTTAGATATAACCATAGTCTCTGTCTTTTTGATGTTCAAAGTAAGGCCTTTCTGTTCACTTTCTTTGGCGACTTTATCCAAGAGATTTTGCAGGTCTTGTTGGTTCTCAGCTATCAGTACTGTGTCGTCAGCATACCGAAGGTTGTTAATATTGTATCCTCCAATTTTTATGCCCGGTTCTGTGATGATTGTTCTTAGAATATTCTCGCTGTACAGAGAAAAAAGGTCTGGAGATAGTACACATCCTTGTCGCACCCTTGTTTTATAGGTTGGTATTTTCCAATTCTATTTTCAACTCGAACTGCTGCTTCTTGCTGCCAGTATAGATGTTTTACAATCCTCAAGTCTTTGCCGTCTATATTGATGTCTTCAAGCATTTTAATCATTTCACTGTGTTTCACCTTGTCAAATGCCTTGGTGTAATCAATGAAGCATAAGTAGAGATCTTTCTGTACTTCTAAAGCTCTTTCTGTTAGTGTTCGTAAAGCATAAATGGCATTGTGTGTTCCCTTTCCTTCAACAAATCCACACTGTTCATCTGCTATTTCCATTTTTATCTTTTTCCTTGTTCTTCTCATAATGATTCTCAGAAGTAGCTTCGTTATGTGACATGAGAGGCTGATAGTCCGGTGGTCATCACATTCCTTTGCACCTGGTGGTCCAACCATCGCAAATTATTAGATTTAACAGTGGATATCTTCCACTCTTTCTATGTGGTCCAACCATCGCAAATTATTTGATTTAACAGTGGATATTCCACTCTTTCTATGTGGTCCAACCATCGCAAATTATTTGATTTAACAGTGGATATCTTCCACTCTTTCTATGTGGTCCATCATCATCATCATCATCAGGTGCCGTGTCGACTGGCGTTGGCTATTATGCTTCTCCAGAGTACACGATCCTTCATGCAGGCCATCAGTTCAGTTGGTGATCTCCTCTCACACCATCCCGTCAGACTGTCCAGTATCATTTCTCTTGGTCTTCCTCTTGATCTTCTTCCTTCTATTTTTCCTGTTATAATATTTTCAATGCCCCCTCTTCTCATTGCATGTCCTATGAAAGTACATTGTCTCTCTTATCTTTCTGACAAGGTTTTTTGTCTCTCCAGCTCTTCTCATACATTCTTCATTAGTTATTTTTGCTGTCCAGGGGATTCACAACATTCTTCTAATAAACCACATTTCTGCTGCTTCCAATGATTTTTGTGCAGACTTGCCTATTGTCCATGATTCACTTCCATATAACAAGATAGGTTCAATATAGCATTTTAGGACTCGTTTTCTAACATTCATTGATAAAGATGTGTTAGCTAATATGCTTCTCATTCTCTGAAATGCAGTCTTTGCTTGACCTATTCTGTTCCTAATTTCTGTTCTGCATTTCCCATCTGAAGTTATTACTCCTCCAAGGTATTTGAATTTCTGCACCTGCTTTAGAATGGTTCCGTTTAATTTAATACTGCATTCTGGTGGATTCTGTTTCTTAGATATAACCATAGTCTCTGTCTTTTTGATGTTCAAAGTAAGGCCTTTCTGTTCACTTTCTTTGGCGACTTTATCCAAGAGATTTTGCAGGTCTTGTTTGTTCTCAGCTATCAGTACTGTGTCGTCAGCATACCGAAGGTTGTTAATATTGTATCCTCCAATTTTTATGCCCGGTTCTGTGATGATTGTTCTTAGAATATTCTCGCTGTACAGAGAAAAAAGGTCTGGAGATAGTACACATCCTTGTCGCACCCCTTGTTTTATAGGTTGGTATTTTCCAATTCTATTTTCAACTCGAACTGCTGCTTCTTGCTGCCAGTATAGATGTTTTACAATCCTCAAGTCTTTGCCGTCTATATTGATGTCTTCAAGCATTTTAATAATTTCACTGTGTTTCACCTTGTCAAATGCCTTGGTGTAATCAATGAAGCATAAGTAGAGATCTTTCTGTACTTCTAAAGCTCTTTCTGTTAGTGTTCGTAAAGCATAAATGGCATTGTGTGTTCCCTTTCCTTCAACAAATCCACACTGTTCATCTGCTATTTCCATTTTTATCTTTTTCCTTGTTCTTCTCATAATGATTCTCAGAAGTAGCTTCGTTATGTGACATGAGAGGCTGATAGTCCGGTGGTCATCACATTCCTTTGCACCTGGTGGTCCAACCATCGCAAATTATTTAATTTAACAGTGTATATCTTCCACTCTTTCTATGTGGTCCGACCATCGCAAAGGTATAGATTTAACAGTGTATGTGATTGATGGTTCCTTGTACAGATCATAAATTTCTCTTTTTGGTTCTGACTCTACGAACCAGTCTTTCTGAAATTTCTCCTTGTTCCAGTGGAGCCCCTGCATTACAATATTTATCGCTGTTCATTTCTGGCGTCTACTGTACGACCCCCCCCCCCCCCACCCCCCCACCCCCCACCTCCCAGTTTCCGCTATGTCTTCCTTATCGTTCTTGTGCAAAACTGGCGAACTAGCAAGAGAGCCCTATGTGACGTTTAACGGCTCGGGAAGGATGTAAGATGTTAGATGTGTATGTTCAGTTTACTTAATTTTGACACTGCAAAATTTGAATAAATTTATGCTGACGATAAAAAAAACAAGTCCAACGAGCGAATGTTAAAAGAAAACTTTGAGAATAGACAGGAAATTGCCCGTCACTTTTTCTTGTAAACTTTTAACTTCAACAAATGGGGTGAAGACGCTGTCCTTCTTTGGCAGTCGTAGTTTACATCCTGGGGGGGGGGGGGGGGGTCAGGGTTGGTGAACCATAGCGGGCCCGTTGTCCCACCTCTCCCTTGGTACCCCCAGTAACAGACCGGGTCTGACTAACAGGGCAAAGATCGCCATAGTTCCCATGGTGATGGAGTCTGCTAAAGAAGTACTGCATGCCCCCAGCTCTTCTCATACATTCTTCATTAGTTATTTTTGCTGTCCAGGGGATTCACAACATTCTTCTAATAAACCACATTTCTGCTGCTTCCAATGATTTTTGTGCAGACTTGCCTATTGTCCATGATTCACTTCCATATAACAAGATAGGTTCAATATAGCATTTTAGGACTCGTTTTCTAACATTCATTGATAAAGATGTGTTAGCTAATATGCTTCTCATTCTCTGAAATGCAGTCTTTGCTTGACCTATTCTGTTCCTAATTTCTGTTCTGCATTTCCCATCTGAAGTTATTACTCCTCCAAGGTATTTGAATTTCTGCACCTGCTTTAGAATGGTTCCGTTTAATTTAATACTGCATTCTGGTGGATTCTGTTTCTTAGATATAACCATAGTCTCTGTCTTTTGATGTTCAAAGTAAGGCCTTTCTGTTCACTTTCTTTGGCGACTTTATCCAAGAGATTTTGCAGGTCTTGTTGGTTCTCAGCTATCAGTACTGTGTCGTCAGCATACCGAAGGTTGTTAATATTGTATCCTCCAATTTTTATGCCCGGTTCTGTGATGATTGTTCTTAGAATATTCTCGCTGTACAGAGAAAAAAGGTCTGGAGATAGTACACATCCTTGTCGCACCCCTTGTTTTATAGGTTGGTATTTTCCAATTCTATTTTCAACTCGAACTGCTGCTTCTTGCTGCCAGTATAGATGTTTTACAATCCTCAAGTCTTTGCCGTCTATATTGATGTCTTCAAGCATTTTAATAATTTCACTATGTTTCACCTTGTCAAATGCCTTGGTGTAATCAATGAAGCATAAGTAGAGATCTTTCTGTACTTCTAAAGCTCTTTCTGTTAGTGTTCGTAAAGCATAAATGGCATTGTGTGTTCCCTTTCCTTCAACAAATCCGCACTGTTCATCTGCTATTTCCATTTTTATCTTTTTCCTTGTTCTTCTCATAATGATTCTCAGAAGTAGCTTCGTTATGTGACATGAGAGGCTGATAGTCCGGTGGTCGTCACATTCCTTTGCACCTGGTGGTCCAACCATCGCAAATTATTTGATTTAACAGTGTATATCTTCCACTCTTTCTATGTGGTCCGACCATCGCGAAGGTATAGATTTAACAGTGTATGTGATTGATGGTTCCTTGTACAGATCATAAATTTCTCTTTTTGGTTCTGACTCTACGAACCAGTCTTTCTGAAATTTCTCCTTGTTCCAGTGGAACCCCTGCATTACAATATTTATCGCTGTTCATTTCTGGCGTCTACTGTACGACCCCCCCCCCCCCCACCTCCCAGTTTCCGCTATGTTTTCCTTATCGTTCTTGTGCAAAACTGGCGAACTAGCAAGAGAGCCCTATGTGACGTTTAACGGCTCGGGAAGGATGTAAGATGTTAGATGTGTATGTTCAGTTTACTTAATTTTGACACTGCAAAATTTGAATAAATTTATGCTGACGATAAAAAAAACAAAGTCCAACGAGCGAATGGGAAAAGAAAACTTTGAGAATAGACAGGAAATTGCCCGTCACTTTTTCTTGTAAACTTTTAACTTCAACAAATGGGGTGAAGACGCTGTCCTTCTTTGGCAGTCGTAGTTTACATCCTGGGGGGGGGGGGGGGGGTCAGGGTTGGTGAACCATAGCGGGCCCGTTGTCCCACCTCTCCCTTGGTACCCCCAGTAACAGACCGGGTCTGACTAACAGGGCAAAGATCGCCATAGTTCCCTTGGTGATGGAGTCTGCTAAAGAAGTACTGCATGCCCCCTGCTTTCCAGCTCCACTCTGGGACTGAAGAAAGTAGCTGCTGTGAGCCGCGCCCACGCCCACTAGATGCTGTGCTTCATCATCTTCACCGCATTAGCTGCAAAGAGCCTCAGCTCCAGGGAGTTCAAAGGTTCAAAATCAGACTCCGGCATCATTCCATTCAGGACAGCCCCATATATGGGGCCCCGTGCTTCCAATGATTTTTGTGCAGACTTGCCTATTGTCCATGATTCACTTCCATATAACAAGATAGGTTCAATATAGCATTTTAGGACTTGTTTTCTAACATTCATTGATAAAGATGTGTTAGCTAATATGCTTCTCATTCTCTGAAATGCAGTCTTTGCTTGACCTATTCTGTTCCTAATTTCTGTTCTGCATTTCCCATCTGAAGTTATTACTGCTCCAAGGTATTTGAATTTCTGCACCTGCTTTAGAATGGTTCCGTTTAATTTAATACTGCATTCTGGTGGATTCTGTTTCTTAGATATAACCATAGTCTCTGTCTTTTGATGTTCAAAGTAAGGCCTTTCTGTTCACTTTCTTTGGCGACTTTATCCAAGAGATTTTGCAGGTCTTGTTGGTTCTCAGCTATCAGTACTGTGTCGTCAGCATACCGAAGGTTGTTAATATTGTATCCTCCAATTTTTATGCCCGGTTCTGTGATGATTGTTCTTAGAATATTCTCGCTGTACAGAGAAAAAAGGTCTGGAGATAGTACACATCCTTGTCGCACCCCTTGTTTTATAGGTTGGTATTTTCCAATTCTATTTTCAACTCGAACTGCTGCTTCTTGCTGCCAGTATAGATGTTTTACAATCCTCAAGTCTTTGCCGTCTATATGATGTCTTCAAGCATTTTAATAATTTCACTATGTTTCACCTTGTCAAATGCCTTGGTGTAATCAATGAAGCATAAGTAGAGATCTTTCTGTACTTCTAAAGCTCTTTCTGTTAGTGTTCGTAAAGCATAAATGGCATTGTGTGTTCCCTTTCCTTCAACAAATCCGCACTGTTCATCTGCTATTTCCATTTTTATCTTTTTCCTTGTTCTTCTCATAATGATTCTCAGAAGTAGCTTCGTTATGTGACATGAGAGGCTGATAGTCCGGTGGTCGTCACATTCCTTTGCACCTGGTGGTCCAACCATCGCAAATTATTTGATTTAACAGTGTATATCTTCCACTCTTTCTATGTGGTCCGACCATCGCGAAGGTATAGATTTAACAGTGTATGTGATTGATGGTTCCTTGTACAGATCATAAATTTCTCTTTTTGGTTCTGACTCTACGAACCAGTCTTTCTGAAATTTCTCCTTGTTCCAGTGGAACCCCTGCATTACAATATTTATCGCTGTTCATTTCTGGCGTCTACTGTACGACCCCCCCCCCCCCCACCTCCCAGTTTCCGCTATGTTTTCCTTATCGTTCTTGTGCAAAACTGGCGAACTAGCAAGAGAGCCCTATGTGACGTTTAACGGCTCGGGAAGGATGTAAGATGTTAGATGTGTATGTTCAGTTTACTTAATTTTGACACTGCAAAATTTGAATAAATTTATGCTGACGATAAAAAAAACAAAGTCCAACGAGCGAATGGGAAAAGAAAACTTTGAGAATAGACAGGAAATTGCCCGTCACTTTTTCTTGTAAACTTTTAACTTCAACAAATGGGGTGAAGACGCTGTCCTTCTTTGGCAGTCGTAGTTTACATCCTGGGGGGGGGGGGGGGGGTCAGGGTTGGTGAACCATAGCGGGCCCGTTGTCCCACCTCTCCCTTGGTACCCCCAGTAACAGACCGGGTCTGACTAACAGGGCAAAGATCGCCATAGTTCCCTTGGTGATGGAGTCTGCTAAAGAAGTACTGCATGCCCCCTGCTTTCCAGCTCCACTCTGGGACTGAAGAAAGTAGCTGCTGTGAGCCGCGCCCACGCCCACTAGATGCTGTGCTTCATCATCTTCACCGCATTAGCTGCAAAGAGCCTCAGCTCCAGGGAGTTCAAAGGTTCAAAATCAGACTCCGGCATCATTCCATTCAGGACAGCCCCATATATGGGGCCCCGTGCTGTCTTAAATCATGTGCCCACCTGGGTATTGCTCAGGGGCCCCAGGTACATGAGGTCACAACCAGCCCATGAAAATCTATGCACATGGCGAGTGTGCTGTGCCTGCATTGTTTTACTCAGGGGCCTCGAATGCCGTTAAGAGGGCCCTGGCTCGGCCACCTGCCGCAGCTTCCACCCAAGAATA
The DNA here is from genome assembly GCA_009760885.1 of Achatina immaculata. Lineage (NCBI taxonomy): Eukaryota > Metazoa > Mollusca > Gastropoda > Stylommatophora > Achatinidae > Lissachatina > Lissachatina immaculata. Next base: position 27,909,037 of record CM019700.1, read on the forward strand.
TGTTTGTTAATACATAGAAGTAAGAGAAAAAATTTTGTATGATTAGACCTCGAAAAAATCGTAGACAAAGCACTTTAGTGAGACGTGAGAGAAAGAAAAATCACAAGAGAATTACCTGGGATTCGAACACGGACTCCGGTAGGACGAGCAGCCGTCTAGCCACGAGAGAACAGCTTACTATCGACTTAGCCAACTAGCACCAAGAATATGTTTGTTAATACATAGTTCCCACCAAGTGTAGTCCCAAGAATATGTTTGTTAATACATAGTTCCCACCAAGTGTAGTCCCAAGAATATGTTTGTTAATACATAGTTCCCACCAAGTGTAGTCAGAATATGTTTGCTAATACATAGTTCCCACCAAGTGTCGTCCCAAGAATATGTTTGTTAATACATAGTTCCCACCAAGTGTCGTCCCAAGAATATGTTTGTTAATACATAGTTCCCACCAAGTGTAGTCCCAAGAATATGTTTGCTAATACATAGTTCCCACCAAGTGTAGTCCCAAGAATATGTTTGCTAATACATAGTTCCCAGCAAGTGTAGTCCCAAGAATATGTTTGCTAATACATAGTTCCCACCAAGTGTAGTCCCAAGAATATGTTTGCTAATACATAGTTCCCAACAAGTGTCGTCCCAAGAATATGTTTGCTAATACATAGTTCCCAGCAAGTGTCGTCCCAAGAATATGTTTGCTAATACATAGTTCCCAGCAAGTGTCGTCCCAAGAATATGTTTGTTAATACATAGTTCCCAGCAAGTGTCGTCCCAAGAATATGTTTGTTAATACATAGTTCCCACTACAGCTCATTTTTAGTCAAAATTATTTAACGCGAGACAAGACTCCATTTTGAAATCACGTAACATGAATAACAAGGATGTCATTAGTTCCTGCTTTTTTTTTCTTTGTTCTTTGTTTTCACTTCCCTTTCAAAAAAAATCTTTTGTTTCGCTTCCATTTTTGCCCGTCTAATATTTACACTGCATCTGTCTATTTTTTGTTTGGTATATTTTTTCGTTGGGAATTTAGAAGTTAATTTGTTTTCTTTTTCATTTGTACGTGTCCATTGTCCTTATCTTACCAAAAAATCTCTGATCTTTACCAGTTTTCTGTCTCTGTTCAGTCCATTTTGTCAATGTTATTTCATCATTTGTCTGCTTACGCCTCGTTTCCATGTGACTTCACGTGAAAAAACATCAAGCGAAAATACTGGTAATTTTGTATTGACATTTGTTGTGCAACCTGGCATATTGACAATCTGGGTCAATATTTGTGATCATTTTATAAATGCCTGATTTTTCCAAGAAGAGAGTGTTGGAAAGAACAGACAAAGAAAAGTAGTCATTGGAGACGAAAGATGTATAATGATAGCGTAGCATTTCTCTGATTGTGTAAAGTGAGGCAGTTTATTGACGTTTCATGCTATTAAAATATTGTAACATTGTGTTGATAATGATCTATATTCTGATAAGAGGACGTTGTTTTACTTGGTGTGTTGTTAGCTAAGATCAGCGGTTCTCACATTTTTGTTTTAGGGGGTCGCGGAGCCCTTTCAAGTGAAAGCTGGCACGGTGGACCCCAAGAGAAAGTTTTTGTTTGATGCCAGCAACGAAGATTTCGGCGACATATTTCTCAGTATTTTTGTCTTCGTGTAATTTGTAATATATAATAAATAAGAAAATACAGAATTACAGGGCACGGAGTTACTATATTTAGACCTCCGAAGGAACTGTAAAATCTGGCAGAAGGACAGGCACCTCCTTGTAACGTCCCGGAAGTAACTTCTCTATCGATGTGCAAATTCAAACCAGCAGACAAGACTGCGATTCGCTGCCTTGATTTTGGGCACTCACAAGCCAGTTGTTTACTACCGTGCAATCAAACCTGAATCTTCAACTCCCACCGCCCCATGCAGAAGATAAGGATAGGAAGCGGGACCCGGCAGAGAGGCTCCAGAAAGGGGCGATTGTCCTGACATCGATCGTCATACGTGTCTTAAATAATGTCACTGTATCTTAGTCTTCGAGCTTTAAACCCCCGGAATACGAATCATGGAGCCCCAGTGACGGGAATATGTCCACACGCCATCCAGAATTTCCCTGGACTTCCTAGAGATAATCCCAAGGACCTCCTTGGAATCCGGGAAGAACAGTTTGAGAACCCCTGGCTAAGGTGGTTGGTAAAATGCAGGTTGAACTCTGATATTCCAGGTTTTCTGAGTCTTGCTACATTTAGAAACTTTTCTAGATTTGGAAGAGGTCGAGGCGAAGTAATTGAAACACTGTAAAGTCTGTAGATCCGTCAGAGAATTGTTGCTTGTGTAAGATAAAGAACATGGATACAAAGCACTGAGACTAAACTATCTAGAGTTTATGAAATCTGTGTCCCTTGGCACTTGCATGCCGCAGGGAAGTGAAGTGTTAGTGCCTTCACATGTCTAGACCACTGCAGTGTCTTAGGAAGGGAAGTGAAGTGTTAGTGCCTTCACATGTCTAGACCACTGCAGTGTCTTAGGAAGGGATGTGAAGTGTTAGTGCCTTCACATGTTTAGACCACTGCAGTGTCTTAGGAAGGGAAGTGAAGTGTTAGTGCCTTCACATGTCTAGACCACTGCAGTGTCTTAGGAAGGGATGTGAAGTGTTAGTGCCTTCACATGTCTAGACCACTGCAGTGTCTTAAGGAGGGAAGTGAAGTGTTAGTGCTTTCACATGTCTAGACCACTGCAATGTCTTAGGTAGGGAAGTGAAGTGTTAGTGCCTTCACATTTCTAAACCACTAATTTCAGCGCCCGTCCTGGTTTTCATTGTTTTCCTAAAAAAATAAAACCTAAGTGCCAACTTTGAAGCTGGCTTGCCCCAGCGCTGGCTGGTTAAGACAAAAATTCCGCCCGAGAGCGAAATTGAACCAGAGACCTTCTGATCTACAGGCGACCTCTCTAACCACCACTTTACCTCGACAGTTGGTTTAATGTTTAAAACAAAAAACAAAACAAAAAACAAACAAAACTGGTCAAGCACTATTTCACGAAAGCTGTACACAAAGCGCCATCTTCCGGCTGGCAAATAAATGGCGTCTCATAATTTCTTCCGGATTAAGGAAGGTATCAGTCTAGAATTTTCCAGAAAATCGGTGGTTCACATGCACTTTAAGTCTTTTCCAGACGTGGTCTCTCTTGCCCGTTCACTCGTTGAGAAATTAATCGTTGTCCCATATTTAAGGGACTCTTTTTTACCTCATATCTGTATTTTCTTGTCAGCTGCCAATGGGGTGTCCGATTTGGCAGTCAGCTATCCATAACTGACATGCTAGCGCCAGGTTTGCTAACCACAGCTGACCAAGACCCTGTCCCACCTCTCCATTGGCACAAAATTGGCCATCAAGTACTGAGTGACATAGTTTAAAAAGTAATTTGTTAAATATTGTTATAAATTATTTTAATGTTTGTTTTAAAAAAATGTGTTAGAAGATCTGTACAGAAAATTTAATTTTGTTTATGTATATGTCTGTGTATGTGCTTGTATGTGAGTGTGAGAGCTGTTATATTAGGTTAATTACTTCTTTTCTTTTACTTTGAATGTAATAGTTTAATCTTACACTCTTTTGATATGTTTTTCTCCCTAATGTAATTTGTATACTTGTGTGTGGGAAGAGTGAAAGGTGGAGTGATGAAGGGCAGAATGTATGACGGGCCTGCGTGCCCAATTCTTTACCCTTTAAAAATAAAGATCCTTCATTCATCAATTCATTCCTCCAGTAACAGGCTTTCCCTAACTGACGGGGCAAGGATCGCCATAGCTTTCCCCCCCCCCCCCTCATGGTGGTGGAGCCTGCTAAAGTAGTACTGCACGCCTTCACAAACGTGTTTGTTAGGTCCACTCAGAGATTCGGAAAAAATGCGCTTCCAATCCGACACAATGGTGTGCTCGATACCTTCACAGAACACTAGCGGGCAGTTCCTGGAAGAAGAAGAAGAAGAAGCTACTGATTTAGATGTAACCCCCTCCCCCTCTCCCTCTAAAACCCCCACTTAAAAAATGTCTCTAAGGTCGTTTGAGATAAAATAGAAGGTTCCAAAGGATTTCCCATCATTATCTCCAAAAGATGAAAAGCAAGAACTATTTTAACTTTTTATTTTACATTTTTTTTATCTTGCTTTGATCTACGTAGAACTTCAAAGCTTTGCTCCTATCAGGAGACGCCGTGATGGTGTCGGCGTACAGGCCTTGTGACAGATAAGACTTTGTAACATTGTGACAGATAAGACTTTGTAACATTGTGACAGATAAGACTTTGTAATATTGTGACAGATAAGACTTTGTAACATTGTGACAGATAAGACTTTGTAACATTGTGACAAATAAGACTTTGTAACATTGTGACAGATAAGACTTTGTAACATTGTGACAGATAAGACTTTGTAGTATTGTGATAGATAAGACTTTGTAACATTGTGACAGATAAGACTTTGTAACATTGTGACAGATAAGACTTTGTAACATTGTGACAGATAAGACTTTGTAACATTGTGATAGATAAGACTTTGTAACATTGTGACAGATAAGACTTTGTAGTATTGTGATAGATAAGACTTTGTAACATTGTGACAGATAAGACTTTGTAATATTGTGGCAGATAAGACTATGTGACATTGTGTCAAATAAGACTATGTAATATTGTGACAGATAAGACTATGTAACATTGTGACAGATAAAACTATGTAACATTGTGACGGATAAGACTATGTAACATTGTGGCAGATAAGACTGTGTAACATTGTGGCAGATAAGACTATGTAACATTGTGGCAGATAAGACTGTGTAACATTGTGGCAGATAAGACTGTGTAACATTGTGGCAGATAAAATAACCCAAGTGCCAACTTTGAAGCTAGCTTACCCCAGCGCTGGCTGGTTAAGACAAAAATTCCGCCCGAGAGCGAAATTGAACCAGAGACCTTCTGATCTACAGGCGACCTCTCTAACCACCACTTTACCTCGACAGTTGGTTCAATGTTTAAAACAAAAAACAAACAAAACTGGTCAAGCACTATTTCACGAAAGCTGTACACAAAGCGCCATCTTCCGGCTGGCAAATAAATGGCGTCTCATAATTTCTTCCGGATTAAGGAAGGTATCAGTCTAGAATTTTCCAGAAAATCGGTGGTTCACATGCACTTTAAGTCTTTTCCAGACGTGGTCTCTCTTGCCCGTTCACTCGTTGAGAAATTAATCGTTGTCCCATATTTAAGGGACTCTTTTTTACCTCATATCTGTATTTTCTTGTCAGCTGCCAATGGGGTGTCCGATTTGGCAGTCAGCTACCCATAACTGACATGCTAGCGCCAGGTTTGCTAACCACAGCTGACCAAGACCCTGTCCCACCTCTCCATTGGCACAAAATTGGCCATCAAGTACTGAAATGACATAGTTCAAAAAGTAACTTGTTAAATATTGTTATAAATTATTGTAATGTTTGTTTAAAAAAACATGGTTAGAAGATCTGTACAGAAAATTTAATTTTGTTTATGTATATGTCTGTGTATGTGCTTGTATGTGAGTGTGAGAGCTGTTATATTAGGTTAATTACTTCTTTTCTTTTACTTTGAATGTAATAGTTTAATCTTACACTCTTTTGATATGTTTTTCTCCCTAATGTAATTTGTATACTTGTGTGTGGGAAGAGTGAAAGGTGGAGTGATGAAGGGCAGAATGTATGACGGGCCTGAGTGCCCAATTCTTTACCCTTTAAAAATAAAGATCCTTCATTCATCAATTCATTCCTCCAGTAACAGGCTTTCCCTAACTGACGGGGCAAGGATCGCCATAGCTTTCCCCCCCCCCCCTCATGGTGGTGGAGCCTGCTAAAGTAGTACTGCACGCCTTCACAAACGTGTTTGTTAGGTCCACTCAGAGATTCGGAAAAAATGCGCTTCCAATCCGACACAATGGTGTGCTCGATACCTTCACAGAACACTAGCGGGCAGTTCCTGGAAGAAGAAGAAGAAGAAGCTACTGATTTAGATGTAACCCCCTCCCCCTCTCCCTCTAAAACCCCCACTTAAAAAATGTCTCTAAGGTCGTTTGAGATAAAATAGAAGGTTCCAAAGGATTTCCCATCATTATCTCCAAAAGATGAAAAGCAAGAACTATTTTAACTTTTTATTTTACATTTTTTTTATCTTGCTTTGATCTACGTAGAACTTCAAAGCTTTGCTCCTATCAGGAGACGCCGTGATGGTGTCGGCGTACAGGCCTTGTGACAGATAAGACTTTGTAACATTGTGACAGATAAGACTTTGTAACATTGTGACAGATAAGACTTTGTAATATTGTGACAGATAAGACTTTGTAACATTGTGACAGATAAGACTTTGTAACATTGTGACAAATAAGACTTTGTAACATTGTGACAGATAAGACTTTGTAACATTGTGACAGATAAGACTTTGTAGTATTGTGATAGATAAGACTTTGTAACATTGTGACAGATAAGACTTTGTAACATTGTGACAGATAAGACTTTGTAACATTGTGACAGATAAGACTTTGTAACATTGTGATAGATAAGACTTTGTAACATTGTGACAGATAAGACTTTGTAGTATTGTGATAGATAAGACTTTGTAACATTGTGACAGATAAGACTTTGTAATATTGTGGCAGATAAGACTATGTGACATTGTGTCAAATAAGACTATGTAATATTGTGACAGATAAGACTATGTAACATTGTGACAGATAAAACTATGTAACATTGTGACGGATAAGACTATGTAACATTGTGGCAGATAAGACTGTGTAACATTGTGGCAGATAAGACTATGTAACATTGTGGCAGATAAGACTGTGTAACATTGTGGCAGATAAGACTGTGTAACATTGTGGCAGATAAGACTGTGTAACATTGTGGCTGATAAGACGATGTGGCTAATGTCCACGCTAGGATCTTCAGCTTTTCTTCAGCAAGTTTCTCTTTGACCAAGCTATCTTCTTCGTCCCGGTCTCTGTGGTGTGAGTGTGCCTGTACAATGGTTCTCAGCAGGGAGGTAGGCGGCCCTCTCTGTCTGATTCCCACCAGGGAGGTAGGCGGACCTCTCTGCCTGATTCTCAGCAGGGAGGTAGGTAACCCCCCTCTGTCTGATTCCTAGCAGGGAGGTAGGTAGCCCCCTCTGTCTGGTTCTCAGCGGGGAGGTAGGTGGATCCCTCTGTCTTATTCTCAGCGGGGAGGTATGTAGCCCCCTCTGTCTGATTCTCAGCGGGGAGGTAGGTAGCCCCCTCTGTCTGATTCTCAGTGGGGAGGTAGGTAGCCCCCTCTGTCTGATTCTCAGCGGGGAGGTAGGTGGATCCCTCTGTCTGATTCTCAGCGGGGAGGTAGGTGGATCCCTCTGTCTGATTCTCAGCGGGGAGGTAGGTGGATCCCTCTGTCTGATTCTCAGCGGGGAGGTAGGTGGATCCCTCTGTCTGATTCTCAGCGGGGAGGTAGGTGGATCCCTCTGTCTGATTCTCAGCGGGGAGGTAGGTGGATCCCTCTGTCTGATTCTCAGCGAGGAGGTAGGTGGATCCCTCTGTCTGATTCTCAGCGGGGAGGTAGGTGGATCCCTCTGTCTGATTCTCAGCGGGGAGGTAGGTGGATCCCTCTGTCTGGTTCTCAGCGGGGAGGTAGGTGGATCCCTCTGTCTGGTTCTCAGCGGGGAGGTAGGTGGATCCCTCTGTCTGGTTCTCAGCGGGGAGGTAGGTGGATCCCTCTGTCTGATTCTCAGCGGGGAGGTAGGTGGATCCCTCTGTCTGATTCTCAGCGGGGAGGTAGGTGGATCCCTCTGTCTGGTTCTCAGCGGGGAGGTAGGTGGCCCTCTCTGTCTGATTCCCACCAGGGAGGTAGGTAGCCCCCTCTGTCTGCTTCCCACAGGGAGGTAGGTGCCCCCCTCTGTTTGATTCTCACAGGGAGGTAGGTGGCCCACTCTGATTCCCACAGGGAGGTAGGTGGCCCCCTCTGTCTGATTCTCAGCAGGGAGGTAGGTAGCCTCCTCTGTCTGATTCGCAGCAGTGAAGAATTATAATTCCGCTTTGGGAACAATTTTGTAAAGCAGCAGTGGATTTCACTGCAGTGTGAGCTTCAAGTTGTGCTCGTGACTTGGCTTCAATCTCCCTAGAACTGAGGGATGGTGTTCTTTGGCGCTGACTGTGTGAAAGTGTTGATGCTCGGCATCGTCTTGCTTTGAGAGCGTGTTATGGCGGCTGTTTTTTTTTTCAGCTAAAAAAAAAATCAAAGGGGTGTGCAGTACTTCTTTAGCAGACTCCACACTCATGGGAACTATGACGGTTTCTACCCCGTTATCCAGACTAAGCCTGTTACTGGGAAGTACCAACGGAGAGGTGGGATAGGGTCTTGCATGTCAGCTATGAATTGTTGATTGTAAAAACGGATAGCGTCTCTGCCTCTTTCATGTGTGGAAAGTAATATGCAATTATATGTAATTTTTTTCAAACACAAATTTTATCACAGTACCAGTTCCATGCTTGGCTACTTTTTGCATGCACAGACATTGTACTAAAGTTCTGATGAATTTGTAGATGCGAAGTAGTTTTTGCTACGTGATATAGATAAATGCTACAAGCCGAGCCATACGTTTATAATTACTTTCCGCAGGGAACAGCAAGGCTCGTACAATCTATCTGCGTATTTTAGAATTATCCTTTGTTCAGTCTTTCAGTTAACGTATAATGTGTTTGTAATAAGTCTCCTTTTGTTTCCTTTCTATTAGATGTCTTTCCATTTATTTCTGTTACATTGCATATGAATTCATGTAGTGCTGTCATATTAGATGTCTTTCTATTTATTTCTGTTACATTGCACGCGTTTCCATTTATCTCTGTTATACTTTGCATGTTATTTTTTGGGGCGGGATGGTTAGCCGCTTGGTTTACTAATCCTGTAGTACCAGGTTCAAATCCTAGCAGTGAGATTATTTTTTTCTGGTACCCCCACATCAAAAAGACCCCAGGGTCCACTCAGCCTCTAAAAATGGGTACCAGAGAAATCTGGGAAGGTGAATGCGGTCAAGCGTGATACCGACCACATCAGACTTCCATGTGCCGAGGGTCTTGGAAATACGGGCCTAACACCGTATATATATATATATATATATATATATATATATATATATATATATGCTAATGGCACGGAAACGGGAATTTTACCTTTTACTTTATACGCTTGCTTTTATTTGATTACAATACATATATTTTCTCTGGTTTATGTTATGTTATATGATGTCTCTTATATTTAATTTATTTCCTTGAAACTGGTTGTTTTTTTTATTTCTATGTTTCCATCTGTTCTGTTGCACCATCTGCTTTTGCTTTCGTTTCTATTACATGTAGTCCTGATATTGCATTGTACATTTCATCTCGCTTACGTTTAAACTCGTCATTGCATATTTATTCTCACTTACGTTTAAACTCGTCATTGCATATTTATTCTCACTTACGTTTAAACTCGTCATTGCATATTTATTGTCACTTACGTTTAAACTCGTCATTGCATATTTATTCTCACTTACGTTTAAACTCGTCATTGCATATTTATTCTCACTTACGTTTAAACTCGTCATTGCATATTTATTCTCGCTTACGTTTAAACTCGTCATTGCATATTTATTCTCACTTACGTTTAAACTCGTCATTGCATATTTATTCTCACTTACGTTTAAACTCGTCATTGCATATTTATTCTCGCTTACGTTTAAACTCGTCCTGCCAGGAACCGTCACTCCGAAGATGTCAGAGAAAACCTTGGACGCGTCCACGATGAACGGTGCCCAGAACATCGTGGAACTGAACGTTGGAGGAGTGTACTACAGCACCACTCTGGCCACTCTGCAAAGCGAACCAGACAGCCTCCTGGCCAGAATGTTCTCAGAACTGAACCGCCACAAGGCTGTGAAGGACTCCAAGGGAAAATACTTCATTGACAGAGATGGCGTTCTTTTTCGGTAAGACCAGCCGCTGGTAAAGTTGCTGTTTTTATTTCAATGGTGAAGTTTCATCAATTTTTTTCTTGTTGTGAACTATTCACTTCCAAACTTTAAAATGTTAATTGTCACCTTCAGAACAAGACGCCAAGAAAATGTTATGCAGGCCTGGTGAAGCTGTTAATACACACATCTGACCAAGACCCGAGTTAAAAGTGTATGTTATGTTTAATTCAGTTATGAATGATAATACTTCAGCCAGTCAATCGGAATGACTGTTGACAATATCACCATGGTGATGTGGTTGGTCAGGGAGGTACACTCTCAGGTCCGCTCGATGAAGCTATGAAAGCCATCATTCCACTCCCCATCTGTTTCAAGATCTATGTATCGTGGTATGTACTGGTGCGTAGTGAAGATGGCAGTCAACAGGGACATCACAACGGAGGATTCGTTCAGTGCCTAAAGACAAGTCTTCAAACTCAGGCCGGTATGTAAAAACTGCAATAGGTTCAGTGAGTGAGGAACGGCCAGGCGGTGCATCAATCTGGGCCTCGGATGGACCTTCCTCCCCCCCCCTTCCACTGTTTTACGAACGTGGAGAGAGGGGCGTGAGCGGGTTTACATCACTTGTCACAGTTCTTCTCGGACGCCCCAGCCTCAGTCAGTTATGTGCATGTCCCTCGCGGAACTTTGCCTCTCTAACAGCTCTCCCTCGCGGAACTTTGCCTCCCTAACAGCTCTCCCTGGCGGAACTTTGCCTCCCTAACAGCTCTTCCTGGCGGAACTTTGCCTCCCTAACAGCTCTCCCTGGCGGAACTTTGCCTCCCTGGCGGAACTTTGCCTCCCTAACGGCTCTCCCTGGCGGAACTTTGCCTCCCTAACAGCTCTCCCTGGCGAAACTTTGCCTCCCTAACAGCTCTCCCTCGCGGAACTTTGCCTCCCTAACAGCTCTCCTGTAGGTCTCTCAGTTGTGAGCAAGATGGCCTGCTGCTGATGCATCCATTTGCAGATCATTAACGATGTCTTGCAGCCATCTTCGCCTTGGTCTTCCTCTCTTTCTTTTTCCTATTACGTATCCTTCCAAGACGATCTTCTCTAAATTATCATGACGTTTAATGTGTCCAAAATATTTAAGTTTTCTCTCTTTAATCTTCTTTACTAGCCAGCCTTCTTCAATATTAAGCTCTTGTAGCCATGATATTTGAAGAACTCTTCTGTAGCATTTACATTCAAAGGCATTTATGTGTTTCTCAGCTGTTTTGTTAAGTGTCCAGGTCTCACAGGCATATGTTGCGATGGGAAAGATGCGTGCCCTTAAAAATCTTATTTTTATACTCCTTCCTGTTCCTCCCCACAGCTTCTTTCGTTGTTTACTTTTTGAAGAGCTATAGATGTCCTCCTTTTAATTTCCCTCATTGCATCTTCAGTATTAGTTAGTAATGATGGATTTATATCACTTGTCACAATTCCTCTCCGGCTCCCCAACTTGGTGCTGTCAATATTTGCGCAGCTGAGAACTTTCTCCTAAGACTTTACAAATTTGGGCTTAGAGAGACAAGCAGAGAGGAGGACCTTGTGAGCAGCAAGTCCATGGACTTAGAGAGACAAGGAGAGAGGAGGACCTTGTGAGCAGCAAGTCCATGGACTTAGAGAGACAAGGAGAGAGGAGGACCTTGTGAGCAGCTGGTCCATGGACTTAGAGAGACAAGCAGAGAGGAGGACCTTGTGAGCAGCTGGTCCATGGACTTAGAGAGACAAGCAGAGAGGAGGACCTTGTGAGCAGCAAGTCCAAGTCTCTGCTTAGACTGACAGAACTGGGACCACGTGGTCGGGAACGAGAGGCACACGTGGCCTGAGAGAGGACTTGTCAACCAACGCAGAACGGGCGCTATTATCTACATGATGCTGATGGATGTTTTGAGGCTTTGAGGGGATCTGATCTCCTAAAGACATGTCTGGACTGCAATGATGGTAACTCAAACCATAAGCCACACACATTTATAAATGTGTTTCATTGTTTGTTTTCTTTGTGTTTGGAGCCTGTTTGGTCTCAGTTGCCTTATTATGTGTCATCTTTCTTGTACGAAATAATTACGTGTTATATTTTTATGGCGAAAAACTTTATTACGATATTGTATATCACATTTTAATATGAACAGAATTACCCCGAGGAAGTTCCACTCACAAATACGACTATAAAATGAGTAAATTGAACATGAATTTAGATGAATATTTCCTTCCTTTTTTCTTCTCTTTTTTAATGTTTGTGACGGCATCAAGCGGCATAACTCTCTATAAAGGACAAATAGCTCTTTACTTCCTTTACTGCGAGGATAAAACTCGTAATTGTTTATAAGTATTTTCTGCTTGAGTTTTTCTATTTACTCTCTCAATAGATCACTGTTCTTGCCCCTCTTATCTCTTACCTTAGGATCAGTAGAATCATGTTAATGTCCATTTTCGTCTCTCTAAGGACGTTTCTGAATCAGGTGAAAAGTTTAGTTATTGTGGAACGTTTGGGGCATCATTTTTCTGGAAAGATTCCCTTCACCTGATTGTTTCAGTAAAGTAACTGGCATTCAAGTACCTGGCACTCTCAGTCATCCGGCACTCTCAATCACCTGGCACTCTCAATCACCCGGCACTCTCACTCAACCGGCACTCTCAATCACCCGGCACTCTCACTCAACCGGCCCTCTCAGTCACCTGGCACTCTCAATCACCCGGCACTCTCAATCACCCGGCCTCAAGCACTCGGTACTCTCAATCACTCGGCACTCTCAATCACCAGGCACTCTCAATCACCCGGCACTCTCAATCACTCGGCACTCTCAATCACCCGGCACTCTCAATCACCCGGCACTCTCAATCACCCGGCACTCTCAATCACCCGGCACTCTCACTAATCCGGTACTCTCACTCACTCGGCACTCTCAATCACCCAGCACTCTCAATCACTCGGCACTCTCAATCACCCGGCACTCTCAATAACTCGGCACTCTCAATCACTCGGCACTCTCAGTCACCCGGCACTCTCAATCACCCGGCACTCTCACTCACTCGGCACTCTCAATAACCCGGCACTCTCAAGCAACAGGCAAAAAAAAATCGAAGACATACTACAAATCAATTAAAATCAATTTGTAGCGTAAACGTAAATTTAAACTTGTCACGACTCAAGGCGTAGCTGATATTCGTTCAAATTTTCAAGAAAACTCCACTCAAGTTTGGCAGGACAGTATCATCTACTGTTGTACATCTAAAACCATCCATATCTATTTCTCCTACTCCCGGCCCAGCTACATCATCAATATCATCATCAGCATCATCATCAGCATCATCATCAGCATCAGCATAATCATCATCATCAGCATCAGTATAATCATATAAGCATCATCATCAACATCTCATCATCATCATCATCATCATCATTATCATTATCATCATCATCATCATCAGGTCCTGACGATCCTGATGCCTTGTCTGCCCAGTAAACTGTCCACCAGTACTGTCACATTCTTTGTGTACCCAGTAAACTGTCCACCAGTACTGTCACATTCTTTGTGTACCCAGTAAACTGTCCACCAGTACTGTCACATTCTTTGTGTACCCAGTAAACTGTCCACCAGTACTGTCACATTCTTTGTGTACCCAGTAAACTGTCCACCAGTACTGTCACATTCTTTGTGTACCCAGTAAACTGTCCACCAGTACTGTCACATTCTTTGTGTACCCAGTAAACTGTCCGCCATTACTGTCACATTCTTTGTGTACCCAGTAAACTGTCCACCAGTACTGTCACATTCTTTGTGTACCCAGTAAACTGTCCACCAGTACTGTCACATTCTTTGTGTACCCAGTAAACTGTCCGCCATTACTGTCACATTCTTTGCCTGCTGTAGCATAGCCTTGTAAGTAATGATTATAGTTATTATTATTATAATTATTATTATTATTATTATTAGTGACATGATCAGGAATAAAGAATGTATTGGGGGGCAGAGAAGTTATAGTTAGAGGAGCGAGGAACGGATACTCGGTACTTCAAAGACCTGATCAAAGGTAAAACCGTATCGATAGATCTGATAGATCGTGAGAGTGGTCCAGTTCTAGAGGTGCGACTTCGCGCGCACATGCAGTAGCCCAGGGGGAACAATTGACCAGTAGATCAAAGACTGAACAGAGAACGGACTAGGTCCCGAAGCAGGGAACATGAAAGAGATGGTGGACTTTTTAATGGGAGGTAACAATTAGACGACAGAGAAGAAAGCGAAGACGCCAGTTGCGACCGGTTTTGGCGTGGTCAGAACTTACGAATATAAAGAAGGGAGGAGGATTCAGGAGGGCCGGCGGAGAGCAGATAGAGGTACTGAGAGAGGAGGAGAAAGAGAGAGAGACGCAGAGAGGGAGGGGAAGAGGCATTCAGCAAGAGAAATGTGAGATGTGATGATAATAGAACATTCAATAATAACAATAATAATGAACAATATAAATGAACTAAAACATTGTTAAACTGTCCACCAGTACTGTCACATTCTTTGTGTACCCAGTAAACTGTCCGCCATTACTGTCACATTCTTTGCCTGCCTAGTAAACTGTCCGCCAGTACTGTCACATTCTTTGTCTGCCCAGTAAACTGTCCACTACTACTGTCACATTCTTTGTCTTCCTAGTAAACTGTCCACCACTACTGTCACGTTCTTTGTTTACCCAGTAAACTGTCCACTACTATTATCACATTCTTTGTCTACCCAATAAACTATTCACCACTACTGTCACATTCTTTGTTTACCCAGTAAACTGTCCACTACTATTATCACATTCTTTGTCTACCCAATAAACTATTCACCACTACTGTCACGTTCTTTGTTTACCCAGTAAACTGTCCACTACTATTATCACATTCTTTGTCTACCCAATAAACTATTCACCACTACTGTCACATTCTTTGTTTACCCAGTAAACTGTCCGCTTCTACTGTCACATTTTTTGTGTACCCAGTAAACTGTCCGCCACTACTGTCACATTCTTTGTCTGCCCAGTAAACTGTCCACTACTACCGTCACATTCTTTTTCTACCCAGTAAACTGTTCACCACTACTGTCACATTCTTTGTCTACCCAGTAACTAATGTTTTTGGCATAAATTTTTATGTTTTAACTGTGTTTTCAATCACAGATTGTGGTTTATAGGTATGTGTAACTGTGTTTTCGGTCAGAGATTGTGGTTTATGTGACACTGTTTTCCATCAGAATTATGGATTATTGGTATGTCTCTCCACATTTTTAATTACAGATTACCGGTTATTAGTATGTGTCACTGTGTTTTCAATCACAGGTTATGGTTTATAGGTATG